>JADLZK010005828.1:0-673893 GCA_015847255.1 Hyparrhenia diplandra
TCAGATAAGCATATGGACCGGTCTAATATTTCTGCTGATATTCGTCTTCATCTCCCGCCTTCTGTTTGACAATCCGATCTCTACAAAAGTCAATTTTCTTCCCTGTACACCTCTGCCTACAATTCCTCTCTTTTTTGCACCTTTTGTTTTATATAATCCCACTCGCTGATTGACAGCTATAGTACAGTACTATGGTTAATGTGTCAACTGGAAAAAAAAAACTTGTTTCACTGTACTTTGATACATCTAGTCTAGTACCAACGTTTCAGAACGGAAGCAAAGGATAGGGACTCTACCAATTAACAAGGATAACAATAGTACACGCTGGACCGGCCGAGACTTCAGGTCTCGCGATGCCTCCCGACCGTTGCCTGCCTGCCCGTGGCGGACGGCGCCGCCGCCAGCCCGCCACCAGCGAACCCCTCCCTAGCAGCCTCCCCATCCTCTCCGAGCACAGATCCGAGGGTCGCCCTGCCTCGATCTATCCATCCATGGGGCTAGCGGAGGAGCTCCAAAGATCCCTCGCCGAGCCACTCCGCCCGACCGCGCCGGGCACTCTCGCCGCCTCCGCCGGTGGGCACTCCGGGGCCGGGGCCGGCGGGCGCTCCACCCGCCCCTGCTCCCCGGGGGTGGGGGGGCGCCGCTGGTCGCAGCGGGCACCCTTCCGCCCGCTTCGCCGCTGGCCGCCGAGGTGTCCACGCCACCGCACCGCCGCCGCTCCCGGGCTGCCCGCTGGGCCGACTTTGGCGTGGCACCGGAGCTGCTGCCGCTGGACTCGCCCACGGTCTAGTCGCCGCCCGCCGCGGCACCGCTGCCTTGTCGCCACCGGCTGGCCGGGTGCCACCGCCCAACCTTCGGGCGGTTGCGGGCGCAAGACCGCCGCTTGCGACACGGCGGCGCGAGGCGCCGTGGGGGCGGAAGCCGCGCTTGCGGTGTCGCCGGGTGGCTATGGGCATGCTTCGCCGCTGACCTCGCCTCGCCGCCGCCATCGCTGATGGCAGAGGCTGTGCTCGCGGCGCACTCCCTGACCCCGCCGGGGCCAGCTCTCGTCGCCCACCACCGCCTCCGCCGGGCCGGCCCGACTCTCGGCCGGCCCGCCGCCTACCACCAATCCTGCCCCTCTCCGTCCGGTCGACCCAAGGATGCGGTGGTGGACGCTCCTTCTCCGACCGCTCGACAACGAGGAGGAGTATGCCGACCGAGGCCCCCTATCGCCGCAGGGCGCGCGCTCGTCCATCGTGTCCCTCGCCGGGCACGCTACGGTGCTCCGCGGCCGTCAGCACACGGGGTGGCCCCACTGCGGTGCCCCGATCGCAACACGGACCACGCCCCCAGCGTTTGAACTGGCCGGCGCAGGCGCTGTCGGCGGCGCAGCGCCGCCGGTCGCCTGCGGATTCGCCGACGCCGTGCGGGCTTTCTCCGAGGCTAGGTGCCCCCCCGAGGCTCGCCGACGCCGCAACGCTAAGGCCCCCGCCACCGCCGACTAGCCACCCGCTGCCGCCGCCCGCCACGGTACCGACACCGCCGGCGCGCCACTCCGGGCCCGACTGGGACCATCCTACACCGTCGCGCCTTCGCCGATGACGACGGTTTCACCATTGTCCGTAGGCGACGGCGACGGGGCGCCGGGCCGCGGCTCCCTACCCGACCCGACGCCGACGTCCCGTGCCGCCGTCCCCCCGTCGGGCTTTGCTCAACCGGCCGGCGGGGACCACGCCGCCGCCGGTGTGCTGCCCCCGCCCGGCCCGCGTTATGCCGCAGCACGAGGCACCGGCAAGGGATTGCAGGCACCGAGTTAACTCCCAACCGCAGCGCGCCGCCGACCGACTGAACCGGGACCGCCGTGCCGCGCCTGTGTGCCTCCGCCGTGCCCGACAGCCGAGGCGTTGCCGACCACGCCCGGTCGGACGGACAATCGGGATCGATGGGGCCACCGTCCCCTTCTTCGTCGGGCAAATCCTTTGCCGGCCCTCACATCGACAGTCATCCTTCGGCTGAGCACCGGCTGCACAACCGTGGACCCGTCTCGGCCGTAGCGCCTCGAGAGCACCGGATCCCCCCGGGGCTTGGGTGGACCCGATGCTCGATGAGGTTGTGGCCTTCCCCGCCGCGCGGCCGCCCCTACTTGGCGGCGCAGCCCGAGCCTCCCGTCACCACGCACGCTCAGCCTCAACTCCCCGCGGATACGGTCGCTCGAGGTCGGCGTGTCGCCCGCGACCACGCCGCCAGCCGACGACCCTCCGGGCCGACGCGGCGCCGCGGCCGCTGGGAGTGCACTCGCCACGCATCGCGGACGCCCGCCACCACGGGTGCAGCTGGCGACGCCGACCGCTACGCCTAACGGCAGCGCAGCTCACGCTCAGCAACCTCTCGACACCTACCGCGCTTGTCGTCACGGTCGAGGTGCGTGGGGTGGAGGAGGTGGGTGCGCTTGGCGCACACTGCGGAGGCCCTCCCGATCGGCTTCTACCGCCGCCCCGCCGTCCGGTAAGAACCGACATGGAATCGCCGACGGCTTCATCGCTTCTCTCGAATCTTGCGATGCCGACATTGTCGCCGCCGCACGCCGGCAGGTCTCGTGTGGCAGAGATTGAGGACGGTGTGTGTGCCCGCCACGCCAATCTCGTCGGGACCGCGCCTGCCGGGTCGCCAAGACTCCAGCCTCTACCCACACTCCCCGCCGAAGGCCTCGGATCGCCGCACTTTGAGGGCGGCTAACGGCGACTCTGGTGCCCAGAACCTCTTGCTCGGAAGCCGGGCGGAGGTCGAGGCGTGAGGCTCCCGGCGCCATTGAGGATAAGATCAGGGACATCTTCGAGGGGGAATGTCGCTAAGCGGCGGGCTTTGAGATCCTTCTCAACGGAGCGCTCGACCTCTCCACTCCCGGGTCTCAACACCGAGGGGTCGGGAGGAGTTCGCTCTAACCCCGCTTGCGTCCGGTTGCTCTGTTGCAAAATTTGTCAAAATGTAATCCCTTCTTTTATATCCAGTAGTTGCTAGGTCCGCTTCGTAACTGTTTGGTTACCGTTGCATCTTGTTGTTTGAACTTTACTCGCTTAATGAAAAAACGGCGAACGGCGTGGTCTCCAAAAAAAAAAAAACAATAGTACACGCTGCTTCAGGCTGCTAAATAGTACGACAACACAACACAATGCAAACTTGTTAACGTGCACCAAGTCATCAATAGAGACAGCCTTCTAGCTCAAAATTTGTGTGGTTGTTGTTCGAGGTCAAAATTGACACCCTATTGGTGCCGCATGCCGATTACTCATGAATTAGTTACTAGCCCGGATTTGATCCATTGATCGGCGTGCTTGATGGTGACTAGAGGCTGGTTGGTTGTGGATGCCGCGCTGCGGAAACACCTTACACCATACCAACATATAAGTCTTATAGAATCAAAACCTAGCATTTTTTCCTAAAGTGAGGACATGGCTTGGTGGTGTGGCATAATTCCTAGCACTATACACTTTAACGCATGTGCTAAGAGAGAATGATCGTGGTAATCATTTGCCCCATCTGATGAGAAATCAAGCCTATTAATTAGGGATGAGGTTTGTATGTGACATATTGGCCTAGTTTGAATTAGGGCCATGGTGGTATATATATTTGGTGATGTGGTATTATAGTGGTTTAAGTCACACCTCGATGCTTAAGTCTTGTTAGACTAATATATATGGTTTCTAGAGTTCATATCACTAACTCCAATAGACCTCATTTGTATAAAGTGAGGATGAGGGTATAGATGTACTCCCTCCGTCCCTAAATATATATTGTTAGACTTTCCAAGAAACAACTTCAATTAGTATATTAAAAATATTAATATTTATAGTACAACATCAGTGTCATTGGAAGATTTTTTAATCTAGTTTTTTTAACAAATTTATTTAGAGATACAAACATTGAACGTATTTTTTTACAAATTAAATTAAACTTGTGGCACGCACCAACCGTGACAGATAAAAATGGATGGAGGGAGTATGTGTATGTGGTCACGGTGTTCATACGATATGTTCTTACCAAAGTATAATGGCTAAAGTGCTCATACGTTATGTGCTCCTAGGCGCCCACATAAGTCTACATCATGATTTTATCATGCACAGATGCACTTTTACGATACTATCTAAACTGGTCGGATAGATTTTACTATTTTGTTGTTTGATCTAATTCATGAACACCATTTTATTGAAAAAGCTACTTATATACATGACACGTTTTCCACATGGACAATTGTGTTTGTTTTGGTTGTTTTAGTTGAGATCTAGTAGGCCAACAAAGATCCACACATCTAAAAAAGGCAAGTACAACCATAACACAAAGATGATAACTAAACAGAGAAAAGTTTGTAGAGGTAGCAAAAACGCTCCAAAAGCATTCTTTGAAGAAAAAACATGGAACTGAAAAAGAACACTAGAAGAAAGATAGACTAGGGTCTTAATTCTTCATCTCCTACAAGTCATAGCAACGAAAATAGTTGTCAGTGATAAGACAACGACACAGACTTTTCCTACTCTTGTTGTCCCGTCGATTAAAAAGGTCCAACAAACCGGAAAGAATAGTCAATCAGTCAGGCAAATACAATTGCTATTTCCCTTCACACCTTCCTCCTCTCTCCCCAATCGCCTCTCCATTATTTCTCGTGCTGGCACCGTCTCCATTAATCAGTGGATAGCTTCATTGCTTGATGCATCCCACCTTGCTGTTCTTCCCGCTCTTGGCCTCCTTGCTCCTCCAATTCCATGCCCACGCCAGCGCCGACGACTGCGAGCCGGCGGCATGCGGGAACCTCATCCTCAGGTACCCGTTCTGGCTCGGCAACAGCAGCACCAACAGCCAGCAGCTGCCTTCTACCAGCTGTGGCCACCCGGCCTTCGAGGTCGGGTGCAGCGATGACGGGCGCGTAGCCTCCTTGAGGGGCTCATCCATCCATGTCCTCGGCATCAACTACACCACCAACTCCCTCGTCGCCTGTCATGCCAAGCTCGCCGGCGCCAACGGAGTGTGCCAGATCGACTTCAACGTGTCCACCAGCATCGCGCTCAGCCTGTTCAATATTAGCCCACAGAACCGTGCCCTGTGCTTCATCTACAACTGCAGCGGCACGGCCCCGCCGAGCGGCCCCGAGTACGTGAACGCCACCGCCAAGTGCAGCAGCACTCCCCACCTACGCGTACCTTGGTGGGAACTACTCCTGGGAAAGGCCACCGCCGGCGAACGCGACGTGGAGAGATTGCTCGTATGCCTACATGCCTGTGCTCGGGTCGGAGGCGGCGGTGATGACGGCGGCCAACTACAGCCGGCTCCTCAAGGACGGGTTCGTCCTGGACTGGGAGGTGGCGGGCGTCGGCGACTGCCAGGCCTGCAACGCCACCGGCGGGCAGTGCCGGTACGACAACTCTGCGGCGGAGTTCCGGTGCCTCTGCCCCGACGGCAGGCGCGCGCGGTCGACATGTGCCGGTGAGTTCCACTTCCACGGTCCTACTTCCTACTTGCCCTCCGTACACGTATGCATGTCCATCCCTCTACTCCTAATCTACAGCAGTCAGCGTGTGTGAACGCCGGCGACCGACGCGGACTCGGCACGTGCCGGTCGTTTTAGCCGCAGGACTTTCTTGGTCCCGTTGCCCATCATGCAGAGATTGCGGCGTGGCGCGTTGGCGTCGCGTCGCGTCAGTGCTGCCCACTGGAGCGATCGATCCATCGAGCGTACTGTGTCCCTTTCCTAGGCCCCCATGGAGATTTAGGTGCTTATACTGACACTAATTGGTGATGCTTATCCCGTGCGATAATGCTCAAATTGATGACATTTCACGAGTTGCCGGAATGGTGGTGCGCGCACTGGCCACGAACGCCGCAGTCCGAGGTGAACGCGTGTCCGGACCATGCCTTATTTTCCCTGCCGGTACGTGCAGCGGAGTGCTTTTTGCCGGCCGGATGGGCGTCAACTTCACCTGCCAGTGCCACTTATTTAGCTTTCTCGTGTCCTCTTTGCGCGTGATTGTGTTCGTAAGTGCCCCGGCAGCGATCAAATCCGATTTGCCTGAAGCTTCGGTGGCGGCCTTTGCCGTCCTCCGTACTTTATTGCCATTCCGGGTAGTAGGTTGCCGTTAGCATTGCCAAAATGCTCATTTCAGGCAATACATTGGGGTCCACGCAATTTTGTGTTGTATGGCTACAGTACTGACGAAGCCAGGGTGGGGACGCGCACCGTCTAACTTTGATGGTTTTTTTCTAATTATTTATATACACTTTAGTGATCTAATCATCTAACTAATCCACCATATAATCAAAGAGCAAATAGACTCCCTATTGACATTTGGCTCTCCCAAACTAAGTTTTGGCTTTGCCACTAGGCTATGGTCACACAGGTGGCAATCAATTTGGTGCTTTGATTTTTCATGTCGAAATTAATCGGAGGCACTATTTATTTATGGACAGGAGTTTCATCAAATATCTTTATTTTGAAAGTGGTGGTTGGATCCCAATAACTCGAATTACAAAAAAAAATATTTTCCTGCAGTGTCTCTGTTTCTCATAGAAATATGGACGTATATCTTTTAGTGAGGTTGAGCGGTTGAGCCTCATGAGTCATGATAGAACTACAAGTTTGGTGATGCCCTTAGAGCACCCGCAGTGCTGGGTGCTAGGCGGGTTCGATGCAATAAATGCGTTCATCATACCTGGTTCGATACATTGTGAGGATGGGTCGATGAAGACCCCGGTTCTTTGTATCGAACCCGCTCCTAGCGAAAAGAAATCGTGGTCCTCTCTCTCTCTCTCTCCTCCCCTTGATAGTTCACTCCCGCGCACCAAGCTCCACCCTCGTGCAGCTTCCTTGCGGGAGTCCACGCGCCGCTGCGGAGCACGGCGCTGCTACAGATCGGGGAAGAGCGGGAGGTCGATCCCGCCCGTCGCGAGGAAGCGAGCGCCCGCCGCCCGCCAAACGCTGGCCGCGACCGGAGCCCATCGATGAAGCCGGACGCCCGCAGCCCGCCACCGCTCCCATGGACACGCCGCGACCGGATCCCCGCCGTGAGGAAGTCGCCGGATGGGAGGGGCAGGGCCGCCGCCGCCGGACGATGGAAGGGGAGGGAGCCGCAACCGCCGCCACCGGTGGGGATGGGAGGGGCCGCGACCGCCGCCGGAGGGCGCCGCCATCGGGGCCGATCCCCGAAGTTAGAGCCGCCGCGAGCCACCACTAGGCAGGGCGGCACGTGCGCCGTAGTCGTGACGGGCGGTGGTGGCGCTTGGGACTGTGGGAAGGGAGGGGGCTGCTTGCGCCGCCAGCCGTGCGGAAGAGAAGGGTGGCTCTCTGCCTTGGCCTCGCTGCCTTGGCCTCCGCGATTCATCCGGTGGGAGGAGGAGAAGCAGCTTGGTTGTGGGACCCGAGATCGAACCACCCACAGGTGCTATCCACGCGGGCCTCGTACTAGGAGACGTCGTCGGTCGGGTCGTGGGGCTTGGGATGGAACCGACCCCGGTGCTATACACTGCTGTTGCTCTTATGATTATATTTGCTTAGAGGAGGATCTATTTCTTTGCTATTGTAGTTGCAACTACTCTTTTCTCACACCAAAACGAAAAATTGCACTTCCATATACCAATTCGACTATGACCTACACTTTATTTAGCTGTGAGAATTAAAATGGTTCAACTAGGGTGGCCATTACTGAAAAACTAAATAAAGAGGACTTTCAACTAGCATCCAGCTTTCAATGGAGATTTGATTGAACTTTCTCCTCAACAGCAGCGGGGAGCCTCCCCGCCTCCACTTCCACGCCCGGCTTCGAAGCAAGACATTACGGGCCTGCAATGTCACATTAGCCTCTCTTGGCCGCGACACGATACGGCCGCTACGATGCAGGGGTGAATGGAGGTTGGAGTCCGGGACCGACGCAGGCGCGGCCCCGACTTGATGAGAGGCGAAGGCAGCGGCACACACACTAGCTCTTCGATCTCTTGCTGCAGAGACCCGCGCCTTTGCGAGGCGGTGTCGATCCCAACTTCGGAAGAAACTGGAGTTGTCGCTATTGTGGCAGCCATCGCGCACGGATCCGCCGCATCCCCATCAACTGTCGCGCTCACCTCGGCCGCTGGCCGGGGCAGTCTGCGGGGGAACTTGCAGGCCGCGGCCGAACATTGTTCGAGAGCAACCGTGGTGGTCGGTGTCATGCCCACAACCGCGCGCACTCCACGCCAACGACCTCAAGGGGCCAAGGAGGCAGGCGGCCGCGACGACGAGGAAGGCCTCAAGCTCATCAAGCATCGGGTCCCGCCGAGCGGAGACTCCACAAGCACACACGCCACAAGCATGAGCAGGTCAGGAGGTGTCGCCGTGACACGTGACGAGGTTGACCTTCTTCAGGGGCCTGGCGCCACTCACCATCTGCAGCAAAGTCGACGCCAACGGGGCCGGATAGAGGATCTGTCCGACGAGGAAAGTCCTATGGCGGTCGACGTTGTGGCGAAGCTAGAGGGAGAGGGTGTGGATATGACTCCTGCGCACGGCCCACAAGGGTGGGCTGGAGAGGGCGACGGTGTCGAAGCTTGTAGTCCTCGCCCGGTGTTTCGTGCTGAGGCATAGGAAGCAGCGGGTCGGAGAGGGGCACCCGGGCGGCGGCGTGATCCCCTACTAGACAGTTAAAGCAGAGGCCGATGAGCGAAGACGTTTCAAACATATGTATTCAGGTTGGCACTACAAGCCACAATCGTATCCAGATAATAGCGATTGCGATGACCACTTCCAAAGTCTGCGTGGCTAGTCTCCCCGTTGGAATTTATATATATATAGAATCAACTAGTGACTGTTGGTGAATGTGTTTGGCAAAATTGAGAGGAGCTCGCCGGCCGGCCGGCCGGCCGGCCGGCAGGAGCGTGCCTTCTTACTGGAGGAGCTCGCGTCCACGGTCACGTCAGTCGCCCTCGCCGTGCCCCGTCCATCGGGCACCTCGGACTTCCGTGTGTGCCAATGACGACGGCCCGAATGCCATCCAGTCAAAGTCTTCGGGTCTACGCAGCACACGACGACGCGTGGACTCAGCTTCACTATTTATTCAGCCACCACCTGTGTGCTGAGGCCAGTGTGAGCGGTTCACCCTTGTGTTCATCTTGCTATTGCCATCGTCGAAGCTTTCCATGGCTCCGCGCTCGTTGCTGCTGCTCTTCCTAGTCTCGTCGTTGTCGGTGTGGGTGGCCTTATCCTTACCATTGCCGCCAGGAGGTGGGCCAGGAGGAGAGCACTGCCCGCCTGTGCTATGCGGCAACGTGAACATCTCCTACCCGTTTGGGCTCATCCCGGATGGCGCCTTGCAGACCAACTGCGGCGACGTGAACTTCCAGGTTACTTGCTTTGAAAACATGACATACTTCGGAATCTTTCAGAGCGAGGGCAACATGCGCATCCTCAACATCTTTTACGACAACCACTCCTTGCTTGTCGCCGATACACACTCGCGGCATCCATATTTCAATAAGTCTAGCCCCTTCGGGTGCCAAATCCCGACGGTCAACACCTCGGCCCGACTTGTTGATCATCCGTTCTTGATCAGCTCCGAGAATCAGAACCTCATCTTCTACAACTGTACCGAGCCACCGTCGCCAAGTGGTCTGGACCTTGTGGAGACAGTGTGCCACAACACGTTTGTTCGTGCTGCCAATGGAAGTTCCGACGAACCAGCAAGCAACTACTTTTTAGAAGGCTGCACCGCTGCCTTGGTGCCGGTGCTTGGAGTACCTGGCAAGGTGGTCAACGCAGCCAACTACAAGCAACTCGTCAGGGATGGCTTCCTCGCGACATGGCAGCCGCCGCCTCTACTGCCTTTGCTGCCGCGGCCAGGTAACTTCGCTCTTTGAACTAGTATTATACCGAATCTATCTATCTATATATATCAGCTTAGCATGAAGAGGAATAATGCCTTCGGTAGCTTCGAATCAGGGCTGACATAGAAGTGAGAGGAGCTCATATCCTTTGTAAGCCCCCATGGAATTAGGTCCCCACTTGCACGTAGTCTCTCATCTCTAAGGTTGAAAACGGAACAGAAAAATCCCGAGTTCGACCGCACCGTTTTCTACTTTTGACCCGATCGATTTCGTATTTTTCGGACAAATTCGAATTCGGTTCGAAATTCGAACAAAAAATTCGAACTCGGAACGAATTCGGTTTGGGGCTTGTTCGACCGATTTCTACATTTCTATATTACATTCGGACTAGTTCCGTATTTTAAATTCGAACAAAAATTCGAACTGAATTTATTCCATGGCTCAAAGAACACTATACAAGCGTACAGCCCAGCTCAATTAAAATGAGAATCCTAGCCGGCCTATACACCTCCCTCTCCACGTGTGATGCGGTGACGCCTGAGACCCAAGCGCCGTGATTCCTAAGACCCGCTGGGCGCTGCTGACTAAAATCTAGAATTTTTTTTGACAAATTACTGGGTCTTGTAAACGGTGGTCGTCACCTCAAAATGATATAGAGATGAGATCTGCTGTTTAACTTGTAGTAGGAGAAATGCAAGATACATCATGTCGTCTGCGTTGCTCTTCAAGATCTTCGTTGACACTAGTGCTGCTAAGATTATTTAATTAAACTAGTTGTCGCCGTCGCCAATTATGTGAACATTGCATATAGTTCAGAGAAGCTAGTGCATATTTTATAATATTGGATATAAATTCAAATTGCCATCCGAGTAATAAATGCAGAGAACTATCATATGCACTTGAACTAAACCATGCGCTTGTTAGTTTGGTCATGCACTTGTTTAAAGTATGGGTATTCTGTATTAAATTTCTGTATATCGACCGTGTTCGACATAAGTTCGCTCGAATTGATCCGTTTTCGACATTCCGTAAGTTCGTGTTCGTGTTCGTGTCCGGCTTTACCGTATTCGTTTTCGTTTTTCGTATTCAAATGTAGAAGTAGAAAACGGTTGAGATGTTTTTCGACCGAGTTCGACCATTTTCATCCTTACTCATCTCACCCTGAGTGACCTTGACTGCCTTCCCTTGATCACCGGTACCTTTGGTCCGCGCGCGTCAGCTGGAGTGATGTTATTATCTCGTATGTTCATGCCCAATTGGTGGTCACACTGATGATTTGCATGCCGGGGGTGGCGTGGTGCGCACTGGCCATGTAGCAATCCCTGCTACAGTTGTTTAGGATAGGACTTTGTGATCTTAGTTACTTTTTTTAGATAAAGGATGATTCATCCGGCCTCTACGCCCGAGACGCACACAACCCAGTTATTACAGAGTTTTTAAAGTAGAGCGTCAAAAGCTCAAAGAAAAGAGCAACAACTGTTCGAGAATGTAAACAAAAACTAGCACGGTCTATAAAGGTGCTTCCAACCACCGTTATTTTTCTTTGTAGGGAGACCATCTCAATTTTGGTGCTCAACGATGATAGTAAATTTTTGTTTAAATCATCACGCTGCATTTGTGCCTTTAAACGTAGCCAATGTGTGCCCCCTGAAAAATAACCTCGCAGTATAGAGTTATATTTGATTCTATTGAAACAAATATCATTATGGTATTCCGGATGGTCCAAAGAAAAAGCGGCAACCCCAACCCAAATCAAACCTCTAATCTTAGAATTTTGATTAGAAAGCCAAGAACCAAATAAGTGTCTAATAGATGCGGGTTGAGTTAAGCCTGTAGCAAGATACACCATCCTCCAAACCATTTTAGCATAATGACAATCCAGGAAAAGATGTTGAATTGATTCATTCAGGTTACAGCCAACACATTTCATTTGCCATTCCAATTTTTCCTAGCAAGATTATCTTTAGTTAAGATCACCCCTCCTTGTAAAAACCAGAGGAAGATCTTAATTTTTAAAGGAACCTTAATCTTCAGATTTTCTTATGTGCGAAAGGTTGATGCGAATTTATTAGTTGAGATACAACGAGCGAACCGTAAACAATCCCGATTTGGTTAGGTTCCACCTGAATGAACCCCGACCCATCAACTAAGTTAAAAGGTGTTATACATTGCTACAAGATTAGACCAGTCTCTCAATCTAGGTCCAAGCAACGCCCTCCTAAATGAGATATTTAGAGGTTGTGACGTTAGAACTTTGGCCACCGTTGCATGTGGATCTCTCACTATATTATATAGAGACGGATACCTATCTTTAAAAAAACATGTCTCCTACCCAATTGTCCTCCCGTAAAACGCGTGGCACATCCATCTTTGATAGAAAACGTGCTATTAGTTAAGACTTCATCTTTAATTTTCATAAGCCCCCTCCAAAAGTGGGAATCATATGGTTTAGCCTTAACCTGCGATAAGGACTTAGACCTCAAGTACTTGTTTCTTAGCAAATCTTGCCACATACCTTCGGTATTAAGTAGGTTAACAATCCACTTTGCTAGAAGACATTTATTTTGTAGTTGAAGGTCTAGAATTCCTAACCCACCTTGATCCTTGGGTCGGCATAGGGTGTCCCATTTGGCAAGCCGATATTTATGTTTTTCGGAAGATCCTTGCCAAAAGAATCTTGATCTGAAATGGTCAAGATTTTTCAGAACACCTTTCGGAATTTCAAAAAAGGACATCATAAACATGGGTAGGCTGCTAAGTACTGAATTGAGGAGGATTAAACAACCTCCATAAGACAGGTTCCTAGCTTTCCAACAAGAAAGTTTCTTCTCAAATCTTTCTTCTACTTTATGCCACTCCGAATTGAGTAGCTTTCTGTGGTGCATGGGTATACCCAGATATCGAAAGGGGTATGTACCGGCATTACATCCAAAGAGAGTGGTGTATTCATTTTCCACCTCTTTGGCTGCACCATAGCAGAAGATTTTACTCTTGTGGAAATTAATTTTTAAGCCTGACAATTGCTCATAGAAGAAGTTTCATATTTTTTGCCTTTTCAAGATCATGATCGAGGAAGATGATGGTGTCATCTGCGTATTGAAGGATAGATAATCCATCATCAACTAAATGAGGAATAACACCACTTATTTGTTCATCAGACTTTGCTCTTTTAATAATGAGAGCTAGCATATCAGCCACGATGTTATATAAGATTGGAGACATAGGGTCTCCTTGGCGTAGGCCTCTTTTAGTTTGAAAGTAGGGACTAATGCCGTCATTAATCTTAATCCCTACACTTCCTCCTGTGACCATTTGTTCAACTCATCTACACCATGTTGGAGAAAATCCCTTCATGCGTAGAGTTTGTTGAAGAAAGGACCATTTAACTTTGTCATAGGCTTTTTCGAAGTCAATTTTGAAAACCACCCCGTCTCTTCTTTTGGTATGAAGTTCATGAATGGTCTCATGGAGGATGACAACACCTTCCATTATATTTCGACCTTGCATGAAGGCCGTTTGGGTCGGGCTGACCACAGTCTGAGCTACTTTATTGAGCCTATTTGTGCCAACTTTAGTGAAGATTTTAAAGCTGACATTAAGAACGCAAATAGGTCTATAATGTTGTATTTTTGTAGCTTCTGCGCCTTTTGGGATGAGGGTTATTATCCCAAAGTTTAGGCTATAGAGATTTAAATTCTCTCTATGAAAGTCCGAAAAAAGAGCCATTAGGTCATCTTTAATTATTGACCAGAAGACTTGGTAAAATTCAGCCGGAAAGCCATCCGGTCCGGGAGCTTTATTATGTTCCATTTGGAAAACAGCCTCTCTGACATCGGCTTCGGTAAATTCAGCGACAAGCACATCATTTTCCTCCTCCGATACTTACTTGTTGGGTTAATTTTATTTTTTTTTTTTTTATTTCAGAGGATTCTATGATTTTGTTAGATACAATCTAGTACCATTTATGATCTATGATTAGCGATCCTGCCATTTAAGTTATGTTCTGTCCATTCGGTTTGCTTGGATTGGATTTAGAAATCATTTCATTCTCAAAATTATACAAATTAGTGAATCATTCCAACTAGAAATTGTTCCAAGGACTCGTTCCGAAGGAAGCCACGGTGTCACGTTGGTGGTGCCCATATGATTACATTTATTTAGAGGACAATCTATGACTTTAATGTGTTATATATAACTACTCTCATGTCTCACCAAAACGTAAAATTGCACTACCATGTACCAATTAAATCATGACCTCAACTTTATTTAAATGCGAGAATCCAAATGTTTGAACTAGGGTGATCAGTTGATTCCAATTGAACAAAGACAATCTTCAACTAGCTAGCACCCAACTTTCAATGGAGGCTTGATTGGATATTTCAATCAAAGAACTCAGATTTTTACCTTTGCACTTACATCATCACTTCAAACTAACAAACAGTTTGCTAAGCTTGCTCCCAAACAATTTTACTAAGAAAGACGAAGAAAAAGGTTTGTACAAAGCGAATCAAAGAGACAAAGGAAGAGAAAAAAAAAAAACTAAGTAAATGTTCACACCGATCTGGAAAATAGCTATTATTTCTACCTTTGCGTGAACAAATTCCGCTGCTAGAATTTATTTTCCGCCAAACACGTCAACATAAATCTGTAGTTACTTTATCAAACTTTTGCAAACATATTGAGGTTGCAACTACAAGCCAAAACCATATCTGGAGCATTGCTAGTGACCATTTCCAAAGTCTGCTAGCTCGTTCTCCTCGTAGGAATAAAAATAGCATCTGGTGGCTTGGCGTATGTGTTTGGTACGTAAAATGTGAGAGGAGCTTCTTGGCCGGCCGGCAGGATGCAGGAGCGTTGGGGATGGTCACGTCAGTCGCCGCCGTGCCCCGTTCGTCCATAGGACACCTCGGAGATTCCGGGTGCCAATGACGACGGCCCATATGTTGCCCCAGTCTACAAACACAAGAGACCCGCGGACTCAGTGACTCACCTTCATCTTCATCATTTATTTACTCACCCCACCAGTGCCTGTTTCACTCACTGTGTCTTCTCCAAAACTCAAACACCGGTTTCACACCTCCTGTTCCAATTCGTCTTGCTATTGCCATCATCGTCGAAGCTTTCCATGGCTTCATCCTCCTTGCTGCTCTTCCTAGTCTCGTCGTCGGTTTGGGTGGCCTTATCCTTGCCACTGATGATAACACCTGAGGTGGCAGCAGATGGCCAAGGAGATGACGACTGCCAGCCCGTGCTATGCGGCAGCGTGAACATCTCCTCCCCGTTTGGGCTCATTCCAAACGACGGCACCGTGCCTACCAGCTGCGGCGGCCAGATTGGGTTCCAGATTACTTGCATCAACAGCATCCCATACTTCGGATCCTATCAGAGCGAGTACAGCTTGCGCATCCTCACCATCTTTTACCACAACAGCTCCTTACTCGTCGCCGATACGTACAAGCGGCATCCATACTTCAATAGGTCCAGCCCTGCAGGCTGCCAAATCCCGACCCCGGCACCTTCAACCAACTTGCTCATCCGTTCTCTGTCAGTCCCTTCAACCAGAAGCTCATCTTCTACAGCTGCACCAAGCCGCCGCCGTCAGGTGCGGGGCTTGTGGCGACGGTATGCGAGAACAACACGTTTGTTCGTGCCGCCGATGGGCGTCCCGACGAACCAGCAAGCAACTACTCTTTAGAAGGCTGCAACACCACTGCCTTGGTGCCGGTGCTTGGATTGCCTGGCAAGGTGAACGTTAGCAACTACGAGCAACTCGTCTCGGACGGCTACCTCGCGACATGGCAGTTGCCGCCCCCCGCCGCCGCCTTCAGGTAACTTCGCTCTTGGAACCAAGTATTATACCAATTAAATCATGACCTCATCTTTATTTAAATGCGAGAATCGAAATGCGTGAACTAGGGTGACCCATTGATTCCAACTGAACAAAGATAACTTTCAACTAGCACCAACTTTCAATGGAGGCTTGATTCGATCTTTCAATAAAAAAACTCAGAATCTAACCTTTGCACTTTCATTATCACCACAAACTAGCAAAAGATTTGCTAAGTCTCTACATCTAAGACACACTACTTCTTGCTTTTGAGTGTTTGAATTCTTCCATTCCCATCCACAATACTTATCAAAGAGAAGCCAACTCAAAACAGGTAAAATAGTATATAGATATGCGCCGACCCCCTCATTCCAAATTATAATAAATTGTTTTGTTCTAGATACATAATTACACATAGTGTATATCTTGGTGCATGACAAAAGTAATGTACATGGGAAAACCAAGAAAACCTACAAGTTAATACCGAGGAGTACTTGATATTGTTGGAATGCATTGAATTGCCTGTATTCCTCTATCAACTTAAACTTTTGAATTACTAATTGACAATGACTTAATATTTAATCTGAATTTGATTATAGTTCATTATAATTAAATAAATTGATTGTTGTTCGCTTTGATTCCACCTCATAGGGGCTTGTGGGATAGTGAGTGGGAGATGCTCCACGTGGTCATTAGCTTAACTATGTTGTACTCCCTCCGCACGAGAAAACATTTAATTCTTGCTTTTCGGAGAAGTCAACCGATTCTAACTTTGACTTAATTTATATAAAAAATTACTAACACTTATAATACAAAATTAATATCAATAGATTCATGAAGAATGCATTTTCATAATAAATTTTGTTTGAGACTTTTTTCTCTCCGATCAAATCTGGCATAAATGCCAGAGAGTGAGTCCTTTGGGACTTGAGCTCGGACCGGCACAGAGGGAGGTACCGAGCCTGCACTGCGCACTCCCAATGTAGAAACCACCATAATTCTTTGATATTAATTATACTACCACCTAAGCGTTTTTGCTGATGTGGCAAGGTATTTATTGAAGAGAGCAAAAAAATTATACAAACCAGGTCTAACCATGTTAGCATGAGAACAAAGACATAAAAGGGATGTGATTGGTAGAGAAGGAAAGAGAATGCATGTGATTGGATAAAAAATTGTTCTGGAGAAACTATCCATTGAGACTATTTGAGACCATGTGAGTCCTGTTTCGGCTGATTTTGGCTGATTGCTGATATTGGTTGACTAAATAATTCTGTGAGAGTGAATAAGCTGAAATAAGATAAGTCAAGACAAGCGAACACAACATATCTGGTTTCTATATGTAGAGTCTATAAAAATTAGTATGTATAAAAACTATCTAGCATTGGGAGTGCCCTGACCAACTTGGTGAGCTGACCCCATTTGTTATTTAGAAAAATGCTTGGCGTTTTAGAATAAACTCAATCACAGCAGCCTTTGCCGAGGGCAATTTTAAAATTGTTGGATAATATAAAGCAGCCACAAATATACAATTCAGAGTTTTTTTTTTGGCGAAAGTGAGAGGAGCCCGTTGGCCGGCCGGCAGGATGCAGGAGCGTGCCTTATCGTTGGGGATAGATAGCGCATTCGCGGTCACGTCAGTCGTCGTCGCCGTGCACCGTGCGTCCACCGGGCACCTGAAGTTCCGTGTGTTCCGACGACGACAACGGCCCGAATGCCCTCGATCAGTCAAAGTTTTCGGGTCTATTAATTTACTCAGCCACACGACACGACAACGCGGACTCACCTTCACTATTTACTCAGCCACCACCTGTAAAGTTCACCTCGGAAGTTCCAGTGTGAGCGCTTCACCAATCACCCTCCTGTTCGTCCATCGAAACCCATCTTCATTTGAAGCTTTCCATGGCTGTGGTGGTTCCATCCTCGTTGCTGCTCGCCTTCCTAGTCTCGTCGTCTGTGTGGGTGACCTTATCATCCTTACCATTGCCGGTGGCCGCAGCAGCAGATGGTGGGCAAGGAGGAGATCAGTGCCCGCCGGTGCTATGCGGCAACGTGAACATCTCCTTCCCGTTTGGGCTCATCCCGGACGTTGATACCATTGATGCCCCGCAGACCAGCTGCGGCGCCTGGATTGGGTTCCATGTTCGTTGCAACAACACCACCCCAACTCTGGCAGCATTTCAGAACGAGCACGGCATGGAGATCCTCAACATCTTTTACCACAACCAGTCCTTGCTCATCACCGATACACACTGGCAAGGGTATTTCAATACTTGCAGCAGCTTCCCGACCAACACCTCCACCCGTCTTGCTCGTCCCTTCTCGATCAGCTCCGTGAATCAGAACCTCATCTTCTACGACTGCGACGAGCGGCCGTCGCCGCCGCCGCCGCCTGGCGTGGACCTCGTGGAGACGGTGTGCCACCAGCCCCCACACAACACCACGTTTGTTCGTGCCGCCGATGAGCCTTCCGGCGAATCAGACGGGTACGTTTTAGAAGGCTGCACTGCTGCTATGGTGTCGGTGCTTGGAGTGCCTGGCGAGGTGAATGCTAGCAACTACCAGCAACTCGTCAGGGACGGCTTCCTCGCGACATGGCAGTTGCCGCCGCCGCCGCCGCCGTCAGGTAATTTCACTCTTGGTATAGTGAATCTATCTCTCTTCACCCATTCAAAAAAAAAAAAAACTATCTCTCTTCTACCTATCAGCTTAGAAGGAAGAGTAATGTCTTTGGTTAATTTATACTCATAGCTCTCTTCTGATTCCCCATTTGCACGTACCTCTCATCTCAATATCAGTATAGTATCCTTGGCAGAGCTGGGCGTCACATCAACCTGCTCCCATCATTTAGCATTGTCGTGTCCTCTTAGCGTATGATTAATTGATTAATGGCTGACAAATCGATGGAAGCATATGAGTAGGTTTTGTGTTGCTTTCCTACAATGTTTATTTGTGGCAAGTGGGTGCAGAAAGTGGCATACATACGGCCGGCTACGGTCACATGTAGCCACTGATTTGGCACTATGGGGTTTTCTGGTCAAAGTAGGAGGCCCTTTCTAATTTCTATAGACAAGTGTCTCACATAGAGGTTTACTCGTTGGAACTATATATTACAGTGTCTCACTAGACTTTGTTTTACATATTATTAACATTATTGTCTTTAGGAAACTTTATATGCTATTTTAGTGCTATGATGACAGCAACTACTATACTCTATCAAATCCGAGAACAAAACTTACATATATCAATTCGAGATTGATGGAAACTTTCGAATCAAAGAAATCATGGACTTTGAAGCAAGCGAAAATAATACGGTTGCACTTTCCTGTCCTAGTAGTAGCATATTGGTAAATTCTTAGGTGGACCTAGGAAATCGACAGCAACATATATTTTTTTTAAATAAAGTCAGTAGTAACTTATTTAATTCTAAAAAAAGGTACAAAAACACTTTAAGTTTAAGTTGTTATTAATGTACCTTCTTAGCTTTTGCCAACATGTTCAAGTTGAACCTACAAAGCCAAAAGTGTGGCTACTACCTAGTGCATTCCGTTTACCAGCTTCAAAGTCCAGTTATTCCAAAGTAAACAAGGAGTAACACAGCTTCTGCCGGTTTACTCTACACGTGTACAATTGTTGCCGTTCGCTAATACTATCAACTCCAGGTTTTGACAACAATTGAGGGCCGCTTGCCCCGTCATCCATCTGGCCTCGGAAATTCCCCCTTGTACGGGTGACGTGACGATGGCCCAAATGTCCAGTCAAAGGTTTCGGCCGCTACAGTTAGGGCGCGCGAAGACTTTTGCCTTCAGGAAATCACCATTTCGTCAGCCTTTCCCCTTCTGTCCACTGCCCCTCCCCCTGTCTGTGGAAACCCACCCCAGCCACCCAAACTCCGATCCTCCCACCATGGCCTCGACCTCGACCTCGCTCGTCTCGTCGGTGTGGATGATCCTGTCGTTGCCGCTGATGATCCTTGCCTCAGCAGCAGCAGAACACTGCCCACCCACGCCATGCGGCGACGTGAGCATCGCCTCCCCGTTCGGGATCGTCAACGAGAAGGCGACCAAAACCAACTGCGGCGCAATCGGGTTCCAGGTTCGCTGCGTGAACAGCACAGCGTACCTCGGATACAGCCGGTACGATCACTGGCTCCAGATCCTCAGGGTCTTCTACGACAACGCCTCCTTGGTCGTCGCCGACTCCCACAAGGTCCAGAAGCTCATGAACAGCTCTGTCGTCGTCGATGACGATGATGAGAGCTGCCGCATCCCCAAAAAACAACAGCTCCACCAAGGTCGCTCTTCCGTTCTCCATCAGCCCACTCAATCAGGACCTGATCCTGTACGACTGGGCACCAAGGCGCCGGCAACGACAACGGCGGTGGAGGGGCTTGTGGAGACGAGATGTGGCAACAGCACGTTTGCTCGCATCGGAGGGCGTTACGGGGAGTCCGGCGGCAGATACTTCTTGGACGGCTGCGGTGCTACCATCGTGCCTGTGCTTGGAAAGTATGCTGAGGCCAACGCGAGCAACTACGAGGAACTCATCAGTGATGGCTTCCTCTTGACATGGAAGACGCCGCCGGAGCCAAGTAAGCTTCACTCTTGGAACCGATAAACCATCTTTGTATAGAATTGCTACTCCACTAGAATTGGGTTGGAACCCCATCAGCGTAGCCGTAGAGACATCAGAGTAACGGACCTGCAGTAAGCCCAAGCCCAACCCTTATGTTTAGACAATGGTAATCTAAAAAAAAACTATTATGGTAAATAATTAATGCTTCACAAAACGTTGCTCATTAGGTAGACTGTCATGCAATTCTAGGAGGCTGTCCTCATGTTAAAGAATTAATTTGATTGCTTCACACATACCAGAGAGTTCTATATGACCATACTTAATCTTCCACCACCTCCATTTTCATGCATGGGTCAAGGCATAAACCACTCTAGGTACAGAAACACCTTTTGGAGAGGCAGAACTCGGCATGGCCGACCACCTTTTGAAACTGAGGTTCTAGGCTCACCGGTACATAATACTGAAGTTATACACCTAGTAATTTGACCTTTTCAACTTAATTAAAGTGGTAGAATTCAAGTGTTCAACTGGGGAGAACCATGACTTCCAAGTTCCAACCGAACAAAGACAACTTTCAACGGGTATCCAACTTTCAATGGAGCCTTGATTGCAACTTTCAATCAAAGAACTAGGATACTGACTTCCCATCTTCATTGGTTCATACTAGCAAAAAGTATAGTTTGAAGTCTACATTTGAGATAAACCATTAAATTCTTTTAAAGTGTCTGATTTCAACAATTTCCGTGCACAATGACAATTCTAACAAAGAGAAAAATAAAGGAAATTCAACTAAAGGAAACAAATATTGTGGAATATTTTTCACCTTTATTTAAATTAGTACTCTGTTTAGGAATGCTTACATTTCTCTTAGACCAATTCACTCTTTACTGAAATAGTAAATTTTGAATGCAAGTAGCAAAAATGATAAGAAAGTTTTTTTTTTTTTTTTTTTTTTTTTTTTTTGGCATTTTTTTCAGTGGCAAGTAAGCAATCTGTAGAAATAGTAGAACTATCACTTTGGCTGACACTGACAAGATTCCAATAGATATTTTTCCTAGCACGAGCATATCCGGCCCTATCCACGAAAAAGGCTATTGCTACCTTTGCAAGCCCAGATTCCGCTGCTAGGAAATCGACAGAAACACATTTGTTTAAGAAAGAAATTGTGGGATACGCATCTAAATTCCCCGGGCAAAAGTCAGCAATATTTGGGTTTGTTAAAAGTCAAAACCACTCCAAGGTTGTTGTCAATACACGTTCTTAGATTTTGCCAACATAGTCAGGTTGAAAGTTGAAACTGCAAGTCACCTTTTCTTTTTGAATTGAAAAAGTTTCTGCCAGTCCCTGTTGAGCATTACTCCCTCCGTCCCTTCGAGAGTTTGAGAGTGTCGCCTGAGAAGCGTGTTTCAGAGGTTTGTGTGTATAGTCGCCGCCATTCGCTAATGCTAGTCCAGGGTTTGACAAAGAAGTGGTGGGACGACGAGCTTGTTATTGGCCGACACGAGGGAGCGTGCCTTACCCGGTGGCCGGAGCTGATCAGCATCCGGCCGGTCACGTCAGTGGCTGCCACTGTCCAGTGTTGATCGGGCAGCCCAGGAATTCTCCCGTGCGCTGATGGCGACGCGCCTCCAGTCAAAGGTTTCGCCCCCTGCAGCTGCAGTGTCCACACACAGGACGCGCGGACTCATCTGCACCATTTAGCTACTCCGCCACTTGCGTTGCGCCTTCATCATCTATCTCTCCCTTATCCATCCCATCACCGATTCGGATTCACCTTCACAACTTGTGATGCTATGCTCCCATGGCTGTGGCTCCGTCGTCCGTCCTTGTCGAGGCTCATCTCCCTCGTCTCCTCACTCTGGACGGCATGGGCATGGTGGTCAGTGCCTGTGATGCTCGCGACGGCGGCAGCGGACCTGCAAGGAGGAGAGCAGTGCCCCCACGCTATGCGGCGGCGTGAACATCTCCTTCCCGTTTGGGATTGTAGCCGACAACGCAACGGAGAGCAGCTGTGGGGTGATCGGGTACCAATCCCAGTTCCAGCTTCTCTGCTCTAACAACATCACATACTTTGGGGGATCGAAGATATATTCGCCCCGGATTCTCGACATCTTCTACGACAACTCCTCCTTGCTCATCGCCGATCTCCACAACTTGCAAGACTTCAATAGCTCCGCCTCCAACGACGGCTGCCACCCCCGAGCAACAACAGCTCCTCCAGGCTCAGCTTCCCGTTCTCGATCAGCCCAGTTAACCAGAACATGATCTTCTACGACTGCGAGGAGCCACCGACAGAGGCGGAGCGGCGGAGCCGCCGGCTCGTCGACACGGCGTGCGGGAACAAGACGCTGGTTAGCGTCACCAAGGGTCCCGACGTGCCTGGCAGCTACTTCTTGGAGGGCTGCAGGTCTACCGTCTTGCCTATGCATCCGAGGCCGAGCGAGGCGAACCCAGCAAACTACAAGGAGTTCATCAGTGACGGATACCTCTTGACATGGCAACTGCCGCCGCCGTCGCCATCACCATCACCGGCTGGTAAGTTCGAAACTGGAATAGGAAGTACTACTATAGCATAGCATAGAGACATTGGATTCGTTGGACACTGCTCTAAAAACAAAGTGTCCAACAGCTAAAACCACCGATCAGCTTGTACCGCTGACTTGAGAAGGGCCGGCGCCGGTAGCTAAACGCGTGGTGTCGTTCCCAACCGCGGTGGCCGGAAGGCGCTTTAGCTTAGCCGCCGTCTGGAGTCGGCAGGCCAGAAGTCAACGAAATACAGTATATACACTACTCGTATTAAAACTTGAACAGAAAGTTCAGAAGAAAAAAAGGAATACGTACAAGAGGAATAATCAAGAACTTGAAGGCGTGGACCACGACCAGGTCAAAGGCTCGCTAGTTGCCACCGTCCTCTGTCCCTCTGCCCTCGTCGTCGTCATATCATATCCGTCCCGTCCGGCCGTCGTCCTTCGTCCCATTCCATTTTCCCAAACCACTCTGCCACTGCCACCCCACCATCCCCAATCCGCCATGCATACAGTCCTGCTGCTGCTGCTGCTCGCTCCCTTCCTCCTCCTCCCGCCGGCGGCGGCCAGCGCGGCAGAGTCGTCAGGCTGCTGGCCGAAGACATGCGGGGACCTCAACATCACCTACCCGTTCTGGCTGGACGAGCCCGGCAAGCCGCCGTGCGGGCCGCCGTCCTTCCAGCTCAAATGCAACAGCAGCGGCGCGTTCCTGACCGCATCCGTGTACCAGGCGTACCAGGTGCTCGACATCTTCCCCAAGAACAAATCCTTCCATGTGGTGGACCACAACCTCCCGCTCGACAACGGCTGCCCAGCGCCGACGGTGAACATCTCGCTCTTGTCGCCCGCATTCGTCTTCAGCAAGATCAACAAAGAGCTCCTCTTTCTTGGCAAGTGCACGACGGGGTCCCAACCAGCGGAGTCGGCTGGGTTTCACAGCCTGCCTTGCGACAACAGTTCCTTCGTCCGGCTTGCCGACGGCAGGAATTTCTCAAGCCACGGCATCCAGGGAGGGATCCCGCCCGGCTGCCTCTTCACTGTCGTGCCGTTTCTCGGGTCTCCCCATGGAAATGGGGACGACTACATCGCCGGCATGAAGAATGGGCTCCTCGTGGAGTGGATAGCGGGGCCAGACGATTGCCGGAAGTGCATGGCAAGGGGCGGGGAATGCAGGTACTACGGCGACAAGGACACCAAGTTCGCCTGTGATTGCTCCGGTAACAAGTGCGGTGAGTTCAGGAAATTAAAGACACACATCGATATCGGCTACTTTTATTTAGATTTTAAAGAGGGGAGGGGGATTTACCATTAGTCTACTAATCTGAAGCCGAAGTACAGTTAAGTTGGAAATAGCATTAGTTTGATGCCATTTCTAACTTAACTGTCCAAACAGTACAAAGAGAAGGCAAAACACAGACACACACACACATAAAGAAAAGGGGGACTGAAAAATCAGAGAAGTTACAGCACAATTAACAGAGATTTGCCTCCTAGTAGTCAATTACACTTCACCGGTAGTTCTTAGGTCATGCATGGCGCAAATCGTATTAACATATTCAATGATTCTGTAGTGTCCATTTGGGTGCCAAACGCGGTCCTGTCAATGCCATAAAGTCGCTATCCGTACTAATTGACTAATAACAACAGGTCGTCTTCATACAGTTTAGCGTAAGCAGTGCTATGTGGAATATAGAATATTGATTGGAAAAAAGTTTGTCCTGCTTTTACGTGGACAGCCTGCTTCGACGGCAGATTTTTCTTTTGGTTGATTAGTGTCAGTTATTCTATTGATTGGGACATTGAGGCCCATTGTATTATAGTCAAACACATTGGTTGAAGTATTCAACTACACTATTTGGAAAAGATGCAGTACCAATGGCCCTTATCCCTATTTTTCTTCAACTAGTGATAGGTGACTAGAGAACTGATCTAGAATTAGCTAACCAATGCACTAAATTTTTCTAAGTAATCAATTGAATTTATCTGCTGTCGAATCAAGCTTCTAAAGTTGATAAGAACACACTGCAGTGAAATTATATGGGGAGCAATATACCCATGTGATGTGATTGTCAGATTTCAACTGCACAGCAGTGCAGTAATCTGCAGGGTTTGGACACAAACATGATTGATTTGATATTCACAAGATTCCTTGGTGTTTTTATTTTGATTGTCATTTTTGAGGTTTCCTCTTTGCATCATATTGCTCTTGCATAACTTTGGTGAGCATGACATGTTTGTGAGCATAACTTTACCCTTTGAGGTTCTTTTTGAGGACAGAAAGTTTACCTTCTAGTCAACCCCCATTTTAACTTTACTTCCGTTTGCTGATGAATATATAGATAGTTTGGGCCATCAATCATGACCAAAAAGAATTTTATAACTCTTCAATAAAGTCAAAGTCAATAATAGTAACCAATAACAATGCAAGAAAGTTTCAAACAAGGCACAGGGTTAGTGTTGTCCATCCTAATTTAACGTATCCCAGATGTGCTTTGCTTCAATCATTTTTTGTCTTGTCTGAGATATTTTTCTTAACAGGAATTACAAACACCACAGAATCTATATGGACATACAATTTTGATTTCATTACCATGGTCTACAAGTCATGATTATTATTTCTTTAATTCTAACAAGCTGATACTAATGGTGTTAGTAACCGTCAACAATGCAAGAAAGTTTCAAGCAAGGAACTGGATTACTGTTATCTGTCCTAATTTAACTTACCCAGATGTGCTTCGATCATGGCTTTTTGTCTTGTCTGATTTTTTTGAGGGTCTTGTCTGAGATATTTTCTTAATAGATGCTATTCCTGTTTTCAGCAGTTACAAAGATGACATTATCTATATGGACATACAATTTTGATGTCATTATGGTCTAGTGGTCTAGAAGTCAAAATTATTATTTCTTCTACTTCTACACGTGAATATTATTATTTCTTTTACTTCTAACAAGCTGATACTTAATGTTGTTGGTACCACCTTCAATTTAGGATCTGAAATCCAGCAGTTGCTTCATTTTCTTGTGCTGTATTTTTTAACTTTACACCTTCAATTTCTTGCCATAATCATTTACACTAAACAGTTCATTCGACATAGCCAGGCTTCTGCTTTTCCATGATATTTCTGGAGATCAGAGTGAGATATCAGTGCATCAGTGTATATCTTGCTCTGATAATTGACCATTGTATATGGAGCGGGGGAAATGGTAGTAGGATAATTTTGCCTGTAGAGACCAAATAGTGTGGCTTTGTCTCCAGGACGACATCATGTTTGATTCTGGCTGTAGGGCACTGAGAATTTGCAGGTTTATCATGAGTACATCTATTTAACATCTGCAAGTACATCTATGTTGTACAGCCATTCAGGCTTATATTTTCTCATGCCATACAAAAGTGCAAATGGTCACTATTGCTGGACATCGAATGCTAACGAGCATCTCTATGTTTAAACATACATCTCTTTTTTTCCTTGAACAGTTCTTTTTATTTTCTATTCTCCTATACTGTCATATCTTAACTGCCAGCCATGGAAGGCTACAGTCTAATTTAATCTGAAAAATATTACATTCAAATTATCAAGCTATTCACAGTTACTATTCTTTTATGCAGGACCAAACAGAAAACCAAGAATGATAATCGGAATTGGTGAGTACCAACCATGTATTGTATTTTGTATCTATTATTATATTGGGTCCCATTTCCTGCACTACCCAAACTTTCTAGCATCTTATGTTTCAGAATATCTAGGATCAACTGTTTACCATATATTGCTAATATTGATGCACTATTATGGGCAGTATGTGGAGTAGGAGGCGGCGGTCTATTGGTGGCATGCCTCTTTTTTGTCTGGCACAAGTGCAAGAGGAGGAAACTGGCTAGAGAACCAAATGGCTTCATGCGTAGTGAATCTTCAATGCAGTCATATAGTAAAGACCTTGAGTTGGGTGGCTCTCCACATATTTTCACTTATGAGGAACTTGAAGAAGCTACTGATGGGTTTAGTGACTCAAAGGAACTTGGTGATGGTGGTTTTGGAACTGTTTACAAAGGTGGGAATACTGTTTCAGTAATTCTTAACTCTTATCATTTCCACATTAACAGATGAAACTGAGAACAATAGGAGCTATGCTAAACATATTATTTATCTTTTTCTTATTGAATTTAATGATAATGTGACCTTTTTATCCTTCAGGGAAACTCCGGGATGGGAGAGTAGTAGCAGTTAAGCGCTTGTACAAGAACAACTACAGACGGGTTGAACAATTCATAAATGAGGTAGACATTTTGTCCCGCCTCCTCCACCAGAACCTAGTCATCCTATATGGTTGCACGTCTCGTAGCAGCCGTGACCTTATGCTCGTGTACGAGTTCATCCCTAATGGGACAGTTGCAGACCATCTTCATGGACCCCGTGCATCAGAACATGGCCTTACATGGCCTCTAAGGATGACCATTGCCATAGAAACAGCTGAAGCACTTGCATACCTTCATGCAGTCGAGATCATACACCGTGATGTTAAGACCAATAACATACTGCTGGACAACAGCTTCCATGTCAAAGTTGCCGACTTTGGGTTGTCACGCCTGTGTCCTCCTGAATTCACCCATGTATCAACTGTCCCACAGGGCACACCAGGCTATGTCGACCCAGTATACCACCAGTGCTACAAGCTAACCGAGAAAAGTGATGTGTACAGCTTCGGTGTCGTCTTGGTCGAGCTCATATCCTCTAAACCAGCTGTTGACATGAACAGGAGCCACAGCGAAATTAACTTGTCCAACATGGCTCTCAACAGAATTCAGAACCACGAAGTTGATCAACTGGTTGACCCTGAGCTGGGGTATGAGACTGACGAGGAAACAAAGAAAATGATAGATCTCGTTGCTGAGTTGGCATTTCAGTGTCTGCAGATGGAAAGGGATTCACGGCCGTCAATGAAGGAAGTAGTGGAGACCCTGAACTGTATCAAGAATGGGGATTCCCCAGAGAACAAGAAGGACAAGAGCTCCGCATCTCCTAAGGAAGATGCACACTTGCTGACGAATGGCATACAGTTTTCGCCTGACTCGGTAATCCACAGATTCCATAGCCAATCAACTACGCACTCCGTGGCATCAAATGGTAGCGGATGAGATACCTTGTATATATACTGATCCTGAAGAAATAAAGCCCTATCAGACGAATTGTATACAGTTTAGAGATTTGTTAATGAGCAGATTCATCTGGGTTAAGTTGTTGTTTCTTTTTTCTTTGTTGACTGGTTCGTTGTACAGAGTCATGTATGTAGCCACAGCAGGAGCTTGGCATATATAAATTGAAACATTAGGCAAAGTAGTAGAATTAGCATCAGGCCAAAAACTGTACTGTAGTAACTGTTTCTCATTTTACAAAAGAAAGGGGACTGTCGATGACAGAACTGAGCAACACGAAACGAAGAAATCAAGCTGTATTGGCTGACAGCCCAGTATTTGGTCCACCATGTTTAAGTTTATCTGGACCATGTATTCTGTGGTCTGTTAGGCGTAATCACTCCATTATATTATCACATTCGCACTTATGTTGGCATTCCTGGGTCATCTGTGACATTGCTCCTGTGTCTAGCAAGCTAAGAGATGTTCTATTTCTCTCTCTCTTTTATTAGATTTTTAGCTATCTGTGACAATGCTCCTGTGTCTAGCAAGCCCCGTGTTTCCACCAGAACAATGCGCATCTTCTGATGGAAGTTTCAGGTCTGCACGGCGTCTAGGCAATAGAAGTAAAATTGGGTATGCGTACAGTACAGCGTACCTGAACTAGGAGGCAACCAGCCGTCTCGCTCTCGCCAGTTGAGGGAGGCGGCAGCTTGGGCGACGCCATCGCCGCGACGGACAATCGCCGCCGGCAGCGTGCAGGTCGCCGTCGGTCTCTCCCGGGTCCCGAATGGAATCGCCCTCCTCGCCCTAGGCCGTCTGCGCTTGCGGGGCGGGGCGGGGCGGCGACCCGCGCTGCGGCGGCGTAACGGCAAAATGAATACGGGGCGCGGGCCGGACAAAGTCCACGGGCTACTTCGGTAAAGAAAGCTTACCAGGCCAGGTTGTCGTACAAAAATCCAACAAAGCCCAGTGTAAACTTTTTTTGGGGCGTGTTGGCCGACTGGTCGGCGCGCCGACCAGGCTCGCGGCCCACGCCACTTTTATGCGACGGCCCAGCCCACAAGCGTGCGCCCCTTTACGCGAGCAGGCGCGCGGCCCGTGGGCCATCGGCGGCTTTAAAAACAAAAAAAAAAGTCCGAATTACTCCTCCAACTATCACGAAAGTTCGTTTTTCCTCCCTCAACGTCAAAACCGGACAAACCACCTCCCTCAACTTTTCAAACCATGCAAATTACTCTCTCTAGCGGTTTTGAGGGCGGTATTGCTACAGTAAGAGCGGTTTTCATTTTTATTTTTTAAAAAATTCGGTTGAATCTTTAAAAAATCATAGTAAATCACGAGAAAAATCATAAAATGAAAAATCCAATTTTGTTAGACTCCACATAATTATATCTACACACTGAATATATAAAAAAAAGAAAAATACAAAACCTTCGTAGCAAAAACTTTATATTAAAGTATATCATATTATATATTATTTGTGTAGATCTAATCATGTGGAGTCCAACAAAATTAGATTTTTCGTTTTATGATTTTTCTATGATTTATCTGTGATTTTTCAAAGATTCAACCAAAGTTTTTTTTAAAAAAATTGACAAACATTTGTTATTGTAGCAATACCGCCCCTCAAAACCGCTCGAGGAGAGTAATTTGCATGGTTTGAAAAGTTGAGGGAGGTGATTTGTCCGTTTTGGCGTTGAGGAGAAAAAGTGAACTTTCGTGATAGTTAGTGAGGTTAGTTAGGAGGGAATATGGACTTTTTCCAAAAACAAAAGCGAGCAGGCGTGCGGCCTAAAAAAAACAGCGCAAAATGCAGGATTCGTTAGGAATCAAACCCAGGACCATCCACTAAAGATCAACCTACACAACCACTATGTCATTTGAATCTTATTGCATAGTTATGAAAGATAGCACCTAAAACACATAATAAAAGGGAAAAAAATAAAAATATCAAAAATGCTAAATCATACCACACATATTCACTTAGGAAAAAAATAGACGGTGATGGCAGTGGCGCACGCACATTACATTAGCATCGGATGGATCCATGAGTGGTCGATCGACACGATGATTATGAGCTGGGGCCCTGCTATAGTACATCGTGCCACGTGCCCACGATGGACCGTTTAAAGACGCATCATCAACAACTGATGCGTTGGAGCAAGACGAGAACCAACTAATGGAGAAGCAAAAGCTTCTAGAAGACGATGAGGAGCGCTAAAAATCTGCACCATCCCATCTCATCTGAAGCGGTGACCATTCACGCCCGCCGCCACTGCATGCAGATTTTTAGCGCTCCTAAATACTCATCAGCTGAGAAGTTACATTTACTTTCTGATTGAATATAAAATGTTGGGGAGAGACCCTCGCCAAGGGACCCCCAGTAGCTTCGGGCCTCAAAGCGACACCCGCAGCGCGGGGGCAGCGAGACCAGGATCGACACCCCGCAGCGCGGGGCGGCAGATTAAGAACGACACCCCGGGCAGCGCGCAGGGGGCGACGAAGACCGAGCAACACCCCCGCAGCGCGTGGGGGGCAACGAGATCAAGAACGGCATCCGCAGCGCGGGGGCGGCGAGATTAAGAACGACACCCCGCAGGCGCAGCGGGGGCGACGAAGACCGAGCAAACACGCGGCGCCAGCGGAGAGATCAAAAGCAGGCATCCGCAGCGGGGCAGCGAGACCAAGGGCGACACCCCGCAGGGCGGGGGCGACGAAGACCGAGCAACACCGGGGCGCGAGGCGGCGAGATCAAGAACGGCATCTCGCGCGCGGGGCGACGGCGAGGACCTGGCGAGACCGGCAAGGCGGAGAGCGGCGAGCCCCTCGCGAGGACCACAAGTAGCGGGAGGACAGAGGGGGCCGAGTCCGAGCGGCGGCGGGAGGGGGAAACCCTACAAAAGCCCCAGCGGCCGAGCGTGTGCTTTTACCCTTGTGCCCCGGCAGGTTTGTACCAGATTGCCCCTGCGCGGGCCCTAGCCGTAAAGTGGTATGTACGCTTTGTCCCAATTTGTAACTACAAAGTGAATACCGACCGGATGCCTATAAATACGCACCGTCGGGACGTATGGAGGAGGGCGGTTGGTGGGAACTTTTATGACCTATCAATCAAAAAGGTGCACTTTGGGATCCGAGTCATCACACGTGTCCCTTCTTCGGGCCCATCTCTCTCTATCTCCCCGTGGAAGCCCTCGCCCTCCTCCCGCCACCCACGTGGCAAAGGTTAGAGGGGCGGTGCATTACCCACATAAAATTTAATAGATGGAAAAATAAACTAAATTAAAGTATAAAATAATTCAAGACATCACATGTTTGCTAAGTTTAACATCATAAAAAAAAACCATAGAACATCATATTTATATTAAGTGAACATATGATCCCGAGATACACCACGTAACATCACATATATACTAACCGAACATCCCCAAATATACCGTAGAACATCACATAAATACTAAGTGAACATCATAAATTATATTAATAGAACATCATCAAAAATATTAATAAAATAGAAAAGATATAGAAGAAAATAAAAATAAAAGAAATAGGATTCAAGAAAATAAAAAGAAATAAGTGAGCATCACATGTTTGCTAAGTGAACATCACATGTATACATCACGTAACATTGCATGTATACTAAGAAAACATCTACGTGAGGATATTGCATGGATACCAAGTGAACAACACATATACTAAGAGAACATCCCTATATGCATCATAGAACTTCATATGTATACTAAGAGAACATCTATGTATACATCTCGTAATATATGTGGTATGATTTAGCATTTCTCTAAAATCACATGTATACTAAGAGAACATCCTTGTATACATCTCGTAATATGTGTGGTATGATTTAGCATTTCTCTAAAATACACGAGAGGACATTATATATGTGAAATTAAAAACAAAAATTTATAAATAGAATAAAAGAAGAAAAAGAGAAAGATAAAAATAAAAAAATAGAAAGAGAAAACAAAAGGAGTAATAAAATATCAAATAAAATGAAAAAAAAAAAATAAGAAAGAAAGGAAAAATAAAATTGAAAATAAAAAAAAGAATATAAGAAGAAATGAAAGAAAATAGAAAAGAAAAACGCTCAAAAGAAATAAAAGAGAAAAAAATAAAAACAATTAAACACAGAGAAATGAAAAGAGAGAAAAAAAGAAAAAGGGGAAAAAGAAAGAAAGGAACATCGTCCTACAGAACAGCAAAGCACATTATATACCTAGTATGTATCATATGTGTAACAAAACCATCACTTATCATATTGGTCAGGCTTCGGTAGTGTGGTGCAGGTTCGACTCCTGTGTCCTACCCGTTTTTTTTTTCTTTAACGTGCGTAAGGAAACAGTCAGCACAAACAGTCAACCGCCGGCTGGGCTGGGCCGGAAACGATCCAATGCGCGTATAAACAGTCAACCGCTGGCTGGGCTGGGCCAGAAACGATCCAATGCACGTTGAGAAAGAGTCAGCCGCTGGGGCCGTCAGGCGCATCTCTTACCACCGTTCGTCTTATTTAATTTTTTTTATATAAACTCCTGAAAGATGCCTCGTGCGTTGCTACGGTGATATGGGCTTAAAAAAGAAAATTCTTCCTCTAGCATTTGTTCTAATGAAAAAGATAAATTTACTATTTATTGACTTTTATTTTTTTTAATATGTTGTGTTTTGAGCGCCTAATATGACATCATTCAATAATAAATACACGATACAATACATCAAAAGTATTTGTCCTTTATTATACTTTTTGAACACCTCCACTGTACCTACCATAGAGTTACGAAGAGATTGAAGAAAAATAGTACCAAAAAAAAATACGACATGGATGAGCGAACAGTCTATGCACTATATATATCGTGAATAAACGTATATATTAAAACAAAATTACAATTACCAAATTAATAAGAGTAAAAAAATAGAAAGATCATTATGTCCACCTACAATAATTTAGGGGTGTCACATAGACATTGAGTTTTCGAATACTTCAATAATACGTCAAACGGATTTATAAGCATAATGTATTTATCATTAGCATATTTTACTATAGCATCGCATTGTCATATCTATACCTAATAATAAAACAACGGGCTGGATCTAAAATTCTCCCTCTCTAGCATATAAGCATTAGGAACCCTGAAAAAGTTTCTACCCTACTAATGCACCAACTTGTATAGGCTACAAATGGAAACAAAAAAAATAAAATTTTAAAAAACGGACATTCCAGATTAAATCTTGGCGTTCTCTCTCCTTATTCACTCATGATTCAAGGGCCAGGATTGGTTGTGTCAAACTCGTCATCCTCCCGCACCCATCAATTAGTCGTGCGTCACCGCTAATCACGCGCGTGGCTCACGCGTCCCCTGCCTTCCGTTCTGGTGCCTGTGCCATTGCCCCATTCACATGGACTGCTGCGTCGCGCTTTGCGCCTCAGCCAGTACAGTCGATCCGGCCTCTTCGGCCCCATCGTCGGCTCTCAAACGGCTTCATTGGTACGGTTTTCCTGTCCATCACCGCCCTGGCCATGATCCTCATCGCCAACACCTTCCTCAATCTATGACCCGACGCCAACGCTCCATCCCGGGGAGGCCTGAATCCTTTGCCGTCGCCGCAATAGGTTTGTTATCTTGTTCTTGACGCAAGCAGGAGATGACAAGTAGGTTTTGCTTCATCAGTTTCACGATGGGAGAATGTTCGCAGTTGACGACACCGCTGGCGGCATCGTGATGCCATCTCGCGGCGGCCAGCAACCGAGCTGACGAGTGCAGTTCTCGCGGCGGCAGCGCCCTCTCCTCCCTGTTCCGGCCCCTTCTTCGACACCTGCTGCAATAGTCCGCCAGCACACTCACGTCGCACTGCCGAGATCATCTGGCAAGGGCGTGAAGACGACCTCATCCCAGTCTCTGGCCTCAAGATTGGTCCCTATTCTTTCAGTTATGAACTTTAACTCCCTCTCTTTTTTTCGTCACCGTGTATGTAGTCTGTGCAGCGCTGACACGATGCTTGTGGGAATGCCTACACAATTCTCTTGGTTTGTTGATTCCTTGATGGATGCTTGCCAGGTGCTTGTGGAAATGCCTTAGAGAACGAGCTCGTGATTCTGTTTCTCTCAGTTTGTTGGTTTTTGCTTTCCTTTGTTCCTCATGATCATTTTTAGGACTTAGTGTTCAGTACTTTTGGATGATAGGGCTCAAGGAGATAGATGGTTTTCCAAGCACTAGATCAGGACCATCATTACACATCTCCTGGACCTCCCATCACATAATCCTTATGGTTGGCAGAGACAACAGAGTAGTGTTGCAGCCCCTGGACATTCAGGTACATTTCATATTTAAATCCGATTCCGATCTTATTATGCATCGGACTTCTTCAGTATTGGGATGTATCCATGATGTATACATATTAGCTACTGTAACTAATTAGAATCAGTTTCAAAGTCTGGGAGTTTCCTGTGATGCCGTTCTCTTTACTCCACTCAATCCATGCCTTTTACAAGTAAATAATTTATGTTTCTATTTGATTTATTTTTGCTTATTCTGATAGTATCTTTTATGCTTTGTAGAGTCTTACACAGACCTGTTTCGACAAGTGTTGTTAGGAAAGCTGCAGATATGATCAGCTTTTTTTTAAAAAAAAATGTTATCTGTAATCCTATTGGAACATCCTGCTTGGAACTTCTCATGGCATGTTAGTTGATAGTCAAGAAGAATATATTTGATCTCCTCCTCTTTGAACGACACAAGCCACTACTGCACACACCCATCATATCCAAAATGCTTCGAGGTGAATTGATTAAAGTGCCGTATTAAATAAATTTTGGAAAGGTTTAAACGACGCCCAATGATCTGCTGCAATTGTGAGCGCATTGCTGCCGCCTGCCTGAGATGCAGAGATGATTCAGCGCCACCCAACCTATGCAGAATGCTTTGATTTGAATTGACCAGGGTTCTGACGTGGCATCTTGCGTGGAGTGGTGGTTTAGATACTCTTTTTTTCTTCTCACCATCGCCCTGTTCGTCGACTCCAACAAAGAAGTAAGCATAATTTTTCGAGCTTCAATGCATTTGATTAAGTACTTACCTCAGTGATTTTTTTTTTTGAAAGAAAACCTCAGTGAATTTGTATGTAACTTTTACACTTCCAGTTATTGCTGGGGCGTCATATGCCAAATGCCACTTTTTTTGTCAGTTACTCAGTCATACGTCCTGACAAATGATCCTTTTGTTTATTTTAAAATTCTACACAGCTAATTGGTGAGAATTTGGTGCTTGTTTCAAAAGTCATGTCTTAAATGTAAATGCTACCATTTCTTGCTTCCTTTAGTGTTATGATGAAATTCATCGGTGGGTTATCTTATTAGAATTAATTTTTCTGAGTGCCATCATCAGCCAGACAATGGCCATATTAGTTTCAGCACCATCGCTTGCTTTCTGCTGTATTGTTTGCTTCCTGTACTCACACTAATTGCTTCACATCAATCTGCTGAAATAGTTCAGAATGCAGGTATGTGGCATTTAAAGAGATTTTTGAACAGAAACTGATTTCTCTCATTTCTCTCGCAGGTGAGTACAACACCCTTCTGCCATCCTCATTTTATTTTCTTAGGGTTTGAATTAGAGACAGGAGGGGCTCAGGCCCCTATTGAAGAAGCCAATACAGAACTAGGAGTGTTGAACAGACTCCTATTGATGAGGTTGCAATAAGCTTGAAGACCTACATGTTTATTGGTGTGACAACTAAAGTTGAAAAATGTTACCATTCATATTTTGATCAGGTAAGAGACATTCTTTTAAGTTTTTTTTGCGTGAATCATAAATATATCTCAGTAGTGCTTAATTAGTTGATGCATATGCCTTTTTGGTTATTTGCTTGCATGGTTATATGTTGCCGTGCTAGCACGGGCATTATACTAGTCTAATATAATGTGAGCCCTCTTCTACCTAGAGAACGAGCAGAGGACCATCAGGACGACGGAGATGGCCCGCTGGAGCTCGCCAAGGCTCGTACTGGAGGAGCGGAAGGGAAGTACGGGCTCGAGGAAGGGCGATTTGGTGGTGTGAGTGGGGATCTGGCGGGCGGCAAGGCCGCCGGCGACCGCGGCGGCGCCGCTGGGCCACGGCGACAGATCGGGCGAGGTGAAGAGAGCGGAGAAGAGCGAGGCGAGGTCCCGGAGTGGCTTAAATCGAGTGTGCCGAGGGCGGAGGCCCCCGCGCATGCATCCAGACGCCGGGCGGTGCCACGCCCGGTCGGCGAGGGGTCCGTGTTGGTCTCCAACTCAAACTTTGCCCGGGCGGGGAGGCTCCGGGGGGCGCATTTAAATTGTGTGTGGCAGATTGGCAGAAATTTTCGTGTTTTATTATTAGGTATAGATAATATAATAAATAAATAATTATAAAATTATCCCTAACAATAAATAAATTATAACAAAATAATTAAATTTTTATAAACTTTTGAATAAGACGAATGGTCGATGATAGAAATCAAACATAAACTTTTATTTGTGGGACGGAAGGTGTAAGCATTAATAATGCAACTAAAAAAAAATTGGCTCTACTAAAAAAAAAACACCAAATTCTTCTTGGCAAATCTTGTGATTTGTCAACTCACAAGAGTATATACCAAGTAAAAAAATAACACTTCATCTCCAATAGTTTGGCATATTTCATTGCCCAAATCAACGTTTTCAGATTATTTAAATAAACAAAAAGATAGAGAAAAGTACTTTTGCAAAGTGAACACAAAACTTTTGTAAATTAACCAAGGTCATATATGTAATCAATGTGTCTAGCATTTATGCAAAGTGAACACGCACAAAAGTTTCTATTTATATATAGGTCCTTCTTCCTCTAAGATCGAGGAAAAGAGCCGAAAAGATGACGCCCAATCCGCCCGGTGAGTCGCCAGTGGCGGCCGGGGGGGGTGGAGACGGAGCCGACTGGAGGACCTGTTGTTTTTTTGTTGTTGCTGCTTTTGGCATCGTGGTCCGAATCACGGAGGCATGGCGAAGGCCTCTCGTGACCTACGACCGCAAAGCGCGGTGATGCTCTAGAAGAAGAAGGCTAGATGCAAGACGGATGCGCTTTCGGTGTCTGCTTGGCGTATATTGGCTTGGCGTTGAGGAGTTGTTTTTGCCAAGTTGCCAAATTTTGCTAAGTGGTATGCTAAATTGTTGGAGGCCTGTTTTTGTCGTTTTTTGTAAAATTGAAGAATGCCAACTCAATATGCCAAACTGTTGGAGATGATCAAGAGAGGAGAATATAGTCAACTCACAAAAAGAGATTATTGGAGAAGGCTCAAAATAGTTTTAAGATTTAGAGGGGATTTGATATGGCTCTAGAGCTGAACTCTAGCGACTCCAGCCAATTTTCTAGACAACTCTAACTTCAAAAACTCTATGAAGCTGCTAACTCCATAGAGCTGTAGTACAAATGGGGATGGAATTTAGCATCTCTTTAGTATCTCCAAAATAACCTAATATGAACCTACTCATGGAGTTGAGATTACCTACTCATGGAGTTGGGATTAGTAATTACCCACCAAGACCACTAGTTACACAAAAATAACGTTGTGTTTCATGTTTTTCTTCCTCGTCTTACTGGATCCAGTAACTCTTCTTGTCAAGACCCCCTCTACCCAACGCTGCGTCCCTCTCTCATTATCGGAGGTCCTCTAATTTTCGCTATCTCGAGTTCTCGACATCAAGACATTATATTTACTCTGATTCATTCTAAAATCATCTTAAATTTTCACTAGAGTTCTATCTTGACATGCAAGACATTATATATTACTTTGTGAGTAATATAGTTTTTTTTTTTGCGAGGAGAGGATAAATAACAAAGAAAGTCAAAAACACTTCCCCGCATTCTCACTAGAAATATCCATTCTTCGGTTCACGTCAGCTGGAACCAGTCACAGTACCACTCCACTATTTAAAAACGAGAACTCGTCAAATCCCATCGCCCAACAACACACGCATCCCGTTTTGTCCCGGTGCAAACACTGGGATCCGACGGCGACGTACCCCCAATTAAGTAAAAAATATTACAACGATGCTCCGACGATAAGACTCCATTTAGCCATGGCGGCGACGCCGACCGTTCGTCCGGCTCCGGCACGAGCTCTTCTCTGTTATCCCGCACCAAAAACCGCGCGTCCTCTAGCGCCGCGGTGGTTAGCGCCTGACGGTGATCCTGATGCGCAACCCAATTGTTCTTTGGCCTAGTGGGCAGACACGGCCCCCGTGCCGCCCTCCCGGCCCTCCAAATGGCGATCTCTGCCGTGTTGCCCCATGCTACACGTCGTGTAGATAGATAAACAACGACATCAGGGAATTTGTCTTTGCAGTTTGGACCTCTAAACACCCTTGTGTTATGCCAAATAAAGATGCCATGGCTGTTGTGTGTCGGTAGCTGTTTTATACACACTAGTCAAGGGCCTCGTTGGAATGGTTGCGTACAACAGGGACTGATTTTGATAACTCTCATGAAACATACAAGAATACCATATGCAGGTCCATGACGAAACTGATAGATAGGTGTGTGTACATATACACTTGTATATATAACTAAAATAGGGGTCAGGTTCAACTTCAGAATCCTAGATCATCCCAAGTGGTGGTTGTAGATAGTAGCAGACCAGCTAAAATTTGAGGAGGAACATAGGAGTTAGTATATATAACAGCACGTCCACTGTCCACGACACTGAGTGATCAGACATAATCAGAGGGGCCAATTATTGGAGTGACGAGCTAGGAGAATAATGGCCGTAGTAAGGCTCATCAAGAAACCGCCCAAAGCCAAGAGCTTGTGGATCCTCGTGCGCCGTCTCCTCCTCGGCAAAGGCCGCAAGCCACCGCCTCCGCCGTCGTCGTCGGCCGCGGAGGAGGATGGCGAGGAGGGAGAGAAGAGCAGCCTCCTGAGCCGGAGCTCTCTGGAGCAGCTCCTAGTGATGACGGAAGACTGCGCCTCTAGCGACGACGATGGCGACGATGTCTGCCGGTGCGCCAAGAAGCACCACGGCCAGACGGTGGCGGTGATGATGCTGCCGGCGATGGCTCGGCCAGAAGCGCCGCCGCCGGCTGCGACGTCGCTGGCAGGTGATGCGCACCGTGGCGCACCGGCCGTGCACCAGCGGAGGTTCATGTTCGGCGGATTCCGCCGCCGGTTGCTCATGCGGCGGCCGTGGCGGCCGATGCTCGTCGCCATCCCGGAGTGATCGGTCGGTCGATTGATCGCAAGTCTGATTATGTGAATTACAAGCGCTGGGATATGATTCGGCATTCAAGTGCGTCAGTCGGTCCGATCAACTTCGTACGGCGGTATTCCAGTGTTCCATTTTTTTTTTTTTTTTTCTGAGATGCACTTGTGTCCTGTAACTTTGCGTGTTCTTCGGTTCTTCTCTGTTCCTTCCTACCCGCAGACGATCTGCTTTTTTCTCGCTTTTGAATAGTATATAGAATGTAACATGTACATCAACTTGAACAAGTTATTTGATCCAGGAAAGAATCTGCCGAGTATTGGGTGAGAAAAATAACGACTGCTACTTGTTTATGTGGAGTAGTAAAATGATCTGTATCTACCTCGGACTCCGATAAAGCAAACCCAATGATTAGTCCAAATTCCGTGCCAATATTTCAGTTCAAATTCAAATTTGTAAAAGTTTCAAACGGTGTGCTGAGCGAGCTTCTTGGCAGTATCTCTGGATAGCCGCGCCCAAGCTATGAACAAAGCTACTCCTAGCAGCTTTGCTTTAGCGCACAAGTCGACAAACGTTCAATGAAACCGGGGTCATGTCTGTTTGGATCTTCGCTATCTTTGCTTTCGGCGACGAGGAAGACTGGCCTCTTTTTCAGCCATCATGGTTGGCTGCGCTACGCAACAGAAGAAGAGACGCAAGGGACTGAAAATTGGCCACCTCTGCGGCAACCTTGAGGGATCGGGTCTATCTGAAATGGGCTCAATCAAGGAGTGTCCGCTACTGGGCTTATCTTTAGGGCTCGCTCCGGTTCGAAAGCAGGAACGCCCGAACAGCCTGTGTTTCGATGGGAATGAGATGGCCCGTTTTCAAATCTGGTCCGCCTGGAAGCTCGTTCGTTTTGGCCGGTCCGATTGGAAACGGCCCGGTTTGGCCTCAACCCCCCCTTCCTGGCCTGGTTACGATCCTCACACGGCACCCTCGAGGTTTTCATTCCTTGTGCCGGACGCGAGAAATAGTTCCGTGTATGGTAGTAGTTGACCCGTATGGATTCACTCCTTCCTCGTGCGGAAGTGCGAACACATGGTTGATTTATCTCAAATGTGTTTAGTTTTGATGTAGTGATTGTCAACACTCAACATTCTTTCTCTATTTTCTTTTATCTTTTTCGCCCGGCTATGGTTCACCGGCACACGTGGAGTGTGTCAAGACGATCTCTTGGTTCGTGTTGTGCAGGTGTGGAGCTCGGAGATGGTAGGCGACGGAGAGGTGAAGGTGCCAAGGAGGACGCGGGGCCGACGGACCGTGGAGGTGAAGGACGGACGTGAGGCTTGGACCGAGGGACGGGGTGCCGGGCGGCTAGCCATGGTGGTTGACATCCGGGACATCGACGGATGCAAGAGGACGTGGCAGGACCGTGGAGGTGAAGGACGGACGTGAGGCTTGGACCGAGGGACCGGGTGCCGGGCGGCTAGCCATGGTGGTCGACATCCGGGACATCGACGGATGCAAGAGGACGTGGCGGAGGACCGTGTCGATCGGGTCAAGACGGCGAGCGCGCAAGTAAAAGCAGAGGGAGCTCGGATGACTTGGCGACTTCGGGCGGTCAAGACGGGCGGTGACACGTGTCGAGGAGGTTTGGTGGTTTGCCCTCAAAACCATCGGCGCGGGGTTTCGTGGTTTGGGCCTCAAAACCACGGGCGGGTTTGGTGGTTTGGGCCTCAAAACCACAAAGCGCTGGTTTCGGGGGGTTTGCGCCTCAAAACCCGGTGTTCCGGCGGACGGAAGGGCGACGCGTGGCGGCATCGGGAGATTGCGTGGAGGCAAGGCTACCGTGAGGAAGGCGCGGTGGCCGCCGGATCGAAGATTACCCGTAGTCGACGGAAATAGCCTTAGGGTTACAAAATCGACTCATGTATCCTAGGGGTAGTTTAGGCAGAGGGAATAGGGGCTATTTAGCGTAGGCATACCCCTTCATCCTCCCTTGCCTCTCATTTTCACATTTTCCGCTTAGGGTTCTGATCGAGGTGTGAGAGGTCCACCGATTTGTACCAAGTTTTGCGAGCAAGGGCTAGCTGTGATTACCGTCACGGGGGTGACGTTTGGATCGATTGATCGGTGTTCTTTGTTGTTCATGAGCTGTGATTTTGAGTTCTTCACTTGTTCTTCCCGAGTTCATCCTCTCCCCCTATTCTCTTTCGCGATTTCTTCGATTTGGCACCGTTTGATCTCGTTTTTCTTGCGTTGATTCGTGCTAGGACGTGAGAGGATCATTTCCACCAAAGGGTTTGAGCTAATTCCTCACGAGCACGTAGATCGGGCGAAGTTTTGGATCAAGGTGACCTTTTGGGTGTGTTCTTCGTGTGATCCGCGATTTCTCTCGATTCACTCCATCAATCTCGAAATTTCCAAGGGGAAATGGTCACCCACATGCCTAGATACTATGGCTCAATTCTTGTGACCCGAGGTTTCGATTTGAGTGAGTTTGGATCGATTTTGGGGTGAGTCGCCACGGGCTGGGTGCTGTTGACCGGCGTCGGGGTGACCGGACGCCGACGACGGACGCGACGCCGGGGGTGACCCGGTCGGTCCGGTCGGTCGCGCCCGCGCGAGAGGTCCGCAAGGGCGATCTGACCGGACGCTTCGACCGACGCTGGACCGGACTTCGCCCGATGAGTCCGGTCGCTGAGTCCGGTCACCGCGAGGCTTTTTTTCTTCTGTCTCTTGCGTGTTTGTTTCGCTCGGTTTCGGTTGATCCATTTGTGAGTCTAGAGCAAACTCTAGTTCATCTACCTTGCATCCAAGGTCGTGATCATACCGTGTGGTGTGTGCTTTTTGCTCGAGGGGTCGTGGAGAGCTACAAGTCATCTAATTCGGAAGAATTTAATTGAGGCTCCCATTCACCCCCTCCGGGTCGCCGTTTGGTCCTTCAATTGGTATCGAGCAGGTTAAGGATCAAATCCACCTTAACCGGTTCTTGATCCGAGAAGGCGACATGGAGAGGTTTGGTCACTTTGGTGGCAAGCCTCCGGAGTTCGATGGCACCAACTATCCCTATTGGAAGATTAAGATGCAAGCGCATCTCATGGGGATAGATTGGAGAGTGTGGGAGATCGTTGAGGACGAGAACTACCAAGTGCTTGCCGCTCGAGTGGGTGAGGATCAAATAGCCCAACACAATGCCAACAACCGAGCGAGGAGTGTCTTGTTCTCTAGCCTCAAGGATAGCGAGTTTGAGAGGGTAGCCACTTGTGAGATCGCTAGAGAGGTGTGGAAGACTCTAGAGAGCTACCATGAGGGAACCCCACAAGTCAAGGCTCGCCTCTACGAAACCTACAAGAGAGAGTACAATAATCTCATCCGGCTTGATGGCGAGACCATCGATTCTCTCTTTGCTAGGTTTGGGACGATCTCGCAACAAGCTTCGTGCGAACAAGCCTTCTGGAGAGGTTGGACGAGCACGAGAAGGCGATGCGGCTCTTGTACGCCTCGGATCGAAGGTGTGGGATGTGAAGGTGTCCGCGATCATGGAGTCCGCCAACCACGACACCCTCACTCCCGACGAGCTCTACAAGCAAGCTCAAGTCTTACGAGATTGAGGCCCGGATCCAGCGGCTCAAGAACCCATCTCGCGCCGAATGTTGCACTCGTCTCTCGGTAAGAGCGGTTCCAGTTCTTACGCTAACCCTTCACGCATTTCTTTTCGCCTTGTCTTCCTTGGTATGCGTGATGTGAGGAGCGGATGGAGAGCCTTGGGGATGATGAGCTTGCACTAGTCATCAGCCGATTCTCGCGGTTCCACAACAACCGCATGAACCGTCGGCGTGGCGGTGCTTCCAAGGGCGGATGCTTCGAGTGCGGAGATCCGGACCACTTCGTTGCCGCCTGCCCCAAGAAGAGCAAGGACAAGTACTCCGGCGAGAAGTACTACTCCAGCAAGTACGACGCCGACAAGCGCAAGGACAAGCGCGAGTACACCTCCGGCAAGCACAAGTCCAAGAAGGGATTCGACAAGGAGGCGATCAAGAAGAAGTACCTCAAGCGTGCCAAGGAGCACAAGCACGCCTTCCTTGCCTCCCTCAGCGACCTCGACAACGACTCCTCGGACGGGCAATCTTCTTCAAGCGATGAGGAGTCCGAGCGCAAGGTCGAGGACAAGTTCAATGGACTTTGCTTCTTCACCAACTCCAAGTCCGAGGGCTTCTGCACCATGGCACTCGATGGAGCGGTGACCGACAGCGTCAAGGCACACGCCGACGACTCTTCTTCTCCTTCCTCCGAGGTACCTCCTACAATCGAATCTCTTTCTGATGAGGTTGACTCTTTGGGCGAGGCGCTTGTTTGTCAAGAGAAGTTGCTTAAGCGTGCCGCTAGGGAGAGAAAAGAGTTTAAGGAGAAGTGGGAGATGGCGGTGACTGAGATAGAGTTGCTTAGGAAGCCGGTTGCTGTTTCTGATGAGACGGAGTGTGATGCTTGTGCTGTGCATATGTCTAGTATCATGTCTTTGCAGTCCAAGTATTCTGCTTTGTTAGATGAGCATGTTGAGCTGAAGGCTAGGCCTATGTTGTTGAGTGCGTGCAAGTCATGTCCCGGCTTGCAACTGAAGTTGGCAGAGAAATTTTGTCAAGCTTGTCGTGCTTGAGAAGGCCAGCTCGAGATAGCACCGTGGCCGAAATGTGCTAAGTGTGAAGCTTTGGAGTTGGAGCTCATGTCTTGCAGGCATGACAAGGGGAGAGTTGAAGAGGAAATCACATATCTTCGCTCGTCCCGAAGTTGGGTGTCTAGTGGAGAGCCGCAGCTTGGCATGATGATGAGTCGATTTCAAGAGGGGACCGACACATCGGGATTAGGCTTTGCTATAGGTGGGAAGGGTGAAGTTATCTATGGAAAGATTGGTCAAGGAAGTGGTTTGAGCCCGAGTGAGAAACCCACAAACACTCCCAAGTTGACCAAGAGCACCCCACCTAAGCCTACCCAACCCATTGTGCAAAATGGCATTCTTCAAGAGCCCACCAAGACTCCACCTCCCAAACAAGTGTGGCTTCCCAAACCGAACCACCTCAAGAACCCACTTGACACCTTGCCCGGGATCCCCCGAGGAAACCCTTCCTAAAGCCAAGACCACAACAAGAGTGAACCATCCACCCAAGAGAGTGAACCAACCACCACCCAAGAGAGAGGTGAGGTATCACCGTGAGTATTGCCGAGAGATGGTCACTTGGTTGAGTTTTGCTTCGAGGAGGAAGAGGGATGCTAGGGCGAGAGTGGAGTTTTGAGAACGCGTGACATGTACCACCCACCTCTTGGCTTGTATGAGAGGGGTGTGCGCGGTCGGTTCGCAGGCGAGTTTTCTAGGCCCGAAGGTAGGAGGTCTCGAGATTTGGGCCACGGTTTGTGAGACCGTTTGGCGGGTCGTTCTCTGCGTGTGGATGTAGATCCTCGCTTTGGGAGTTTTGAGGTTGAGAAGAGGAGTGCACCACGCTTTGCTATGCGTGGTGAGAAGTTTGGAAAGATGGGGCGTGGGATGTTTGTTGTGCCTAATGCATATTTGGGGCAAGATGGTCAACACCGGTACTCTTCCAAGTTTACTAACCCCGGTGTTGTGCCATTTGCTCATCCCATGTTCTATTGTTGATGCAGTGGAAGGCCGGAGGACATGTGGCTCATTGACTCGGTTGTTCTCGACACATGACCGGAAACTCTCGGTGGTTCTCTCCCTCCTCACCCCCATGAAGACAAGAGAGTACATCACTTTCGGGGGACAAAGAACAGAGGGAAGATTCTTTCACGAGGGTCGATCGGGATCAACGACCACTTTGTGCTCAAGGATGTGGCGCTTCGTCTCCAACCCGCACTTCAACCTTCTCATGCGTTTCTCAGCTCTCATGGCGACGGGTATGAGGTACGTTTCAAGGTTGGATGTTCTCGAAGTTTTGGACTCTCGTGGTGATCTTATTTCTTTGGATCGTGCCATTTGGGCAAGTCTTTCGAGCTGATTTCTCTCGTGGCTTTGGCACCTCTTGTTGCTTGTTGGCCGGGTCCTCCCTCGATTTGTGGAAGTGGCATAGGAGACTAGGTCATTTGAGCTTCGATCTCCTTGCGAGGTTAAGTTCAATGGATCTAATCCGAGGATTGCCTAAGCTCAAATTTGAGAAGGATTTGGTTTGCCACCCTTGTCGTCACGGGAAGATGGTATCCGCTTCCCACCACCCGTGACTCGAGATCATGACCTCTAGACCCGGGGAGATTCTTCACATGGACACGTTGGTCCATCTCGGGTGAGGTCGGTGGGTGGGAAGTGGTATTGTCTAGTGATCGTTGATGATTTTTCGAGATACTCTTGGGTCTTTTTCATGGAGGGCAAGGATGAGGCTTTTGGTTTTGCTCGTGATTTGATTTTGAGACTAAGGACTGAGTTGATGAGATCTGACCATTCGAGCGATTCGCGATGACAATGGCAATGTAATTCAAAACTCTCGTTTGAGTCTCTTTGCACTAACTTGGGTGTCGAGCACCGAGTTCTCTAGCCCTTATGTTCCTGGCCAGAACGGGATTGTTGAGCGGAAGAACCGGGACGCTTGTGGAGATGGCAAGGACCATGCTTGATGAACACAAGACTCGAGGAAGTATTGGGCGAGGCAATCAACACGGCGTGCCATGTCTCCAACCGCATTTTCCTCCGTGCTTTCACCAAGAAGACATCATATGAGTTGCGGTTTGGGAGAGACTGCCCAAGGTGAGTCACTTCCGTGTGTTTGGATGCAGTGCTTCATTCTTAAGCAAGGTAACCTTGACAAATTGAGTCTCGATCCGTTGATGGTATCTTTCTTGGTTATGCCTTGCACTCACACGCCTCTGAGGGTTCTCAACCTTGAGACTAACCGCGTTGTAGAGGCGTGTGAGGTAACCTTCGATGAAAGCGCACCTTGTTCTTCTTACGTGTTTGAGTGTGCAGAAAGGAAGAGATGGAGCAGAGCATCTTTGTGGAGGAGGAGGGGGAAGATGTTTGCGGGGGTGATCCCGGCGACTCCACCGCTTGTCCCGATCGACCTGCGACGGCGACGACGCCCACGGACCGCACTCTACTACCACTACTTCGGGTCCGGTGGAGCAGCCTCCTCGGGCGAGACGGCCGCACTGCAGGAGGTTCCCGTTCGGTCGAGGGGAGGCGACATCTTCAAGACGGCGCCAAGACATTCAGCGTCGTCACCCCCGAGGAGACCATGATCGGAGGACTTGATCAAAGGGTAACTCATTCCAAAACCTATGCTATGTGTCACTTTGCTCACTCTGCATTTGTTTCCACTATTGAGCCCAAAGATGTTGACACAGCTCTATCTGATGCGGATTGGGTCAATGCCATGCATGAAGAGTTGCAAAACTTTGAGAGAAACCAAGTGCTGGTCTTAGTGCCACCTCCAATTTCGGTGTCATCCCATAGGAACCAAGTGGGTGTTTAAGAACAAACAGTGAGGATGGGGTGGTTGTGAGAAACAAAGCCGATTAGTTGCCCGGGGGTTTTGTCGAGAAAAGAGGGAATAGACTATGAGGAAACTTTTGCTCCTGTGAGCCGCGCATAGAAGCCATTAGGATCTTGCTTGCTTTCGCGGCCTCGAAGGGTTTCAAACTCTTCCAGATGGATGTCAAGAGTGCTTTCCTGAATGGGTTCATAGAGGAGGAGGTGTATGTGAGGCAACCCCCGGGGTTTGAGCATCCTAAACACCCAGACTATGTGTACAAGTTGTACAAGGCCTTGTGCGGACGAAACAAGCCCCTAGAGCCTGGTATGAGCGATGAAAGCTTTCCTATTAGCTAAGGGTTTTGTGATGGGGGCTGTAGACAAGACCTTGTTTACGCTTAGGAAGGACAATGACATACTCCTAGTCCGGATATATGTGGATGATATCATCTTTGGTGGCTCTTCACATGCTATGGTATCGAGTTTTGCGAGAGATTATGAGCGGGGAGTTCGAGATGAGCATGATGGGTGAGTTGACCTACTTCCTTGGACTTCAAATAAAGCAAACCAAGGATGGGATTTTTCGTACACCCGGGGCAAGTACACGAAGGACATGATCCGCAAGTTTTCGCATGGGTGAGGCCAAGCCTCTTTCGACGCCCATGTCGACGGACGACGGCCCCGGGCGAAGACAAGGATGGAGAAGTTGTGGACCAAAGGGAGTACAGAAGCATGATCGGTTGGCTTGTCGTACTGACGGCGACGCGCCCGACATCCGATTTCTTTGTGTGCCTCTGCAAGACGGTTTCGATCTTCGCCGCGCACCTCTCACTTTCGGTTGTGAAGAGGATCTTGGTACTTGCAGTTTACCCCGACTTTGGCCTATGGTTTTCGGCTTCTTCCACTCTCTCCCCCGGTTGGCTATTCTCGATTTCGATTATGCCGGTGATCGTATGCATAGAAAGTCCACTTACGGTACTTGTCGGTTTCTTGGTACTTCTCTTGTGTCTTGGTCGCCTCGTAAGCGGCCCGGTGTCGCTCATCGATTGTTGGAAGAGTATGTTGTTGCTTCTTTGCTTGTTGTTCAATTTGTTGTGGATGGTTGCCACTTTGAGAGACTTTGGGTTGAGGTTTTCACGTGTACCCTTGTTGTGTGATAGCATGGGAGCCGTGAGTGTAGCCAAAAACCCGATCCCGCATTCCCGCACCAAAACACATAGAGGTGAGGTATCACTTTCTCGAGAGATCACCGGAGAAAGGGGATATAGATGTTCAAACATGTGTACACGAGCAACAGATTGCGGACATTTTCACCAAGCCTTTAGATCAAGTCCGTTTTGTCCGGCTTCGAGGAGAGTTGGGCGTGTGCTATCCCTTTTGAGGGGTAGCTTTTTGTAGTTGATGTACTGAGATGTAGTGCTAGGTTTATTTTACTTTGTGCATTATCTTGTATCATATTGCATTCATCATGTACATTTTGCATCTTGAGCTTCTTGGTTATATTGATCACAATGAGACTATGCTCGTTTAGTGTAACAATTACTTGTTGGTGCTTATTGCTTGTGCTCATACATTCAATTGGTATATGTTATGAGCAAAGTTGTTTTTCATGTGAACTTGCTTAACAACGATGAATCTTGTAAAATGTTCACCATTGAGATAGTTCCTAGCATGTTTAAGTTGTTGAGATCCTTTGTGCTTATCATGTATGCTAAGGTGACTATGTCTCATTCACTGAGTTATACACTTGCTTAGATGACCACATGCTTTCATATGCTAAAATCTGAAATTTAAGCTAAGTGTATGGAAAAGATCGAGATGGGTCCATACCGTCCCACATCCAAGTCTTGGGGGGACTTCTCATTGCACTTGAGTTGAACCCGAGCTTGGTAGTGTTTGACCTGCACCATTGTCTTAAGCTTCGATTGCTCACATGCATAGGCTTGACATGGTTGATTAGTAAGGCGTGACGGTTGTGGATAACCACTCGCACTCATGTCTTTGGACCAATGCTTGTATCCGCTAAATCTCGATAATCTTAAAATGTTGTTGGCAAGTGTTGGTTCTTTCTTTGGCATGATGGATAAACTTTGCTTGGGGTAGTCCTCTTGATATACATGTGTAGCACTTGGTAGATTTCAACTTACTTATGCTATGTGCTACTCTTTGTGGTGGACACCTTTTTCGAAATGCTTAAAACTGAATCAAAATGCTTTCAAGTCATATCTCATATCTTTTGATCGGTTTGAGCACCGTGTTAAGCACTTGATTTTGTTGCCATGACACTACCTAGAGCATCTTTTCATTTGGATGACTATAAACTTGGAGCTCACTCATTGCACTTTGCATGCATTTTCATCGCTTGATTAGTGCATGTGCCAACAAGGGGGGAGAAAGATACAAAGACAGTGAATTGTGAATTGGTATCTTGAATTGGTATCTTCAAATGGATCGCACTAGTCAAGGGGAGTAACTCGGGGAGTATCTCTTTACCACTTTGAGCTAGATGTGTTGAGCCTTTGCCTCTGTCTTGAGGGTCTAGCTTGTGTGTGAAAGAAATTGGTAGAGATTGTTTTGGAGCTGTGCTAGTGGTGTTGAGCCTGTTCTACCTCTTCTTGAGGACTAGTCGTCTGCATTTTAGCTTGGTTGTGTCGAGCCTTTTTGCCCATATCTTTGGGAACCAAGTTTTTGCTCCATGTTTGCTATCCAGTTAGGTTGTCTTAGCTTGCCCGGATGTGCTTTCTTCTATCTTATTCTCGTTTTTGTGTTGAATGTTGACAATGCACTCATCAAGGGGGAGATTGCGAACACATGGTTGATTTATCTCAAATGTGTTTAGTTTTGATGTAGTGATTGTCAACACTCAACATTCTTTTCTATTTTCTTTTATCTTTTCGCTTGGCTATGGTTCACCCGGCACACGTGGAGTGTGTCAAGACGATCTCTTGGTTCGTGTTGTGCAGGTGTGGAGCTCGGAGATGGTAGCCGACGGAGAGGTGAAGGTGCCAAGGAGGACGTGCCGGGCCGACGGACCGTGGAGGTGAAGGACGGACGTGAGGCTTGGACCGAGGGACCGGGTGCCGGGCGGCTAGCCATGGTGGTGACATCCGGGACATCGACGGATGCAAGAGGACGGGCGGGACCGTGTCGATCGGGTCAAGACGGCGAAGCGTGCGAGTGCAGAGCTGGGAGCTCGGATGACTTGGCGACTTCGGGCGGTCAAGACGGCGGTGACACGCGGTCGAGGAGGTTTGGTGGTTTGCCCTCAAAACCATCGGCGCTGGTTTCGTGGTTTGGGCCTCAAAACCACGGGCGGGTTTGGTGGTTTGGGCCTCAAAACCACAGCGCTGGTTTCAGCGGGTTTGCGCCTCAAAAACCCGAAGTGTTCCGGACGGAAGGACGCACGTGGCGGCATCGGGGAGATTGCGTGGAGGCAAGGCTACGGTGAGGAAGGCGCGGTGGCCGCCGGATCGAAGATTACCCGTAGTCGACGGAAATAGCCTTAGGGTTACAAAATCGACTCATGTATCCTAGGGGTAGTTTAGGCAGAGGGAATAGGGGCTATTTAGCGAGGCATACCCCTTCATCCTCCCTTGCCTCTCATTTTCACATTTTCCAGTTAGGGTTCTGTGATCGAGGTGTGAGAGGTCCACCGATTTGTACCAAGTTTTGCGAGCAAGGGCTAGTTGTGATTAGCCCGTCACGAGGTGACGTTTGGATCGATTGATCGGTGTTCTTTGTTGTTCATGAGCTGTGATTTTGAGTTCTTCACTTGTTCTTCCCGAGTTCATCCTCTCCCCCTATTCTCTTCGCGATTTCTTCGATTTGGCACCGTTTGATCTCGTTTTTCTTGCGTTGATTCGTGCTAGGGCGTGAGAGGATCATTTCCACCAAAGGGTTTGAGCTAATTCCTCACGAGCACGTAGATCGGGCGAGTTTTGGATCAAGGTGACCTTTTGGGTGTGTTCTTCGTGTGATCCGCGATTTCTCTCGATTCACTCCATCAATCTCGAAATTTCCAAGGGGAAATGGTCACCCACATGCCTAGATACTATGGCTCAATTCTTGTGACGAGGTTTCGATTTGAGTGAGTTTGGATCGATTTTGGGGTGAGTCGCCACCGGCGGGGTCTTTGTTCGTGGCGTCGGGGTGACGGACGCCGACGACGGACGACGCGACCAGGTGACCGGCCGGGTCCGGTCGCGTCCCGCGAGAGGTCCGCAAGGGCGATCGACCGGACGCTTCGACCGGACGCTGGACCGGACTTCGCCCGGTGAGTCCGGTCGGTGAGTCCGGTCACTGCAGAGGCTGTTTTCTTCCGTCTCTTGCGTGTTTGTTTCGTTCGGTTTCCGGTTGATCATTTGTGAGTCTAGAGCAAACTCTAGTTCATCTACCTTGCATCCAAGGTCGTGATCATACCGTGTGGTGTGTGCTTTTGCTCGAGGGGTCGTGGAGAGCTACAAGTCATCTAATTCGAAGAATTTAATTGAGGCTCCCATTCACCCCCCCTCCGGGTCGCCGTTTCGGTCCTTCGGGAAGAAATCAACGTCCGGATTGAATTCTAGACAACTGAACGAGGCCTTAATCTGCATCAGTAGGCTTATTGGATCAAGGGCCTTTGATGGGCGCCGTAATTTGTCACGTCAAACCTTTAGCAAACCGTGGCTGTCTTGAAAAGTTTGGCGGGTGGAATTGAAGCCATATTTGAGGTAAAGTTTGGCAACAAAATGAGTCTCTAGCGTGAAACGGGATGCTAAGATAGTAGGACACGCTGTAGCTATGACAACGAACCAAATAGCTAGAATGAAAATTGTGGCATGGTACGTTGTGGACTTGTGGTCATGAACCAAATAACCCCTAACATACTTGATTAATGTGTTAACATGGGGTTAGTACCTAAATATGTGAATAGCTAGTAAATAAGTTTTTCCTTAAATGAATGTAGTGAGTGGATGATCCATAAATAAGTCTTTAAGTGAACGACTCATAAAATTTATAAAGAAGGCTTAAATTGTTCAAATCTAATAAGTGTACGTAAAATCCATCGAAAAGGAACCCATCAAATCGTCTACACTATGTGGTTAGTATCTAAATGTGTGAACAACTAAGAAGTCTTTCTTTAAATGAAAGCTAATAATTGAATGATCCATAAATAAATCTTTTTTGAAGTAGACACTCATAAAATCCAAAAAGAAGGCTTAAATGAAATCTAATAAGTGGGACGACTCTTAAGATACATAAAAAGTCTTTTTTTTTTTAATTAGAGTTAGGTGAAGGCGCGCTTACCTTGTTTGAGAATAGAAAAGGCACTAATTCTCTTTCTGGACGCCACCGCCCGATGTTGCTAGGGCGGGACCATGGTCGTGGTCACTCGGTACTGCCCACGGTGGTGGCGTGAGCGCAGGAGGCCAGCACTCCGGCGACTAGCTCGAAAGAAAGAGAGGCGTCACTCCGGTTTCTGGGAGGAGAGGCGTTCACAGGAGGTGGCCTCGTAATTGCACCCCTCCAGGTGGAGATGGAGGCCGTCGGCTGCATCGGCACCGGCAGAGACACGGGGATCGGCGAGTGCAGGCAGAAGGCACATTTGCACACAAAGAACAATGGATCCTAGTAAGATAACGCTGCATCCTTCTGATGTTTTTGTACTATATAGATATCACATAAGATTGATTGAATTTCTATTTACGATGTAATTCAAGGTGCAGATAATTACAAATGAATAAGTGATGGTATCATATTGAGATAATGTTGTACCAACATTCTCTGTTTTAAAGTATGTGAAAATAACATTACTAAAATAGTAAGTCAAAACTACTCGATAAGTGTATTTTGAAACTCATCATAATAAGCATGATAACTCGAACGTTGAAACTGTTGATGACAATTGTTGCTACAAGGCAATCAACACAAGAGTCGTCCATAATCAGAACATGGGGAATTTGCGTGGACATGGAATTAGCCACACAGGTTCTCTGTGTGTTACCCTATGGTATAGGTAGCTTGTATTACAATGTTTTTTAAAACAGAAGGTAAAATAGACTTGTTTATATAGTAAACCATGAATATAGTAAAGAACCACAACAACTTAAAGAATTACACAGATATGCAAAACAATTTTGATGTACCACACACAAGAATTCCAAGGCTTCCATAGCACCTCCCGCAACAGTCACTAAAGAAAATAAAAATACACATTTACACACAATGAACAATGGATCCTAGTATTCTAATGTTTTCTCTACTAACATTGCATCGTTCTGATTTTTTCTGTACTAACATTGCATCCTTCTGTTGTTTTCTCTACTATATAGATGTTGCATAACATTCACTGAATATATATTTATGATATAGTTCAAGGTGTAGACAATTGCAAATGAATAAGTGTTGGTATCATATCTAAGATAATGTTGTGCCAACATTCTCTATTGTTTAAAAGTATGTGAAAATAACATTACTAAAATAGTACTTCAAAACTGCTCGATAAGTGTTTTTTAAAATTGATAATAAGCATGATACCACGAAAGTTGAAACTGTGATGATAATATTGTACGCCACAAAATGTCTTTGTGTGGTACCCTTTGGTATAGGTAGCTTGTATTACAATGTTTTGTACGATTGAAGGTAGAATAGACCTATTTATATAGTAAACCATGAATAATTGATAATATCCCTAAGAAACTAACATTATCCACGAAGATAAGGACATAGCAAATACTAGATGGATTTGGCTATCATGTCTCGACATGATATGATGACCAATCGTTTAAGAGTAGCCATATCCACCCACCACATTTTGAAATATGAAGACTAATTATATGTTGCATATTGGTACCTACTACATCTTTGTATCAATCCCTAAAGATCCCCTCAATATTTCTCCAACAATATGAAAATAAATAAATAATAGCGGTCGTGGGAGAGACAAAAGCTCGTGACGGGCTAAGGTAGTGAATATTAGTACATAAGTGGGACGATCCATAAATAAGCCTTTTTAAGTGGATGGCCCAGTAAAATCCATAAAGAGGGATTAAATGAAATCTAATAAGTGGACAAGTCAAAAACCCCGATTTCATAACAAATTAATGACAATACGAAACAACCTTATCCTTCCTCAATCAATTAATATAAAACATATTGAAAAGGTCATAAAGGCCATCTAGTTCAATATCGAATTAATGATACAAATCCATAGCCACATCTCTTGTTCAATGTCATACTAATATAATGCACATGAGAGATAATGTTCTTTAGTTACCCCACCAAGGATATGAGATTTAGGCCGAGTGAGAATGACATCTCCTTTTTTGCATGAAGCGCTAAGGGGTAAAACAACCATGCCAACTCTTTCTATTAGCGCACCTAATGAACATGCTCACTCCTTCCGAGCTACTACGGTAATAGTGAATCGATACCACACCAACTCCACTTAGTTTTTACTCTTGTACCACAAACTAACATCATTGCATCAACAAGGATTGAGCAAATCTTAGATAATGAGGAAGATCTCATGGACAAGTTTTTGAAAACTCTAGTAAGTGAGGAAGCGTGGAAGAAGGCTTTGTCCTTGGAGCCCCAATTAATAGAATCTTTGCTCTAAGGAGACCCTATGGCTATTCTCCAGGCCTAATTTGACACTCTTTGAAGTTTTTGATCCTAGTTCAATCTTACATGACCGTGCCTTGTATGTTCCTAAGGTTTTGTTACTATCATTTTTACCTCATCCGTGTACTACAATTATTGAGCTCTCGCAATCTTTCACATCGATCTACATGCGGGAGAGGATGCACAAAACTTTTGGATCTTCATCATCCCATGATGACCTTATGGGAAAATACCATATGGCAAACCAACTTTCTTTAATCAATTCCCTATGCCCTCACTTGTCCAAAGAGACTAGAATGTGCCAACTGATTTCCAAAGCGGCAATTCTTATGACACCAACAAAGTGGGTATGGGTTCTATAATGAAGTTTGAAATAGTCAAGAAGCGTAAGTACACTTGTAATGTTTGTAATGTTGTGTTTAGCACACAACAAATGTATCATGGTCACACGAGCTTGGTGTACAACAAAGGAACAAGTTACAACTGATAGCATCTATTTTTAATAAAGTGACATGTTTATGGGATTATTATTATTATTATTATTATTATAAAAATACATTGCTTGTATATGAGGTACTACATTTAAAAATACATGGTATTTGAAACCACTCTTAAGTTATAGATAGCATCTAATTTTATATTTAAATCTACAATACTAGATAGTCATATCACTATGTAATGAATTAATAAAATATTTCTATGACACATCACACGACATGTCAAATAATATACAACTTTATAACTTTCGAATTCGATATTATAACAAATTAATGGCAATAGCACACAATAAATGACAATAGTCAATGTTGGTGTAACACCCCCGTGTTACTATTACTAAAATATGACATGTCATCATGATCATTGCAAAGCATGCATGTTTAGCTCACCATGTGTTGCATTGAACTAAAATACGTTTATTTTATATTTGGTTACGTTGTCGGTCGAAAAGACGCGGAAAGAATCGGATTAGGAAGTTACCCCTCCCGTCGGAAACCCTAACTTTGAAACCCTAGTTTGTCCCCTTTTCTTTTATTCAAAATTTATCAAGAATTTGAGGATGGTCACAAAAGGGAAATGGTAGAGTTTTTCAAAGTTGAGCAAAGTTGGTATTTTGAGTTTTCAAAGTTTAGTTCAAAATTTTAAAGTAATTTTGAATTCCAACAAAACCCTAATTACCCCCTTTTCTCTATTTCAAAATCTAAGCAAAAATTTGATAAAATTTCCATAAGCTAGTTTGTAGATCTTGTTATGATGAACAAAAGATATGTACAAAGTTTTTCAAGTTTCTACATAATTTTAAAAGTAATTTTGAATTCAAATTTCTTACTTTTTTGACCCCATTTCAAAAAGTCCAATTTCAGCCGAATTTGAAAATGTTCCAATTATGAAATTTGTAGATCTTGAAATTTTAAGCAACTTTTGTTCTTGGAGATTTTTGAGTTCAGTTCAAATTTTGAGAGCAATTTGATAAAAACCGAGTAGCTAGGGTTAGCTACTGATAACCCGACCCGCTCCTCTGCCGCCACCGCCCGGCATTCGCTTAGCGCCCGCCGTCCACCGCCCGGCCTCTCGCGCGAATCCGACCCCCGGAGAGCCGGCGACTCCTCCAGCCACCTCACCGTCCCCTTCTCTCCATAAATAGGCGGGGACGGGGCCGCCATTTTCTTCTTTCCCCATTTTCCGCCGCCGCCGGATCGCCTCCGCCCGTCGTCGTTGTTCGCCGCCGTCGAGCCTTTTCTCGCTAAACCAGCCACACCAGCAGCCTCGCAACATCCTTGCACTCCTCGGTGTCCGCCCACGACCTTTTCATCGCCCTAAATCGCCCAGGACGCTGCGTCATTCCAGCGGACGATCCAAGCACCGCCGCTAGCTCCGGCCGTCGCCTCCACCTCACTCCCGTGAGCCTCGCTTGAACTTCATTGAGTTTTCTCTTCATTTTGGTGTTGTAGTCGTGATCGGCTCGTCCTTTTTCCTAGCCGTGACCCATTTCGCGGAGCGTCGTGTCCGAACCGCCGTCGCCAGCGTCGTCGTCGCGTCGATCTAGCTCCGCCCGCGTCCCGTCCAAACCAACTTCGCGTTCTAGCATCGCGGTGAGCTCCAGGCCGTCCTCCTACTTTCCGTTTTTCATTTGGTCTACCGCCCGGCGCGGAGCGGCCGCGCGCCGCCGCCCCGCGGTGAGCGCCAGCGCATCGCCCGGCGAGTTCACCTCGGCCAGCCAACATCACGATAGAACGGGCCGGGCCTATTCTTTGTTCACCAGGCTGGCCCAACATTTGTTTCACCGGGCGGCCCATTACTATTCCACCGGGCGGTCCGTCATACACAAGAGTGGGCCGTGAACGATCTTGGACCATATGCGATCTTGGGCCAAAAATCAACCCAAGTCCTTTTTCATTTATGAAATGTTTTATTCAATTTCATTTATTTGAATAGTGTCTGATTTTCCAAATTGCATATAAATTCAAATATGGGTTCTAAAATCATGAAAATTTTTGTGTAGCCTTCCCATCATATTTACTATCTAGGAAAATTATGAAACTTGAATTTTAATAGTTTGGGCATGATTTAAAAATACAAATTTTAATTGAAAAATGCATCTTCCTTGATTTTTAATAATTATTTTATTTATTCAAAAATCATGAAAATTATTTTGACACTGTTTTATGACATGATCTATCTGTACAAAATTTTTGAGCTTGTTTAAAGAAAGTTAAAATATTTATTATTTTATGCTCTATTATTTCATGTGTTAAATAAATTGTTTAATGTTTTATAACCTAGGGTTTTGGGTGAATTTTTGGTTGTTTTGTGAACCCTAAACCATACCATTATTAAATGGTCCTTGAGAACTCCTTAGGCAATGATGATGATATCTCATAGAGTTGTTCAACAAGTTAGTTTTGTTGGATTGCAACTTTATCGTGAAGGAAAGTTGTACTCACGTGTTTATCGTTTCATGCACTCTCGCATCATGTTTATATACACGACATCATGTAAAGCATATATTATTCTTTCGTATAGTGAGCGAAGGTGATCAAGAGATCGTCGACCAAGCTTCGAAGAGGGTTTTCTTGTTGATCCGAGTTCGATTATTGTGATCCATCGTCGAGTCGGGTTATTTCGTCAACCAAGGCAAGCCCCGGTTCATTTAAACATTCCTTGTGTTTTACAAAGCTTTATATCACCTTTGCTTTATACACTTTGCATTAGGTGATAGGAGTTGTGTGATAACCTAATTGATGCATTACCAATCTTGATTATTATAATATCTAACTTGGCAACCCGTTTTGGTAAAAATGCTTAGAAATGCTTAGCCGTGCTAAACTAGTTAGACTTTTGAGTCAAAATGTGACAAGTCTCTTATGATAGCCCGAATGGGCATTTGATGAACAAGGATGTTATATGATGAAACCATCTTTGGGATATGGTATTGAAATTTGAGACCGGTCGGGTAATTTGCATTGAGAATGAAGTCTCGGTGTAGTATTTCCGGCTTGTCGATTAAGGACCGAAGCATGTAGGCCTGTGTAACCGAGACTATGGAATGCAATCTGCGCCGAGGTCTTTTGACCAATGGCACGCGTCTGTGCGAAGGCGTCACCCCAGACGGTCGAAACTAGTATCGACCACATACTCCGGTAAGCCCGATCTCGGGGTGTCAAATCGGAAACGCGTACAACCGCCTTTGGGAGTGGAGAGATGGCGGGGAGTAGCGTGTACACTCGTGGGTTAAAGTCCCGGATGCCCGTGGGTTAGATTCCCGGGTGTGAGGTGTGTACTATGCTCTCGGGTGGCGTGAGGACGCGGTTCCGTTTTGAGTATCCAAGAAAGGGTTGATATATGCAAGCTTAAGTGCTACATATGTCGTGGTGGAAAGAACTCCCCAATTTGGGTTAATCGATTTCGAAATCGCCGTGCTTCTCGGATATGGAGACTTCGGTTTTCCGACTTATATCATAGATTAATTATGAAACAATGAAGAGATGGAATAAGTGATGGAATATCTACGAAGTGTGTGCTCTAGTATAAGATCACCTAGAGTAGGTGAGATACTAATTGGGATTAAAACATTAAAAAATAAGGATTCACTTCTAGTAAGCTTTTTACGCAAAAAGAGTTCTTGATTCTTGCTAAAAGCCTTACCTTGAATCCTATTACATCAACATTCCCGAAGTCTTCTCCTATTTTTCCTTAGTCGGGTAAGACTTGTTGAGTACTCCCGTACTCGGGGTTTGTTAACCCATGTTGCGGGACCAGGTAGTCATGTGCGCACGGGACCGTGTTGCATGACGATCCATCGGGGAGGAAAGTGAAGATGAGTGAGTTGTGAGACCCGTGGGCGGGGGTGCATTAGTGTAAAATATGTAATAAACTTTTCGCTACTCCTACTTATATATTATAAAACTTGTTTTAGATAAATGGTTGTAAAATTATTGTAAAATAAGTCTTCCGCTATTTTACTCGATTATGTATGAAAAATTGTTGTATCTTTGCGGTGACCTCGTGAACGGATCCGGTTGGAATAGTTAATAGTACTTTTCAAGGTTATGGGTGCACATATATGGCTACTAAAGGTCGTTATACCCGATAATTAGTACATGTGGGCCCTATAATTTGGAAGGTTACATTACAGATTGGTACAAGCAATAAGTGGGCGATCCGTAAATAAGCCTTTTGTAAGGGACGACCCATAAGATCCATAAAGAAGGCTTAAATGAAATCTAATAACTGGACGACCCGTGAAACCCGATTTCATAACAAAGCAATGAGAATAGCACACAACCTCATCATTTCTTAATTGATAAATATAAAACATATTGAAGAAGTAATAAAGGGCATCTAGTTCTATAGCGAATTAATGATAGAAATCCATAGCTATATCTTAGGTACAATGAGATACAAAAAAACTACACATGACAGATAATGTTCTCTAGTTACCCCACTAAGGATATGAGATTTAGGTAGAGTGGCAATGACATTTCCCCTTGCATTAAGCACTAAAGTGTAAAATAACCATGCTACCTCTTTCTTGTAGTGCACCTAATGACCGAGCAATACCACACTAATAGTGAAGCAATACCACACAAACTCCACTCAGTTTTTATTCTTGTACCACCAACTAGCATTATTGCATCTACAAGGCTCGTGCAAAGCGTAGAGAATGAGCAGGAGCTTATGGACATGTTTTTGACAACTCCAGTAAGTGAGGACGCACATCATTGCATCAATAGGGCTTGAGCTAAGCCTAGAGAATGAGCAAAAGCTTATGGACTTGTTTTTGACAACTCCAGTGAGGACGCACTAAAGAAGGCTTTGTCTTTGGAGCCCTAGTTAATAGAATATTTGCTCCAAGGAGAATCTATGGCTGTTCTCGAGGCCCACTTTGACATTGCTATAGTTTCCAATCCTGGTCCGATCTTCCATGACCCCGCCTTGCATGTTCCTAAGGTTCTGTTCCTATCATTTTTATTTTGACCTTTCATCATTATACTTAAATTATGTAACTCTACAACCTTTCACATCAATCTACATGTAGGAGAGGATGCACAAAACTTTTGGATCTTCATCCGCATCCTAGGATGACCTTATGGGAAAATATCATATGTGAAACCAAATTTCTTTAATCAACCCTCATGTCCTCACATGTCCAAAGAGACTAGAATGTGCCAAGTGGTTTTCCAACAATAATTCTCTTATGACACCACCATAAGAGGTTATGGGCTCTACAATGAAGATTGAAATAGTCCAAAAGCGTAAGCGCACATGCAAGCTCAGAATGTTGTGTTTAGCAAACAACAAAAATGTATCATGGTCATATGAGCTTTGTGCACAACACAAAGGAATGGGTAACAATTAAAGAGGGCCATCATCCACAACTAATGTCTATGTTGTAAATCACCATTTATGTTAGGACAAATCGATAGTATGTGTAAAATAATTGCATGTATGCAATAAACAATCTACAAGTTCCCCATCTTCTAGGTGCAACCAACCATTTGGATAGCTCAATATACTACCTAAGAAGGCCGGTATCACATATTCGGATCTAGTTTTCATTCGTTAAATTCCATAGAAGATCAATTTTATACTCGATCCACGAAAGCTCCGTTCTTAGTCTCGGGACCTCCGCATATTTTCTGGAGGTTCCTTAATCTGAAAAGTTTTCTCGAAGTTGATTAAATTTTTTTGAAAAAGGCATACCCGGTCCCTCTAGGTCATTTGTAGATATATTTCACTCCTCTCGCATATGCATGCCGCCGCATTATGAGCTCGGGCACGACGCCGTCATGGGCCTCCTCTTTCCCCGAGATCGGTTGTGTGCCGTCGCGCTCCACCCCCGGCGAGCTTGAATGCTACGCTTCCCTCACTACACTATCTTCTTTCTCCCTTTGTGTAGGCAGCGCCGTCCCACATGGGGTCGCCCCCATCCACTCTTCTGATTGGGGTAGGGTCATCCCACATTTGAGGGGAATATTATATATCCTCAGGATCCATCCCACCCAAAGATGCCTCCAACCAAACATTCTAAAAGAGGGACCATCGCACCCCCTATCTCACTACATCCCACCAACAAAACACTACCTTATGTAGCACATGAGACGGATGAGCAAAAATGGAAATCAAATTGAGCGAGAGAAAGGGTAAGGGAGAGAAAGCATACCACGCGGGAGGAAGGGGAGGAGCACGTACCATATGGAGACATGAGCGGCGATGATTTCGGACGGCGTTGGAGGAGATGACGGGACACACGAGAAGAACACAATGACGTAAAGCAGGCGAGGAGAGAGGGAGGTTGCAAAGCTGTCGGTCAATTAGATATAAAAGGCTTGGGATGTGAGGGGCGCTGCAGGTGATCCAACGAGAGGAAGGCACGGGTGTACGCGCTTGCAACGGTCCAATTAGAGAAAGCTAGGCTTGGGATAGAGGTTGAAACCAATGGATTCCACAAGTTTGTTGAATATTTGTATGCATGATGATTTATTGAGGAAAAATAGGTTAATCATGGCCATTATGGAGCGAAGCCTAAAACCGAAGTATAATATATCCACTTGGCGCCAAACACACATATTTTTGAATAATAAGTCCAAAGGAGAGTACCAACAAAAAGATGTTTTACCTTAAATAAAATCTAATAAGTGGACAATCAATAAATAAGTATTTTTAAGTGGATGTCCCATAAATAAAGAAGGCAAGCATGAAACGACCAGGATGGCAAACTTGTTCCATAGCACGCTCTTTAACCAATAACCATTATGTACCTCCTTGTGTTCCACACATGGTACCCAACTGAAATTTTGGAAGGTGGAGAGGTCACTTCTACTAATTAATAATGAGGATTAGGGATGGAGTGGGGGAAAATAGGATGTGTGTGTGACACCATGATGTGGCGTTGGAGAGGTGACCTCACTATCAAAGTTTGGTAATGACACATGAAGAAACTTAGATCCAAACTAGGCAAATTGAGGAGAAAGTTAGAGAGATAAGAGAATCCATGGAGATCCGAGTAGATCTAGTCAAATGGATCCTAGAATAGTGTGGTGGAACTACTAACAACAAAACAATAGTTTGAGAAGTAAGTAGATGAGTCTATTTTAAATATAGATCGAGATTTGTGGTTTCATCCTCTTTTGAAGAGAGATAGAGGAAGCACATTTTTGATGCTAGAAACTATAACTTATGACACATTTGGAAGGGGAATCGGTCCCATTTTTGTACACAAAATCAATGGACTCCACTAAAGCACGTGTGTCCATGAAATCAAATTTCTGGATGCACACTCTATTTTATGAAGTAAATTATTTCAGTCAAAAAAAGAATAAAAAAGACCAGACCTAGGGTTCGCCAACTCCAACACCCTTGCGCACGCCACCAGCCACCATGTTACCGTGGGCGTAGGGTTCGAGAGCATTTGGCGACTGCCCTCTTCCCCTCCCCCACCGCCACCATCGTCTCAAGCTCTAGCGAAATCGCTCGCCACCATCTTCTTTAGCTTTCGCGGAGCCTCCCACGCCTTGAACTGCTCCGGCCCACCCCTACCACCACGGAACCCCTAACACGCCCATCGACCACTCCCACCAACTTGTCTTAGCCTCCCCGACCAGGTATTCTATACCCCACCGATCGAAGAGAAGGAAGCTCACTAGATGTAACACCCGTGTTTTTGCATCATTTTAAAATTCACTAAAAATTTGAACTTTTTGAATTACAACTAAAACTTGACTTATTTTCCGCTAAAACAAAACCCCGTTTCAAAAACCCCGCATCGAAACCCTCACCATCTAGAAATAGGAAACCTTGCTTGGTTGCTTGATGAACTTTATGGTCGCAAAGGATGCAAGGTAAGTACTAGATTTTATTTATGGAAGTGTAACATTGCATGAGAATGATTTACAAACTTTCTCTGGAAATAAAATATCAACGCTAGCGTGTGTACCAAAAATATATATGAATATTTTTACTAAGCATCCTTAATAAATATTCTCAATAAATAAGTTATGGGAATATAAGTGTGCTTGGGAAAATATTTGTAAAATACATATATATATATATACACTACACATGAAATGATAGAATTTGGGGAATAAAATGTGTGTACACATAAATATATATACATATTTGTACAAATGCAATAAATATTTTCATGAAATGAGAGTCATGAGGATAAATATAAGAACTTGTATAAATGTGTAACAAATATATATTTACACACATAAAATAGTGGGAAGGAAATGAGAGAAGGAATAGAGAATAGAGAAAGGAATTAGAAATGATCTCTCGGGCTCAATCTCCCTTTCTCTCCCTCACCTTCTTCTCCCCGGCCCCCAGCTCCTCCCTTCTCTTCCATTCACGTTAGCAGGCCGGCCCCAAGGCCGACGCCGAGCCAAGCCCGGTCTCTCTCACTCCGCGGCCAGAAGCCGGGTGGGACCGAGCCGTCGCCCGCCCCTTTCCTCGACCCCGTCGCGATGCGCGGAGGCGGACTCGCCCCGCCTAGGGCCGGCCGCGACGCACCGGCACGACACCGTCCTCAATCGGCGCGTCGGCCTTGACCTCGCCACGGCACCATGCCCCCGTCGTGTTCGAAATCACGGCCCGGCCTCGCTCGCCGCGCCCATTGTCATGTCAAGCGAGCCCGGCTCACCCGCCCCTCGCCCGTCAGCGGCCGCGGCGACAACGGATCCTGCCGGCCCAGTGGCCCCGGGCTGGCGAGGCAAGCCTCTCAGGAAGCCATGTCGCGTTACCGTTGTCTCCTCGCCCGGCCCAGCGCCTTTGGCGCCCTTCAACATGAGCAGCGGGGCACGCACCTCCTTTCGGGCGGGCCGGTCATGGCGGCGACGGCCGTACGCTATGGATGACGCGACTCGACGGCCAGCTCACGCCCCGAGGCAAGCACGGTAGCGTCCCAGCTCACGGAGCACTAGCTCCCGGTCCACGCGCACAAGGAGCCATGTCGGAAAATATCGGGAGTGGAGGAAACGATCTCGCCGATGGGAGCTCCATGGGCGCCTATAAATAGGCCTCGCCGCCCTCAAACGAGCTCGCCCGCCTCGATGAGCTCCGCCTCGCACGGAACACCTGGTGCTCACCGTAGCTTCCTCTCCTACCCCTCGGCTGGGAACCGAAGTTTCCCCCAACTCGAGTCCGCCGCCGGGAGAAGGAAACCAGAGCCCCGTAGTCTAGGAGGTCGTCGTTGGTCGATTGGTGGTGTGGTACGCCTCGCCAACTCGTTCTCTTTCTATTTCCCCTCCTTTCCTCGCATTTGCGCTGTGTACAGCTTCACGCCGGGCGCCGCCTGCCGCCGGAACCAGCGGCCGCCGCCCGCCAGGGAGCGAGCCCTCCCGCCGCCCGCCGGGCCACCATCGAAGTTGAGCGGCGATGGGCAGGGAAGAAAATGAACCCTCGCGGCGAGCACCGAGTGAAGGAAGCCGTTTCCGGCGAGGACTCGACGGCGCCGCCCTTGATTTGCTGCTTCCCGCGGGACGAGGACCTCCCGCGGCGACGCCCGTTAGCTCCACCGTAAAACAACCCGGCGGCGTTCGGCACGGCCAATGGAAGGACGCCACGCCGCCCTTCCCGTTCTACTCCGTCCCGACGCCGTCCCCGCGCCACCGAGGCACATGTAATACACGGCGCCTACATGCCATGGCTGCCACGGTGGCGTCCACGTGGACCCGCGTGGCACCCACGTATGGAGGCGCTGGCGTTGTACACTTTTGTAAAGTACTTTCTGACTACCCGGCTATTGTACGAGTTATAAAAGTATGCCTTCCCGTGTCGGAAAAATTCCCAGAAAATTTGTAAATTCATTATTTGATTTATAGAATTTTATCATGTAATTAGTTCCAATATTATTACATGATAAAATTATATTATAATATTACCCTAATGATTTAATTAGGGATTAATATTATAAAATCCATATCTCATGCAAATGAACTCCGTTTAGCGTGAAACGACTTCCATAATTCATATAAAATCTAGCTCTATGCATCTAACCCATTACCACCATAATGTTCTATGTTTGTTTTGTGTGCCATAGTTCAAGCTAGGGTTTATCGTCGACGTCAAGTAGATTCGGCGACCGAATAGGAGTTTCCGTCCCGAGGAAAGCTAGAGACGCGTCGACGCCGTGCCGATTCGTAAGAACCTCCCGGGCAAGTCCTTACCCCCCTTTAATCATGACCTTAATATAATGTTAAATGATGATATAATATGGATAAGTAAGATCGATGAAACTTAAGTAAGAATGTGAACCCTCCAACAAAAGGTGAGTGGTGATAGTCTACATGGAGGTGGACTAATCACAATCGGGGATGAATCCAGCGGAGAGATGTTCGCTCGCCTCCCTAAGGACCGGTTCATAGACCTTCTACCTAGTATAATATTACGCATGACCACCACGAGGGATGGGGCGACTTGATTCCACACCCGTTGGGTTGAGGTATAATTGGAGCCAAGGTGGCCGGAGTAGGCAAAGCGACCTATTGGGAGCGGACATGGGGAGAGTGGCCCCATGGTCCGGTTGGCGTGGATCTTTGGCGATCTTCCACGTAAGTGTTTGGGCGCGATGGCGCGGTGCTAGAGGCACATATTGATGATTTGAGATTGAGAGTGGTGTTGACGGTATAGGTTGGGTAATTAGGTATTACACAGTAAAGCCCGCGGGTGATTTGGTATCACCATATTGTCTAGGGTGATGCGTCATCCTTGGGTGGCGTGTTATCCTTCCAACCCCCGAGAAGTCGTGGTAAAGATTATACCGATATACCTAGGAGGCATCCAAGCGGTGCGGAATCTCGTGGGACCACCTTTGACCCGATCGTGCGTGGGAGAAGATGGCCCCTCGTGTGGGGAAAAGTGTACAACCTCTGCAGAGTTAATTGAATCTATTCGAATAGCCACGTCCTTGGAATGGGCAAGTGCTGGGGACGAACATCTATGATTAGATATACACTTGATGATGACTAACTTTTGTGGTGTCATGGACGGCCAGTGATGACATGAGATAACCCGGGGAACTAGCGAGAGCGTTTTTAGAGACTCGCTAGGGCCCAAACCCTAATAATTACAACCCCCAGGTTGGGACTTTCCGGGAACGCGTTTGTACTCACCCCTCTATTTTTACAGATATTGGCACATGTGAAGGTAAGATCGATGACGAAGTAGAGGACCGCCGTATCGTAGGAGTTCGTAAGATGTTTGCTTAGGAGAAGGACGTTGAAGCCCAGATTTCATCCGTGCACAAGTCCGCCTGTGGAGTAAGGGACGAGTGTCATAGTTAACCCACCGCTTCTCGGTTGGCCGACTCGATATTGTAACCCGATTTGGTGACCCTCCGTCGCCTTAATGTAAGTCCCTTTCCATCCTATATATTTATAGCTCGGTTTATCATTATTTACATTTTACCATTATACATTTACTAATAGGCGTGTTTGTGGCGTGATCCCGGCAAAAACGCGTGTGATCTGACCCATTAAAAGTGGGGCGTGACACTAGAACCCTAACCTAATCTAGGAGGAGACGTAGAGATATATATATAGAGAGAGAGAGAGGATGCCTCTACTTGTTATAGATGGCCAACTATACCGCATAGCACGTCACAAGCGCGAGCACGACTAGACACGACACTATGCAACACGACGGCTTAATGATGTCGTACCAGGATTAGTGCCGTGATGCCAAGGTCGTGGCCTAGGCACGCACACTACAGGAGGTTAGCCATGTCGTACCATATTCCTAGGCATGTAGCCCGTGCATGCTCGCGTTGCGGTATGCAGCCTGTTGAGCCGCCGCCGCACACCACCACAACGAACATGCCTTGATTGAGGTCACCGCACTGGGCTGCAGCCTTGCCTCGGCGAATGCCACCTCCCGCCACCATGCCCTGCCACACCGTGATGTCATCATAGCCATGTCTATAGTGGAGGAGACCTAGGAAGTAGGGGAGGGAGTGGCCTAAGACCTGCTGGCTGGCGGCCTAGCGAGTAGCTTGGGAGAGGCGGAGAGGCATCATACTTTGTTCGATCGGAGGAGCGAGAGAAGTTGCGGGTGGGAGGTAGGAAAATGAGACAAAATGAGTATTTAGTAGCTTTTATACCTAGTTTTTCAATCTAGATATACATCCAATGGTCAAAATTGCGAGAAAGTTGATCTAACGGAGAATGATCGGGCCACCCGGCTCTTTATTCGATTACGTGCTTGGGTCGGCACTATGGCACTTGGCCCAAACACGGCACTACGATTGGGTCATGCCCGATAGAAGCACTATGCAAGCGGGAGCGATTGTGCCTTTTCGTGTCGTGCTCGAAAGTGGCCCATCGTGTTAGAGCCAAATGAAAATACTACTTGTGCGCCCCGCTAATGTCAGGGTCCCTTGCCGGCGGCGGATCCACCGCCATATCCTATCGCCGTGGTATCCACCATATGCCGCGCCAGAGGAGGATCGGAGGCTGTGGGGTATGGTCGCAAGGAGGACGCCGACGGCGGGAGCTCGCCGGTCGTTTAGCGACAAATGAAAGAGGAGGAGACCTACCTTTCGGCGGCGCCACGGTTGGGTCCGATGCCAAAATCGGCGGATCCGCCACCATAGCGGCTAGATGCCACCACCGCGGCATCCGCCTATAAGTGGGGCGCGATCAAAGGAGGGCCTTTACAGGCAGCACCGTGGCATCCACCTATAAGTGGGGCGTAGTCAAGGGCGCCGCCCGCAGGCGGGAGCTCTAGGTCATGCGTTGTTGACCGTCGCCGCCGTCGTTGTGTGTGAGAGCCATGGCCGAGGGAATGTTAGGCGCTGCAGCGTGCGTTGGAATAATTAAGGGACTGTTTGCTTTTGGGATTTTTTAGTTTTTGGGACTTTTTGAGACTTTACATCAAGACTCTTAGGGATTTTTTAGTTTTGGGACTTTTTGAGACTTTACATCAAGACTCTTTTGGAGGGACTAAACTCCTAGGACTAAAAAAAAAATTTAGTCTCTAAAAACCAAACATCACCTAAGCTTTTTTAAAAAAAATGAGTAGAATTCATGTCAATTGCATCTACGTGGAAACATCTTTCACGAGTACTTACTTATTTTGGGTCTGAAGAATACATCATACGTCTAGCTATAGATTATATTGTAGTATAGCTTTTTTAACTTCCTCTGTTTCTAGAATAATTATCACGTGTTAAGATAACTTTAGTACATCTATTTAGTATCCTTAATCTCTCCAAGAAACCAGAACTTAAAACCAACAAAACTGGTAGGAGGAACAGACCATTCCGGACCAGTTCGAGACTTGTCTGCACAAAGATGAGCCAAAGCCTGATCTGAAGATTCGTTGTGTTTGCGTGAATGAAACAGAGCAGGAGCAGGTGATTAGTAGTATAGGGCTAGTATATCTGTTTTTTTTTATTCACTCCCAGAACATACTGAGCCGAGCTCAATACAAACAGGCAAAGTGCGGAGACTAGTACATGACACTGCCAGGAACCGGAACCATGATACTCTGAACACTCGCACACCAGACATACCAAAGCATAGTAACCACACACACACACAGAATACAACACAAACGAGTCCCACTGCCCGTAGCTGAAACTGAAACCGGAGATCCCACGCCGCGAGCTTTCACCCCGCCTCCATGGCTCCTCAACCGGCGATCTGGACGCTCTTCACCTCGGGCTTCTTGACCTCAGCCTTGGGCACGGTGACAGTGAGCACACCGTTCTCCAGCCCGGCCTTCACCTCCTCCGTCTTGGCGTTCTCCGGCAGGCGGAAACGCCTCGTGAACTGGCCGCTGCTGCGCTCCACGCGGTGCCACTTGTCGTTCTTGTCCTCCTCCTCCCTTGCTGCGCTGGCCGCTGATGACCAGCACGTTGCCGTCCTCCACCTCCACCTTGACCTCCTCCTTCTTCACGCCGGGGAGGTCGGCCTTGAAGACGTGAGCCTCGGGCGTCTCCTTCCAGTCGATGCGTGCGTTGGCGAAGGCGGCGGTCTCAGAGTCGCTGGAGGAGGCCGACGGGACGATGGAGCGGAACATGTTGTCGAAGGGGTCCCAGAGGTCCATGGAGAAGGGGTCGAACACGTTGCTGCGCCTCACGAGCGACATTGCTGGTTTGCTAGCGTGCTGCTTGGTGCGTGCGAATGCGAACTGGGGAAGTGGGAAGTGAACCTGTGGATGAACCTGTGGATTGGGAGATTTTGCTCTGGAATGGATTGGGCTGAGCTATGGCCTTCGGCGGTGATAGTATATTTATAGCTCCGTCAACAGCGGTCGCTGAATCGTCTGGACTTCTCTCTGGTCCTCGTTGGTCTTCTTTTCCTTTCCAGAGAGACGAGAGCTTCCTCCCGGTATTTCTATCTCTGTCGACAAGGACCCACATTGTTCCTGACCCATCCAGAGGAGTCTACGTCCTGCTCGTTTTTTTTGTAAAGACTAGGGCCCTCTCTTTATTGTGCTTGCAGAATTATTTTCCCTGAATAATTTTGCTTCCAGGGACAGGTAGCACGTTACCAGTGTGCCACATGTACTACTCCGTCTAAAATAACACTGGATAGTTTTATCAAAAAGCCAAATGATGTAAAATTAACTAAATTTATGAAACTTTTATAAAATTAATGGTGATATTATCATGCATATAAGTATTAAAACTTTTTTATATTTCATATTGTTATACTTGGCGAGAAATAAGTTTTTTATTTTCATGATCAGATCATCATAAGGTGTACATGCATCACAAAATGTGGCATTTGACCATAATCATGGTCATCAAAATGCATATTAACAAAACATATGTGTTATGTGTTAAGTAGTTTTTGAACTGCCAATTTTGTACACTAAGACGGTCTCGAATGGTTCGGCAGCTGTTTTGTCAATATGTCTTACACGTATGCTATGTGGGATAATTTAGAAAGGACGCTAGATGGTCTACCAGAAGAATTCGACAACAACACAGTTTGTGAGGTGCCTATCTTATCTTACTATTACTAATTGGAGGCTCTAACGAAAAGCTTCACATTAATTCTCACGAGATTTTTATTTAAAAAAAAAGATAAAATACTAGAAATTCTCACATTAATTAGAAACATCCGGCCATCAAACCACAATCCTCCAACAATAATAGCCATTCGATCTATTTTTATTTTCTAAAAAAATTACACACTTTTGCCATTATAAAAACATCATAAAAATAACCCCCTATACGTACATATAAATTACCCACCAATGCCATTATAAAATTTATATTCTTAAAAATAGTAAAACTAATACTTTACGGGATTCAAAAAAAAAAAAAAACTAATACTTTTACGTTATCTTTTTTCCTTCTTTTTCTTACTACTAGTAAATATGCCCCGTGCGTTGCAGCGGGATACACTCGCTTCCTATCATTCAATGGAAGCGCGTCACCTTCTTGATCCCACCGCCTATGGTCATCACAGCCATGTCCGCAACTTCCGTTTCTCGGTCGCCTCATTGTCGCATACGCATTGTGCGCCCATGACTTCTATTGCGGATCGTCCATGGAAGCGCCGGCAAGCATGTCCGACACACGTTTACCTTTGGACCTGCACTCGCGTCGATGGATAGAGGTGGTAGTCAAGCAATCGGTTCAATCAATCCATGGAAAGTCATATAATTTGATGATTGCTTCTCATAATTTTCTCATGGTGACACGGCAGTTCAGGTTACACATTTTAAGGCTGCGATCAACACCTTTCATAAGCAAGTATGGGACTAAACGACAAAACAAAATATAAAACATATGGAATATACTTGCAGGCTAAAATAACAAACAGACCAAAACAGTTGGGCTCGTGGAGATTCAATAAATGGGCCCAATAGCCTAAATCTTGTTGATCCGGCTAGGCTCTGTTAGGCTCTTTGTGGACTCGTTTTGTTGGGTCTTTGCCTCTTGGGTCGCGGTGTTTGTTTTTTTTTTTTTTCAAGTATTTTAGGAGGCGGTGGACATAAATTTTGGTGAAGGTAAATTGCGTAAGTATAAATTTTGACCCTTTTTAGAAACGTGAGAGAAAAATATAAAACCGTAAAAGTTACGGAATTAACATCAAAAGGAGAAATAGGAAATAGATATAGAAAAATAAAAAAGTAATTTGGGAGGGGCGTGGATGGGCTCACGGGCACAATTTCTTTTTGCGGAAGAAAAGAAGTTTGCATGGATTACGGAGCGGGCTCACGAGAAAAGGAATTTACATCGGACTTGATTACCGAGCGGGGCGGTTGGCGAGAGGAAAACAGTGCGTTCTTGCACATGGGCTTTCCTAGAGTCCGGTATAAATACGGAAGAGGTGAAAGAAAAACGATGAAAAAAAAGTGGCAGAAATTTTGGCTCTTTAATAGTAGGTATAGATATGTAGATTTTTAAATATAATAGATTTTTTTTTTTTTCCTTCTCTCCATTGGAAGGACTCCTCAGGAAGGTGGATTGCGGCAATCCATTTATCTAGGATCGCCGTAGGGAAAATAATGCATGTAGGAATGTTGATTTTAAAACAAAATAGATTTATTTTTTCTTTTTTTACCTCTAATAATGACAAAGGTGGGTAATTTTATAGAAAATTAAAGTAGATCTAACGATTTACCGATTCTTTGGAGTCTATAGATTTGATGGCTCTGATTAATGAGAGACTCCACGTTAATTCTCACCGAACACGCTAGAAAAAAAAAAGATAAAATGCTAGAAATTCTCACATTAATCGAAACATCGGCCATCAATCCACAAGCCCCCAACAATAATATTGTACGACTAGATCTCCCTCTTTGGAGCAGATGCATTCTGATTATTACTTGATCTTCGGTTGTGGATCTCAAAAGATGATGTAAATATGTACCACTATGGCAACATCAACTGATCAATGACAAGCAGATGCGGTAACGCAATTGCGGCAGAACCTGTCTTCCGTTCGTCCTTCATTAGTATGCATGTAGATCAGTAGATGCATGGAGCTCCAGTGTGAAAACTGAAAAGTCCACCAGATCGGCCGGGTATCTATTAACACGAACCATGTAGACACGCATGGACCATGGATGAGAGTACCGATCAACACGTACAATCTCGCTCACACGTTGCCCTATCATGTATCCTTGGCACCTACAAAGATGACAAGCATTCGGCAGCCAGGAAGAGTTTCGGTATACTAAAGCCTAATGAAGGGTGACGCCGGTTGACGCTGCATCTCCATACAAGTCAGATCACAATTCTGAATGCCAAACTTCTTTAATTTCCAACACCATTTAGTGTCTCTATATATATAGCTACGAATTGACCATGGCTGAGAGTACCGATCAACACGTACAATCTCGATCGCACTTGGCCCTATCATGTATCCTTGCCACCTACTCCCTCCGGGATGGTATTAGAAGTCGTTTAGGACAGCGACACGGTCTCCAAAACACAACTTTGACCTCTTATTATTATAAAAATATTTATGAAGATGTGATATATGTATACTTTTATCAAAGTATTTTTAAAGACAAATCTACTCATATAATTTTTATAATTACAAACTCAACAACTTAAAAGTTATTGATGATTTATATTTCGATGTTTGACCCAAACCTTGTCCAAAACGACTTCTAATACTATCCCAAAGGGAGTACAAAGATGACAAGCATTCAGCAGCTAGGAAGCCTTTCGATGTACTAAAGCCTGATGAAGGATGACGCCGCGTCTCCATACAGGTCAGAGCACAATTCTGAATGACAAACTCCTTTAATTTCCAATAACATTTAGTGTCTCTATATATACAACTACGAATTTTTTGTATACTGATGTATACAGTTCACCTATCATAACCAAAGCCGACTAGATGAGATACAAGAAGGGTCTTATATATTTGTTTATATATAGGGGATTTCTACAAATTACAAAATCGTTGCTAACTGGTTACATTATATCCCCTCGATAAAAAAATATGGTATAATAAATCTAAATGTTATTAGTGTTGTCGTAGATTAATTTATATTTTTAAATAAAATAATACACATGAGTCTTTTTTCCAAATTATTACACGGTCATCTATTTGGTTTACTATAATCCTTATTATTATACTATATTCACAATCACAATCCTTAGATATATTCTATTATAATATCACTGCTACCATTATGTAAAACGGGACTAAACTAGAACTCTAATATTCATTTGGATCACCACATATGAAAAATGATATAAAGTAACACATACATTTATATCTAAATTAGCCACCTGCATTATATAGTTAACAATAATATAAACTACCCTAAATATAAATTATCTATTGTGATTATTATCAAGTAGTTTCCCAAAATACTTTTATAACGGTATAAATTAATCACTCATGTTATTATTAATATATGAAAACGTAACTCACATTTGTGTGTGTTGCCATGCATATACATGTACTTTAGCGAGAATGCCAATTTCAAGCCAAAATATATAGTTAAGATTTTGAAAAACATATGTCGATCATATGAATGTACAATGCAAAGGTGAAAAATATGAATGGGGTTGGAAAATGTTAACTCAACTATAAAAGTGAATAGTGATAAGAGAATATTTAAACAAGTATAGAAATGTTAGCAAATTGATGAACTAAACGTACATCAAACACAAATGGAGGTATGTTGAAGTATGAATGTGGATGGAAGTAAATAAAGTAAATATTAAAGCATATCACTTTATGATAAAAAATAAAAATATAAGGGTTTTATATCTAATACACATGGAACTAAGATAAACATAGATAATCTACAAATTGAGATTGAAAATTATTTATATATACCAATTGACAATTTAAGTATGGATTTATATTAGAAAGCAACATTTATATGAGTGTCACGTTAGTATATGAACAAATAGGCGCAATTATATGGTACACCATAATAATATGTACAATATTTCTAACATCTATGTTTTGTACCAACTCTCTTTGCAAAACAACATAGAACACCATATGACTCGATATTTAAACTATCCACATATGCGATTAACAAACATTGTCTAAAGTATATCTTGCATCTAATTACTCACGGACTCTTATTAAATTCTGATCGATAATTTAAAGAACATAATTTTTTATCTTATTATTAACTAGTTAATGTTTGGCACATCTATTTTGATAGTACAACCAATACTGCAAATATAATTTATTCATAGGAAAATTCAGTCATCTTGAGAAGCATGAGAGACCGGTTGTGGTTATAATTTTCTGTTCGATTAAAATTTTTAAAGTAAAATATTGATCATTATATATGGCTAAAGTATTAAACTTCTATTCAAGCAAGCATTGTTACTCACATCCAAGATCTCACTTCAAGGGTCTTATCTTAAGTGACATGCATGATGTAGGTTTCAAATTATTGCTCATATATGCTATCATACCATTTAAGAACATACTATAACCCATAATCCTTATTTGGAAAAGGTGCAAATAGGAGAGTTAATAATAGATACAATAAGCACAAGAATTTCAACTCAGGGACAAAAAATCTATAGCGATCACTAAGAATGTGATGCATCAAGAGCCACCATAGTTAGTGGCAAGATTTATTTAAATATAATTGTATATTCAATATACATAGATTCCATGCAAAGTAAAAAATATGGATATGAATTAAGAACATGTAATTAGAACATAGTAACTAATAAGTTTATGATAATTGGATATATACTATAAAATATCTATTATGACTATTTTGTAGAGAAAAAGAAAAACATATAATTTAATATAAAGAATTCTTTATTAGTTGGATGTATTAAACAATATATCGATCTATAAAACTTTTTAGCCGTATGAAAGCACGGTTGATGGACTAGTTTTTCTTAATTTGTAGGGCCCGATTGGTTGGCTTCCAAGTCTTACCCACCCAAAACTGTGGCATGCCAAAATTTATAGAGCTTGATTGGTTAACAACCAAAATTTGTAATAAGGTCATAGATTCGGTAAGCCAACACTAGGGCAAAAAAAATTGATAAAGATTTGCAAGACAAATGTGAGAAGTTGACAAGTTTTGATAACCAACCAATCACTAGGTAAAATCATGGCTTGTCAAATCCTTACTCCCTCCGTCCCAAAAATAAACGACGTTTTAAGCTTCGAGAAACATCTGCCGGCAATTATATATTAAAATAGGATTAATATTTATATTACATGGTGGGAACATATCCTCGTGCACACCGGCTTGTATGCAACCGCACACACTAGCTATTTGGAACGTCCATCTCCCATCCGAGGGCCAGCAGCGTGAGCACGGTCTTTTTCATTTTAACGCCCGCAGGCCTTGGCAATCTTGCACGAAGCCCCCCCGCCTGTGACTGACAGCGGTTCCGTGCCCCCACGCGGCCGCCTCCCGAATCGACTCTCGTCACGAAGCCCCGCGCGGCCAGAGACGAAAACGCCGCCGCCGCCAGGCTAGGGGCACGACGGCCTCGGATTCTCGCGCCGCCAAGCCTCTGGATTCCTCAGGTCTAGGAGTGCCGCATCGACGTCCGTTCACATCGACGCGGTGGAGATTGGCCGCCCGGCCGGCCGCCCTTTGCTTGTGCCAAGATGAGCATGGTCGTCTGCCGCCACCGGCAGTCGCGGTCGTCGCGCTTGCCGGCCCTCACCGCCCTTCGTCGGAGTAGGCGGCTGCCGGCCCTCACCGCCCACCGTCCTCTTACGTCGCCGGACGCCCACCTGCACCTGGCCGCCTAGTGCTTGGGTCTGGCCGCAGCTGGACGCCTCCAGGCTGCACTGGTCGGGTGGCCGTGTGCACTGCCAGAAACGCGAAGGCGGGCACCAGAAGTGAAGAGGACAACCTGCTCAATCGAAAAGCTCCTGCAGAGGATTGGCCATGCTTCTGAATGTTCATGTGCTTCTGAATGGTGTTCACAGCTTCTGAATGTACATTTGTGTATTCTGTGTTTGGGCAATGATGTGGAAAATGAATGAAAAATGTCTATGATTTGTAACATCTATGCACTGTTTGGTAGAAAAGATCGAGCAATGTTTTCAGTATCAACAAATTCATTACATTCAATCTTGAAATGGTTATTAACATGCTCAGAGGAGGTTACTAACATGCCGTTACTAACATGCATTTGAAGTGGCATGTCCCACTCTCTGATCATGGCACTGACATTATGGGTTTAACTGATGTACGTGGAGGATGTCGTTCTCCAAATTCAGAATTGCACACTCTTAAGCTAGGAGTTCTATTCATACCCCATGAATCTGCTGAGGACATAGAGCCTACAGTTGAGAGCTATGTCCTTGAATTCTAGACATGGCACTGCTCATCTTTGTGTGGAAAAAGCAATCACAGAAATCCAAATGCATAATATCATCAGTCGACAGTAGTATGTAAGCACAATTTCATTCTATTCATTCTCATGGTCAATATGTGCCAATACACAGAAATATGTACAGACATTCACAAGCTAATGACGGCCGGCAGTGCCAATTCATTCAGCCGGCAGGTTACAGGTTGCAGGTTCTCAACGCCGACTAATGGTCGATATCATGCATTCCACTGGCTGGCTGAATGCCTGGAGAATGCAGAGCAGTGCCGGCATCCTCGACAGCAGGTTACAGGCTGAATGCCAATACAGGTAGGCAGCAGCACCCATCCTCGACAGCAGGTTACAGGCCGAATGCCAATACAGGTAGGCAGCAGCACCCGCGCCGGCTTGTCTGGGCGGTGAGGCCGGCATCCTCGACGCTCGGTGGTTGACGGCGACCCCAATCCTCGACGGCCGGCGGCGCGAGGTTGACGGCGACCCCAGTCCTCAACGCGGAGGAGCCGCTGGAGGGCAGGGCCGCCATGCGGTCGTCGCCCTAGCCGGAGCAGCCGGGCGGACAGGAGCGCCCGAAACCCTAGCCGGCGGACAGGACCGTCGTCGGTCTCGCGCGGCTGAGAAATCCAGCGAGCGTGCCGCTTCGCGAATGGGGGCGGTGCTGGACGCGAAGTCAGCGCGCGGGGTTTTTTCATAAAATGACCAGCGGCGTGCGGGCGTTGAATCGTAAAAAGTCCAGTCCTCGTTCCATGGCCTTTCGATGGGAAATCAAGCGTCAGATTAGTAGTGTGCACGTTTGCACATAAGGTTGGTGTGCACAGGATACGCTCTCTACATAATTAATATCATTGGAAAGATCTTTTGATCTAGTTTTTTAACAAATTTATTTGGAGATTTAAATTTTCTACGTATTTTCTACAAATCGAGTCAAATTTATGGCACGAAAACCCAAAACGCGTCGTTTATTTTGGGACGGAGGGAGTATTATGGAAAATTTTGGTCATCAACCAATCAGGCTACGTTGCCCACAGATTGGCACACCAATATTAATGGTCAAAGTGTTGCTAAGTCTCTAGAAAGTTCTTAAACTGCATAAAAGAGAAAATTAGTTAGTAAACCTTAATTTACAGTTTACCAAATGCACACACTATGTTTTTTGTCTTAACTTTGGGAGCATCATGTTGCTACAATGCATCAGCTGAATTTGACCACGTCAATTCCTAAACCATTTTGTTATGATTCCATGCTCTTTTTCTAGTTTCCGCTTATTTTATTAGGGATGAAAACAGATCGGATCTGAACAGGACATTGTTGATACGATATTGTTTCATATTTACGCTTGGATTCATTGAACACAAATAGTTATTGGATACATATACAAATATAGATTGTCTCGGTTACATATATGAATAATGAGTATCAAATACAATATGAATCGGATTTAGAAAATGTTGAATACAAATATCTTTTCTGGATATTGAGTAAAAGCAACATACTATATATATATCAAACAGGTGCCCAAACCACTAATCCACTCACGATCAATAATCCATCTAGATTTTTAACAAATAAATGTGTTGATGAAATATGTTTGGGCTTAGCCTAGAACTAGGCTAGGCCTTCCCCATCTACCTATGCGTTGCACCTTATTCATTATGTACTCCACTTCCACTTACACTCTGGCCTCCCCGTGCCTAGTGCTGCCACACGCACACACGCAATCGCCACCCAGAGCGGAACGTGCAAGAAGGTAGCTATAAAGTGAAGGGCGGCACAACACTGTGGTACTTCAGCTGTCCATGGCCTAGACTCAACTCCAACAGTTTTGCAACCTGGGTATGCATTCTTCAAATTTGCCAAAAACATAAAAAGTGGTCTCCAACTTGCAATTTGGATTGGCATTTTGGGCAACTTGGCATACACCATCCTCAACTTGGAAAATATACCAAGCTGAGAGGGACTTGGCAAATCCTCTCCTTGCTTGCATGTTGCGTATTGACCGTAAAAATAAAATCATCTCCCTACTTGCATGTTGCATATTGCTTTTTTTTTTTTTTTTTCTTCTTGCCAAGCTAAATTTGCAAAACTATTGGAGAACCACAGTTTTTTCACTTGGCATATATTTTTTGTGACGTGACAAATCACAAGTTTTGCCAAGTACATTTTGCAAAACTGTTGGAGATGCTCAAACGGATAATATCTAGGCGGATATATCCGCTTTTTTTTACCCAAATTATCTATATCCGCCGGATCGATGATATTATATTTGTAATTGATATCCATGTAAACTATCCATTTAAGTATCTGTATTCGACGAAATTTTTGAATACCTGCCTAATTATCCATTTAAGAGTTCATATTTATTCGGTCGAGCGGACGATTCGGATAAATATCCGTACCATTTTCATCCATGTATTTCGTTTGTTTCAACTCATTTTTCCTAGTGGAACATTCTTAAATTAGTCGGAATCAGCCGGGTTATGTACCACTCTATTGCTTGCAGTACTGCCTTGTCTATATGCTAATGCTAGTTTACGAGAATAACATGCTCTATTTAGTTAATGCTTGAATCCTGCATAATACTACGCCTATCATGATTTATACATTTGGAATATAAGTGAAATACCTAATTTTCCAACATCTTTTTGCACTTCACTTAAAGTTTCATTCTTCGAGTACTTCCTTGTCTACATGCTAATGCGAATTTATGAGAATAATAAAGTGCTCTATTTTGTTAGTGCTTGAATCCGACATAATACTACATGCATCATGATTTATATTTTTGGAATATAACTCAAATACTTAATGAAACATGGATTAAACACGTCACTCAATGCAAAGTTTCATTCTAAAGCTTCATATGCATTTAATTCCATGACTCATAGAGAGTTGATATTCGTGTTAATAGAGTTTCAAATAGATGCAACTTATTTCTCTATTCTTAAATACGTTGTCATTTCATCAAACATCCAAATGTGACAAGCTATTTAATGAAAATGAAACTGATGATATCCTTAAGAAAATACAGATCCATATGTGGGAGAGATAAATGCTCGTGACGGGCTAAGGCACAATAGGGAAAGTTGGTACAAGAAATAAGTCGACAATTCATAAATAAGCTTTTTTTAATCGGACAACCCGTAAAATCCAGAAAGAAGGCTTAAATGAAATCGAATAAGTGGGCGACACTGTAACACCTGATTTTTGTAACAAATTAATGACAATAGCACAAAACCTCATACTTTCTTTATCAATAAATATAAAATATAAAACATATTGAAGAAGTCATAAAGGACATCTAGTTCTAAAGCCAATTAATGATACAAATCCATAGCCATTTCTCTTGTACAATGTGATACTAAAAATACACATGATAGATAATATTCTCTAGTTAACCCACCAATTACACGAGAATTAGGGCGCGGTGATAATGACATTTCTCCTTTTTCAAGAAGCACCATGGAGTAAAACAATCTTGCAGCTCTTTCTAGTAGTGCACTTAATGACCATGCTCACTCCTTCTAGAGCTACTATAGTAATAGTGAAGCAATACCACACCAACTCCACTCCCACCAATTAACTAGCATCATTGCATCAACAGGGCTCGTGCAAAGACCGGAGAATGAGCAAGAGCTTATGGACATATTTTTGACAACTCCAGTAAGTGAGGACGCGTGCAAGAAGGCTTTTGTCCTTGGAGCCCAAGTTAATAGAATATTTGCTACAAGGACGCGGCTATGCTATTCTCCGTGCAAACTTTGACATTACTAGAGTTTCCAATCCTCGGTCCGATCATCCATGACCCCGCCTTGCATTTTGCTAAGTTCCTATCATTTTTTACCTTTCATCAATCTACATGCAGGAGAGGATATGCAAAACTTTTGGATCTTCATCCTCATCCCATGATGGCCTTATGGGAAAATACCATATGTCTAACCAACTTTCTTTAATCAACCCCCGTGTCCTCACATGTCCAAGGAGACTTGAATTTTCCAAGTAGTTTTCCAACAACAATTCTTATGACACCATCAAAAGAGATTATGGGCTCTACAATGAAGATTGACATAGTCTAGAAGTAGAAGCACACATGCAAGCTCTGAAATGTTGTGTTAGAAAAAAATGTATCATGGTCACATGAGCTTTGTGCACAACACAAAGGAATGGGTAACAATTAAAGTGGGCCATCATCCACAACAAATGTTCGTGTTGTAAATTACCACTTATGTTAGGACAAATCTAATTGAGAGATTTCTTGTCCAAAGTGAAAGTAATTGGATATATGTAGTGAACAATTGCATTTATGATGTAATTGTGCCTTGGGCAAGGACATATGATGATTTACCCGAAGTAATTCGTTATGAAAATCACATAAACTATTGCACACTTGAAAATAAAAGTGATTTAGAAAATCTCTAAATTCAGCAAAGGAAGCCGCACAAAGATAATATTGGGCTAGAAAACGACTATGTTTAACAATTTTAAGAAATCTATACCTTTGGTATAGGTAACTTGCATTAGAATGTTTTTGTACGATTGAAGGTAGAATAGATGTTGGTATTTGCTAAGCCTACGGGGAATATTATGATGGATAATCCGCAAGCGCACGGATACCGGTGAGCACTTCACCGGGGTGATGGGTTTTAAATATCGAATCCACGGGGAGAGCGTAGAGAAGGGTTCTTGAGATTTACTCTCGATCCCTAAGTAGTTTAATAAAACTAGATAGATAATAAAGATAAGGAGTTCTAGTAGGAAGGTCTTGTTCTCACTTCAAATAAATCATTTGCACATTGTTCTTAAGAGGGGTTGTCATGAAGAAACTCTTAATAAAGGGATTCTACGCTAACAACGCAGGGGTCTCCTACGATTTCTATAAAGCGGGGGCAGGCGTAACAAAGGACTCAATAGTCTTTGTCACCACTACGATCGGCCTTAACAAGTGTCTTCACCCACCGGCCTATAAAAGGTATTCGTAATAAGCTAGTCAATCTAAGCACCACGCTTACATTAATCTAACAACTTTAATTCAAGAGCGACGAGGAATCAAAGTAATCTTATCAAAGAAATACGAACCTTAAGAACAATAGAGACAATATCACTTACTCGAATGGAATTCGAACAATCCACAAGATCTCGAGTCGTGCTCCAATGGCATCAGCTCGGGGAGACGATGATGGAGGCGCCAACTCGGAAGGAGGAAGAAGATGGGCGCCGACGACTCAGGGCCTTCCTTCAACTCCGCCTCAACCGCACTCTAATTCTCTCAACTTGCAAAAACTAACTCTCAATCTAATTCTAATCTAGAGCTTCTATCTCTTGTCGCCGTTGATGATCTGATTGAATTGAAGATTGAAGCGAGATTGATTGAATCGGGGGCCGGGGGTCTATATATATGGGTCTTCTTATGTCTCTTCAGCCTTCGGCAGGCAATGTGGTATTAACCTTCATGCATCTCGTGCTTAACCGACGCCCTCGGATCAAACCGACATCAAACGACCGGATTAGATTGCGTCTTAGAGGCGGTGGAGGAACGTTCTGGAAACAGGGACAGATTGGGGTTGCCGGGCCGATCGGCCTGATTATTGGCCGATCGGCCCGGGGTGGGCTCCACACTCGGGGCCCGCGATGCGTCGTGGCTTCCGGAGTCTTCTAGATGATGTTTTCTTGGTGTCAAGTTTCGTTTCACGTCGGGTATATTCCGCAGCCTTCTAGTCTTGCTTCGAGTTGGATTGCGTTACGATTTCTACCGTTTTCGTTAAGTCCCCGCAAATCACAACTTTACCAAAACTCATGGAAATCATTAGTAGAAACCCCTAATAAGGTTATCTAATTATATTTTAGTCCTTTTCCATGTTTAATTGACAAGTAAAAGTATGCATTAACAAGTGTCAACAAACTCCCCCACACTTAGGCTTTTACTCGTCCTCGATAAAAGGATGGTCTAAGCATGGATCATGATTATATTTCCATGGTCATACACGCACTTTAGGATCTCTCGAGCTTGAATTGGTTAGAAACAGATAACCTTTATTCTTTAATCAAATCTATTGGAGAGATTTTGCATAAGTTTTGAAAAGAAAGCATAGTCTGTACTTACTCCTTTGTGACACTCTCAAATCTCTCAAAGTATATTATATCCTCACAGTTCATTTATTATATCATATGTGGAGCTCAAGAACATATATCACACTTACCTTGTATTTATTGCCGAAGTCAATTGTGGATCCATGGAGATAGATGTCATAAGTCACAGATCAAGATGTGCATGTAAATCAAGATTATTACCTTTGCTCTTTCTAGTTGAAAATCTTCTATCTCCCCTTTTTATATTTCTCTCTTTTTTTTCGAGAAGTAACCAGCTAATTAGCGGAGAGAGGTGGGTTCTACTCACCCTCGGACATATGTCATTTTTACTCTCTTATTTATTAGAGAAGTGGGCCCTACTCACCCTCGGACACTTGTCCATTATTCTTCTCTTTATTTTTGCCTTTTTTTCCTTTCTTAGAGAGGGGGTTCTTGACCCGTAGAGCACTTGCTCATTTTCTCCTCTCTCTCACTTTTCTTTCCACTCTTAGAATTTTTAACATTTGGCTTTTTCATAGCTGTACCTTTTTTTAACAATTAAAATTATGGGAGATAGAGATTAAAACTTTTTAGAGCATGGATACTTTAGTGAAAGCAAGGTGTGTGTGATCTTGATCGTAGACTTTAGACAAATTTCAACATGGGTCGTGGTTTTGACAAAGCTCAACACAAGAAAGCAACAATTAATTAGATATATCTTTAATGATTGCTACGGCTCTATTAGGATGTATCATTGATCACAAAGGAGAAGCATAACTAATGATTTTAATATTTTGAAATAAATAACTCTCCAAAGACAAGATAAAAGAAAGAAGATCATTTATTCTAACTTTATTCTTTCTCATGTTTTAAGCAATTAAAGCATCCCAATAAGTGACAGATATATGTAGGAATTTAATCATGCAAAACTTTGTTTAAGACATCTTTTTCATAAAGAAAATGTACCATACTTGTAAAAGGATTTATTTAATTCGAACGGAAAATAAATTGCGAAAATTAGAAAGTTTTAGGAAGCAAACCGAGCGGTGGACGAAGTTGGGCCCGAGTGGGGTGTAGTCAGGGCCGATCGGCCTGTTATTTGGGCCGATCGGTCCGCCTGGTCCGTGTCGGACCGCGGTCCGTCAGGCGAGTCGATGGTTCCGTCTTTATTCGAATTTCTTGATTTTTGTCGCGAAGATTTGTTTGGTCGGCATGTCTCTCCCCACACTTAATTCTGTTATCTTGTATACAAAGCATGGTGGAGACAAAAACATATCCGAAAAAATATAGAAAAAATATTTGACTCAACTTGTGGATTACTTTATTGATAAAAGAGAGAGCACTTTATTATATAATTCGAACTTCCTAAAATTTAAAGCAAACTAATATTATCTAAACCAAACTAAACGACTTTAATTGAACTAATCTTTAAGACTCAAACGCTAAGACTTATGTGCTCTCTAATTGTGGTGCTTACATAGGGCCCTTGCCCTTCTTTGAATTTCGACTAGCATCCTCTTCCCGGTTTTTACGCTTCTTCTTTCCTTCATTCTCTAAGAGATGGAGGACGGAATCGGTAAGGGTGCTATTGACGCGGTGAATCTCCTTGCATGTTTCTGCAAGGGCTGCTACATCTAGTGCGAGGTCAGCTACAGTCTTTCTAGTCTTCTTCTTACGTGGCATACTATTTGCCGGCCTCGATAGCGGGAATCCTCTTGATCCGCGTGATTCCTTGGCACGGACTCCGTTAATGGTAGTGTGGCGTGGAGGTGCTGTAGTGTACTTGTGCTCCCTCGTGTTGCCGTTGGTGTCCATGCGAACTCGTGTGAGACGCTCGCCCTTCTTTGGTTCTTGAACCTCCATGTAACTAGGAACATGGATCGGCTTCTTCAATGCGGCTTCGCGGCGACGATCATACGGTTGTGCGTACATGACTTGCTTGCGCCCTTGCGGCGGCGGTGTGTGCGGGGACGACGAGGTGGAACGAAAGGAATTGGAGTATGATCGGGTGGTATGACGGCGAGCGGCTTTGGTTGCTTGATGGAAGGAACAACTTGCTTGGCTTTCTCATTGAAGGGGACAAGTTGTTTTTCAGCCATTGCTGCTAATTTGGAGATTAGATGAGAAAAGAGGAGAGTCTATTCTTGATTATATATGGGTCAGGATTTTTCGGGGACGAGAGATTGGGTTTACGGTACTAAAACAAATCTGGAAAGTGATTTTTCCGTAACTAAATGTGCAAGAGACCGTGTGGGACAAAACAGGACGCGAGAGGGGGGACACTTGGGCCGATCGGCCTGTTATTTGGGCCGATCGGTTCCGCCACGTGTCGCCTCGCGACGCTGCTCGTCGATGGGGGTGCTCTAACTCTATTATTATCCCGAAAAACCCGGTGTCGGCCCATTATTCGTGAAAATTAATATTTTGGGTAATTCAAGAATTCGATAACATCTAATTCTTCTAAATCTTTATTGGGCTCTAAAAATATTTTGAGGCGATGACCATTTACCTTGAATAGCGTACCTTCGTTGTCTTGAAGAGTGATGACTCCGTGTGATGATGAACTCACCACCTTGTATGGTCCTTCCCACTTGCTTTCGTAGTTTTCCATGTCCGAAAAGTCGTACCACGGAATTAAAAAGTAATACGACGCTTTGGGTGGAATTCCTTCTTCTTGATTCTTTTTGTCGTGCCATCTTTTGGTTCTTTCTTTGTAGATCTTGGCACCGTGGTACGCCTTCTCTCTCCATTCTTCCAGCTCGAGATAGTTGCATTCTTCGTTTTGTTCCGGCCGTGTCAAGGTCCATGTTCCACCTCTTGATTGCCCGGTGAGCTTTGAACTCTAGCTCAACGGGCAAATGACATGTCTTCCGTGAGACCGGTGGTAGGGAGACATTCCGATGGGAGTCTTGTAAGCTGTCCGATAAGCCCAAAGAGCTTCGGGTAGCTTTGTCTTTCCATTTAGTTCCCATTTGGTCAACCAGTTTTTCGCAAGATGTTCTTGATTTGCTTGTTTGACGTTTTCTCGCTTGACCACTTGTCTCAAGGGTGATAAGGTGTAGCGGCGTTGTGTTGGATCCCATGAGATGAGAGGTACTTCTCGAAATTCTTGTCGATGAAGTGGGACCCTCCGTCACTTATCACTAGCCTTGGTGTACCGAATCTTGGAAATATTATTTCTTCAAACATCTTGATTGAGCTTTTGTGATCAGCGGTCTTACATGGCATGGCCTCAACCCATTTAGAAACGTAGTCAACTGCCACTAGGATGTACTCGTAGGGTCCGGATTTTGGGAATGGTCCCATGTAGTCAATTCCCCAGACATCAAAGAGCTCGATTTGAAGATTGGTCGTCAGCGGCATGGCATCCCTAGAATTGATATTGCCATGTCTCTGACAGGCGTTGCATCTTCGTACGAAGTCTCGTGTGTCTTGATACATGGTTGGCCAGAAAAATCCGCTTTGCCAGATCTTTGCATGTGTGCGGAATGCTCCATAATGACCTCCATATGGTGATGAGTGGCACTTCTCGATAATCAGTAGTCCTTCTTTCTCGCCGGTACACACCTCCCGAGTAGGCCGTCAACAAGATACTCGGAAGAGGTATGGCTCATCCCATAGGTGATGGCGACTCTCATAAATGAGCTTTTTCTTATCAGCCCCTGGTCGTACATAACCTACAACCATAAAATTAACAATATCTGCATACCAGGGATCGGATCGGGAGATCCGATAGAGCATGTCGTCCCTCAAAGAGTCATTAATGGGTAACTCCTGTGGTTTCTCAAAATGCATTCTAGACAAATGATCGGCAAATGCAATTTTCTACTCCTTTCTTATCTCTAATTTCTAAATCAAACTCTTGGAGCAAGCAAAATCCATCGTATTAATCTTGGTTTAGCATCTTTCTTAGTGAGCAAATATTTAAGAGCAAAGCATGATCAGTGTAGACAATAACTTTTGCTCCTACCAAGTAAGATCTAAACTTGTCGATAGCATAAACAACAGCTAGTAACTCTTTTTTTCAGTTGTGGCATAATTAAGTTGAGGTCGATTAAAGTTTTACTAGCATAAGCAATAGTATGATGTTTCTTGTCTTTTGTCCGTCCCAAAACAGCCCCACAAAGCATAATCACTTGCATCACACATAATTTCAAAAGGTAAAGACCAATAACGGGGGTTGAATAATGGGTGCGAAATAAGAGCATTTTTCGAGTTTCAAAAGATTTAAGACAAGCATCATCAAAATCAAAAGGAACATCCTTAGCTAACAAGTTTGTAAGAGGTCTAGCAATATGAGAAAAAATTCTTTATGAACCTTCTATAAAAACCAGCATGGCCAAGAAAACTTCTTATTCCTTTAACATTCACAGGTGGAGGTAGTCGTTCAATTACTTCTATTTTAGCTCGGTCTACCTCTATTCCTCTTTCGAAACTAGATGGCCTAGCACTATTCCTCTCTAACCATAAAATGACATTTTTTCCAATTAAGGACTAAGTGCTTTTCTTCACACCTTTTCAAAACCTTATCTAAGTTTTTTCTAGACAATCATCAAAAGGTTTTTCCATAAACAGTAAAAATCATCCATAAAAACTTCCATAATCTCTTCAATCATATCGAGAAAATATAGACATCATGCATCTTTGAAAAGAAGCCGGAGCATTACATAATCCAAAAGACATTCTACGATATGCATAAGTTCCATATGGACTTGTAAAAGTGGTTTTGCTTTTGATCATTTGGGATGGATTGGGATTTGGTGATACCCCGAATATCCATCGAGAAAACAAAAGAAAGAGTGGTTTGCCAACCGTTCTAACATTTCATCAATGAAAGGCGTGGAAAGTGATCTTTCTTTGTGGCTTTATTTAATTTTCTATAGTCTATGCACATACGCCAACCGTGGGTGACGGTTCTTTGAGGAATTAATTCGTTCTTCTCATTTTTAACTACTTGTCATGCCTCCCTTTTTAGGCACAACTTGCACAGGGCTTACCCACTCACTATGTGGCACGGGATATATAATCCCCGTGCGAGAAGTTTTAGAACTTCTTTCTTTACTACATCTTTCATCGCATTATTAAGTCTTCGTTGAGGCTCTCTAGATGGTGGAACATCAGGATCCGTAGGTATACGATGTGTGCAAAGGGCAGGACCGATGCCCTTTAGATCATGGAGTGAGTAGCCGAAATTTGAACGATGTTGTTCTAAGATAGTCATTAACCTGTAAGTCTCTTCCCGAGTGAGTTTATCACTAATGATCACAGGGGACTCGGGATCATTATGCGAAAGGCATATCTAAGACCAGGTGGTAAAGGTTTAAGTTCAATGGGAGGTCTCGAGGTTTCCTCGAATTCATCGAGAGGTTCGGATTCGGTTGGATTTTCTTCCTCTTCCTCGATGAAGAATTCGTTACATCTTCTTGATTGGATTCTACGAAATGTTCTATAGATGCTTCTTTCACCTCTTCCATTGGGTCCGGTTCTCGACCTGGGTTCGGTCTCGAGATGAATTGAATGTGCGAAGTGTAAGGGAAATTTATCTTTGCCTAGACAAATGTCTAGTTTTCCCGTGTGTCCTTCTTTTAAGGAGTCTTTCTAACGGATGGCCTATTAAAAGGTCAAACTCCTTAATGTCAAAGATATAAAAGCTCAAGGTTGATTAACATGTCGTTTTACCCGAATAGGTAGTGTGTAAAGAATTCTCGAACTTTGGACAATTTGCCCAGAGGAGTGCTTTAATAACTTAGTAGTAGGAGATAATGGCATGTTCTTGCTAAATTGTTCAAAAAGGATAAAGCCATTATATTTACTCCTATGACCAGGGTTATAAAAGCGCATCATAAGTGATTGCATTAATTATGCATTGAATTGGTATAGAAGGTGATTCCAAACGGATCACATCAGAAGAAAGTTCTGATTCTTCTAACCATTCTGCACTCATGATAGATGCAAGCTTCCTAGTGTTTTGTCTTGAGAAGTATTGCTCAACGTTATCAATTTCTTTTTGTGAAGATAATTTGCGTTTTTGGGATTTCTTCTCTTGATGATAATTCGAGGTGTTTTCAAAATCAAAAAATAAATCATCCTCGATATCATTCATAAAATCAGGAAAAGAATATTTTTCCTTTAATGATTCTGTAGCTACGGGTTGAGATGATTTCGCATAGGTTCATGGGTGTAGCTACTTCTCGAATTTCTTCTTCTAAAGATTTCTCTTCTACTGGATCATCATTGGTGCTGGCTAGAATGTTGTCTAAGATGGTTCTAGCTTCACTAGATGTAAGATGGATGAAAGATCCATGTGAGGAGGTATTCAAATAGGCTCTAGATTCTTTATTAAGACCAATATAGAAATGTTGAAGTAAAATGTGGTCTTGAAGGCCTAGATCTGGTCCGGACTTGCAAAGAAGTTCAAAACGTTCCCGGGATGAACTCAACGACTCACTATCCTCCCCTGTTTGAAAGATATGATCCGGGTTCTAAGGTTGACTATTTTGGAAACGGGGTAGAAATCCGTGCAGAAATCTGCACGGAGAATTCCCCAATCGCCTTTCTTTTTTCTCCTTGGTTCTCGTCATACCATTGGCGAGCTTTTCCTTTCGGTGTGAATGGAAAGAGCTTCCAAACGGATAGTCTCGTCGGACATACCCTCTATATGAAGGCGAGTCACATGTTTGCTCAAATTGTTGGAGATGATGATAAGGGTCTTCGTCTTCTATTCCTAAGAAAGTGTTGGTTTGGACCATCTCTATTAATCAAGGGCGTAGCTCATAGGCCTCGGATAGAATTGGTTTGGATGATGGTATAGGCCTAAGGCTAAGCTCCGTAGGTGCCGAAAAATCTTTAATGGATGTAGTATCCATGATAAGAAAAGGATAAGAATTTAAACTAAAAGAAAAGATAAAAGTATACTCAAGAAATCTCTAAACCGTTTTCCCAAGAACTGGCGCTTTAAATGCTTGTTGGTATTTGCTAAGCCTACGTGAATATTATGATGGATAATCCGCAAAGCGCACGGATACCGGTGAGCACTTCACCGGGGTGATGGGTTTTAAATATCGAATCCACAGGGGAGAACGTAGAGAAGGGTTCTTGAGATTTACTACTGATCCCTAAGTAGTTTAATAAAACTAGATAGATAATAAAGATAAGGAGTTCTAGTAGGAAGGTCTTGTTCTCACTTCAAATAAATCATTTGCACATTGTTCTTAAGAGGGGTTGTCATGAAGAAACTCTTAATAAAGGGATTCTACGCTAACAACGCAGGTGGTCTCCTACGATTTCTATAAACGGGGCGGGCGTAACAAAGGACTCAATAGTCTTTGTCACCACTACGATCGGCCTTAACAAGTGTCTTCACCCCGGCCTATAAAAGGTATTCGTAATAAGCTAGTCAATCTAAGCACCACGCTTACATTAATCTAACAACTTTAATTCAAGAGCGACAGGAATCAAAGTAATCTTATCAAAGAAATACGAACCTTAAGAACAATAGAGACAATATCACTTACTCGAATGGAATTCGAACAATCCACAAGATCTCGTGAGTCGTGCTCAATGGCATCGGCTCGGGGGAGACGATGATGGAGGCGCCAACCTGCAGGAGGAAGAAGATGGAGGCGCCGACAGCTCCGGGCCTTCCTTCAACTCCGCCTCAACCGCACTCTAATTCTCTCAACTTGCAAAACTAACTCTCAATCTAATTCTAATCTAGAGCTTCTATCTCTTGTCGTCGTTGATGATCTGATTGAATTGAAGATTGAACTGAGATTGATTGAATCCAGGGGCCTGGGGGTCTATATATATGGGTCTTCTTATGTCTCTTCAGCCGCAGGCAATGTGGTATTAACCTTCATGCATCTCGTGCTTAACCGACGCCCTCGGATCAAACCGACATCAAACGACAGGATTAGATTGCGTCTTAGAGGCGGTGAAGGAACGTTCTCGAAACGAGGGACGATTGGGGGGCCAAGCCGGGCCGATCGGCCGATTATTGGGCCGATCGGCCCGGGGTGGGCTCCACTGGAGCCCCGCGATGCGCCGTGGCTTCCGGAGTCTTCTAGATGATGTTTTCTTCGATTGTCAAGTTTCGTTCACGTCGGGTATATTCCCAGCCTTCTAGTCTTGCTTCGGAGTTGGATTGCGTTACGATTTCTACCGATTTTTTCGTTAAGTCCCCGCAAATCACAACTTTACCAAAACTCATGGAAATCATTAGTAGAAACCCCTAATAAGGTTATCTAATTATATTTTAGTCCTTTTCCATGTTTAATTGACAAGTAAAAGTATGCATTAACAAGTGTCAACAATAGACTTGAGATAAGGAGATAGAAAATACTAGATGGATGTGGTTGCGGATCTCGACATGACAAGATGATCTATCATTTAATAGTATCCATATCCCCCTACAAAGATCTTGAAATGTGAAGAATAATCATACCTTGCATATTGGTACCTACTACATCTCCGTATCTATCCCTAAAGATCCACTCAATATTTGTCAAGGAACATGGAAATAATAAATATTAGCCAATGATGGGAGAGACAAATGGTCATGATGGGCCGAGGCACAATAGTGAATGTTGGTACAAGAAATAAGTGGATGATACATAAAGAAGACTTTTTAATGTGGAAGACCCGTAAAATCCATATTGAAGGTTTCAATGAAATCTAATAAGTGGATGACCCCTAAAACCCACATAAAGAAATCTAATAAGTGCCCCCTCCACTTACGAGCCCGGACGCACGTCGTCATGGACCTCCTCTGCCCTGAGATCAATTGTGTGTCGTCGTGCTACACCCTTGAGCGACCTCGAATACTACAGTGCCCTTACTACATTGTCTTCTTTTCTCCCTCGTGTGCAAGAAGTGCCATCTCACCTGGGGTTGCCCACATCCACTCTTTTGACTGGGGTAGGGTTGTCGCATTTGAGGGGAATATTCTCCTAAGGAACCATCCCACCCAAGGATGCCCCCAGCCAAACATCCTAAAAGAGGGACGATCGCACCCCCTATCTCACTCCATCCCACAAACCAAACACTACCTTATATAACACAAGAGGCGGATGAGCAAAAAGGGAAATCAAATTTGAAGTGGGAGAAAGAGGAAGGGAGAGAAAGCATACCACGTGGGAGGAAGGGGACCCTGCGTCGATGGCAACGATGGCAGTGATGGCAGTGATGGCGGAGACGACAGGACACATGAGAAGAACACAACGACAGAAAACAGACCGAAAAGAGGGGAGGCTACAAGCTATCAAACCAATTGAATATAAAAGACTTGGGATGTGAGGATGCTTGCAATGGCCCAATGAGAGGAAGGTTTGGGTCTATGTTTGCAGCGGTCCAATGAGCGGAAGGCTTGGGATAGAGGTTTAAACTAATGGATTTCACAAGTTTGGTGAATATTTGTACGCATGATGATGTAATCGTAAAATAGGTTAATCAAGACCCTTATGGAGAAGAAGCCTAAACCATAGAAGTATAACATATCCACTTGGCACCAAACACATATAAGCCTGAATAAAAAGTCCAAAGGAGAGTACCGATAGGAGATGTTTTACTTAAATAAAATCTAATAAGTGGACAATCAATAAATAAGATTTTTAAGTGGATGTCCCATAAATAAAGAAGGCATGAATGAGCCTGACCAGATGGCAAACTTGTTCCATCGCATGCACACATCTTTAAGATACATGCCCTTTAACTAATAACCATTTTGTACCTCGTGTTCCACACAAGTTTAGTAATTTGGCTGGAAGGTCGAGAGGTCACTAGTATTAATTAATTGTGGATTAGGGATGGAGCAGGGAAAATAGCATGTGTGTTTGACACCGTGATGTTGTGTACGAGAGGTGACCTAACTATCAAAGCTTGGTAATGACACATGAAGAAAATTAGATCCAATCTAGGTAAACTAAGGAGAATGTTAGAGAGATGAGAGAATCCATGGAGGATATCTAAGCGGATCTAGTCAAAATGGGTCCTAGAATAGTGTGGAGTGGAACTAAAAAATTATTATAACAACAATGACTTGAGAAGAAAGTAGTTGAGTCAATTTTTAAATATAGGATCGAGGTTTGCGGTTTCATCCTCTTACTTAGAGAGATAGAAGAATAACATTTTGATGCTATAAACTATAAGTTATGACAAATTTGCAAGCGGAATTGGTCCCATTTTGTACATATCGATGGACTCCACTAAGGCACGCGACAAATCAAATTTCTCGATGCACGCTCCATTTTAGGAAATAAAATATTTCAGTTGAAAAAGAAAAAAACTAATATAGGGTTCGCCAATTCTAGCTCCCTCACCCACACCGCCAACCATCGTGCGACCGTAGGTGCTAGGGTTTCAGCACATATGGCGGTCGCCCTCTATCTCTCCCCCACCGCGCCATCGTCTCAAACTCTAGCGAAGTTTCCTCGCCACGATCTTCTCTAGCTCTAGGGAGCCTTCCCTTCCCTAACCAAGTTCGATCGCACCTGTCACCGTTGGAGGCCCCTAAACCACCGACCATCGACCACTCCCACAACTGGCCTACCTACCTTTCCCAGATGACCATTCTATACTACCCCCACTGGAGAGAAGGGAACTCGCTAGAACCCTAGCCTGATCCAGGTGGAAAGAGCAGAAAAAAAGAGGACGAGGAGGAGGCCTACGTATTGTAGATTGCCAACTAGGTCGCACAACTTGGCACCGAGACAAGCACAACACTACAACTTAGCCTTATCATGCTGGATAGTGTTGTCATGACAAGGGCGTGGCCTAGGACTATGGGAGGTTAGTCATGTCGTGTCGTGCTCCTAGGAATGGTAGCCCACGCATGCCCGTGCCAACCAGTAGCCGTTCGCGCCCTCCTCCGCGACACCAAGCGAGGTACCTTGAGCGAGGTCGCGCAGAAGCCACCAGAAGCGGCCGTGCCTTGTGTGAAGCCGCCACGCCTCCGGCGAACACCGCCACGCCACCACCTTGCCTTGACACGCCATCGTGATGTCATCATAGCCATGTCTGTAGCGAGGGAGAAGTAGAGAGACTTCATATGTTGTTCGATTAGAGGAATCTTGTTTGAAAATGGCTAAACCTATATAAATGGACAAAGGTTCTTTAGGCAAAGAGGCACTGGACAAGGGTTATCCTAGATAAATGGCTAAACCTAAAGGAATCTTGTTCGAAAAATGAATAGATAAATGGTTAAACCTAAAGGAAGAACCTCACCGCATGCACCCAAAGGGATGTTGACGTGTAATCTTTAGTCGGAGGAGCAGCTCCTACTTCCTCCGCAAATCCAAACCGAAACCCAAGGCGAATATTAAAACGAAAAATCAGATTTAGCACAAGAGAGATTGAGGAACAGGGGGATGTGTGAGATACTCACGGTGAGGACGGGAGATCTCCGCTAGTGCCATGGGCTTAGCAAACATCTAGCGCCGGGCGGCCAGGGGAATGCCTTGGAGTCAACATCGGAGGGTGGTGAGGGCGGCGGCGACGACGCCGCATATTAGGTTAAGGTTTGCTGCCTACTCGGTCGCTACTACGCCCGGGACAAGAGGGTACCAGAGAGAAGAACAGGTGGGCGGAAGGCTGGGGTGGGCGGGAGAGAGGGAGAGGCGACAAAGAGCAGCTTAGGAAGGAGCGTCGAAGAGAGAAGGCGAAGGCGATGGTGGTGGAGAGGCAATTTTTCTGGGGAGATGCGAATACGAGGAGCGGGAGGGAGAGATGTCCGCCTTGATTCTTTTGCAAAGTGTGGTAAGGGGCCTAGAAAAACACTTATACACGAGGCAGTAAAATTGAATCTCAGGCAGCCTGTGAGGCACATCGTGGATCTCGATGAACAATCCTACAAAGTGAGAAAATACACTTCACGGGAAGGTACCTTCGGGATATGCTTAACCCTACACACACAGCACAGGAATCGCGTAGCTGAAACTCTAAACAGTACACACTAAAGCAGAGTAACCAACACACACACACACACACACACACACACACACACACACACCAAAGCATAGTAACCACACACACACACAAGGAGGATGCTGCTGGTAGGAGCTCGTCGGTGGGGGGTGTGTGTGTGTGTGTGTGAGAGAGAGAGAGAGAGAGAAGGGGGAGTGCATGGGAATAGGCATGGGCTCCTAGGAGTTGAGGTCACCGACTGTTGTCGATGGACGTCATCACCCAAACTAAGTAGAAGCAAGTGATTGGTGGCATGTTTGGTTAGCTTTCAATTCTTGCTCAAATAAAATCATGATAATCTGCCTGCTTAGCTTTCAACTCTTGCCCAACTAAAATGATGGCAATGCCAAAATTAGTTTCAATTGGTTCATTGCTTCATAATATATAATAATTTATTTAACAATGACGATAAAAGCACCACACCGAAAATTACACATATATAATTTTTTCAATTTAAATTCAAATACAAATTTGGTCTGAATTTAATATAGTCAATCACAACATAATTCACGATAAGTTTGCAAATCAAATAGCATAATCATGAAACATAGAGTCGAATAAAATAATTAACTTACGCCATGTCGCTCCCACAAATGCTCCACAAGATCATTTTGAAGTTTCTCATGTCCCTCTTTTATCTTCAATCTCCTTGTGTATCCCGAGGAACTCGGACATCACATTTGGATTGTGATGTTGGTATTCTTCCTGCCTCAACTCCTCACCCCCCATCCTGATATAGTCATATCCCCCAACATCATCGATATCTCTCTCATTCTCAATTATCATATTATGCAAGATCACACATGTTGTCAAGATGTACCACAAGATCTCCTTGCCCCAAAAACCTTGCAGGACCCTTAATCATAGCAAAGCATGACTACAAAACACCAAATATTGTCAAGATGTACCACGCGGCTCTTTGTTGCGGCGGGAAGAAAGCGCGCGAGGGAAAATGGGCTAAACAGAATTTTCGGGCTTGGCCTATACCCAACAGAAATGGGGTACGGAGGGTGGATTTTATTAGGCCAACAAATTTCGGATCTGAAGTAGGGGCCTTGCTGGAGTTGATTTTTTATCCTGAGCCCCTATATTTAGCTATTGGGGCTTGAGTAGGGGCTAGTTGCTCTAAATTGTAGTATTTAACCTCACGCATCAATTCACACTACCACAAACGGCACGCACACGCACACATGACACAACTAGTGCGCAAGCTTTTTTCTATAGCTAAACCTATACCAAGAGGCTTGCATGTGGAGGAGAAGTATCCGAAGTCGTCACCCTAGCTTCGAACGTGACAGGCACCTGACCATTGTAGCGTGTCCATGTCAGGCAGCTGAGCCATGACACAGCCAACTGCGGAAAAATCCCTAGTACACCAACGTCAAACCCGTGGTTCCAACCTTGGCGGGCAGCGAGCCAACCACGGCTCCTGCCATCCGCGCGTACACGCGGTTCTCCAGTACTATGCACTGCATACTCCCTTCGTCCATGGAGTTTGATGTTTTGATTTTTGAACTCCATGTTTGATCATTCGTATTATTCAAAATATTTATGTAAATAGTAAAATAAATTAATTAATATTTAAATATCTTTATTAATAAAATAAGTCATAACAAAATAAATTATATCTGTGTAAAAAATTTAAATAAAATAAATCATCGAAGACATGGAATCCAAGTGACAAATTTAATGGGATGGAGGGAGTATGCCGGAAAGTAGCGCTCGGCAGGCGCACGACTCCTGTACGATCGTTCAGACGGGATGATTGATTTCCCACTGCCATTCTTCATCATGGAAATTATTGTGACGCGTAACGACATTATTTTTTCAAGAGTATGTTTCATTCAGTGCAAAGTTGCAAAGCTGAGCTTGCTCTAGTTATTCTTTTGTGCAAAGTCAACATTCAACTTTTTAATAATAGACTTACTGGCTAAAAGACTTTGTGTAATTTAGCTATTTTTACTTTTTTTTCTCCTAATTAAAACTTCGCTGTAACGTTTGTTTAATAATAATAAAATTCCAGTAGGGGTCAATCCCCTCATGTTTCATCAAAAACTAAAAACGCGTAATGTTTTGCCTTCTGACGCGTCCCAATTAAATATCGAAGCTGATATGCACTCGTAGTGGAGGTCAATCATCTCCAAACAACGTCGTTTTCCCTTTTCCGTAGTTTAGATCCATCTCGATCGGCAATTAATTTACTCCAAAGGGAGACGTTGTGACGGGCAGACTTTGTGCTACCCAAGTGTCGTTTTCCAACGTCAACGTGTGACCGCCATAAACGTTCTCTGGTTCACATCCAAAGGAAATTTCACCTACCGTGCCCAGCAAAGCCCGAGCAAGCAAAAAGCCTTAGCATCTAGATCATCGATCATGCAAGGAAGAAGGCGCAGGTCGATGCTCCTTACTACACTGATCATCGCCGTGCTCGTTCTGGCATGGCCAGCCGCTGCAACAACACCACCCTCTTGCCAGCGCCGGTGCGGTGACTTGACATCCCCTACCCGTTCGGCATCGGCCGCGGCTGCTACCTCTACACGGGTGAGGGTGACACCACCTTCGGTCTCACCTGCAACCTCACCGCCGACGGCACCTACAAGGCCTTCTGCTATTGGACCGAGGTCACCAACATCTCCCCTGAGCCGTGGCCAGGCGCGCGTCCGCAGCCACTTCCTGTCCTGGTGCTACAACCGCACCTCCATGTCCATGGACGACAACCCCGGCCCCTGGTGGAACGACTTCACCGACTCGCAGTTCCGGCTCTCCGATGAGGCCAACCGGTTCACCGTGGTCGGCTGCAACTCTCTGGCGTACGTGCAGTCCGCCAACACCGGGCCCGTGTACATGACCGGGTGCATGGCCACGTGCCCCGACGCCGGCCGGCTGGAGAACGGCTCGTGCTCCGGCATGGGATGCTGCCAGGCGGCCATCCCCCGGGGATCAACACGTACCAGATGCAGTTCGACGACAGGTTCAACACCTCCGGGGTCACGGCGTTCAGCCCGTGCAGCTACGCCGCGCTGGTGGAAACCGCGGCGTTCGACTTCCGACCACGTACGTCACCGCCGGCGACTTCGTGGAGGCGACCGGCGGGAAGGTGCCGGTGGTGCTGGATTTTGTGGTGGGAAAGGAGACGTGCAGGGAGGCGGAGCGGAACACGACGGCGTACATGTGCGTCAGCAACAACAGCGAGTGTGTCGATTCCAGGAACGGCCCGGGCTATCTCTGCAACTGCTCCACAGGGTACGAGGGAAATCCCTACGTCCTTGACGGCTGCCAAGGTCTCTTCTTCAATTCAATTCCCTTCTGCAGATGTCTCAACTTCATCTGGAGTAATTGTTTCTTTTTTCCGCTTGGAAACTAGATTCTCTGTTGTTATTTGTTGATGCATAACTTGCGATTCTCTGTTCCTAGATACAGAAGTTGAACGACTCCGCTGGCCTTTCGTTTTGCAGATGTTAACGAGTGCGATGACACTCGATTCCAGTACCCCTGCTCTGTCCCTGGAGCCTGTATCAACACTCCTGGAGGATTCCTATGTTCTTGCCCGGACAAGACAACAGGCAACGCTTACAATGGCACGTGCGAAGCCCAAAGATCTCAACTTGGTGTCCACATGGCAGTTGGTACAGCTACTAATTCATTTTCTCAACGACCTTTTACCCTTCTTAAAAATTAAAGTTGACTACCGGTTATAACGTAGTAAGAAGCAATCCTTGGGTGCTGAATTTCACTCCCCTCGGTTCAGAATGAGACGACGTTTTAGACAGCTAATTTGACTTGCAATTAGTTTATCTGACTAGAGGTAGTAGTGCCAAATTCAAGTCATAATTTAGATATCTTTCGACGGCCGTAAAGGTCTCTCTCCTCAATGTGACATCAGCTCCTATGGGTAGAACTAGAACCTTTTAAATTTTTTACCTTGTTGCAGGTATTAGCATCGGCCTGGTTGCACTAGTAGTGAGCATGTCTTGTGCATACATGATCCACCAAAGGAGGAGCCTTGCTGCTGTGAAACAGAGGTACTTCAGGCAGCACGGGGGGCCTCTTGTTGTTCGAGGAAATGAAGTCAAAACAAGGGCTGTCATTCACATTGTTCACCAAGGAAGAGCTAGAAGAGGTGACCAACAAATTCGATGAGCGAAATGTGCTTGGCAAGGGAGGGAACGGCACCGTCTACAAGGGAGCTCTGAAAGACAGAAGATTGGTTGCAATAAAGAAGTGCAAGATAATCAACGAGAGACAGGAGAAAGAGTTTGGGAAGGAGATGCTCATCCTGTCCCAGGTCAACCACAGGAACTTGGTGAGGCTATATGGCTGTTGCCTTGAGGTGGAAGTCCCCATGCTTGTCTACCAGTTCATCCCAAACGGCACGTTGTACCAGCTTATCCATGGCCGGCCCCATGGGTCACGCATTTCCTTCACAACGCGCCTGAAGATCGCACATGAGACCGCTGAAGCCCTCGCGTACCTGCACTCCTGGGCTTCACCCCCAATCATCCATGGTGATGTGAAATCGCCCAACATACTAGTTGATGAGGATTACACCGCAAAAGTTGCAGACTTTGGTGCTTCCACATTGGCTCCGACAGATGAAGCTCAATTTGTCACATTTGTCCAAGGCACTTATGGTTACCTGGATCCAGAGTATATGCAGACCAGCAAATTGACGAGTAAGAGTGCTGTATACAGCTTCGGTGTTGTTCTGCTGGAGTTGCTTACATGCAGGAAGGCGATGAACCTTCAGGCACTTGAGGAGGAGAAGAACCTCTCATCACATTTCCTTCTAGCCATGAGCGAGAACAGGCTTTATGAGATACTGGACGAACAGATAATTGGTGAACAGAGCATTGAGCTGATCGAGCAGGTGGCGGAGCTGGCGAAGGAGTGCCTCGAGATGGCTAGCGACAAGAGGCCCTCGATGCGGGAAGTTGCAGAAGAGCTTGACAGAGTCAGGAAACTGTTGCAGCATCCGCATCCTTGGGGCCAACAAACTTCAGGTGAGGAGCGAAGGGCCTTGCTTGTTGGATCACCAAGCATGTACCCTGAAATAGAGCTCAGTAATGGGTTTGTTAGCCTCACTGATTCAGCGTACTTAGGAATTCAGTCCCCACGGTAAAGACTGGGTTTTGTTTGCGGTAATATTGATGTATTTCGATATGTGTGGGTAATAATTTTACTAAGTAATTAGTGAGGCCCCTCCTTTTTTCGTCTAATCAGCTAGTATGGCCCTTGGTTGTTCTTTACAAGCAATCAGAGAAGCTCTTCTGTACTCGCCTTATGGCCCTTTTGGGACAGTTTTCTTTTTTTTTTTTTTTTTTTATCAACTTTGGGACAGTTTCTCCAACTGCTTCTCGTGGAAAAATAGAGTGATTGTCAAGTTGATGCATGTGTATGGCATGTTGTTTTGGCTTTTGTTACTATGAACATGTCATTTTTTTGCTGGTCAAAAAAAACATGTCATTTTTTTATGCATGCAAAAATATTGGTTAACTAAACATTGTTTAGGTTCTATGTTTTCCTTTGGCCCTATTATAAAGGAGAGCGAAGAGAGTTGTTGTGAGCTGTTTTTTATCAACACTCCCTCTGAAAAGTAGCTTATCCTACCTCTCTCAATACTCTCTCATATTCATGCATTAAACTGTTGGTGAAGTAATTTTGCCAAATAATGTTTTTTAAAAACAGTTTAATTTCGCCTAGATAGTTGTTCATAAAGTTTTTTTTAAAAAAAAAACAGCTTCACTCGTGAGGCTGAGCTATACCTAATGAGGCCTTAATGAAAAATATCTATATATTTAATACATTAGTGTGAAAGGAAACCACCACGTTCGCTGAGAGAGTCTAGAAATTCCCATGTTAATTAAAAAATCTACATCAAACCCAAAGTCCATATGAAAACGATTAATAATATTCCATTTTTCAAATTGAAATAAAAGAAATTAGCACCGGACCAAATAGTCCACGTAGAATATACATAATTAGTAAATACCTATTTTTAAAAATAAAGAACTAGCACTTGACCAACCAGTCCAAGTGGAAACCTATCAATAAAGATTGAAAATATTCATTCACCAAAATTTCTGTCCACGCCCTAGAGTCGAAAAAAAAAAAAAGGAAAACATTCCAATACAATATCAATAAGGAACCGTGTCCATGTTCACAAAAAAATTATGTCCACTTCCCCTAGTATCCGAAATTTTTTCGTTCACTAAAAATTTCTATCCACTGCCCCTAGAGTCGGGAAAAAGGAAAGCAGTCCAATACAACATCAATTAGAACTGTGTCCGTGTTCACCAAAAAATTATGTCCACTGCCCACCTAGAGTTCTGAAAAAAAAGGAATGTAGTCCAATACAATACCAATTAGGAACCGTGTCCGTGTCAGGAGTCCAGGACTCAACATTGTTCGTGAAAGTTATATAGAGAGCAAAAGCAAGAGAATTAAAAAAAAAGCTTCTCCAACATCATGGATATCAACGACGAGGAACCAACATCATGGATATCAACGACGAGGAATAGCAAGTGTGTCCGTCTCACGCAACGCGTGATGCGGCTAGCGCCGGCTCTGTCATCACAGGGCTAACCCAGTGCAAGAGCACTGGCCGCCGAGCACGCCCCTTGTACACGGTGGAGATGGCATAGAGGCAACGGGAAACATAAAAAAAAAAATTGCAACCAAGTATAATTACTACAATATTGCTTAATTTTTTGTTGGAACACATCACACTATACTTATTATAAACTTTTTTGTAGATACGTTAATGGATGCCAAGGGAAAAAAAGAAGGAAAAGAGATAGAGAGAGGTACGCACATATTGCCAATGAAAAAAAAAGAGGAAATGCTTAAGAGGCTCCGTGAAGCCTATCAACAAAAAGAAAAAAAGACTAGGAACATCAAGCGTGTAACTGCCGTATCACCATTAGGAAATCATGAAAAGCGATCATAAATTATATGACTTTCCATGGATTGGGTTGGACCGATCTCTTGACACGGCTGTGATGGCTACGGGCAGCGAGATCAAGTTGACCAGCAAATGTGTTGGACATGCGTGACGACAAGGATCCTAGCGACAATGAGGCGACCATGCTTGCCGATGAGAAGCCCGACGACAATGAGGCGAGCAAGAGACTTGAGAGGGAGACCAAAGACAGGGAAGCCACAGAATACAGACACCAGAAGGCGGTGGCGGTCGCGGGCGGCGGCCTCCGAGGCTGTCGCCGGGCGAGGCGCAGAGCAACACCGGCGCGCTGCCATGATGCACGGCCGTCAGAGCGCGAAAAAGGCACAGAACAATCGCAGCAGGAAGAAGAGGAAGAAGTTGCAGCAGTCGGTAGCGACGGCCAATGGTGAGGCTGCTAACACAGACGCCGCCGTTCGAGGAGAGCAACAAAAGAAGAGGAGTAAACAGGTTCATCAACTTCTGGGTGCATGCTGCTGCACTCCTCACACCGCAACATGACCAACAATGTGCATGCTGTTGCGCCTCCCTCACACCACAAAATGACCAAAGAAGATACGTTATCAGTTGTTAAGAAAACTAGGGAATCTCCGCTGTTGCGGGAATTAAGAAACAATGCAATGATCATAACCGTAAAAATTTCATGATATCATCTCTCGCAACGATAGTGTAGCTTCCATTGTTGTGCATGATATCATAGAGGCATTATCCATATGCCACTCCTGCCGCCCACCCCGCACAACATATGCCTCGACCGGTCGTTAGGGAACCCCCGACCGACGGCGCCGTTGATGGACCGGAACACCGCACGTTCCATGGATCATTGATGACGGGTCGGGAACGCCGCCGCTCAGATCTAGCAGCAGCCGCCAAGATGTCCTTCTAACGCCGCTTCCTCCACCGCCGCCGGTTGGCGAGCAAGTCCCACGCCGTAGGACCTTCCATCCGCAAGGCACGCCGTGCCACGGCTCCCGCGCCGCCGCTACGCACAAAGGCGCCTTTGTAGTTGTTCTCGCATGAAGTCGCCGAGGTACATCGTGAGGAGGTCCCTGAACAGGCGTGTGCTTCTCTTCGCCGTCGTACCCGGTCCAACACCTCGCATCGCTAGGTCGCCGCAATGCCAGCCAGCCTAATAGAGCAATCGTGATCGCTTGTACCCGCCGCCACAGAGGTCTATGCCGCCGATGAAGCCGACCGCCGACGACGTGGCGTTCGCCGGTGCTCCGGGCGCGGACACGCCGAGCGCGTGAGTCTTCTCGTGGTGCGTGAACCGACGCTGGTCTCGACGCCCTGCACCATGGTTAGCGACGCCGCCGGGCGAGGCACGAGCAGAGGAAGCACCACGTTGGTGCCCTCAAGAACCTCATGGTCTCCTCGCCGTGGCGTCTTCATCAGGCCGGCGCAGCCGAGGAACGACACGGACGTGTTGTTACTCGCCCACGGCATCACCAGCACGACGCCACGCCCGGGCCTTCCGCCCGCGGCTTCGCCGCCGGCGCTGTGGGACCGCCGCCCGATGGCCCGCGCCGCGCACCGGGGCCGTGATCTCCGTGCTTACCAACCACCCAAATAACCACGGAACCGCCTGGCCGCGGATGGCGGTGTACAGGTCTCTCCTTCCCACGGCCGCTGGCCGATACGGGCACGCCGCCCGCCAAGGCGCGACCCCCGGTCGAACGCCGGACAGTCGCGCGTTCTCGTGCGGACGCCAGTCGCTTGGTCCGCTCCCCGAAAAACGCGGGCTTCACGCCCGCCGCACCCGGTAGGCCCCGCACGGGTCGCGCTCCACGCCGGAAGCGCCAGCGGACGCCGAGGCTCGGGGCGTGTGCGTCCGCGGGCATGCTCGCCGCCCGCAGAGGTTGGAGCCGCGACTCCAGCGGCTCGAGGCAACGCTAGCGCGGGAGCGCAACACGACGGTGATGGCGCCGGTGCGTGCGTTTGGCTTTATTTATAGCCATGGAGAACTGATGAAGATGAGTCGCTTGAGCTGATGTCGAATCGAGTTGCATGCGGAGTCAGTTTCCCTTGGCTTCGATGGTGGAGAAATCAAGACGATGTGTGGAGAAATTAAGGTGAACCTGATGTCGAATGAGTTGCATGCAGTTGCAGGAGTCAGGAGGCGATTATAGGGAGCCGGGAGGAGGCCAAGAGCTGAGGACCTTCGTTTCCTTTGTGAGTGCGTTTACTATGAATGGAGGGAGGCGAAGAGTCGGGCACGACTGGAGGACGGGCGTAGGAGCGAACGGGTGGGTGGGAAATAGGACGCGCTGCTAGCCTGATTCGATTATAGATGACGTGGACCAATGAGAAGCCTCGAGAACTCCCAAAGACTCCCCTAGTGGGGGCTCTCTTATAGGAGATTTAGATCTTTAAATAATAAAAAATAAATTGTATAGAAAAATTGCACAACAAATTATGTATCATGTTGCAACGCATGAGCATATTTGCTAGTATACTAATAAAGAGGCAAAATTGTAAGCTATCTTTTTTCGTCCAGCCATCTTGTCGTCTAGCCCTTTTTGTCCAGCAATGTAAAACCAAAGGAAGAAAACAAAATTGTATCTCCAATAGGACTCAAACCACTCAGGTGGAGTGCGACAACAAGGGAGGTCGGTGTCCGGTGCCAAGGCTTGACACCGGCTCCTGGTTGTCGTCGCGGGAGAACATTAATCTTTGGTTACTATCTAAATTTGTGAACAACTAAAGAAATATTTTCTTAATGAAATCTAACAAGTAGATGATCCGTAAATAAGTACTTTTTTTTTTTTAACAGAGGTGGATGAAGGCCTACCTTGAAAAGGAACTAATGTTACCATTTTTCTAGGAGCAAAAGAAAATAGGCTGTGATATATTTGGACCAAGATATACAGATATGTATGGTATTTAGTAACCATGTTAATTATCGTAAAACCACAACAACTTAAAGAAGTGCATAAATACACAAAACAATACTGATGTAACACGCCCAAGAATTCTAAGGCTTCCATGGCACCACCCGCAAGAGTTACTAAAGACAGGTGTGAGGCAAGGGGATCCACTCTTCCCTTTGCTTTTTGTTCTTGCAGCTGATTTTCTACAGACAGTACTAAATGATGCTAAACAAAGGGGTCTTCTTGCTCTTCTATTAAATCTCACACATGATCAAGACTTTCCAATTCTATCCCTAAAAAAAAAAAAGACTTTCCAATTCTACGATATGCTGATGATACTCTTATTTTCTTATAGGCTGATGAAACTCAACTCCTAACTCTCAAAGGCATCCTTGATAACTTTACTTCACCTACAGGTTTAAAGGTGAACTAGCCGGAGTCCCCGCGCTTCGCGCGGGTAGATATAACATTTAGGTAAACTACAGAGAGATAATATTTGGGGTCTACAGTATATATCTATTACACTTTATTCTGATCTGACAAAGTGTTCGAACAGATAAAACTGAATTGGTGAGGCGTCAAATAGAATAGTGCAGTGGTATTTGTATTAGTTGTCAAGGAAAATCAATGAGTATCAACCCATTAAATGGGCAGATGTAGTGACAATTAGCAGTGTAAGCTTCTATGCAATAGAAAAGAAAAAATAGAGTGTAAGAGGAGGGTCTGGCAAAAAGCAGCACCGTGCGATAATATACAGCAGGCTGTATGCGCGCGGCAGGCCACTTCATCGTTCCTATGTTGACCAGGAGAATGTGCCGTGCTTATCCCTTCTCCTTCCGTACTCTCTCTCTTTCCTTATCTTCTTTCTGGATAGGAGAAAACAGACAGGGAGAGAGCAGGCATCGGGCGGGCGGGCCTGTGCCCGCGTGCGTCGGCGCTGGGGACCGTCGGGATCTTGCCGTGCCTGCGTCGGCGGCTCCGGTGCCCACTCCTGCGTCTCGCGTGGCGGCAGAGCGCCCGTGTTTGCCATGGCCTGGCCGGGGCTGCGGCCGCGTGCCCGCGCGGCCAAGGAGCAGCGGTGGCGCGACCAGGCGCTCCGCGCGCCCGCATCGGGAACTGCTGGCTCGCCCGGAGCGGCGGCGCCGGGTTTGGGGCGTGCGGGTGCGTGCGGGTGAAGGCGGCAATCTAGAGAGCCGGGTCGGTGATTTTGTGGGTGGAGAGTCTGGAGACTGGGGAGGTGGGGCAGTGGCAGGGAAGAATCCAGAAAAGTTTTCGTGGTCGAGCTGGACGGGATTCGTGCGTTGACCGGTACTGTAGTTTACTGTTAATGTACAGTAATTCTGACTCACCACGTTTAAAGGTTCTAATATAGATTATGATAAATATATGATGGTATCTGTGAATGTTTAAAGGTTCTATATAGATTATGATAAATATATGATGGTATCTGTGAATGTTACAGAAGACAAATTAGTGCAGTTGGCAAATTCCTTTGGTTGCATCACTGGGTCTCTACCCCTTTTACCTACTTGGGTTTACCTCTAAGCCTCACTAGACCATTAGTTGCATATTATTGGTCTTTGGGTTCAAAATGTGAAAGAAGGTTGACTTCAATCTCAAATATGTTAAGTGATGCAGGAGATTGCAAATGACCAATGTAGTTTTAAGTGCTCTCCCAACCTACATAATATGCACTTTCCTCCTACCAAAAACATTGCCTGTGGAGGGGTTCCAACATTAATAGCAAGAAGCCCCCAAAGCAGCCTGGGAGTTAGTCTGTACTTCAAAGGAAAATGGTGGATTGGGAACTCTGGATCTCTCAACTCAAAACCAGAGCCTACTGCTCAAGCACTTACACTAATTTTTCAATAGACAGTCAACACCTTGGGTGGCCTTAATTTGGAATTCCTACTATCAAAACGGCAACCTTCCAACGAACAATAGAAAAGGCTCTTTTTGGTGGCTTGATGTCTGCAAATTCCTATAGATTCTTTCAAAGAAATGGCCTCGGCTACAATCACTGATGGATCCTCATATTCTTTCTGAAATGATCTTTGGAATGGAAGACTACTAAGCTACAGTATGCCTCAGCTATTCTCTTTCACCAATTGCCAGAATATCTCTGTCCAGTCTTTCTTATGGAGCCCAAACTATACAGACAATTTTCACCTACCACTTTCTGTAGAGGCTTTCCATCAGCTACAAGAACTATCAGTCATCCTTCAGTTGCAACCTGGTCCGATTCATGGTCTTATATTTGGGGCTCACCTCTTTCTCTTCAAAACAGGCTTATACCCAACTAAATGGCACTATAACTATTTCTCCTGTGTACAAATGGCTTTGGAAGTCATCTTGTCAACCAAAACAGGAAGTTTTTCTTCTGGCTAGTTCTTAAAAGACTGTAAGTACTAGGGGTCTCCTTAAAAGAAGTTTGGATCACCTTTTTTTCTGCGTTGCCCTTTTGCAATGTCCTGTTGAATTTATTGGGCTTAGCCCACCACATTCAGGCTGAGGTTGTTGATTCAGTTTTTAGCATTCAAAGCTCAACTGCAGTGCCTAGTATTTCTTGAAGTTATCATTTCAATGTTTTGGGCGATATGGGCAACAAGAAATGATCTCATATTCAGACAAATCCAACATTCCATTGCAAACGTCAAGTGAACCTTCAAACAAGAGTTAGCTCTAGCTAAGCTATGAGCCAAACCTTCCCTCTCTGCAAATTTTGATAGATGGATAGAGCTCTTTGTGTAATTCTTTTTAATTTTTTCTTTTCTTTTTTATGTTTCTTGATCTCAGTTGCAAGACCTTTACAGTCTACTTTTCAATAAATTCGCAGTAGGGACACTCCGCCTCCCGTTTTCCTCAAAATAGAGTTACTAGAGAAAATGAAAAGACACATTTACACATAAAGAACAATGGATCATAAAAAAATAACATTGCATCCTTTCTGGTGTTTTATCTACTATATAGATGTTGCAAAACATCAACTGAATTTCTATTTACGATGTAGTTCAAGGTGCAGACAAATGCAAAAGAATAAGTGATGGTATCGTAACAAGATAATATTGTACCAACATTCTGTATTGTTTAAAAATATGTGAAAATAACATTACTAATATAGTACGTCAAAACTACTCGATAAGTGGTTTTTAAGACTCGTAATTAGCATGATACCACAAATATTAAAATTATTGATGATAATTGATGCAACAAAGCAATCATCATGGGAATCATTCGTAACGAGAACATGGGCAATTTGTTTGGACATGGAACTAGCCACAAAAGTTATTTGTGTGTTACCCTTTAACATAGGTAGCTTGTCCCCATATTTTGCACGATTGAAGGTAGAATAGACTTGTTTGTATAGTGAACCATGAATAGCTGACAATATCCCTAAGAAACTAACAATATCCTTAAGATAAGGAGATAGCAAATACTAGATGGATTTGGTTGTCATGTCTCGACACAAAAACACGATATATCATTTAATAGTATCCATATCCACCCACTACATCTTGAAATGTGAAGATTAATTGTATCTTGCGTATTGGCACCTACTACATCTTTGTATCTATCCCTTAAGATCCACTCATTATATGTCCAGCAACATGGAAATAATAAATAATAGCCCATGGGGAGAGACAAATGCATGTGATGGCCTAAGGCACAATAGTGAATGTTGGCACAAGAAATAAGTGGACGATCCATAAATAAGCCCTTTTTTAAGTGGATGACCCATAAAGTCCATAAAGAAGGCTTAAATGAAATCTAATAAGCGGACAACCAGTAAAACCCCAATTTTGAAACAAATTAATAACAATAGCACACGACCTCATCCTATTTATCAATTGATATAAAACATATCCAAGAAATCATAAAGGGAATCTAGTTCCAGCGAATTAATGATAGAAATCCATATCCATATCTCTTTTACAATGGGATACTAAAAATACACATGATAGATAATGTTCTCTAGTTACCCTACCTAGGATACAAGATTTACGCAGAGTGACAATGACATTGCCCCCTTGCACAAAAACGCTGAGGGGTAAAACAATCATGCTACTACAGTATATGAAGCACTACCACACAAACTCCACTCAATTTTTACTCATTTAACCTAGCATCTTTGCATCAACAGGGCTCAAGCAAAGCCTAGAGAATGAGCAAGAGCTTATGGACATGTTTTTGACAACTCCACTAAGTGAGGACATGTGGAAGAAAACTTTGTCCTTGGAGCCCCATTCAATAGAATCTATGCTCCAAGAAGACCCTATGGCTATTCTCTAGGCCCACTTTGACATTGGTGGATTTTTTCTCGATCTTGGTCCGATCTTCCATGACCCCGCCTTGCATGTTTCGAAGGTTTTATTCCTATCATTGTTTTACCTTTCATCATTGTACTTAAATTATGAAACTCTACCAACCTTCACATCAATCTACATGCAGGAGAGGATGCACAAAACTTTTGGATCTTCATCCTCATCCCATGATGACCTTTTGGAAAAATACCATATCTCAAACCATTCTTTAATCAATCCCCCATGTTCTCGCTTCTCCAAAGAGACTAGAATTTGCCAAGTGGTTTTCCAAGCGGCAATTCTTATGACACCATCAAAGAGGTTTGTAAAATGAAGTTTGAAATAGTCAAGAAGCAGAAGTACACATGCAACCTTTGTAATGTTGTGTTTAGCACACAATAAATGTATCATGGTCTCGTGAGCTTGGTGCACAACAAAGGAATGGGTAACAATTAAAGTAGGCCATAATCCCTAACAAATGTTCGTGTTGTAAACCACCATTATGTTAGGACAAAGATGACCGAAGGATTTCTTCTAAAAATGGAAGTAAATTAAATTTAATAACAGTATGCATAGTGTCGTGGTCTAATACCACCGTCCACAAGAATGTCCGGGCTAATGCGTGTCTCGATGGCCTAGCTCTAGAGACAATGACACAAGATTTATACTGGTTCGGGGCAAATCGTGCTCCCTAGTCCAGTGTGATCACTATCCGAGCTCAAATGCTCATACCGGGGCTAGTACAAGCAAGATCGAGAGAGGGAGGGGGCTCCCAAGTCCCTGTGATTGAGGCTAGTGCCAATATCGAGTGGGTGTGTGAGTGCGGGTGCTGGGTGTTGAAAACCTTGAACCTTGCCTCAACCCGGTGGGCTGCCTCCCCTTTTATAGTCGCAAGGGGTCGAGGCACATGAGATCCCCTTGGGCTGAGGACTTGACGAAATAAGATACATGCACAGAGTACGAGATGCAGGGGAGAGCTCTTCAGATCAGCTCACGGTATGGGCTAGAGCTTCCTTCGAGCTCCCGTGGTGCTTCGGATATCGAAATTGGTCGTCGCCGCACGCGGGAATCGGGTTTGGGCAGTGGTCAAGCGTCGCCCTGTCCCTAATCGTAGTTGGAAACCGTCTCCTCGGCATGGGGGCGTCCATACCGTCGATGGGAAGGCGTACCCGTATGTACCTGCGCGACACTGTAGCGGAGCTGTTGGAGTCGACGGGGTATGGAGAGGTGGTCGAATGACCTCTCCCTGTAGCTGTAGCTCTACGTGGCTACAGCGTCCGTCAGGGAGTGGTTGGGCTTGTCGAGAGTTGTTGTCCAACTCCCGTGCCCGCGGCACTTCTTCTCGGGAAGGCAGCGGTCGAGCTCGCAGCCGTCGCCGCGGCGCTCGTCGCGGGGAGCTCGAGCGAGGCGGAAAGAGTCCGGGACGAGGTCCCGCGCGCCTGGAGACGAGGGAGCTCGTCGCCGGGAGACCGAGGCGGAGCGGAGCGATGGATCTTCGTCCGAGGAGCTCATTTGCGAGAGCCCGAGCGAGGCGGAGGCCTGCCCCCTGCGTGGAGAGCTCATGCGCGGTGAGGACCTCACGAACCACGGCAGGATGTTTCGTCCGTGGTTATGCCTGAGCCAAGAGCTCGCTCATGGGTATCCCAAATATCGATCCCCCACACATAGTATAATTGCATATCTATAATGATCAATTGCATTTATTATGTGATTGTGGTTTGGGCGAGGAAATATAGTGATTTACCCAAAGTAGTCCGTAATGTAAATCACAAAAACTATTGCAATGTGATTTAGAACATTGAATCTCTAAATTCAATGTATGAGAAAAAAAAAAAAATATAACTACCCGACAACATCGAAAAAGTTATACATCAATTTTAGGATTATCGAACATGCATAGGATGCCACGAACATAATATTAGGCTAGAAAACTACTATGCTTAATTTCAACAAATCTATACCTTTGGTATAGGTAGCTTGTATTACAATGTTTTGTACGATTGATGGTAGAATAGACTTGTTTATATAGTAAACCATGAATAACTAACAATATCCCTAAGAAACTAACGATATCCTTAAGGAGGTAGAAAATACTAGATGGATTTGGCTTTCATGTCTCGTGACATGACAAGATGATGTATCATTTAATAGTAGCCATACCCACCCATCACGATCTTGAAATGTGAGATTAATTACATCTTGCATATTGGTTCCTACTACATCTTCTTATCTATCCCTAAAGAACCACTCAATATTTGTCCAGTAACATGGAACTAACAAATAATATCTCATGGTGCAGACAAATGCCCATGATGGGATAAGGCACAATAGTGAATGTTGGTACAAGAAATGAGTGGATGATTCATAAATAATCCTTTTTAAGTGGACAACCCATAAAATCCATAAAGAAGGCTTAAATGAAATCTAGCAAGTGGATGACCCGTAAAACCCCAATTTTGTAACAAATTAATGACAATAGACCACAACCTCATCCTTTCTTAACCGATAAAACATATTGAAGAAGTTATAAAGAACATCTAGTTCTATAGAAAATTAATGATAGAAATCTGTAGTTATACCTCTTGTACAATGTGATAAAAAAAATGCACATGATAGATAATGTTCTCTAGTTACCCCACCTTTGCATGAAGAACTAAGGGGTAGAACAACCACGCCAGCTCTTTCTAGTAGTGCACTAATGACCATGCTCACTTATTCCAAAACTACTACAGTAATAGTGAAGCAATACCACACCAACTCCACTTAGTTTTCACTTTTGTACCACCAATTAAATAGCATCATTGCATCAATAGGGCTCAAGCAAAGCCCAGAGAAAGAGCAAAAGCTTATCGAAAGTTTTTGATAACCCCAATAAGTGAGGACACACAGAAGAAGGCTTTGTCCTTGGAGCCCCTGGTCAATAGAATCTTTGCTTCAAGGAGACCCTATGGCTATTCTCTAGGCCAACATTGACATTGCTAGAGTTTCCGATCCTGGTCCGATCTTCTATAACTCTACCATGCATGTTTGTAAGGTTTTGTTCCTATCATTTTTGACCTTTCACCGTGGTACTTAAATTACGGAACTCTACAGTTTTTCACATCAATCTACATGAAGCAGAGGATGCGCAAAACTTTTGGATCTTCATCCTCATCCCATGATGACCTTTTGGGAAAATACCATATGTCAAACCAACTTCCTTTAATCAACCGCCCATGTCATCACTTGTCCAAAGAGACTAGAATCTGCCAAGTGGGTTTTCCAATTCACAATTCTTATGACACCACCAAAGAGGTTATGTGCTATCTCTACGATGACATTTGAAATAGCCAAGAAAGAAATACACATGCACGTTCTGTGATGTTGTGTTTAGCACACAACAAATGTATTATGGGGATGGAGTGGGGGAAAATAGCATCTCGTGTGTGACACCTTCATGGCATAGGAGAGGTGACCTAACTATCAAAGCCCGGTAATGACGCATGAAGAAACTTAGATCCGATCTAGGAAAATTGAGGAGAACGTTGGAGAGCTGAGAGAATCCATGGAGGAGATTTGAGCATATCTAGTCAAATGGATGCTGGAATAGTGTGGAGTGGAACTAAAAACTAATTATAGCTACAATAGTTTGAGAAGCAAGTAGTTGAGTCTATTTTAAAATATAGATCGAGGTTTGTGGTTTCATCCTCTTACGAAGAGAGATAGAGGAAGCACATTTTGATGCTAGAAACTACAGCTGAAGACACATTTGGAAGGGAGAATCGGTCCCATTTTTGTACATAAAATCGATAGAATCCACTAAAGCACCGGCGTGTAGGAAAACAAATTTCGGATACACACTCTAGTTTAGGAAATAAATTATTTTAGTTGAAAAAGAAAGAAATGACCAAATCTAGGGTTCGTCAACTTTGACACCCTCGCCCACGCCGTCGGCCACCGTTTTCGCCATGAGCGCTACGTTCGAGCGCCCTTGGTAGCCGCCCTCTTCCCCTTCCCTGCCGCTGCCATCGTCTCTAGCTCTAATGAAGTCGCCCGCCACGATCTTCTCTAGCTCTAGCGAGCCTCCCCACCCTGACTTGGTCCGACCGCCCCTCCCGCATCTAGAGCCCCATAAACTGCCCATCGACCACTTCCACCAACTAGCCTACCTGCATCCCCAGATTGGCCATTGTATACCCCACCAAAGAGAAGGGAGCTCACATGAACCCTAGTCTGATCCAGGAGGAAAGAGTAGAGAGAGGGGTGGATGAGGCCTACCTATTATAGATGGCCAAAGGGACGCACAGCTTGACACGGGCACAAGCACGGCGAGGCCGCGACACAAGCCGGGCATAGCACTATCGGCACAAGCACAACGGCTCAGTTGTGTTGTGCGGTTAGTGTCGTCGTGCCAAGTTCATGGCCCAGGCACGACACTATCATATCATAGATTAGTCATGTTGTGCCATGCTCCTAAGCACGGTAGCCCGAGCATGCTCGAGTTGGTCCGCAGCCGGTCATGCCGCCTCAGCAGCCATGCATTGAGTGAGGTTGTCGCGCCGCCACACCATGCCTCGGGCAAACGTTGCTGCGCCTTGCCACACCGTCATGACGTCGTCGTAGCTATGTTTGGACGTGAGGAGACATATGGAGCAGGAGAGGGAATGTCCTAAGACCTGTAGCCACTAGCTTGGCTAGTAGCAAAGGAGAGGCGAAGAGGCTTCATACGTTGTTCAGTGAGAGATGGAGCGAGTAGCGAGCTGAGAAGTTGCGGTTGAGATGGAGGAAATTAGACAGGCGAGGATGGAAGATGCTTCTATACCTAGGTTTCCTATCAAGAGGTACATCCAATGGCCAAAACTGCTAGAAGTTGATCTAACAACTAAGAATGACCAGCGCGCCTTTGTGGCCAGCCCTTTATCAGAGCCATGCTTGGTCCGGCACTACGGGCTGACATGGTGGCCCACACACGAAACTACGACTGCCTGGCACTGGCACTACGCGAGCCAGATCGAGCCATTCTAGGGCAGTGATTTTTTGTGTCATGCTCGGTCTGACCCATCGTGTTAGTGCCAAATGGAAAAATATACTACCTATCGACGCCGCAACTAACGGATCTCCCGCCAGATCTGGTGGATCAATACCATCGCCGCTAGATCCGCCGCCACGGCATCCACCATATGTCCATGTGCAGGAGGCGACCGGGCGTGGTCGCAAGGAGAATGTCGCCGGTAGGAGCACACATCCTCCTTGCGACCGAGCCCCGCCGCCTCACTTGCCCAAGGCCTATGCCCATGCACTATCTTTCAAACACACAACAACCGACGTCGCCGTGGTCGTTGTATGTGTGTGTGAGAGAGAGAGACATAGAGAGAGTGCATGGGCATAGGCATGGGCTCCTGGGAATTGACCTCCCCGCTTGTTGTCGATGAGTCGATGACTGTCATTTCCCAAACAGAAGCAGAAGAAAGTGACGGGGGCTGTTTGGTTGGCTTTTAATTCTTGCTCATGGCAATCTGCTTGGCTAGATTTCAATTCTTATACCTTGCATATTGGTACCAACTACATATCCATATCTATCCCTAAAGATCAACTCAATATTTGTCAAGGAACATGGAAGTAATAAATATTAGCCAATGGGAGAGACAAATGGTCATGACGGGCTGAGGCACAATAGTGAATGTTGGTACAAGAAATAAGTGGATGATCCATAAAGAAGCCTTTTTAATGTGGACAACCCGTAAAATCCATATTAAAGGTTTAAATGAAATCTAATAAGTGGACGACCCCTAAAACCCACATAAAGAAATCTATTAAGTGCCTCCACCACTTATGAAATTACGAGCCCGAGACGCACGTCGGCATGGGCCTCCTCTGCCCTGAGATCGATTGTGTGCCGTCATGGGCCTCCTTTTGCCCTAAGATCGATTGTGTGCCCTCACTACCTTTGTCTTATTTTCTCCCTCGTGTGCGCGACGGTGCCATCTTGTAACACCCTGTGTTAATTACCGTTAAGCTATAGATTTGGGCAAAAATAAGTTTAGTTATAGTTGGTTACGTTGTCGGTCGAAAAGATCTTAAAAAAAGAGTCGAATCCGTAAGTTACCCCCTTGTCGGAAACCCCGATATGAAACCCTAGTTTGTCCCCTTTTCTTTTATTCAAAATTTATCAAGATTTTGGGTATGGTTATTAAAGCAAAAAGGTAGATATTTCAAAGTTGAGCAAAGTTGGTATTTTGAGTTTTCAAAGTTTAGTTCAAAATTTTAAGGTAATTTTGAATTCGACAAAACCCTAATTACCCCCTTTTCTTTATTTCAAAATCTAAGCAAAATTTGACAAAACTTCCAAAAACTAGTTTGTAGATCTTGTTGTGATGAACAAAAGATATGTACAAAGTTTTTCAAGTTTCTACATAATTTTAAAAGTAATTTTGAATTCAAAATTCCTCCTTTTTGACCCCATTTCAAAAAGTTTAATTTCGAGGCGAATTTGAAAATGTTTCAATTATGAAATTTGTAGATCTTGAAATTTTAAGCAAATTTTATTTTTTTGGAGATTTTTTGAGTTCAGTTAAAATTTTGGGAGTAATTTTGAAATTAGGGTTTCAAATCAATCTTTCTGATGCACTCGGCCCTATGGCGGCCGCCACCGTCGGCTTTCACCGTTGCGCCGCCGTCCACCGCCGATTTTTTCTCGCGTCCGCGCACGCGAGGAGCTTCGCGAGGTCGCTGGCCACCACATCATCCTCCTTCCCCTATAAATAGGTCGGCATCGCCGCCGTTTTTCTTTTTTTTCGAAAACCGCCGCCGCCGGAACCACCTCCGCCCGCCGCCGTCGACGTCATCGTCGAGCTTCCTCTCCTCAAACTAACCACATCACCGGCTTCGAAACTCCCTTACCTCCCTCTGATACCCAGCCGCGACCCCTCTCGCCGCCGGAATCGCCATCGCCAGCTCATCTTCCTCGCGGCCGTTCGGATCGCCGCCGCGAGCTCGCCGCCGTCGTTGTCCTTGCTCCGGTGAGCCTCCGGTGGATTTCTCTTCACAAACCGACTCGCCTTGGTGTCGTGGTCGTGATCGACCTCTTTATTTTCTCAGCCGACGCCTTGCACCACCGGAACGTCGCCGTGCCGAGCCGCCATCGCCGCCGTCGACCTAGCTCCGCCGCATCTCAGACCCAGCCAGCTCACGTTCAAGAACCGCGGTGAGCTCCTAGCCACGCCCGTGCCTTCCTTTTTCCATTTGGTCCATTACCGACGCCGGAACGCGGTCGCGCCGCCGCTGGCGATGTGAACGCCGTGGCGTCGCCGCCGGCGACCGCACCTCAATTTGGGCCAAGCATCAACGAAGAAAAGTCCCGGCCGTCACTCTTTCACCGGGCGGCCGCATCGGGTCGTTCCACCGGGCCGGCCTCACGTCCGTACTTCACCGGGCCGGTCCATTATCGTTCATTATGGACCGTGTACAGTTTTGGGCCGTGTACAGTACTGGGCCAAAAAATCAACCCGAGACTCTTTTTCATTTATGAAATGTTTTATTCAATTTCAATTGTTTAAATAGTGCTCGATTTTGCAAATTTCATAGAAATTCATATATAGCTTCAATAATTCTGAAAATTTTTGTGTAGCCTTCCCATCATGTGTACTATCTAGAAAAAATTATGAAACTTGAATTTTAAATAGTTTGGGCATGATTTAAAAATACAAATTTTAATTAAAAAATGCATCTTCCATGATTTTTAGAAAATAAAATATTTATTCAAAAATCATGAAAATTTATTTGGTGCTGTTTTTATGATATGAACTGCTTGTACAAAAAGTTTGGGGCCATTTTGAGAAAGTTAATTTATTTATTATTTTATGCTTTATTTATTTATTAGAAAAAGGTGAGTGCTTAGAGTTTAATGACCTTGGTTTTGTGTGTGATTTGGGATTGTCTTGTGAATCTTGGATCATACCACAATCAAATGGTCCTTGAGAACTCCTTAGGCAATGGTGATGATATCTTGTAGAGTAGTTCAACAAGTTGGTTTTGTTGGGTTGCAACTTTAACGTGAAGGAAAGTTATACTCAAATGTTTATCATTTCATGCATTCATCAAACATCATGTTTACCATTCCATCATGCTAAAGCATGCATCATCATCAACGTGTAGAGGATATGAGAATGAGTCGGATCGTGTTGATGAAGCTTTGGAGAAGGTGTTGATATGGTTCATGATGGTTGAGCTTCAAGAAGATCCATCCACCGGTGATATCGATGTCAAGTATGACTCGGGTGATCTCGTTAAGGAATCTAACTTTTCCCTGCAACACAGGCAAGCCCCGGATACATTTAAACCTTTCCTTGTATTTTACAAAGCTTTTACACTTATGTTTATGATATGTTGCATTAAGTTCTAGGAGTTGAGTGATAACCTAATTGCTTTGCATTATCATCCTTGTTTATTGCAATACCATCCTTGTTAACCTTTGTGTTATTTCGAAAATGCTTAGTGATGCTTAGCCCCGCTTAATTAGTTAAGTTGTTTTTTTTAAATGATTTACATGAGAATATGGTACCTTTTCGGAAAAGAAAGAGAAGTAGAAATGAATTTGAGATCGGACGGGACGTAGGTTGAAAGTCGGCGGATACCTAGCCGTGCTTGTCCCGTGTTGGTCGTTGAAGGACCGTCCGTGGATTGGTCCTTGGATCAAGAATTTGTTATACTGGCCACATATACGAGTAAGCCCGAGATCTCGGAGGTGAGCCAAATCGGGAACGCACAAACCCGCAAGACCGGGCGTGGAGAGATGGTGGGAGTACATGTTACCCTCGTGGGTTAAAGTCCCGGATTGGAGGTGTACGGTACTCTCGGGTGGCGAGGACGCGTCCCGTTTTGGATGGTGCGAGTGAGGGTTGACATATGCAAGTTTAAGTTCTACATATGTCGTGTGGTGAGGTATCCCGGTATTTGGGTTTTAAGCGGTTCGAATCGGCGTTTGCTCCACGAGAAAAGGAGACTTGATCCTCGCACCCTTCTTCGTAGTAATTGATGGAATATGGTTTTGAGGAAAGAAAGTTGGCTTATGAAAGAAATGTTTGCTCTAGAGTAGGATAACCTAGAGTATATGAGCTACTAATATGAATTAAAAATATTGAAAGTAAGGATTCACTTTTAGTAAGCTTTTTCGCAAAAGAATTCTTGATTCTTGCTAAGCCTTACCTTGATTTCCCTAAACTTGCATTCCTAAGTCTTCTCCTGTTTCTTTGTCGGGTAAGTCTTGTTGAGTACTCCCGCACTCAGGGGTTTGTTAACCCTTGTTGCGGTGTTGACTCGTCTTTGTTAACCAAGGTTTATGTCGGTGGGCGCGACATGATCTGGTTGTCTTCTAGTCTACTCGGCTTCCGCAAATTAATTAAGTTAAGTTTACTCAAACGTAACTTACTCACATTTTGTAAAATTAATGTTATTATTCTTCCACACTCGATCTATATTTTTGTAACAAATGTTGTAATGTTGTAGCTACTCCTTTGTTGATCCCGGTATGACTTATCAACGGGGCTTCTTAAGTTATCGGGTGTATCTCGCACGGTATCGCCGGAGATCTTTGGGACAATGACAGTGCGGGTGGGCCCGGTAATTAGGAGGTTATGTTCTGAGAATGGTATCGAGCTCATACCTAGGACCAGCTACAATATTACTTTTGAAAACTTCAAAATAATTTTGTAATTTAAAAGTTTTTGAAAGTAATAACTTAAAAATGATCTTCTTTCTTTCCTTATGCTTGCTTTGGAAGCTTTTCGTGAAGATTTTTTTCGACGAGTCAAGTAAAAGATTTCAAGAAGTTTCATGTCATCTTTTGAAGAACAACTAGAGAGTTAACTTCACCGACAATGTTCTCGCTAAGCACTTTTTCAATATCTCATTGGTGCAAAGTGAAGATAGTATATAAAGTAAAGCCCTATAACCTACTAACATCTAACATAATGAAGGCGAGTACGCTTTTAACATTGTGAAGACGTATAGGACGAGTATGCATCATATCATCCATTATAATGTTGATTCTTCCTCCTTTTATTAGGACAACTATTCTTCTTTATAGTTGTTTGTACTAAATTTTGTCCTAAACCAGGTTTTTGGTTAAGGGACTTCCATTTGATAATCTTTGCTTCATAAGTTCCAATCTTTGGGAGCTTACACCTTGCTATGTTAACTCTATGTAAAAGCCACAGATTATTCCTTGATTTCTCAATTCATGCATGTGTCGAGTTTCGATTCCTTCAATCCCGACACATACTAATCCTTCATTTTGATAGTCAACAGGTGTTGATTGGAAATTGCTATAGTTGTGTCCTATAGTGGAACCATGATCCGTGGCCGGGAACGGGGTCTATGACCATGATTCCCTACAATTCACGATTACCGTGCTTTCTGTGTTGCAAACTCTTTTCGAAATTCATATTCGAACTCCTTTAAAAATTTCGAAAAAAAACCTTTTATCGGTTGCGATCACCTTTTGCTTATGGTTGCAATCTTGATATCAACTTTGTTGTTTTGCAAAAATTTCTTATAAGTCAAAATATATTTGACACATTTCCTTTCCCAATACTTATCCCACGGGATTTGTCACCTTGAAATTCGGAATTTGATTTCTTTTAAGGGGAAAGATCTTCATATTCGATTATTCACGATCATCTTGTTGCATTATTAGTAGATATCATTGCATTGCATATGTTGCTTTTAGCATTTATATAGTGCACATGAGGTGTTTCATATGGTTTATGAAATGAGGTTTTTGTTATTGATTGAAAGCTTGGTAAATTTTTGTGAATTTATTAGATGTTTAATAAGTTAGTTTTCATGAATGAATTTTATCAATGTTGGGTGTTGTTTGTGTTCTACTACTAGTGCGTGTGTAACTTTTGGCTGAACCCTAGTCCGGCTAGGATGTTATATGTAAGTTTTGCCACGACTTGTGTTGCGTCGTGTGGAATGAAGCCAAGATTTTGTGGGGTCTCTTAAATGACTCTTGCCATGCACATCTCTCTTTGATCTTCGATAACTCCTTGGTTTCTGCCCTAGAATCTTGGTTGATTATTTCCAAACTCTTCTATCCAAACTCTTCTAGAATTATATCCTTGGTTTAGATCTTGAATCACCTCCATAGTGACTACACATTGGAACTCCTTTGTTTGCTATCCTTCTTTTGTAAATCCTTGGTCACCACTAATTTTTATCATATGGATTCTCTCCGTGGTTGTGGTTTTGACTGTGGTATTATGATTAATGATTTCTAATCATAATCCATTACAAAACTACACTAAGCATTCCCTTGCCGTGAATTTCCTTGGTTCTTTATCTATATTCTATCCGAGGACTCGTATATCGGATCGGTTGCTTGTGAGTTCCTTCTGAAAATTACAAGAAAGGTGACCCTTGAAGAGCAAGTCACCGACATCAACATTAACAGATTACAAGAAGTGGTAGATAAGGGACTCTCGCTTAACGATCTCTCGAAGGTAGCGGCCGCGATCAAGCAACTTATGCCGTCACTATTGGATCGAGAGGACATGAAAGATCGGAAAGTTGTCTGTTTACGATAAGTTTTATGCTGTTGTCTTTTTGCATATGATTGGGATTTACCAAGCTACAATCATGTCCAACATTTTCGTGACATTGCGAGGGGCATGCAGATTGTTTAATTTTAATTCTAAGTTGTGCTAATAGTGGAAACTTTGGAACCTTCTATTCGATTCACCACTTTAATGATTTTCGGACCTTGCTTAAGACGGGATCACTGTGGCATTCTATTGTCATCACGTGTCTTACGAGCGTCATGAGCATCGGCCCCTCTCGCATTCGCTTACGTGTTGCGGTCTCATTTGTGCCCGCACTCACTCCGTCAGATCGCGTCTACTCCTGCATTATGCTTTCTTTCTACCTCTTTCTTTGTGCACCATGTTTACCCGTAGCCCTCGCCATTGCACCGCACGGACCCCTCCATGGCTTCGGTCCTTTGCTTGCCTCCACGTCGCAAGAATCCGTCACCCTAAGCTTGAGCACGAGGCGCACCATAGGCGGTGGCCGTTCCACCCGTGAACCGCTTTTGACTCTCTCTCTTCTCTCTCTCGGCTTCCTCTTCCTCAGTGCGCCGCAGCATCTCTATCCGCTCCTCTACGCTATAAAACGCAACCTAGGTACCTTGCTTCGCCACTTTCATCTCTCCAAAACCCATCGCAAATCTCCTCTTAAGAATCGCAGAGTCGATTTCCTTCTCCAAGGTGAAGCGGTCTAGCTCAAGAAGAAATTGAGCCAGAGACGAAGGCGTGGGAGCTAGTACTTCAAGCTCAAGCTCTTACTTGCGGATTCAGGTTGCTGTCAAAGGTTGCTACGCGTCTTGTTGAAGAAGGAGTCCAGTTTTCATCTTAGAAAGTCGAGCCTACATCCGGTTAGCTTATGGCCCTAGGATTCATTCGTGTGTCTTCTTGACATGTTGTGCCTCCTCGATCCCATGTTTTTTGGATCTCATTTGGGGTCCTTTTGCGTTTTGGTCGCTTATCTTCTTGGTGTTTCTTCTTTGTCCTCGTCTGTCTAAGTTTCCGGAGTGAGACTTTGCTATGTAATAAATGTGTCACTAGACCCGAGGGAGTAATCTTTGTACCCTCTTTGTATCTCCAATGGTTTTGTAATCGTCTATCATGTAGGCAAGTTCTATCATCTTTAGAGCAGTTTTAAAATTATGAAAATCTCTCGTCGCTTTGTTGGAAGTTCCGTTCGAATCTCGGGACGAGATTACATTAAGGGGAAAGGCTGTAACACCCCAGTGTTAATTACCGATTAAGCTATAGATTTGGGCAAAAATAAGTTTAGTTATAGTTGGTTACGTTGTCGGTCGAAAAGACTCGAAAAGAGAGAATCCGGAAGTTACCCCCCTTGCCGGAAACCCCGATTTGAAACCCTAGTTTGTCCCCTTTTCTTTTATTCAAAATTTATCAAGATTTTTTGGTATGGTTATTAAAGCAAAAAAAGGTAGATATTTCAAAGTTGAGCAAAGTTGGTATTTTGAGTTTTCAAAGTTTAGTTCAAAATTTTAAGGTAATTTTGAATTCGACAAAAACCCTAATTACCCCCTTTTTCTTTATTTCAAAATCTAAGGAAAATTTGACAAAACTTCCAAAAACTAGTTTGTAGATCTTGTTGTGATGAACAAAGATATGTACAAAGTTTTTCAAGTTTCTACATAATTTTAAAAGTAATTTTGAATTCAAAATTCCTCCTTTTTGATCCCATTTCAAAAGTTTAATTTCGAGGCCGAATTTGAAAATATTTCAATTATGAAATTTGTAGATCTTGAAATTTTAAGCAAATTTTATTTTTGGAGATTTTTTAGTTCAGTTAAAATTTTGGGAGTAATTTTGAAATTAGGGTTTCAAATCAATGCGCTTTCTACGGCACTCGGCCCTATGGCCATTTGCCCACCGTCGGCTTTCAGATTCTTGGCGATCCACCGCCGATTTTTTCGCGTCACAAGACGCGGCGCTTCGCGCGAGGTCGCTGGCCACCTCATCATCCTCCTTCCCTATAAATAGGTCGGCATCGCGCCGTTTTCTTTTGAAAACCGCGCCGCGGCCCAACCCGCCCGCCCGGAGGTCGTGCGTCGTCGTCGAGCTTCCTTTCCTCAAACTAACCACATCACCCGGCGAAACTCCCTTACCTCCCTCGATACCCGGCCGCGACCCCTCTCGCCGCCGGAATCGCCATCGCCCGGCTCATCTTCCTCGCGGCGATTCGGATCGCCGCCCAGCGAGCTTCGCCCGCCGTCGTTGTCCTTGCTCGGTGAGCCTCCGGTGGATTTCTCTTCACAAACCGACTCGCCTTGGTGTCGCGTGGTCGTGATCGACCTCTTTATTTTCTCGCCCGGCGCCTTGCACTACGGAACATCGCCCGTGCCGCCGTCTCGAGCCGCCATCACCGCCGTCGACCTAGCTCGCCGCATCTCGGACCCGGCCGGCTCACGTTCAAGAACCACGGTGAGCTCCTAGCCCACGCCCCGTGCCTTCCTTTTTCCATTTGGTCCATTACCGACGCGGACGCCGCTGCCGCCGCCGCTGGTGAACGCGTAGTAGCGTCGTCGGGCGACCGCACCTCAGTGGGCCAAGCATCGCGATAAAGGCGGCACATCCAGTCATTTCCTTTGGGTCGGCACATCCTTTGTTCCACTGGGCGAGTCGTCAGAGTACCACCGGGGCGGTCCATTACTGTTCATTATGGACCGTGTACGTTTTTGGGCCGTGTCTGATACTAGGCCAAATATCAACCCGAGACTCTTTTCATTTATGAAATGTTTTATTCAATTTCAATTGTTTGAATAGTGCCTGATTTTGCAAATTTCATAGAAATTCATATATAGCTTCAAAAAATTCTGAAAATTTTTGTGTAGCCTTCCCATCATGTGTACTATCTAGGAAAATTATGAAACTTGAATTTTAAATAGTTTAGGCATGATTTAAAAATACAATTTTTAATTGAAAAATGCATCTTCCATGATTTTTAGAAAAATAAAATATTTATTCAAAAATCATGAAAATTTATTTGGTGCTGTTTTTATGATATGAACTGCTTGTATAAAAAGTTTGGGGCCATTTTGAGAAAGTTAATTTATTTATTATTTTATGCTTTATTTATTTATTAGAAAAAGGTGAGTGCTTAGAGTTTAATGACCTAGGTTTTTGTGTGTGATTTGGGATTGTCTTGTGAATCTTGGATCATACCACAATCAAATGGTCCTTGAGAACTCCTTAGGCAATGGTGATGATATCTTGTAGAGTAGTTCAACAAGTTGGTTTTGTTGGGTTGCAACTTTAACGTGAAGGAAAGTTATACTCAAATGTTTATCATTTCATGCATTCATCAAACATCATGTTTACCATTCCATCATGCTAAAGCATGCATCATCATCTACGTGTAGTGTATATGAGAATGAGTCGGATCGTGTTGATGAAGCTTTGGAGAAGGTGTTGATATGGTTCATGATGGTTGAGCTTCGAAGAAGATCCATCCACCAGTGATATCGATGTCAAGTATGACTCTCGGGTGATCTCGTTAAGGAATCTAACTTTTCCTGTAACACGAGGCAAGCCCCGGATACATTTAAACCTTTCCTTGTATTTTACAAAGCTTTTACACTTATGTTTATGATATGTTGCATTAAGTTCTAGGAGTTGAGTGATAACCTAATTCTTTGCATTATCATCCTTGTTTATTGCAATACCATCCTTGTTAACCTGTTTTATTTCAAAAATGCTTAGTGATGCTTAGCCACGCTTAATTAGTTAATTTGTTTTTTTAAAATGATTTACATGAGAATATGGTACCTTTTCGGAAAAGAAAGAGAAGTAGAAATGAATTTGAGATCGGACGGGACGTAGGTTGAAAGCCGGCGGGATACCTAGCTGTGCTTGTCCCGTGTTGGTCGTTTAAGGACCGTCCCGTGGATTGGCCCTTGGATCAAGAATTTGTTATACGGCCACATATACGAGTAAGCCCGAGATCTCGGAGGTGAGCCAAATCGAACGCATACAACCGCGAGACTTTGGGAGTGGAGAGATGGCGGGAGTACATGTTACCCTCGTGGGTTAAAGTCCCGGATTGGAGGTGTACGGTACTCTCGGGTGGCGTAGGACACGGTCCCGTTTTGGGGTCGGTCAGTGAGGGTTGACATATGAAAGTTTAAGTTCTACATATGTCGTGTGGTGAGGTATCCCCGGTGGGTTTTAAGCGGTTCGAATCGGCGTTTGCTCCACGAGAAAAGGAGACTTGATCCTCGTACCCTTCTTCGTAGTAATTGATGGAATATGGTTTTGAGGAAAGAAAGTTGGCTTATGAAAGAAATGTTTGCTCTAGAGTAGGATAACCTAGAGTAGATGAGCTACTAATATGAATTAAAAATATTGAAAGTAAGGATTCACTTTTAGTAAGCTTTTTCTGCAAAAGAATTCTTGATTCTTGCTAAGCCCTACCTTGATTCCCCTAAACTTGCATTCCTAAGTCTTCTCTGTTTCTTTGTCGGGTAAGTCTTGTTGAGTACTCCCGTACTCGGGGTTTGTTAACCCTTGTTGCGGTGTTGACTCGTCTTTGTTAACCAAGGTTATGTCGGTGGGCACGACATGATCCGGTTGTCTTCTAGTCTACTCGGCTTCCGCAAATTAATTAAGTTAAGTTTACTCAAACGTAACTTACTCACATTTTGTAAAATTAATGTTATTATTCTTCCAAGACTCTCGATCTATATTTTTGTAACAAATGTTGTAATGTTGTAGCTACTTCTTTGTTGATCCCTGGTTTTGAGTTATCAACGGGGCTTCTTAAGTTATCGGGTGTATCTGCACACGGTGTCGAGAGATCTTTGGGACAATGACAAAGTGCGGGTGGGCCGATAATTAGGAGGTTACAGTACACATCTCTCACCAGGGTTGCCCCCATCGACTCTTTTGACTATGGTAGGGTTGTCCCGCATCTGAGGGAAATATTATCCTAAGGAACCATCCCACCCAAGGATGCCCCAACCAAACATCCTAAAAGAGGGACGATCGCACCCCCTATCTCACTCCATCCCACAACAAAACACTACCTTATATAACACAAGAGGTGGATGAGCAAAAAGGTAAATTAAATTCAAAGTGGGATAAAGGGGAAGGGAGAGAAAACATACCACGCGGGAGGAAGGGGAGGAGCATGGACCCTGCGGCGGCGGCAATGATGGCAATGACGGCGGTGATGGCGAAGACGACGGGACACATGAGAAGGAACATAATGACGTAAAAGCGGGCCTGAAAGAGGGGAGGCTGCAAGTTGTTGGACCAATTGAATATAAAAGCCTTGGGATGTGAGGATGCTTGCAATGGTCCAATGAGAGGAAGGTTTGGGTCTATGCTTGCAGTGGTCCAATGAGCGGAAGGCTTGGGATAGAGGTTTAAACTAATGGATTCCACAAGTTTGGTGAATATTTGTACGCATGATGATGTAATCAGAAAATAGGTTAATCAAGACCCTTATGGAGAAGAAGCCTAAAACATACCGAAGATAACATATCCACTTGGCGCCAAACACATATAGGCCTGAATAATAAGTCCAATGAGAGTACCGACAGAAGATGTTTTACTTAAATAAAATCTAATAAGTGGATAATCAATAAATAAGTTTTCTTAAGTGGATGTCCCATAAATAAAGAAGGCATGAATGAACGACCGGATGGCAAACTTGTTCCATCGCATGCACACATCTTTGAGATACATGCCCTTTAACCAATAACCATTATGTACCTCCTTGTGTTCCACACAAATTTCGCTTGATTAATTTTTTGGAAGGTGGAGAGGTCACTAGTACTAATTAAATATGTGGATTAGGAATGGAGCGGGGAAAATAGCGCTTGTGTGTTTGACAAAGCGTGACGTTGTGTACGAGAGGTGACCTAACTATCAAAAGCTTGGTAATGACACATGAAGAAACTTAGATCCAATCTAGGCAAACGGGGAGAATGTTAGAGAGATGAGAGAATCCATGGAGGATATACGAGCGAGATCTAGTCAAATGGATCTTAGAATAGTGTGGAGTGGAACTAAAAATTATTATAACAACAATAGCTTGAGAAGAAAGTAGTTGAGTCTATTTTTTAAATATAGGATCGAGATCCGTGGTTTCATCCTCTTACGTAGAGAGATAGGGGAAGAACATTCGATGCTATAAACTATAAGTTATGACACATTTGCAAGCGAAATCGGTCCCATTTTGTACATATCGATGGACTCCACTCAAGCACGCGCCAAATCAATTTTTCGATGCAGCTCCATTTTAGGAAATAAATTATTTTTGTTGAAAAAAAGAAAAAAAAATAATATAGGGTTGGCTAATTCCGGCTCCCTCAACTACACCGCCGACCACCACCGTGCGGTCGCGGGTGCTAGGGTTCGAGCACATATGGCGGCCGCCCTCTACCTCTCCCCCACCACCGCCATCGTCTCAAACTGGCGAAGTCGCCTGCGCCGCCATCTTCTCTAGCTGCGGGGAGCCTTCCCCCGCCCCTAACCATGTCCGATCGCCCCTGTCACCGTTGGAGCCCCTAAACCACCAACCATCGACCACTCCCACAAGCGGCCTACATACCCGTCCCCAGGCGACCATTCTATACCACCCCACTAGAGAGAAGGGAACTCGCTAGAACCCTTGCCTGATCTAGGAGGAGAGAGCGGAGAAAACGAGGACAAGGAGGAGGCCTACCTATTGTAGATTGCCAACTAGGTCGCACAACTTGGCACGGGGACGAGCACAACTCTACAACTTAGCCTTGTCGGTGTCGGATAGTGTTGTCATGACAAGGGCGTGGCCCGGGACTATGAGAGGTTAGTCATGTCGTGTCGTGCTCCTAGGAATGGTAGCCCACGCATGCTCGTGTCAACAAGTAGCCATTCGTGCGCCCTCCACACACCAAGCACAGTACCTTGAGCGAGGCCGCCGCAAGCCACCGTACCAGCCATGCCTTGAGTGAAGCCGCCACACCGACGCAGCCATGCCTCCGGCGAACACTGCCACACCACCACCTTGCCTTGGCACGCCGTCATGATGTCATCGTAGCCATGTCTGTAGCGAGTGAGAGGTAGAGAGACTTGGTATGTTGTTCGATTGGAGGAATCTTGTTTGAAAATGGGTAAACCTAAATAAATGGACAAACGTTCTTTAGGCAGAGTGGCAGAGAGTCACTGGACAAGGGTTATCCTAGATAAATGGCTAAACCTAAAGGAATCTTGTTTGGAAATGAATAGATAAATGGCTAAACCTAAAGGAAGAACCTCATTGCATGCACCCGAGAGATGCTGATGTGTGACCTTAGTCGGAGTAGTAGCTCCTACTTCCTCTACAAATGCAAAGCGAAACCCAAGGCCAACATAAAAACAAAAATTAGATTTAGCACAAGAGAGATTAGAGGAAAAGGGGATGTGTGAGATACTCACAGATGAGGACGGGGAGGTCTCCGTCGGTGCCATGGGCGTAGCAGCGTCTAGAGCGGGCGGCGGGGATGCCTAGGAGTCGGACATCGGGAGGGTGCTGAGGCGGCGACAGCGCTATAGATCAGGTTACGGTTTGGCTGCCTGCTCTGGTCGCCGCTACGCCTAGGACATGGAGGGCACCAGAGAGAAGAACAACGGCGGCTGTGGCGGGGGCGGCAGCGGGAGAGAGAGAGGGAGAGGCGGCAGAGAGTAGCTGAGGAAGGAGCGTCGAAGAGACAAGGCGAAGGCGACGATGGTGAGAGGCATTTTTTCTAGGGAGATGTGAATACGAGGAGCGGGAGGGAGAGATGTCTGCCTTGATTCTTTTGTAGTGTGGTAAGGGGCCTAGTAAAACACCAATACACGAGGCAGAAAATTGATTCTCAGGCAGCCAGCGCGGATCTCAACGAACAATCCTACGGTAAGAAAAATACACTTCCCGAGAAGTTACCTTCGGGATATGCTTAACCCTACACACACAGCACAGGAGTCGCGTAGCTGAACTCTGAACACTACACACTAAACATACCAAAGCAGAGTAACCACACACACACACACACACACACACACACACACACACACACACACACACACACACACACACACACACACAAACGAAGTCGTGTATAAACCTGAAACCGAAGATACGACGCCACGAGCTTTCACCCCCACCTCCATGGCTCCTCAACATTCTCATGTCAGCCCACAACCGGTTGGTCGTCGCCGCATGCTACCACAATAGTCGTACCTTGAGTGAGGCTGCCACGCCACCGCAGCCATGCCTCGGGTGAATGCCGCTACGCCCGCCATGCCATCACAATGTTGTCGTTGCCATGTCCGACAGGAGGAGACAAATAGAGTAGGGGAGGGAGTGTCCTAAGATCTGCAACCGCTAGCCAGTAGTAAGGGAGAGGCAGAGAGGCTTCATACATTTTCGGTCGGAGAAAGAGCGAGTAGCGAGCTGAGAAATTGCGGCTAGGAGTAGGGGTAGTAAAGACCCTTTAATTTAACCTAGCAAATTTAAGGATCAGGCTGGATTAGGATCGAGCAATAAAATTATATAATTTTAAATTAAAATTGGAAAGGGACAAGCGGGATTGTGAAAAAAAAAAAAAGGTCGGATCCATTACCACCCCTAGCTAGCAAGGGAATGAGACAGATTGAGGATGGATGTAGCTTTTATACCTAAGGTTTCTATCAAGAGATAGATCCAATGGCCAAAATTGCTAGAAGTTGATCTAACGATCGAGAATGACCACACCGCCTTTGTGTCGACCCTTTATCGAAGCCGTGCTTGGTCTGGCACTACAGGCTGACATGGTGGCCCATACATGACACTACGACCAGGTTGTTCCTGGCACTGGCACTAATAAGTTAGTTGGACCGGGCGTTCTAGGGCCATATTTTTCGTGTTGTGCTTGGGCCAGCCATCATGTTAGTGCCAAATGTAAAAATATACTACCTGTCGACCCCTACCGACGGATCTCCCTCGCGAGATCCGGTGGGTCCGCCACCATTACCACCAGATCAACCACCGCGACATCCACCATATGGCCATGTGCAGAGGAGGCGGCGGGATGCGGTCACGAGGATGCCGTCATAGGAGCTCGCTGGTCGTTTTGAGACCGTCGCCATCATTGTTGTGTGTGACAAAGTGAGTGCATGGGCACGAGCCTTGAGTTACGGATGCGGCGGGGCATGGTCGTAAGGGAGGATGGATCCACCGCGGTCACAAGGTGGATGTTGCGGTGAGAGAGAGTGCATGGGAATAGGTATGGAATCCAGGGGAATTGAGCTCACTGATTGTTGTCGATGACCATCATCACCCAAAACCGAGTAGAAGCAAGTGATTTGGGGCATGTTTGGTTAGCTTTCAATTCTTGCTCAACTAAAATCATGATAATCTGCCCGGTTAGCTTTCAACTCTTGCCCAGCTAAAATCATGGCAAAGCCAAAATTAGTTTCAATTGGTTCATTGCCCCCGGCTTGCTATCATTTTGACTAGACAAAAATCGGTAGGCCTAGTATATTAAAGAAGCTTGGAGGAACTGCAAGAAAGAAATTGAGGCATCTTTAGTTGCCATTGCGAGATAGAGTCTATGAGAGTTAAGCATTGCAATTTTTCTAGTTGTAGAATTGCAAAAGTTGATGAAGACCACATAGAGGGAAGCCCAACCTTTGTGGTTTCATCCTCTTACCAAGTGAGATAGAGGAAGCAAATTTTGATGCTAGAAACTACAACTTATGACACATTTGAAAGAGGGAATCAGTCCCATTTTTGTACATGAAATAGATGGACTCCACTAAAGCACGCGCGTGTAGGAAACCAAATCAAATTTCTTTCCAGATGCACACTCCATTTTAGGAATTAAATTATTTTAGTTGAAAAAAAATGACCAAATCTAGGGTTCGCCAACTCCGAGGCACCATCGCCCCCCATGCCCGACCAATCGTGTGGCCGCGCGGGCGCTAGGGTTCGAAAGCACATATGGCGGTGGCCCTCTTCCTCTCCTCCACCACCGCCATCGTCTCGAACTCGGCAAAGTCTCCCCGCCGTGATCTTCTCTAGCTCGATCCGGGGAAGCCTCCCCGCCCTAACTTGTCCGATCACCCCTGTCGCCGCCTGAGCCCCCTAAACCACCGACCACTCCCACAACTATTATACAAACCTCCCCTGGCCGACCCTTCTATACCCCAATGGAGAGAAAGGAACTCGCCAGAACCCTAGCCCGATCCAGGAGGGACGAGAGCAAAGAAAAAAGTGGAGGAGGAGGCCTACCGTTATAGATGGCCAAGTAGGTTGCACAACATGGCACGGGCACGAGCACGTTACGACGGCTTAGCCATGTCATGCAGGATAGTGCTATCATGCCAAGGTCGTGGGCCCGGGCACATTTTGGGAGGTTAGTCATGTTATGCCGTGATCCTAGGCACGGTAGCCCCGCGACATGCTCGGCTGCTTTCGATGGCCACCGCGACGCCCACCGTAGCAGTCGTGCCTTGAGTGAGGTCGCCGCAAGCCATCGTAGCAATCGTTCCTTGAGTGAGGCCGCCGCTCTGCCGCAGCCATGCCTCCGACGAACGTCGCCACACCACCATGCACCGTGCCTAGCGACACCGCCGTGATGTCATTGTAGCCATGTCGTAGCGAGGAGAGGCGGAGAGGCTTTGTATGTTGTTTGGTCGAAGGAGTGAGCAGCAAGCGAGAGATGTTGCAGCTGTGAGGGAGAAAAATGAGTCAAAATGAGGATGGAATTAGCTTTTATACCTAGGTTTTCTATCGAGAGGTACATCCAATGATCAAAATTGCTGGAAGTTGATCTAGTGAGTCAGAATGACCGGGCCACCTTCGTGCTGGCCCTTTATCCGCATTGTACTTCGGACGATACTATAAGCCGACATGGCGGTCCACCCACGGGACCATAACCGGCGGTCGTGCCTGGCACTGGCACTGGCACTGGCACTAGCCAGACAGGCCGTGCCCTTTCATCCTGTGCTCGGGGCGCCTCATCGGTCTCGTGCTGTCGGATCCCTCGCACCCGACGGATCCACCGTCATCGCCACCAGATCTCCCCGCCGCCACAGCATCTGCAGTATGGCCGCACGCAGAGGCGGTGCGGCGTGGTCGCAAGAGGATGCCTTCGGTAGGAGCTTGTCGACGACAAGCTTGTCGACGTGTTGTCGTGGCCTTGTGTGTCCTTGTATGTGAGTGAGTGAGTGCATGTCCTTATGAGGGTGTCATCGGTAGGAGCTTGTCGACACGTCGCCGTCCATGTTTGTCCTTGTGTGTGAGTGACTGCATGTTCTTGTGTCCCTTGTGTGTTAGTGAGTGCATGTGTGTTGTCGTGGCCTTGTGTGTCCTTGTCTGTGAGTGAGTGAGTGCATGTCCTTATGAGGGTCTCATCGGTAGGAGCTTGTCGACACGTCGCCATCCATGTTTGTCCTTGTGTGTGAGTGACTGCATGTCCTTGTGTCCCTTGTGTGTTAGTGAGTGCATGTGTGTTGTCGTGGCCTTGTGTGTCCTTGTCTGTGAGTGAGTGAGTGCATGTCCTTATGAGCGTCTCTAATGGTTCTGAATCATCGCTAGCTTTAGAAACAATTAATTTATCAATGTCACTTTACAAATCGCTAATTTAGATGAGGCATTTAAATAAGAAAAAATAAACACTATAGTTGAGAGTTATGTGAGAGAGATGTTTCTAGGAGAGCGGACTAGATTAGATATTTATTAGTCGCTAGCTATTTGAGAGTCGCTAGCTATTTGGTCTCTCTCCTCGATAGCCAATCAACATGTTACTTTTTATATTATTTTTATACCTCATCTAGCTTTTTATTTGTAAAGTGTCATTGATAGCCAATAAAATTCCTCCTAGTTAGCTATTTGGCCACCATTGGAGACGCCCTTAGTGAGTGCATGTGTGTTAGTGAGTGCATGTGCACAGGCCGCGGGAAACTTTGAGTGCAGTGCGTAGGCATTATTAAACATTTTTGAAAATGGGCAAAATCCTGAATTGCATCTACAGGATAATTAAATATTTTTGCATCTATATGTAAACATCTTACTTGTAGCCTTTTTAACCTCACCATTTCTAGTGTAATTATTAGGTGTTAGGATAACTTCAGTACAGCTATTAAGTAGCCTTAGAGTCAAGAAACCAGAACTTAGAACCAACAAAACTGGCAGGCGGAACAGATCACTCCGGACCAGTTCGAGAGTTGTCTGCACAAAGATCAGTCAAAGCCTCAAAAGGTGATCTTATGATTCGTTGTGTTTGTGTCAATGAAACATTTTTCTTCAGCATCCATATTTTTTTTTTTTTCATTTATTCACTCCCCGGTGCCGAGATCAACATAGTAAGAGTACAAGCAAAGTACGGAGACCAGAACACACACAACACAAACGAGTCGCGTAGCTGAAACTCTGAACACTACACCCATACCAAAGCAGAGTAACCACACACACACTACAACAACGAGTCGCGCGTAGCTGAAACTGAAACCGGAGATCCGACGCCGCGAGCTTTCACCCCGCCTCCATGGCTCCTCAACCGGCGATCTGGATGCTCTTCACCTCGGGCTTCTTGACCTCAGCCTTGGGCACGGTGACCGTGAGCACGCCGTTCTCCAGCCCGGCCCTCACCTCCTCCGTCTTGGCGTTCTCCGGCAGGCGGAAGCGCCTCGTGAACTGGCCGCTGCTGCGCTCCACGCGGTGCCACTTGTCGTTCTTGTCCTCCTTCTCCCTGCTGCGCTGGCCGCTGATGACCAGCACGTTGCCGTCCTCCACCTCCACCTTGACCTCCTCCTTCTTCACGCCCGGGAGGTCGGCCTTGAAGACGTGCGCCTCGGGCGTCTCCTTCCAGTCGATGCGTGCGTTGGCGAAGGCGGCGGTCTCAGAGTCGCTGGAGGAGGCCGACGGGACGATGGAGCGGAACATGTTGTCGAAGGGGTCCCAGAGGTCCATGGAGAAGGGGTCGAACACGTTGCTGCGCCTCACGAGCGACATTGCTGGTTTGCTAACGTGCTGCTTGGTGCGTGCGAATGCGAACTGGGAAAGTGGGAAGTGAACCTGTGGATTGGGAGATTTTGCTGTGCGTTGCTTGGTTTGATTGCGATCTTTGCTCTGGATTGGGCTGAGCTATGGCCTTCAGCGGCGATGTATTTATAGCTTCGTCAAGAGCGGTCGTTGAATCGTCTGGACTCCTCTCCGGTCCTCGTTGGTCTTCTTTTGCTTTCCAGAGAGACGAGAGATTTCCTCCCGTTGTTTCTGTCTCTGTCGACAAGGACCCACATTGTTCCAGAGGAGTCTACGTTCTGCTCGTTTTTTTGGTAAAGACTAGTAGGGCCCTCTCTTTATTGTGCTTGCAGCGCTATTTTCCCTGAATAATTTAGCTTCCAGGGACAGGTAACACCTTACCAGTGTGCCACATGTACTACTCCGTTTTACCAGCGTGCCACGTGTACTACTCCGTCTAAAATAACACAGAAAATCTTAATAGTGATCTTATAAAATTATAAAAACATTAATATAAAAGTATTAATATTTTTATATCTTTCATATTATTAATTATACTCCGCAAGAAATAAGACTTTTATTTTCATGATCAGATCATCACAATGTGTACATGCATGAAGCAATGTGGCATTTGACCGTAATCATGGTCATCAGGAGCATTGCATCATCAAAATGCATATTAACAAAACATATGTGTTATGTGTTAAGTACCCCCTCCATTTTTCTAAATATAAGTGTGGTTCTTGGCGTGCATGCTACAAGTTCGATTTCGGTTTGTAGAAAATACGCATACAATATTTGTGTCTTCAAATAATTTTGTTAAAAAATTATATACAAATACAATGATACTAGTTATGTATTAATAATATTTTTAATATAAATTTAGTCAAAGTTATTTCTCAGGAAACATAAAATGACACGTATTTACGTTCGGAGGGAGTAGTCTTTGAATTGGCAATTTGGTACACTAACAGACGATCTCGAATGGTTCGGCAACTGTTTTGTCAATATGTCAGAGTTATGCAATGTGGGATGGTCTAGAAGGGAAGCTAGATGGTGTGCTAGAACAATTCGGCAACAACACAGTTTATAAGGTCTATTTCCCTTAATTTTAGGGTCTGATTGGTTGGCTTTCAATTCTTACCCAGCCAAAACGATGGCATGCCAAAATTTATAGAGCTATGTTGATAACCACAATTTGCAATAATGTCATAGAGAAAATCATTACAATATTTGTGTCTTCAAATAATTTTGTTAAAAAATTATATACAAATACGATGATACTAGTTATGTATTAATAATATTTTTAATATAAATTTAGTCAAAGTTATTTCTTAGGAAATGCAAATGACACGTATTTACGCACGGAGGGAGTAGTAGTCTTTGAATTGGCAATTTGGTACACTAACAGACGATCTCGAATGGTTCGGCAACTGTTTTGTCAATATGTCAGAGTTATGCAATGTGGGATGGTCTAGAAGGGAAGCTAGATGGTCTGCTAGAACAATTCGGCAACAACACAGTTTATAAGGTCTATTTCCCTTAATTTTAGGGTCCGATTGGTTGGCTTTCAATTCTTACCCAGCCAAAACGATGGCATGCCAAAATTTATAGAGCTATGTTGATAACCACAATTTGCAATAGTGTCATAGATTTGATAAGCCGAACATTGAGCAAAAAAATTGACAAAGATTTGGAAAGCCAAATGTGAGAAGTTGGCCAAGTTTTGGTAACCAATCACTTACTAGCCAAAATCATGGCTCGCCAAATTCATGTTATGGCAAATTTTGGTCGATCAACTGATCATGCTACGTTTTCAAAAAATTGGCACTCAAATATTTATGTCTAAAGTTTTGGCAAGTCTCTAGAAAGTTCTTAAACCGCACAAAAGAGAAAATTAGTAAGCCTTAATTTGCAAATCAACCAAATGCGCACTTATATTTTTTTGCCCTAACTTTGCCAGCCTTTGGTTGGACAAAAATTGGTAGCCAATCAATCAGGCTCGGCACAAGTGGCACCAACACACAAGAATAGCACTATATCTCCCTCTTTCTCAACATATCAAACCCCCCTCTACGCCAACAACCAAGAAAAGGGAGAACTCAAAGAAGAAGAAAAAGAAAGGAATGAGGAGGGGGTTTTTACAACATCGTTCTGTTGATAGTTGATTTTGGCTAATTTAATAGTATTTTGTGAGAGAATGAGCTCAAGCATGATGAAGCAATAACAAACGAACATGGTCAAATATCTCAAGCATCCATAGCTAGAGTGGAGAAGTGCTCTCACCCTCCGATCCAGCTTTTGGGGGGGGGGGGGGACTAACGAGCAAGGAGGGATAATCACAATTTAAGAGAGTTGAACAAAAATCTACACAGATTAGTTTGATTGGTTTGTAGTAAAAGGTGAAGAGAACAAAGTGAAGTTACTAAAAATCTTTGTATGACTTGAAATAAGAACCTAAACAATGGCATGGTGGCATGGAAGGTTTGACAAAATTCTAAATTCAACGGGCTTTGCCATTGATGGGACTAGTAGATGTAGTGTCTTGGTTCGTATTTAAAATTTGCCAACCAAAGATTTGTTTTGGCTATCATTTGGTAGCCTACCAAAACTTGTCAACCTCTCATTTTTCGCTTGCCAAATATACAAGATAAAATTTTTTACCTAGCTTTGGCTTGCCAAATTGTTGGCATGGTAAAGGCTACAACCAAGCAGGCTCGTACTCCTGTTCGCTTAAATTTTGTTTCATATTATTCAGCTTGTTTCAACTTATTTTTTTTTTTTAGAATTACACAAAGTACAACGCAGACACTCACACACGCACGCACACTCACCAAAATCAGGAGGCCTGTTTACTTGCCGTGATACTACTTCGACTAGTCCTATGCAAACTTGTTGTCAATAATATCACTTTTCCACCGGACACGGCGATACCATCTACAAACATTCGGCTTGGTTATTGTTGTACGAGTGTTGTTGCGCTGCATCATGTTGCTACAATGCATCAGCTGAATTTGACGACGTCGATTCCTAAACCATTCCGTTATGATTCCATGCTTTGCGCTTGTTTCAGCTTATTGTTCCTCTTTAAACATATTAATTGAGTCGTGGGTTATGTACATTCTATTGCTTGCAGTACTGCCTTGTCTATATGCTAATACTAATTTACGAGAATAATAACATGATCTATTTAGTTAGTGCTTGAAACCTGCATAATACTACATCTATCATAATTTATATTTTTTGAATATAACTCAAATCCTGAATAATCATGTTCGGCTGATTTCGCTTATGCTCGCTTCTCGGCTTATTTCAACTTATTCTCTCTCACAGAATACTACTAAAATCAGCTGTCGGCCAAAATCAGCGGAACATCTTTGCACTTCACTTAAAGTTTGGTTCTTCGAGTATTTATTTTACAACAATTACTGCAAAGCCTCTCTTTATTGCACAGTATAAATGACAACTTACTAAGTAAACACTTCTTTTGGATAATACTCTAGGGGAAGCTATCGCACTCACAAAGAACTTTAGATATCTTGTCAAAAAAAAAAAAAAGAACTTTAGATAAATCAAAATTATCAAATGAAAGTGAAAGAAAAGCAATCGTGTGAATCGTGCAGGGCCAGGGGGATTTCTCTGGAAGTGTAATAATTGTGACAGCAGTGGAGATAGCTCTAGATGTCTCAGGAAAGGAATGGGTAGTACTAGCTCATGGATGATCCCCCTATAAATACCCTGTCACCCACAGAGCCGCAATCCAACCAGGAAATCACAGAAGGGCGAAACTCCATAGCAATAGCGAAGCTGAAGCACTCTTGCAGTCCACCGAGTTCTGTTCATTCAGACGCAGAGCATCGACAATGTCGCTCGTGAGGCGCAGCAACGTGTTCGACCCCTTCTCCATGGACCTCTGGGACCCCTTCGACAACATGTTCCGCTCCATCGTCCCGTCGGTCTCCGGCGACTCCGAGACCGCTGCCTTCGCCAACGCGCGCATCGACTGGAAGGAAACGTCTGAGGCGCACGTCTTCAAGGCCGACCTCCCCGGCGTGAAGAAGGAGGAGGTCAAGGTGGAGGTGGAGGACGGCAACGTGCTGGTCATCAGCGGCCAGCGCAGCAAGGGAGAAGGAGGACAAGAACGACAAGTGGCACCGCGTGGAGCGCAGCAGCGGCCAGTTCCTCAGGCGCTTCCGCCTGCCAGAGAACGCCAAGACGGAGGAGGTGAAGGCCGGGCTGGAGAACGGCGTGCTCACCGTCACCGTGCCCAAGGCCGAGGAGAAGAAGCCTGAGGTGAAGGCTATCGAGATCTCTGGTTAAGCATCCATGGACGTGGACGTGGATGGAACGTGTACTACTGTGTTGTTTGCACTGTGGCGGAGGATGTTTGATGTGTCTTCTACGCTATATATGTACTTTGATTCGTATATGTGTACTTCCTCGTGTGGTTCATGTATTTTTCCTTTGAATAATAATAAATAAAATTGGTTTTTCCATATGGATCGGCTGCTTCTGCTTGTAGTTTCATCTCAAGTTGTTTATGTCAAGAATTAAAGATAATCATTCAAAACAGGGTTACAAGATCTTCATTTTGTAGAAGTTTTACCACACTACTATATCTGCAATCTTTAGAGGTTGGCAAAAAATGGTGACAACAATGTCCCATCTCTACACAAGAGCTCATGGTAACCAGGGAGAGCACATGGAGGCTAAAAAAAAAAAAAAATGGAGGCTACAATGCTCGCCTATAGAAACTTTTTGGGGCCTGCTTGGTTGCCCTCCAAAACTTGCCCAACCAAAATTGGCATTGCCAAATCGATGACGTTTAATTGGTTTGCTACCCAAAGTTTGCAGAGGCCAATGGTTCTAGCCAAATTCGTGGTAAAGTTTTTACCAACTAATCTAGTCTATGTCAATACTTTTGCCAAAGTTTTGGTAAGCAACCAAGTGTTATATCAAAATTTTTGCCAAAGGTTTTAGCAACTAAAATTTGGCATGCTCTAGTTTTGGCTTGCCATAGTTTTTGGCATGGCAAATTTTGGATTGCAACCAAGCAGGCCCTTGGTGCCCCTTCTTAAGCCCATCGCCCCATAGTTGTTCTCGAGATCAGTGTCGCCCCGTACTTGTCAGCTCTGGAGGCTTCACAATGTAGTCCATGCTAAACCCATCTTCAGAATCTCCAATGGTTTCACGTCCGGAGGCTTCACAATGTAGTCTTTGCTAAACCCATCTTCCGGTGCGGCCCAATGGGCCAACTTCAGCCTCAGCCTCCGGCGACGGGTCTCCCGCTTAACTCGTCCACCCTTTAATAATCTCGCAAGATAATTTGGAACATATTCAACAAAATGCCCCAGCCCCACCGCCAGGTGCCCCTTCAGGCATCCATCTTTTCTTTTCTTTTTTCTAAGTCCATAGTATTGTTGACGGTTTTGTGTAATGTTTGTTAACAGATGGTGCAAAGGCCAGTAGTAGAATGTGCAAGCACAAGATCCTTGCTTCGTGACGCTTATAACATTGCTTAGATCCAAAACTTCAAATTTCCAAAAGTGTCACATCAAATATGCCAGCCCATGCATGAAGTACTAAATCTAGACGTAAAAAAACTAATTACACGTTTCTCTAAAAATTGCGAGATCTAATCTAATGAAACCTAATTAGGCCATGATTAGACACTAAACTGCTATAGTGGCATGCCGTTTACAGATGGAATCCATAATTTATTTGTACGTGGTCCAGTATTTTAAAAAGTGTGTCAGAATATCCAATGTGACACTTTACAACGTCACTTTAGTTGAGAAGAAGAAGCAAAGATTATCATGTCTACACAAACAGCCTCTTGTCTCCTAGCAGATTTAGAGCTTGATTGGTTGGCTACTATTTTTGTCCAACCGACCAAAAATAATGGCAAGTCAAAACTTAGGTTTGTCAAAATTCACAGGTAACCAATTGGTTTGACTGCCAAAATCAAGACTTGTCAATTTTCTCTTTAATGCATTTTAAGAACTTTCTATAGATTTGCACCAAAACTTTGACCATAAACATTGGTGTGCCAAATCTTTGACATGAACCAATTGATAATTACTAATTTTAACATGCCATGATTTTGTTTGGGCAAGAAAATTGAAAGCCAACCATACAAGCCCTTATAAAAGTGCTAACTATTTCAAGGCAGGAGGGGCGCACTTTAGAAGAGCAGCACTCAGCCTGTCCATAATTTGGAAATGATGAGAAACCATATCAAGAATAATTGAAATGTCTCTAGTAACTGCTTGCTGGGGTCATATAACACTAGAAGATTCTGGATTGCTACTTGCTGAAATGCTTTGTACCGTCGTCGTCGTGATATAATGTTAGCTTTGTCATGGTCACTACCGGAAACAGTGGATTTGCGGAGTGCTACCCTAGACAAATCTCGCTCGGCCTAAATTATGACAGAAACAACTTTTTTCCAAGTGCTTTTGTCGGGCTCTCGACAAAGCCCTTACCGAATGTTGAATGGACCCTGGAAAAAAAAATAACGTACGCAAAAGGATGGTGATGGAAACTTTGCCGAGTGAAAAAACACTCGGCAAAGTAAATAGTGCTTGACCTTAAGAACCATCATCAGTATCCAATTACCCAATGGATATACGGGGAATTTGGTCATGAGTACTGAATGGGGCCGAGGATTCGCATGGATGGTGAAACTGATGACGTGCCCAGCTGAACCTGATTAGCACTGCCCCAACTGCCAGCGGGCCATAGCAATCATTCGCGATCATCAGTTGGCGGGAGCTACTTTGCCAGCAAGATTTGGATCAAAGAATCCATCCAGAAACCAGCTGGAGCCTACGCAGAACAAATCAAAGACCATTTCAAAAAGAAACAGAAGAAAAAAAGAGAGAAGGAAAAGAATACCTGACCGTGAGCCGCGAGGACTCCAGATTGTTCATGAGAAACTAAGGCCTTGTTAAATTTGGTGGTCTTTGGTTGGCTGGTCTTGATTTGTTGTGAGGAAAAAGTACTGCTGGCTAGTTGGCTGGTTAGTGCTGATGCTGGTTTTACGTGAGAGGAAAACACTGTTGCTGGCTGGTTCAACCAGCCAGCCGAACAAGGCCTAACGTCCCCATCCAGGCATCAGCTCCTATAAATAACCCTTCCTCGGCTGCAACTCCGGCCATCGAGAAAAAAGCACAAATCGCAACGAATACAAAAGAGCCTCAAATCCACTCGCGCACTCTCCCACGTTCACTAATCCAACCAACAACAATTAATGTCGCTCGTGAGGCGCAGCAACGTCTTCGACCCCTTCGCCGACTTCTTGGACCCCTTCGACGGCGTCTTCCGCTCCCTCGTCCCGTCGTCTGTCGTTGCGTCGTCGGGCCGCGACACCGCCTGTCAGCAACCCCCAACCAGGGCCACTAATCTCACAACAATATTCTCTAGAACCCTCTAGAACCGGGTACAAGGGGAGAGAGGGAGAGAGTTGGGAGAGAAGATGAACAGTAACAATACAAGTAAAGGGTAAAGGGTAATTGATAATTTGATTGATGATCTCTTGGGGATCTCCTGGAGGCCTTAAGTAGCTGGAGCCTTCCTGGCATTCCCTTGGACAGCCTGGCATGGGTGGCCCACATGGCAGAGTACCTGACATTCCTCCCTCCTTAAATGGCGGCTTTCCCACAAGCCGCTGCAATGATCTTCACCCTTGCAGTGATCTTCACCTCAGCTGTGTGCAGGGACCTTGCCACCACACTGCCGCTAGACTTGTAGACGCAGATAGAGCCATGATTTGAACCCAACAGCACCATAGCAACAGAAGGATGGCCATTCTGATGCCAATAGAAGCTTCGGAAGGCAGTGAAGCAGATGTGCAGGTGCACTAACTTTGCTGTAAGTAATCATTAACTGCCTGAATTCGTCCTCAATCTTCAGCTTAGACTTGGTGTGAATCCACCTTTGAGTTGTTGCAAGACTCCAAAGATCTTCCCGATCAAACAACGCCCCAAACCACGCCATCCAGCCAAACTGAATTGAAGCCAACACGGGAGAAGCACCAAGTAGGCTGTAACATTGCACAACAACCAAAGGAAGACCTGTGTCGTGGCCTGATTGGAACAACAGCAAGCGGAGGCCATGATTGCTGCATCTGAAACTTAAGAGCTCGCTTCCGCTGCTCCTCAGATAAACCCATCTGCCCCCTCCGTAGATGGTCCACAACTTCTCCTTGACCAATATTTTTATGCAACAAAACAGGTACATCATCGGGAATCACATAATTGTCCCAATGACCAAGCACCTCTCCCTTGGCATTAGAGGCGACAATGATGATGATGTTGCCCGAGATACCAATTGTCTTCCACGTGTGAGCATGCGATAGCAGACACCATTCTGAACTTGAGAAATTGAACACCAATAGCACGGATCTCAAACTGCACAGGTGGATCTTCCTCCAATGCCAGGCCATAAGGATAAACTGCTGGGACACAAGTATTTTCAGTGTAGCACCGCTGACAAAGTGAATGCAGACAAAGCTGATCAAAAATCTCAGCGGCGTTCATAGCATTTGGAAGATTTGGCTTGCTAGCAAACACAAGCAACACGGTGTCACAGGACTCATCCTCATTCAGCATTCTGAACTTGAATCCTTGGCCTCGGCTTAGTACCGGTAAGACAGTCACATGCTCTCTTGTAAAACTTCCCGGATATATGAGCTCTTGACAAAAATTTTCTGCGCATAAGCCGAGCAATGAACGTCATCTAGTGACGACAACAAAGATAAAGAGAACAAGCGATGAGTTGCAACATAATGTTGGTCGCTGAATCAGTTGATGTAAATCTGGATTGCACTCTGCTGGTACAGGCTTCACAAACCGACTAATGATATGATTTGGTGGTGGCCTTATCGACATCAAGAGTGTAAACTCATGATCGGGCAACATCATAGTGCATATGCGAGACCGGCTACCCATGAGATTGAGGAAACCCCAAAGCACAAAGAACCCAACCACCGGTAGAATTGCCATGTAAGTGTAGCACCAGCCAGCACTGAGCGGTAGCTCCACATTTCATCGAACATCTGTGATGCGGGAGCGAAGAGAGCACCGAGTTGCTCAAATCGCTGGCCGTACCATCGAGGACACATCTCGTGGGGTAGAGAATGGTAAAGCCGATGCCGCATCCGGTTGTGGTAGGTGATTCGTGCGCTTGTGGCATGGTGAAGCCGAGGTAGCGGCGGAGCGGAGATGTCGCTAACGACGAACTCGCGGGCGAGCTTTGCTGCCGGAGGTGACGAGCTCGGAATTTAACACGGCGTGGCTGAGCCGGGCGGCGTGGACTTCCTTCCCCTGCCAGCGGTGGCGCGGGCGCGAGATGGAGTCGTGGCGAACGGGGCCGGCGAGCGTGCCGGTGCGTCCTTGAGGTTGGTGTAGTGGTGCTGCATCGGTGGTCGCGGCCTCGAGGCCGGGTGAAGAGCGTGGGCGGGGCCTTGGCGGCGCGGAGGCGTGGTGGCGAGGCGCGAGGTGCCCGATGTAGAGGAGCTCGGTGGCGCCGGCATCACGACGCGGTACCCGATCCCGCGACGCTGCCGCCCATGTGGATAAGCTCCGCGGCTCTTCTCGCACCCTCGGTCTAAGCGCCGCGACGCGTCCCAACACCGCCTCTCGGCGACGCCAAGAAGACGGGCTGCCGGTGGCGGAGACGGGTGCGAGGATGGATGGGAGTCGGGGCGACGAGGCGGGGACTCCTTCCCGATGCGGATGACGGTGGCCTGCTGCGTGACCTCGGATAGAGGCGGCCAAGGCGGACGCTTGAGGAACTCGCCATGGTCGGCGATGTCGAGGCGGACGTGGTGGAGCTCGCCGCGGTCGGCGGAGTCGAGGAACCCCCATCCTCGGCGAAGTGGCGGCGGCGCGGGCGACGCCCGTGGTCGGCGAGGCCAGCGTGGGCGTGGAGGGGAGACGCCGGCGGTCGGCGCGGCCAAGGAACCAGCCATGCGCGGCGCGGTCGTGGCGGAGGCAGAGGAGTACGACGCGGACGGGGGTGGATCGAGGCCGATCATGCGAAACAGCTCGCCGTGGCTGAATCGGAGGAGGACATGGCGGACTTGAGCACCTCGCTAGTTGAGGACGCGAAGACCTTCTCGCCCACCTCCGGCTCCGCGGCGCGACCGCAGCGGAATCTCCTCGGGCTTGACGGGCTTGGCGGGGAACGCTGCATCGACGGGGGACGGGGTAGAAGTCCGCCGCCTCTCGAGCTCCGACACCCAGATCTGGTCGGAGGACGAGGGGCCCGTGAAGACGGCGCCGGCGGTGAGGATGATGCCGCGCTCTTCCGGTGCGGTCCAGCCGCCGAACAGACCACCCCGGTGCCTAAGAACCACCACGCCGATCGATCCGCTTGGGCCGACGAAGTGGAGGTCGACGCTGCGCTCCTCCGGGACGGAGTCGGACGCGACGGGAAGTAGTCGAAAGGAGTGGGCTCGTCGGTGGCGTCGACGAAGAGGCCGCCCCGCTTGTCGGCTTGTCAAGAACCACGACGGGCGCCGAAGCCGCGCGGGGGTCCGCCGGGGGCTGGCGACACGGGACTCGACGGCAGCAGGGCGCGGTATTTGCTCCCGAGCATCCCATCGGCCTCGAACTCGCCGAGCCCCGGAGGATCCGCAAAAGCGAAGCTCGAGGTACTGATCCATGGGGAGGATCGACGGAGGCGATACCACTGTCGGCCAACCCCCAACCCGGGGCCACTAATCTCACAACAATATTCTCTAGAACCCTCTAGAACCGGGTACAAGGGGAGAGAGGGAGAGAGTTGGGAGAGAAGATGAACAAGAACAATACAAGTAAAGGGTAAAGGGTAATTGATAATTTGATTGATGATCTCTTTGGGATCTCCCGAGGCCTTAAGTAGCCGGAGCCTTCCCGGCATTCCCTTGGACAGACTGGCATGGGTGGCCACATGGCGTAGTACCGACACCGCCGCCTTCGCCAACGCACGATCGACCGGAAGGAGACGCCCTCGAGGCGCACGTGTTCAAGGCCGACCTCCCCGGCGTCAAGAAGGAGGAGGTGAAGGTGGAGGTTGAGGGACGGCAACGTGCTCGTCATCGGCGGCGGCGCCAGAAGGAAAAAGGAGGACAAGAACGATAAGTGGCACCGCATCGGCCAGCGGCGGTAAAGTTCCTCCGCCGGTTCCGCTGCCGGAGAATGCCAAGACGGACCGGTGAACGCCGGCCTCGAACGGGCGTGCTTATCGTCACCCGTGCCTAAGGCCGAGGTCAAGAAACCCGAGGTGAAGACCATTGAGATTTTTGGCTAAGCGACCATGGACGCTGGATGATGAAGATGTGGCGTGAAGGGTGATATCTGTTTCCCGGTCGTAAATAATTGATTGATGTGTGTAAGATGGTTTCTTGCAAGTGAAGTCTACTACTAATGTGTAATCGAGTGCTCTCGCATGTGTAATTGTGACTATATAAAAAGTAAATAAAGCATCAACCTTTCCATAAAAGCATGAGATCATCCTATTTCTATGCTCAGTAGTTTTCATTCTCTTCCAAAAAAAATATAAATATCTATTTTCGACAAGTCAATTAATTTTAATAAACATATACTAGAAACATAGTTAGCACATACATAATAAGTATTACTATTAGTGTCGTGGTCTAATACCACCGTCACAAGAATGTCCGGCTAATCGTGCTCGATGGCCTAGCTCTAGAGACAATGACACAAGGTTTTATCTTTGGTTCGGGGCAAATCGCGCTCCCCGGTCCAAAGTGTGATCACTATCCGAGCTCAAACGCTCATACCGGGCGAGTACAAGCTGGTCGAGAGAGGGAGAGGGCTCCCAAGTCTCTCGCGGATTGAGGCTAGTGCCAATATCAAGTGTGTGCGAGTGAGTGTTGTGAAGGCGGGGATTCAACCTGCGCCGACTGGTGGCCGGCCTTCCCCTTTTATAGTCGCAAGGGGGCGGGGCACATGGGCTCATCATAGGTTGAGGACTTGAAGAAACGTAGATATATGTACAGGATGATAGGAGCAGTATTAGAGCTCTCGGATGAGCTCGTTCCGCGGGACATGAACTTCCTTCGAGCTCGGAATACTTTTGGTGCCGAAATTGGTCGTCGCCAGACGCGGGAATCGGGGGGTTTGGGCGGTGGTGGGCGTCGCCTGTCCCTAATCGTAGTTGGAGGGCGTCTTCCCGGTATGGGGAGGCCCATACCGACGATGGGGATGGTGTACCCCGTATGTACCCGCGGCACCGTGGGCGGAGTGGTAGGAGTCGACGGGGCATGGCGAGGTGATCGGCTGACAGCTCTTTCCCCACCGTTGTTGCCCGGCGTGGCTACAGTGGCCGTCAGGGAGTTGTTGAGCTTGTCAGAGAGTTGTTGACCAACTTTTGTACCCGCAGGCTTCTCAGAAGGCGGGGCGGATGAGCTCTCGGTGGTCCTCATAAGGTCCGTCGCGAGGGAGCTCGAGCGAGGCGGAAAGAGGTCCCCGAGAGAGGTCGAGCGCGATGAAGACGGGAGCTCATTATGAGAGAGCTCGAACGAGGCGGAGGCTTGTCCTTGCGCGGAGAGCTCGTGGCGGTGAAGATTTCGAGGCACCGTGGTGGGACGCCCTGTCTCCCGTGCGGTCGGAGTCTGAGGCCGTGTTCGCTAGCGGATAGCAAGTGGGGAGCTCGTTTATGGGTGTCCCAAATATCGATCCCCCACAGTAGCCCCCGAGCATCTGGGGGAGAAGGGGTCTCTCCCAGATGCTATTCGCGCGGTGGCCTTCTTCGCCGTGGGGACTCGCCTAAGGGTTGATGTTTGTTCGTGGGTGCGGCGCGCTCGCGCGAGGTGTAACCCTCGAGGCTCCGTGAGAATAGTAGATTCTCGCGGAGGCTTTTTAGAATTTTCGTGGGCTCATCGACCCGCTCCTCCGGCGATTGTTCGGGGAGGTGGTGAGCTCGAGCTCGATCTTGCCTCGTTAGCCGAGATCGAGTGCTCAGTGAGCTGCCGTCGGATAGTCCAGGTGAGGTCCGAGCTCGAGCTCGTTCGTCAGACGATCTGCCGATGGATCGACCTCTCAAGCCCTGAGAGCTCGACTTCCGAAATTCTCGAGCCCCGAGCGATGTCCGGGGGCGAGGTGCTCCCTCATCGATCGGGTTAGCTCGAGTCGATCGTGGGCCCTCAAAGAACCCGAACGCGCGCAAGCAAAAAGCCCCCGAGCCCTTTCAAAAGCTCGGGGCATGGGCCGTCGATGCCGCTTTCTCAAGGCGCTCCCGCCGTGATGTCTCTAGGCGGCCTTCGAAGCTCTCGAGCTGAGCTGGCCTTCGAACCCTGAGGCGGTGAGCTCGTGTATCGAGCTCTGTTTTCGAGAGCTCGGCCTTCTAGCCGTTACGCGGAGCTCTTGGATTTTTACCCTGCGTAAAAAATAGCCGTTGGGATCTTACCGTTGAGATTTTTACCGTTGGCGAGGAGTTATCCCATTAATGCCGCGGCCGTTCGGCTTCCGCCAGGTGGCGGGCGCCCGTCGATCTCGTGGCGTCCGTTGCAGGCGGATGTGACGCGAGGTGGGCCCTCCCGGCGGTTTCTCCTCGACGCCTCCGTCGCGCTGGAGCTCTATAAATAGGCAGAGATCGGGAGCGGATTCACCTTCCCACTTCTTGCCTTCCCTCGCAGAGAGAGAGTTCAATCGTCGCCGCCTGCTCGTAGATCCGATCCCCCCATCTCCCCTGCTTCACCGGCGACCCGCTTCGGAGTTTGAGAGATTGGTTCATGGCTGCCTTCGACGGCGGAGGCGTTGATCGAGAGGTGCAGCGTCGTCGGCGGGCTACCGTACCCGCGGACAGCGGCGGAGGAGTGGATCATCCCGCCGAAGACGCACGAGATTCCCGACCCGCCGGCGGGATATGTCGTCTCATTCGTGGCCTTCCACGAGCGCGGGCTCGGCATGCCCGCGGACGACTTCTTCCGAGGCCTCATCTCATACTGGGGCATCGAGCTCCAGCACCTGACACCGAACGGGGTGTTGCTCCTCTCGGCCTTCACCATGCTCTGCGAAGGGTGGTTGGGGATCCCTCCCAACTGGGAGCTCTTCAAGCACTACAACTACGCGAAGATCCGCCCTCTGCCGGGCGGGGGCGGCCCGCCCCCGATCGCTGCGTCCCGATGCGGCTGCGCGGGAAGGTCCGTGAGTCCTTCCCCGTGGATGACTTCCGAATCCGCCAATCTGGGTGGAGGGAGGAGTGGTTCTATCTTAAGAACGACCCCTCCCATCCCCTGCCACGGTTCACCGGCCACACCTTCGCCACCGCGAGCAAGCTATGGCGCGAGGGACCGCACGATCACACCACGGAGCAAGTGGAGCGGACGGTGAGCAAGATCAAGGCGCTCCGCGGCGCTTGGGCCGACGGTGAATCACATCATCGAGGCCTGGCTGCGCAAGGCCGTGGTGCCTCTCGGCATCGAGCTCTCCGGATGTGGAAGATGAAGGAGGAGGACGCCCCGTTCGAGGGACGGCGACCGCGCGGGGCTGACCGTCGACCAGGTGGAGTGGTGGATGGAACGGGTGACGAAGACGGGGGTGAGGGCGCCAGGAGCTCCCGAGATCCTCCCCAATCCGGCGACTTTGGCGCTGGTAAGTGCTCATTGCCTCCTCTTTGGCTCGTTTCTTCGCTGTGTTGAGCTTTGTGACGAGCTTTGAGCTCTGCAGGTCGGTGCAATGGAGTCTTTCGGCTCCCATCCCCCTCTTCCTGAAAGGGGGATGCTCACGCTAGCCAACATCCAGCGGGCCCCCATCTGGAATGAGGGGGCGAGCTCGTCGAGCGGCGGCGGCGAGCAGGCGACGGAGGAGACGGAGACCGGCGCCGAGCTGCTGGGAAGAGCCTTCGGCACCGATGGCGACGGCCGCGACCGGAAGGAGTTGGGACCTCGTCGGGCCCTACGAGCTCGCTGCTCCCGATAGCGCCGTCAGTGGGGGCGGCGCCCGCCCCTCGGCCTCATCTGGTGCCGGGCGCCTGCCCCGACCGAAGGCCGGGCGCTCCGATCGAGGGCGGCTCGGGGCTCTGGAGCTGCCGAGGCGCAGAAGAAGAAGAAGCAGAAGAGGGTGGCCACTAGGTAAGCTCTTCGTCCTTCGTGTTGTTGTAGGTTGTAACGGTTGATCGCAGGTACTGACTTCTGGCTGCGTTCAGGGCGGCGGCGGCGTACCCTGTGAAGCGCCTGAGGACGGACGTACCGAGCCCGATCGGTACGGGCTCGGGCTTGGAGATGACGAGCTCGACGGCGCCGTCGATGATGAGCTCGATGCCGGTGAGCTCGAGCGCGGCGCTGGCGAGCTCGGGGATGGTGACGACGAGCTCGACGGCGGGAGCGGGGGCGACGACGGCGAGCGCGGCGAAGGGCTCGAAGATGATGGCGCTGTTCCCTTTCAAGGGGACGCTGTCGACCAGCGCTTCGCTGACTTCTGGAGTCTCCCGCGCTCTGGACTCCCCATCGGCGCCGACTGTCCCCGTGGGTCAGGCGCTGAAGACCGTGCTGAGCTCGATCGAGGAGCCTCGGTCGACGGAGTCGCTGGGGGCGGCGGGGGCGCCCAGTACTCAGGCCGCTGCGAGCTCTTCGGTGGCGGCGGAGGCGAGAAGGTGGTTCCACGGAGACTCCCAGCCACAGGAGGGGCGCGTCGAGGGCGGGTCCGAGGGCGACGTTCGCCCTCAACCGGGGAGGTCGTCGTCGAGCACCCGATCGTCGATATTTCCGACGACGAGGATGCCGAGGCGGCGACGAGGGCGACGCGGACCGAAGATGAGGGCCTAGCGGACGAGGCCGTGGAGGGTGCCACCACCACGAACGCCCGTCGCCGCTTCCAGTGCCGTTCCTCGCCGTAGGGCCGATTAAGTTGACGGGGCCAAGGTGTCCGTGCGTTGTCGCGCGACGAGTGCCCCTCCGCCGGGCGTGGACATCGTTCTTCCCCCGACCTATGCCCGGGTCGCCCGCGGCGGTCCTCGTTGCGGGAGGGGGCGGAGTCGTCGACTGTTGGTGCCGGCGAGAAGTGCGCCCTTCGTCATTCTGAGGTTTGTCGACGTCGCGGTGGTCAGGGCTTCATTTCGTGCTTTCCACCTTGTTTGATTGTTTGTGGTCTCGTGGGCGTGTAGGGAGGCCATCGGGGGCATAACCGCCGACAAAGACCTCCCCGAGGGCCAGTGGTTTTCGGTGGTCGGACGGTGCGTGGAGATGTGCGACGAGCTCGGCTCCCGTGACTCTAGTACCGGTTCCTGGAGGCCCGGGCGAAGGAGGCGGCCGACCTCATTCGCGGAGCGGAGGAGCGGGCTGCCAAGGAGGCCCAGGAAAAGGTAGAGGCCGCCGCTGCGGGGGCGGCCCGGCGGGGGAGGAGCTCAAGCTCGCCCATAAGGCGGCCGTGAGAAGATGCGGGGAGGAGCTCGATTCCCTTCGCCGGATGTTCGATGACAAGGAGCTTGAGCGCTCGGGCGCTTTGAGCCGAGCGCTGAGTCCCTCGGAGGACAGGGACGGCTCGCCGAAGCGGCTCCGCCACCGTGACACCGAGCTCGAGTAAGTGCTCCCGGACTGTCTTTTGTCCCTGTTTATTGTGTCGGGGCTGATTGTCCTCGTCGGCGGGGCTTTAGCCTATGACCACGAAGCTTCCGAGCTGTGGGTGTATGCCGCATGCTTCGGAGGCGGAGAAGGATCACCGGAGGCCTAAAACCACGAGCTGTGGTGCAACGAAAGGTGAGCTCTATGACGAGCCGTGGAGTAAGCGGGGCGGCTTGTCTTTTGCCTTGTGTCCTCGCGGTCCATGACTTATGTTTCGACCCGTCGCTTTTGCTTGTAGATGAGAAGGGCTCTGAAGGCGACGCGGAGCTGGAGGACAAGGGTCGGGGAGCACGCCTGCCGAGGCCTCCTTGAAGCACTCGCAGCTCGCTGCGGGGAGAAGGAGGCGGATTTGAAGAAGAGGACCAGCCGACCTCGCCGACGTGCGGAAGGAGCTCGGAAGCCTCCAAGAGCACGCCGCCAAGGTCGTGGAGGAGGCCAAAAGCTCGGTGCGCCGCATGAAGGCCTTGCGTCGAGATCGAGGCCGCTCGCGACGCCCTTGGGGTGGAGGACGTGGCGGACCCGTCAGCGGGTGTCGACCATCCCGCGCAAGGTGACGGAGGACGCGGGCGCGCGGGTCCACAAGGCGGTCGGCGTTGTCTTCACCCACTACCCCTACTTTGAGGTCGACATCGTGAAGAAGGGGTGTGCGCCGGGCGTTGATGATCTTTTTTTTGGACGCGGAGCGGAAAGTTGCCGGTTGCCGAGGCCGCGGCGCGGAGCTATCTGGTCGAGCTCTTCAAGCTCGCCACCGAGGAGCTTGAAGTCTTCGAGCCTCCCGCCGGTGGAGACGGAGCGCGAGGAGCCCGCCGAGGAGGAGGAAGCCTGCGCAGGACGTCCCCGCCCCGGAGCCGATAGACCAAGACCCGCCTGCGCAAGAATAGGAGCTCGAGGCTAGGCCTTTTTGTAATGAGTTTTTAAGTCCTCGTAGTTGAGGCAATCAAAAGACTATGGAAGCTCGTGTGGTAGTTAATGGAAGTCGTCCTTCCTCTTTTATCGTACTTTGTTTCTACTCCGACCTTTTTGTGTGCTCATGATTCGAGAGCCGGATGGCGGTCCATTCCTCGCTGGCCGCAGGGGCGTGGGAGGTTGTTAGGCAGTCGCGCCACGCTCAAAAGCGGTGAGCTCATGACTTGGTCGTTTCGGAACATCGTTTGAGTTAAGAGAAGAAGGTACGAGTTCTTGAGCTCGTCGTTGAGCTCGAACTTGTAAGTTTTGCAAAAAAAAACGGTGTGTTAAAAACGTGGGGTGTGCACCCCGCTCCTTGTAGCCCCAGAGCAAGGCGGGTCTTTTCAGGCGAAGGCCGGTCGTTGCTCAAGCGTGCTAAGGAAAGAATTCGAAATGCTTGCACATATTTTTGCATCGAATTTGCGCTTTTATTGAGCTCTTGCAGCTACAATATTTCGAAATACATTTAGGGGTAGAAGCGACGTAGCTGTTCAATGTTCCACGCGTTGGTGAGGACCCGGCCTTGGTGGTCTTTGAGCTTGTACGTGCCGGGCCTCGGACTTGGTCGATGGTGAAGGACCTTCCCAAGGCGCCGAGCTTGTGCACGTCTTTTCGAGCTGGACTCGGCTGGGGACGTAGTCGCCGACGCCGAAAGGCTCGTCCCTTGACGTGGCGGTCGTGGTAGCGCCTCATGGACCGCAGGTACTTGGCGGAGTGGATGAGGACGATGTCACGAGCTTCGTCGAGCCGATCGGGCGCGTCTTGACGCCGCTTGGTTGTTGTGCTCGTTGAAGGCACGGACGCTGGGCGAGCCGTACTCGAGGTCGGCGGGAGCACGGCCCCGGACTGAAGACGAGGAAGAATGGCGTCCGCCCGTGGCTCTGCTTGGCGTTGTGCGAAGACTCCATACGACCGGGGGGGCTCGGTGAGCCATCGGCGGGCGTATTTCTCGAGCCTTTGAAGATGTGTGACTTTACGCCTGCAGATCATGCCGTTAGCTCTCTCTACCGCCGTTGGTCCTTGGGTGGGTGACGAGGCTGCGGTCGACGCGGATGCCATGGTCGCCGCACCGGTCGGTGAAAACCTCTCCCACGGTTCGTGCCATTGTCGGTGATCATGGAGTTCGGGACCCCAAAGCGATGGATGATGCGGTGAAGAACTTGACGGTCTCCTCGGCTCGACACCGTGCGATGGGCATGACCTCGATCCACTCGGAGAACTTGTCGATGGCGACGAGGAGATGCGTGTAACCCGGGCTGTTTTCTTGAAGGGTCCTACCATATCGAGCCCCCGGACCACGAATGGCCGGTGAGAGGGATCGATGGAGGGATCTTGGCCAGGGAGATGCGTCTGGCGAAGAACCGCATCCCTCGCAGGTGTCGGACGACTCGAATGGCGTCGCGATGGCGGTCGGCCAGTAGAAGCCTTGACGGAATGCTTTCCCAACGAGCTCGCGACGCCACGTGGTGGCCACATTCGCCGGCGTGGATCTCCTTGATGAGCTCCTCTCCTTGCTTTCGAAGGTGATGCGGTGGAGGACGGAGGGCTCGCGACAGTAGAGCTCTTCTCCCGACGAGGATGAAAGATTTTGCTCTTCGCGCCGGACGTCTTGACTCTTCTTGCCCGGGGGAGCTTGACTTCCTTGAACCACCGTGAGGAGGGACTCGCCAATTAGGCTTTGGGGCGGTCGCGGTCAAACTTGACCCGGCCCGGGCCCCCGAGCCGGTCGGACTCGAGCTCGTGGCCAAGCAAGCCTTCGTGTCGGGTGTGCTCGAGCTCGTGGGAGCCGTCTATCTCCATAGGACCCGAGCCCGAGCGTCAAGAGAATCGTGTTTGCGTCGTCTGGCGCCGCGGGCTCGCCCTTGAGCCGTATCGATGGCTTATGTTGCTCGTGCATGAAGGCGACCGGCGGGACCGGTGAGGCGGTCCGACGCGAAGTTTGGCGAGGACGTCGGCGTCGTTGTTGAGGTGGCGATGGGCGTGGTTGACCTCGAGCCCGTGGAAGTGTTCCTCGAGCTCTCGGACCTTCCGGTGGTACGCAATCATCTTTAGGTTGATGCGGTCGACCTCTTTCATGACTTGGTTCTTTACGAGCTCGAGTCGCCCGGACCTCGAGGTGCGGATGCAAGCTTCAGCGCGTCACGCAAGCCATTCACTAGAGCCTCGTATTCGCCACGTTGTTGGACGCGGGGAAGTGTAGGCGGATCGAGTACTTCATGCGTACCTTGTTCGCGGAGATGAAAACGAGCCCGACCCCGGCGCCATACTTCTTCACAGATCCGTCGAAGTATAGCGTCCAGTACTCGATGTCGTCGGGTCTGGGCGGCTGCTCGACTTCGGTCCATTCCGCGATGAAGTCGGCCAAGGCTTGGGATTTTATGGCGTCTCTGTGGGCATAGGTGATGTCGGCACCCATGAGCTCGATAGCCCACTTGGCCATGCGGCCCGTAACCTCGAGGCTACGGATGACCTCGCCAAGGGGGTACTTGGAGACGACCTTGACCGGGTGTGAATCGAAATAGTGCCTGAGCTTGCGCCGAGTGATCAGCAGTGCATACACGAGCTTTTCGAGCTGCGTGTAGCGGGTCTTGGTGTCGGTGAGAACCCGATGAAGTAGACCCGGCGCCACTTTGAGCGCGTGCCCTTCCCTCTTCTCCCTCGATGGCCAGCGGTGCTCACCACCTTCGAGGTGGCCGAGATGTAGAGGAGAATCGGCTCGTTGGGCGCGGGCGCGGCGAGGATCGGGCGGATTGGCGGAGTTGCTTCGAGTCGTCGAGCTTGTTGGGCCTCGTCGGACCCAGGTGAAGCGCCGGTTTTCTTCAAAGAACTTGTAAAGCGGGAGGCGTTCCCGAGCCGAGCTATGAAGCGACTTAGGGCGGCAAGACATCCCGTGAGTCGTTGCACACACTTGACGGTTTTAATCGGCCCCATGTTCGTAATGGCGGCGATTTTTTCGGGGTTGGCCTCAATGCCGCGTTCGGAGACGATGAAACCAAGCAACTTCCCTCGAGGGACCCCAAAAAACGCATTTTTCAGGGGTTGAGCTTGACTACATATTCACGGAGCTTGGCGAAGACCTTTTCGAGGTCCGGGATGAGCTCTTTCGGCGTTTCGTCTTGACAACGATGTCGTCGGACGATGCTTCTACGAGCTTCCCGAGGAGCTCTTTGAAGACCTTTCGCATGCACCTTTGGAAGGTGGCGCCGGCGTTTTTCGGACGGAAGGGCATTGTTACGTAACAAAATGCGCCAAACGGAGTGATGAAGGAGGTGGCGAGCTGGTCGAGGCTCATTCATCGCGACCGGTGGTAGCCGGAGTAGGCGTTGAGAAAACAGAGTGTCTCGCACCGGAGGTGGAGTCAACGATTTGGTCGATGCGCGGCAAAGGAAACGGATCCTTTGGGCATGCCTTGTTGAGACCCATGTAATCAACACACATTCTCCATTTCCCGTTCTTCTTCTTAACTAGTACGGGGGTTGGCTATCCACTCGGGATGATACACCTCCTTGATAAACCTAGCGGCTAAGAGCTTATCTATCTCCTCGGCGATTGCCTGGCGTCGATCGTCGTCGAAACGTCTAAGCCTCTGCTTCACCGGCCGAGAGCCGGGTTTGATGTTCAAGGAGTGCTCGGCGACTTCCCTCGGTATGCCGGCATATCCGGGCCCTCCACGCCGAATACGCCGAGGTTCGCGCGGAGGAAGTCGACGAGCTCGCTTTCCTATTTGGGAGAGCTCGGACCCCACGCGGAGGGTGCGCCCCTCCCCCGTCGATCTTGACCTCCTTGGCGTCCTTCTCGGGCTTGAACGCGCCGGTGACCTTGTCGATCTCGCCCGGAAGAGCTCGTGCTCCCACCTTGCTGAGCTCACGGCCGTGCTCGCGCCTGGCCACCTTCTTGAGCTCCTGGGAGTCCTCGCCGCTGGCCCGAGCCATCATCTTCGGCAGCATCTCCTCGATCTCGATCGGCTGGCGTCGGCGTCGATTGGGGGCGGCGGCCGCGGCCGGCGTGCAGCCGAAGGTGGAGCCGGCGGTGATGACCCTTCGCCCGGGGATCTTGAGCTTGAGGTAGGTGTAGTTGGGGGACCGACCATGAACTTCGTAGAGCACGGCCGGCCCAACAGCGCGTGGTAGGCGTTTTGAAGGGAGCACCTCGAACGTGAGGACCTCCTTGCGTAAAGTTGTCCGGTGCCGAAGGTGACAGGGAGGTCGATCCGCCCCGGCGGGACCATCTGTTTCCGGCACCACGCCGTGGATCGGTTCCGGCGAGGGGCGGAGTCGTGCCTTGGGGATGCCAAGGGCTTGGAGCGTGGATGTAGAGGAGGTTGAGGCCGCTACCGCCATCCATCAACACCTTGCCGAGGCGCTTGGTGCCGATGATGGGGTCGACGACAGCGGGTATCTCCAGTGCAGGGATGTGTCGTGGGTGGTCCGCCTTGTCGAAGGTGATCGCCAAGCTCGACCACTTGAGGTAGGCGGCGTCGCAGGCTCGGTGAAGAGGACTTAGCGGCGGGTGAGCTTTGCCGGCGCTTGGACTCGTGGCGGGAGCTCCCCGAAGACCACGTTGACGGCACCGTCCTCGATGTAGAGGTCGCCGTCAAACTCGTCGGGGGCTGGCTTCGCGGCCTTATCGTCGTCGTCCTTGTCTCCTCCCCGCAGCGTGCCCATCACGTGCTTCTTCATGAGGCGGCAGTCCTTCATCTTGTGCTTGACCGGGCCCTCGTGGTGTGGGCACGACGCCTCGAGCATCTTGTCGGGTGCTCTTTGGGGATGAAGTTCGTGCCGCCCTTGGGGCCGGCCTTGTGCTTGTCCACCATGGCGACGAACTTCGTCGCCGTCGCCGTCTCGGGGACGCTTGTTCTTCTTGTTCTTCCTCTTGCGTGTGCGGGAGCCGGATCCCTCGGCGACATCGTCGTCCGCCTTGGGCCTGCCCCTTGCCCGTGGCGGCGGAGGCGGCGCCCCTCTCCTCGGCGTGGCGGGTGGCGAGGTCGAGGAGCTCCTTCATGGTCTTAGGCTTCGGACGCCGAGCTCATGGATCAAGATCTCGCGGTGGTGCCGAACGTGAAGGCGGTGATGACTTCGAGTCGGAGGCCTCGGAGAGGTTGTTCTGCGAGCTTGAGAAGCGCTGATGTAGTCGCGAGGCCCCCCCTTCTTCTTCTTGCACCCTCGGAGGTCCCACGTCGTGCTCGGCCTGGTGTAGGTCCCCTGGAAGTTGCCGACGAAGACGTCGCGCAAGTCCTCCCAGTTGCGGATGGTGCCCTCTGGGAGGTGCTCGAGCCACGATCGTCGAATCCGCAAGGTAAAGCGGGAGGTTGCGGATGATGAAGTAATCGTTGTCGGCGCCCCTGACTGGCGGCGAGGCGGTAGTCCTCGAGCCAAGTGGCGGTCGGTCTCCCCATTATACTTCTGCACCGAGGTCGAGCTCGGCCGAGCGAAGGAAACGGGCGTCATGGATGCGCGAGCCGAAAGCCCTCGGCCTCCTCGAGCTCGAGCTCGGGGACGGCGATCCCGCTTTGGGACGGGCTCGCGGGCGGTGCTCCCGGCGTGGGGCTACGGCTCTTGTCTTCCTCGCTGTTGTAGCGGCCGCCGCTACCGCTTGTCTGCGCGTGCGTGGGCGCTTGTCGCGGTCGCCGCGGTGGCGCTTGTCGCCGTCTCGAGGCACATTCTTGTCGGCCCGAGCTTCCGCCTTTGCGGGCGTTGATGGTGTCCCTCCGCCGCGGTCGCGGCGCCGACTTCGCCCGGCGCCACGTGAACCTCGGGATGGGAGGGAGGCCTCGTGCTCCTCCAGCGATCGACGAGGCGACACGCGAGCTCGCCGCCCTGGACCGCTTACTTCCGCCCCGGGGAGCCTCTTGAGTTGCTCGTGGGTCCTCGTGCCTCGGGTTCCTCGGGGGCCGCAACGTCGCCAGAGTAAGCGCTGCGCCGCCGGGTCTGGGATGCCCTCCCTAACACCGGTGGGAGCTGTTCGGGGCCCTCGTCCCGGTTGATGCGGTTATGGACGTCGCGGGCTCGAGCTCGTGCTCGCGCTCGCTGCCTTCTTCCCGAGGGCGGAGGGCCGCGCTCTGAGCGCCGCGCTCGAGCTCCTCGAGCTCTTCGGCCGAGCCTTGACGCGGTCGACGGGCGGCTCGTCTTTGGCGTGCGGCGGAGTCCCGGCGTGTGTTGGGAGGCATCGCTCGAGTGGACCTCTTCTACCGCACCCTCGGGGGTGTGGCACATGTAGCACTGACGCGTGGGGTCGCAGTCCATGAGGCTCATCCCATCGAGGGCGAGCTCGAGCTCGTGGACGCTGGTCTGCCGGGGCTCGTCGCCCCAGTAGAGTGGAAGGCCCGGCTGCCCGTCGGGGTACATCCTGGCGTAGGCCGCCGTGAACTCGTCGACCGACAGCGCCTCCTCGCCGGCGAGCTGCAGGACGACGTTGGCGGTGGAGAAGGTCACATCGCGGAACAGAGCCTGCGTAGGCTCGCGTCCCAGGATGTTCGGGAGTAGGTCCTTGATGAGGACGAAGAAGCGATCCGCGGCGGCGCGGATTGGGCTGACCGGCGCGGAGGTCGAGTTCCGCCCCATGCTCGTGAGGACGGAGTCGGTGGCGCCTCGGAGGCGGCCGGGAATGTCCTCACGCCGCATCGGGCGGGTGAAGACAGCTCCGGTGAGGGACCGCCCGGCTCGGTGCCGAGAAGTCGATGGTGCCGGCGCATCGCTAGCGCCGCGGCCGTCGGTGAAGAAGCAGGAAGCCATCGGTGGAGAAACGTCGCACTAGCGCCAACCTGCCGTGGGTCTAATACCACCGTCACAGCAATATCCGCTAACGCGTGCTCCGATGGCCTAGCTCTAGAGACAATGACACAAGGTTTTATACTGGTTCGGGGCAAATCGCGCTCCCTAGTCCAGTGTGATCACTATCCGAGCTCAAACGCTCATACTGGGGCGAGTACAAGCGGGTCGAGAGAGGGAGAGGGCTCCCAAGTCTCTGTGATTGAGGCTAGTGCCAATATCGAGTGTGTGCGAGTGAGTGTTGTGAAGCCGGGATTCAACCTCGCCGACTGGTGGCCGGCCTTCCCTTTTATAGTCGCAAGGGGCGGGGCACATGGGCTCATCACAAGGTTGAGGACTTGAAGAAACGTAGATATATGTGGGGGATGATAGGAGAGCAGTATTAGAGCTCTCGGATGAGCTCGTTCCGCGGACATGAACTTCCTTTGAGCTCCGGAATACTTTTGGTGCCGAAATTGGTCGTCGCCGTACGCGGGAATCGGGGTTTGGGCGGTGGTCAGGCGTCGCCCTGTCCCTAATCGTAGTTGGAGGACGTCTTCCCGGTATGGGGAGGCCCATACCGAGGATGGGGATGGTGTACCCCGTATGTACCCGCCGCACCGCGGGCGGAGTGGTAGGAGTCGACGGGCATGGCGAGGTGATCGGCCGACAGCTCTTTCCCTATCGTTGCCCGGGGTGGCGGGCTACAAAGTGGCCGTCGGGGAGTTGTTGAGCTTGTCGAGAGTTGTTGACCAACTTTTGTACCCGCAGGCTTCTCCGAGAAGGCAAGCGGATGAGCTCTCGGTGGTCCTCATAAGGTCCGTCGCGAGGGAGCTCGAAAGCGAGGCGGAAAGAGGTCCCCGAGAGAGGTCGAGCGATGAAGACGGGGAGCTCGTTATGGGAGAGCTCGAACCAGGCGGAGGCTTGTCCTTGCGACGGAGAGCTCGTAAGCGGCGAAGATTTCGAGGCACCGTGGTGGACGCCTCGCCTCCCCCGTGCGGTCGGAGTCCGAGGCCGTGTTCGCTAGCGGATAGCAAGTGGGGAGCTCGTTTATGGGTGTCCCAAATATCGATCCCCCATAATTAGTATTAAAAATACTTCAAACATTAATAACGAACAATATTTTCTATTTTCATAATGAACGTATTTTGAGGTAAAAACTTGAACATATTTTACTTCTCAAAGGGTGATATTAATATATTCCACTTGTAAAAGAGTGATCTACATGGTCAAAATGTAGCCCCTTTGAGATAATTGCTGGGCAAGAAATAAAAATTCGATCTTCTTAATACGTAATGCTTTTTTACAAAATTCCACATGAAAGACAAAAAAAGAAAAGAAATACGGAGCACATGTGTTAAACAGTAGGCGAGTAAAAATTTCACTCATTTTATTTTGGTGCAGGGGACAACGCAATACTCTGCGCATGTCCCTGGTATGTTACTATTTCTAATTTAAGTCTCTTCTTAAACAAGATTGCATATTAAATCCTCACGTGAAGGCCACGATTTGTGTTGTGCTGAAGCACCGCAAGCCAAGAATCACCCTGGGCATTCGGTATTACCGAACCGATCGGTACCTATGCTAATTCGGTTCCTGAAGAACTTGGTACCGATCGGTTTCCCAAAAAAACTCGGTACCGAAAGCAATTTCGGTATCGATTCTTTTCGTTCGGTTCCGTAAATACCGAAAAGAACCGAACAAACAATGCAAACGAAATCGAAGTGGCCTTCGCCGCTGGTTTGCGGTTTCATTCGGCGCGCGCCCGCCGCCGGGCGCCCGGGCGCTGGCGCCAGAGGGGCCGGCAACCGCCATGACCAGGAGCTCAAGCACGAGGAGCGGCGTGTGTCGCGGACAGGCGCAGCGGGCGACCGGGCGAGGGTAGGGACGCAGGTGGCCTGGGGAGGGCGGGTCGGGCGGATGACGGGTGTCCGCAGAGGGCGGAGGCGGAGCTTGGGGGCCGCGAGGGTTAGGTGGAGGAGGAGCACCAGGGGATCACCGTGGCCCGGGTAGTCCCGAGGGCGGAGGCGTAGCAAGGGCGAGCGCCACGACGGTATGCGCCGAGGAGGAACGAACCGCAGATGCGCGAGGGTGACGGACGGAATTGGGACGAGTGGGTGCGAGGGTGAATGCGCCATTTTTGCCTACTGATTAGGGGTTACAGGATGATGGGCCTTACCTTACGTGGGCTGCTGTTGGGCCAATTCGGTACTTCGGTTTCCCTTCGGTTCTTTCGATAAAATACCAAATTTACCTCGGTTCTTTCGGTACCCGAGAAGTGAGACCCGAATAGGAACCGAATTTTTTGATTTCGGTATTTTTCAGTTCGGTTTTCGGTATTTCTGGGTTCGGCTTAGGTTCTCAGTTTTTTTTGGCCCACGGCGAGCCAAGAACTTTGGTCCTATGCCTACGTGGCGTCATGAAACGAGGCAGCAATGAGAGGGTCAAAGGAACAGGGACAAAAGACAGAACCTTCGGATAAGCGGCCAAGTGATGTCAGTTTCAGTGGATTATTACTGGTAGTATATGTGGTGGTGGGGCTAAAAAGAGAGAAACAGGGCCGCTTGAGCTACGGCTATGTTTAGAGCCCCAAATTTCTCTCAAAATTTTTCTGCACTTCCATCACATCAAAACAATAAATGCACCAAAAGACACATGTCGGAGTATGAAATATAAGTAAAAAAAAAAATAAACTAATTACACAGTTTAGATGTACATTGCAGACGATTCTTTTGAGGCTAGTTACGCCATGGTACGATAATATTGACCACAAACAAACGAAACATGCTACAGTATTTTTTCGGTTCGAACAAGAGTTTTCAGCCAAAAATTCAGCCCGAATTTTGGGCTCCAAACACACCCGAGGAGAGCAAAGGGATGTTTGATTGCGGAGACACCCAATGAGGTGGCCAGCTCCGGCTCTAGGGGTGGGTAGCCAGGGCGCCGGCCGGGGCCCAAGATGATATGAGTATTTAGTACCTATAACCTTGGTATATAATAGGCTTTTTGATTTGAAGGCCCATAATAATTGATTAATTCACAAAGCAAAAATCCCAAGGGATATGTTCCTTGGTCCTGTACGTAGGCGGCGTTTCGGTTTCCGGCGGCCACCGCCGCTCCTGGATGAAGCGCTGCTCACCCAGCGGCTAGCGATCGGCACGGCAAGCAAGAAGCTCGATCGCCATCCAATCCATGAGAAAATCATCAAGCATTGACGATAGGCATGCAACAATCTGCAACAGCTAGGGCACTCACAACGCGGACTCTACCATGTAGTCTAAAACTATTTATTATCTTGGTTTACGTAGACTTGGAGTCCAAATAAGACTTGAAGTCTTGTTTTTTCTCCCTCTCTCTTCCATAAATATACTACCACATCAGCGCCACATCAGCAAAGTGCAATAAATATGATAGTAATAAATAACCTTAGACTCTATAATAGAGTGTGAGAGTGCCCTTAAGGCACAGATCCTACGTACAAGCAGTCGACGAGCAGTAAGCCTAAGCAATCTCCACGATTAACCTTGTAATTTGATGCTGAAATTTGTATTGAATTCAAATTTTATATAGGGCATCATCTAACGGTCCTCACGCCAAGGACGCCATCCAATCCATCCTGGTCCTCAGTCCTCACTATAACCAATCTGCTTCTTATAGGCTATAGAGATTTTTCCCAAGTTAATTACAAGGATTATGAAATTTTAATTCAATTTTTTATTTAAATATCATAGATGTTACCTACCAAGCATTTGTCGGGTGCTCAAAAAAAAAAGAAGAAAGCAACAAGAACAGGCCACAGAATTGCAGAGGGGTGCTCTACATATGTTTTTTTCAGTTTCAAGAAATGCTGAAGTCAGTCAACATCAGGGGCATTGATCTCGATAATGTTATTGAAGATTTTGCAACAAGAAATGCCTATAGGCGGTTTTTATCAATGAACTAAATCGCTACATCTTATTTGAGGTAATTATAATGGTTATTATTTTTTTAAGTTTTTATTACAATATTGTTATGTTTTATGGCCTAAACGTACTGAAAAGAACGTATTATTCATACTTATATACATGAGAGTATAGGCTAGTTCAAGGAGCCCTTATCTTCTTGCTTGCCCATAGGTCCTTGACATTATAGAGCTGGTGCTGCAATTGGCGTATAATGAGTTCATCTCTTAAATTTAGTGTTAATTATTAGCTTAATAGAAATGAGGTGACGATGCATCAATCTATTTCATTCCCCAAACCAAATAAAAAAGTGAGAAATGAGTAAATGATCGATCACCTCATTCATCAAACCAAACAAATGTTGAAGGGTAAGAACCAAGGAGTAGTAAAGGCCTGTTTGGTACAGATTATAGATCAGCTTCTCAAAGCAGTTGAAGCTGTTTTCACCAAACGGCCTCCTCCCCCACTCAGCTTCATCATAGAAGCTCCGAAAAATGTGGTCTCACAGGCGTCGGGTGTTAGATGAAGCTGAAAAAACCTGCTTTGCTCAGCTTCATCCCACTCAAATGGGGTCTAGCACAACCTTGGCCAGTTTGCCCCGAGGGCCAGCGTGGAGCAAATGTCGTTGGGTGTCAACACGATTGCGGTGAGGGCACGCCGCCGGGCCGAGCACAAGTTGTCGTGGGCCACCACCTTATGGGGGTGGGATGTTAGGCTACTCAGGTTTAGTACCATCTTGCCTAGAGTAGGGGGCCATGGCCACCTTATAAGGGAGAGTTTTCCTCTCCCATCAGTCTGGGCTTTTGGGAGAAATTGGGCCTCTTGTCTTATAAGTGGGCCGTGAGCGCATGAACGTCCGAATCTATGGTGGAGTGTTGGGCTGAACTGAGTGAGTGCTAACAATTGGTATCAAAGTCGTTGCCGGTTTCGCCTTTATGGGGGGTGGAATGTCGTGGGCCACCACCTTATGGGGGGTGGGATGTTAGGCTACTCAGGTTTAGTACCACCTTGCCTAGAGTAGGGGGCCATAACCACCTTATAAGGGAGAGTTTCCCTCTCCCATCAGTCCGGGCTTTTGGGAGAAATTGAGCCTCTTACCTTATATGTGGGTCGTGAGCGCATGAACGCCCGAATCTATGGTGGAGTGTTGGGCTGAAAATAGTGAGTGCTAACACGCGTGGAGGTTATGTGTCGCCCGAGCAGGTTATGAGGGGCGTTGTGGCTGAAGCACGGCCGAGTATGGTGGAGTGTTGGGCTGAACTGAGTGAGTGCTAACACGCGTGGAGGTATGTGTCGCCTGAGCAGGTTGCGGAGGGGAGCTGTGGCTGAAGCACAGCCGAGGGAGGCCGCGTGGACGCCGGAGCACAACCTCAAGGCGCATTTGCCTAGCCGTGTGGAGGGGCTCGCTGGCCAGACCGCTAGAGTGCCGGGCGAGGCCCATGAGGAGACGGTCGAGCGAAGCCGACGCACAAGCAAGGCGAAAGCAATTGAGAATTGAGACGCACAAGCAAGGCGAGCAATTGAGAATTGAGATGAAAGGCGGATGCGCCCAGTTGCGAGAGCGCCGGGCAGGCACAACCTCAAGGCGCATTTGCCTAGCCGTGTGGAGGGGCTCGGCGCGACCACCGCCAGAGTGCCGGGCGAGGCAGAGGAGGAGACGGCCGAGCAGATGCGCGACACACAAGCAAGGCGAAAGCAATTGAGAATTGAGACGGAGTTGCGGATGCGATCCAAGTTGCGGAGGGGCACTGCGGGCTGAAGCACGGCCGAGGGAGGCCGCGTGGACGCGGGGCACAACCTCAAGGCGCATTTGCCTAGCCGTGTGGAGGGGCTCGCTGGCCAGACCGCCAGAGTGCCGGCGAGGCAGAGGAGGAGGCGGCCGAGCAGATGCACGACGCACAAGCAAGGCGAGCAATTGAGAATTGAGACAGAGTTGCGGATGCGCCCCGGAGGTTGCGGAGCGCCTGTGGCGGGCACAACCTCAAGGCGCATTTGCCTAGCCATGTGGAGGGGCTCGCTGGCCGAGTGCCGGGCGAGGCAGAGGAGGAGACGGCCGAGCAGATGCGCCGACGCACAAGCAAGGCGGGCAATTGAGAATTGAGACAGAGTTGCGAATGCGCCCAGCTTATGGATGCGGGAGGCGACCGAATGGATAAGGCATGAGAGAGAATGAAATAGGAGAGAAAGAAAAGTAGAAAGAAAAAAAAAAAAAACGCATTATTATTGTCTTTTCATTCTTTTTTGTCTCATGGATAGATCTATTTTGCCAAACAGTCTATCAAATTAGTTTCAGCCACCCCATAAGCTGCTTTTCAACCCAAAGCTACAAAAAGCTGCTTCATTAGTGAAGTTGAGCTGTACCAATCAGGCCCTAACTATCTAATGGCTGTAGAATACAAATGACGTGGCTTAACGACTTAACGTGGTAGAGACCCTTTAGTGGGTGCTTGTGCCCAAATTTAATTCGATAAATAGGCTGTTACAGACCAGGCATTCATTATATAAGCCAGAAGCAATGAATCAACAAAAGAAAAAATTGTATGTGTTTTATTCCCCGTGAAATGTAAAGTTTCTAGGAAGCAAACATCTCCATAGGGGCTTACAAATTCAGTGCATTTTTCTTTTATTAAAAAAAAAAAAAAAAAAAGAAACACCGTGGAAAGAGCAGCACTGGAATGCTCCAGTACAATTGTAGCACGATGCACAGAGTGTGGTGGCAGCAAACCCCTCCTAGCAGCTTTCCGATCGAGTGAAGTGCCAGGCTACCATCGACAAGGATAAGCGCTGCCCATTCCGGCATCGGGCCACACACCAACGTCCGGCAATCATTCTTCGTGGTTTTCCTTGCCAACCAAACCCCTCAAAAGCTTTGATCTACTCCGACATGGCTCAATTGGTTTTTCCTGATGATCAGATCAAAAGTAGGTTACGGACATGCAGATGGGAAATCAAGATAAAGCAGCTACAAAGAAGAAGAGGCACCAGACTACTCTAGAGCATCGATCGTGTTCCTTTCTGTAGACCGGACCTACCAGAACACTCCAGAGAGCAAACGAGAGAGGTCGAGAGAATTCAAGATTTGTACCTAACGAACCTATAAATACTCTGCCTCACTGCCAGGACCTTCTCAACACAGATCAAAGCAAAGCTTAGCGCTACAGGCAAGTCCAGCTGCGAACAGGCACTTCAACAAATCCGATCCATCCAGTCTCTCTCAGCACTCAGCAAACCCAACCGACGACAATGTCGCTGGTGAGGCGCAGCACCAACATCTTCGACCCCTTCGCCGACTTCTGGGACCCCTTCGACGTCTTCCGTTCCGTGGTGCCCGCCACGGCGTCGTCGACGGGCCGCGACACGGCGGCGTTCGCGAACGCCCGGATCGACTGGAAAGAGACGCCCGAGGCGCACGTCTTCAAGGCCGACCTCCCGGGCGTGAAGAAGGAGGAGGTCAAGGTGGAGGTGGAGGACGGCAACGTGCTGGTCATCAGCGGCGAGCGCAGCAGGGAGAAGGAGGACAAGAACGACAAGTGGCACCGCGTCGAGCGCAGTAGCGGCCAGTTCATGAGGCGGTTCCGGCTGCCGGAGAACGCCAAGACGGAGGAGGTCAAGGCCGGGTTGGAGAACGGCGTGCTCACGGTCACCGTGCCCAAGGCTGAGGTCAAGAAGCCCGAGGTGAAGAGCGTCGAGATCGCCGGCTAATTTGGGGTTGTCTCGCAGCGAGACTCTCGCTGTTTCGTTCGAGGTCGCGTCGCGCGAGGCGTCGAGGCCGCCGCGAGCTGTCGTCGTGCGAGTCGTGTTTGGTCCAGGTCCAAGCGTTTCTGAGTCGTGTCGAGTCACATGGGTGTCGTGTCGTGTCGGTTAATGTTGTGTCTGTGGGTCGGACCCGTGCGATTATTGTTGTCAATGTTGTGTGTCTCAGTGCACAGCACAGTCGTGTGTTTCATGCTGTGATTACAGTAAAATAAACGGTTTTCTTTATGTGTTTCTCTTATAATACTAGTTTACGTTTTTTGAAACAACAATACTAATCTACTAGTAGAAACGGCGCGCACCTGCGCGCCGCCTAGAACTGAATAAGGGCTATTATTCAGATAGAAGTGTACGATAGTTTTTTTTGTACGTGGAAAATAATGGATATTATTTACATTGATTTTGCTAAAATTGTATACACAGTAGCTAAAATTGTACTCCCCTCCGTTCCAAATTATAGTTGATACATTGATTTTCTTACGCACCTAGTCATACACTACGCCTAGATACATAGTAAAACAAATGGATCTGAAAAGCCAAAGTGAACTACAATTTAGAACAGAGAGAGTATATGATAATATATTTAATATTTTTGTACGTGAAAGATAATACAAGATCAGGATTATATATATGTAGCAATTGGGTGTAGTGTGAAGTCGTATATTACAAGGCAGCATGAGTATGGTGCCATTATCTGAATAAATGGCATGACATAAAACAGGATGGATAGGTGAGCAGCGAGGTTGATGTGGTCCTTGCCACATATAGCTGTATATGCAGAGGTGCTTAGTGTGGTTGTGGAACAGATGCATTAGTTGATCGTCTTATTATTACTTCCAGATTCTCCGGTACATTTGTTGATCGTCTTATTATTACTTCCAGATTCTCCGGTACATTTGTTGATCATCTTATTGTTACTTTCAGATTCTCCCAGTGACATGCAACTTGAGCTTTTCCTGTCACCAGCTGAGAACAACAGGGCTATGTTCCTCTCGATGATGAGTCCATCGTAGCAATCCCAGAGCATGCAGTGACAGTCTCTGATGCTCCGGCAGCCCTTGCCAGATGAACTTGCACCCGGTGTCCCCAACCTCTAGGCTGTTACTGTAGTTCTCTGCCCAACTGATAGCCTTGGAAGCGTAAACAGAAATATTGGCCAAAGTAGCTGAAAACCTGCATGAGATAATTATAGCAGATCATGAAGTGATTTTATAACAACAAAATGCTTCTTTATTACACTTTAAATAATGAGAAAACGTAGCAAATTAAAAATCAACCTGAAACATAATTCACTCCTGCGCTAAAACAGCATGACCTTTTGTTGAAAAGGGATGTAGATGGACCTGTACATGCATTGTGTTTGTATAAGAAGCAAAATTCTTGACATGCTCATTTTTCAAACAGGATTCAAAGCTTTCACTCAGCATTTTCACACATTCATAAGAAAGCATATTCATACCTGTTAGTGATATGGAACTCCAAATAGAGGACAAAGCTCTTACTCAAGAAAAAAGGAGCAAAGCTCTTTTATTCCAGATCCAGTGATAACTTTGGTTTCTTTCTTGCCTACCCACATTTCAGAACTCCTAGAAAAGTAATGAGCGTTCAGTTAGTGAACCACATGCAGGAAAAATAATCATGAAAGTACCTGCTATGTACCAAAAAATTTTAGTGTTCAATTCATGAGCTGTCAGTAGAAGCATTTCAGAAAGTAAATTATCCTTAAAGAGTAACAACACTATGCAGCAAAGTTCTCCGAGTCAGATTGTTCACACTAATTCAACAAGATTAGCATCAACTGAGAGCAGCATTTTGTTCAGACTAATTCGCAAGATTACCATATCAATATCAGAAGGCAGCTAGCAATTAATATTAGAAAAGAAATATGATGAACACACAGATTTCAGGCATATGTGAGATAGTCACAACATTTCTAAGAATCTTACACTATGGTTATATTAAAGAAAAAAACCTTACACTATGCATCTGTATTTCAATTGACATACAGCTGATTAAAAACAATCAGAGAATGATGCCCCCACTGATCCTCTATTTCCCATATATTGAAAAAAAAAATCTAAAGAGCAAATCCAGCATTAGGAAGGACCTGTTGAGGCAGTGAGGTACAACAGCATAGTAGGCAATCAGGTACTACAGACATATATTTGAGGCAGCTGTCTTTTTGCACATAAAATTGGGTGAAAAATACTAACTGTAAGTAGGACAGCAAACTAAATGCAAATCATAAATAATTTCTTTTAGCTTTTCTTTCATTTGGTATGTGGATGCTCAAGTTGATCAGAAATAAATATATCCACACATGCAACAGAAGCCTAGGCAGTTTTTACTGGAACCATTGGATCCAGAAAGAATGCAAATTTTTACAACTACTGGGAATTCTGGAGAGCAGGTAAATAAATTTAGCATCGATTTAAAAGCCGTAGGCTATGCAAATTTAGCATACACTTTATCTGATCCAACATTTGTATGAAACATATCGGTGGTAGGCTACCAGGTAGTCTACTTTGTAATCATTGTTTGGCACTGAATTTTGTGAGAAGCATAGATGTTGTACCTTGTTACTGCAATTAAAATTTTGAATGGGCAAGAAAAAAAAAGCTGGCAGCAAATAAATTAACAGTTACAGTGCAAAAGCTAAACATATGTTCAAAAACAGAGACATTTTTTTTTGCAATAGAGCATCTCATTACTCAAGCATAAAAATGAAGTCACAACCTTGATGAACAGCAGCATGGCATGATCAAATCACTTAGTACCTAAATAGAAGCATTAAAAATTGTAGCCTTTTCAGAAAATAGTTTCTTGTAGGTTACAATATAGGTTTGGATTGAAGAGATCCATTGATTCAGTTTTTTAACATATAATAGCTTCAGTCGGGGACACGGACAATTCTTCTTGTGAGCTGCCATAGTAGATATGGTACCTCGGGTCTAGAAGAACCAATGAACTGAAAAGTGTGAAGGTCCCAAAATTAGAGTCCTATGTACTGAACCTACAAAAGTTCCAAAAAAGGACATCATGTAACATAATTATAATTTTTAAGAGTCCAATAATTTTTATAGCCTAATAAAATTTTTTTTTTTTTTTTTTTTTTTTTTTGTCTGGAGCAGTCGTCATCCTTCATGTATCTTGGAAGACTAATAAGTTGTGAATGAAATTTTTTGCTATAGAAACATAATCAAATAGGTAGATAATTGAGAGTGCCATTGATGCAGTAAATAGGATGACTCACCTCCAGCAATCTATCAATTTCATCTTGAATCCTGGAACTCCTCAAAGCTGTAATTTATATATAAACAAAAGAATCAATAATTAAATTCAGTGTTTTAATGACTTGACCCACAACGGAGGAACTTGTATGAAACAAAGCACGCCTCAAAGTAGTAGTAAATATGTATAAAGATTATCATAATTATTGATCTAATCACTAAACCCAATGATCCATGATATCTTGAGTAAATATTACCATAATTATTGATAAGTACATCATAAAGTTTGAAGGTAACAGGAAATTGCATTTATATTCGTTGTTATGCTTGGCGGCTTCAAAGTCACTGGGTTTAGCAATAGTCACATTTATAAGGAGATGAACCATTTTATCTGAATGTTACAACCTTTGGTTGAGCCAAGACCCAAAGCAGCACATGAATCAGTATATGAATTACCAAATGCAATTAAGATAAAAGGGGCAAATGAACTTCATAAAATAGATGAGTATAGCCTTTTTAACACAGAACTGAAACACTACATGCCCATCATAATTGAAGAACAGTATGTCAGAACTCCGTCATGGGAGGCATGCAACTTGTTCTATGATGCATATATCTGAAAAAAAAAAGACGATATTAGATTATCAGCACCCATCCTAATGGACATAAAATTGATGAGTATAGCCTTTTTTTTAACACAGAACTGAAACACTACATGCCCATCATAATCGAAGAACAGTATGTCAGAACTCCGTCATGGGAGGCATGCAACATGATGCATATATCTGGAAAAAAAAGACGATATTAGATTATCAGCACCCATCCTAATGGAACCAAACAAATAATTCAGTGGCACATTTAAAATTCAGTGGAAATAATTCGGTGGCACATTTAAAATCTTCCAATAATATGAACGCACAGAAATCTAGAAGCTAATTGCAGGTTTCTAATCACCAATCCTGGCTCTTGCTGTGGTTAGGCTCTTGCTGTGGTTAATTGGTAGGGAAGAAATTGGAGAATGAGAGAGGAAAAAGGAGAACGTGAGTACATGACTGAAGAAGAGCAAGGTGTGGGTAGCAGAAGGCTAATTACATGTACCTGCAGGGCTGGTACTCCGCTTTCTCATCAGAGTTGCCGATGCCTGAGAGGGCCGTGGTCGTCATGGCCGCGCCACATGCTCCTATGGCTTCACGGCTAGGGTTTGCCCGCACTGGGTTCCTATGCTAGCGCGGCACAGCTCGAGGCAACCGGAGCCGGGAAGAGGGAGGGGCGCCGCCGCGCCTATGAGCGGGGGCCCGCGTAGGGGCGCTGCTGCAGCACCGTCCGCCTGAGGGCCGTGCCGTGGGCGCCGCCGCGCCTGGAAACGGGGCTGTGCAGGGCCGACGCTGCGCCACCATCCGCATGAGGGCACAGGGAGAGAGCGAATGGGAGGGGGGGGGGGAGAGGGAGATGATCGACGGGAAGGAGGAGTCAGGGGGCGGCGGAGCTGCGTCGGGCGCCGATGTCGGGTCGGGGAGAGGAGTCGAGAGGACGAGAGCTTTCGGGAGAAGAGGAATCGCGGAGAGGAGGAGGCGAGGAGCAAGAAGTTTCTGGGACCACCTTGAGGAGTCCGCCGACCAATCAGGTAAAGGAACTGTCGAACTGTAGATCCGTGATTACGTGGACAGTCTGGTTGATGGCCAAGGTTTAGGAGGGATTACGTGGCTAGGCTGGAATCACGGGAAGGAAATCGTGATTGTATTACCTAATAATGTGCTTCGATGAAATTTTGACGTACTCCCATAGGGATGGTATTAGAAGTCGTTTAGGACAAAATGGACACCGGCCTCCAAAACACAACTTTGACCTCTTATTATTATAAAAATATTTATGGAGATGTGATATATGTATACTTTTATCAAAGTATTTTTAAGACAAATCTACTCATATAATTTTCACATTTACAAACTCAAGAACTTAAAAGTTATTGATGATTTATATTCCCGAGGTTTGACCCAAACCTTGTCCAAAACGACTTCTAATACCATCCCGGAGGGAGTACGGAGTAAGAGTACAGTAAAAGAAACTGTAGCTTTGTCAAATCAGCGCTTGTCGAGCGGCTATCGCGAGACCAGTGTCTTTTTTTTAAGGTGATTCCAGCCCAGTATAAACTTGTTACTGAGCCCAATTGTTCCGCTTTCGAAATGCTCGAACGCATCAGCCATGTCAGGGATAAAGCTCGTTTCGGCCCATGAACGCCGGTGCCGCCCACGTAAGTGCCGGAGGCCTGGTGCTGCTGACTCCTGTTCAGACTTCATAATCGCCGAGTTACTCACTTGCTAGTGACTGGAGTAAGCCTACGGTAAGATAAGACCGACCGGGCGGGGAGAAGTGTGAACGGGTCGTCGGCCCAGCCTTAAACTCCCTGAAAAGGATACCGCAGCGAGCACTCTCGCTCGAGACTTTCCGGCCGGCAAAACGTGTGATTGAATGTTTTTTAAGCATCTACGTAAGCGCGTTGCATTGTGTACTCGCCTACTCAGCACTGCTCAAGTAAATTCAGTTGAAAAAATGCGTCAGCTAAGACATTTAGCTATCTACCTTGAAAAACAGCAAATAGCTGGTTAACAGCTAAACTGTATATCGAAAAAATAATTGGTTCTCCTTCAAATAGTTGGTTCCCCTTCTCGCTTGTCGCTAGCTTACCCCGTCGCTGCTTCTCTTCTCCAACCTGGCGGAGCTGAGGCGGATCCATGCCAGAAAAACCCCCGTTTCTTCCAAGTGCGTGCTTGGCCGCGCTGTCCCGCAACTTGCTGCCATACGAGTACTAGTTCGTTTGACCTGTTGTGGAGTAATAAAGTGGCAGCAACTGCTGTAAGTGACCTCCGACAACGCCGCACACAAATATCCCATTCGCGTGCTGGTGCCGTACACGTACGACGACCTACTTACTGGTTGGTGTGATCGTGCCGTGCGCATTATCTTGTCTCTTGCTTGGTTGCCCCATTCTTCAGGTGTGTTTAGCACCCCAAATTCCTCCCAAATTCCACTATGCAAAAAGAAGATTCCCCATCACATCCGTCGGCCGGCAACATGTATGGAGATACGAAATATAGGTAAAAAATTAAAATAATTACACAGTTTAGATGTACATTGAGAGGCGATTCTTTTTGAGCCTAGTTACGCTTATGGTAGGATAATATTTACCACTAACAAAAACTAAACGCGTCTACGATTATACGATGTGACATACATGTCACATCCATCCAAAATTTTGCACCAAATTTTGGGTGCTAAACACACCCTAGCGAAGTGCCGGAATACAGTAAGTCGCAACCCACAACAGTGACCGTACGCTATCAAGAAAGCTAGGTCTCGTGCGATTGGACTGATATTTGTTGCAATCTTATACCGTCTCCAACGCAGAAAAAAAAAAGGCTACCCGTACCCAAAATGCCTAGCGTGCATTTTAATAAAAAACGCCCTCGAACAGAGAATGCAAACACCCATTTTCGGCCGAGGTGAGAGGGAACCCAAACTGCTAAGCGCTCTCTCTCCACGACCAAAAATCTGTGCCATCGGCGATGGTGGGCCCACGATGGGGAGACGCCGGCGTAGCCGGTGGGGACCATGATGGGGGCCCGTAGGCGTGGCCTTGGTGGGATCATGGCGAGACGCCGCGAACGCACCTAGAAGCTCCGCCCGAGGTGGTCAGGCTCGTCCACACCACCGCCGCCGTTCCACACCACCGCCCTTGATCTTGTCGGTCCGCCCCGGCCGAGGTTGCCTTGGATCTCACCGCCGCAAACGCAGGCGTAGCCATGGCATTCCTGGCTCGTTGGTGGCGCGCCATCTGCTCGATGTCACCGCCATCGGCAACGAAGGGGTGAGCGTGGGTTAGCGAGGGGAGAGGGAGGGGAAGGCGATCGCGGGACTTGGGTTCAGCTTTAGGGCGGAGCTTGGCATGGGCGTGCACCCACTTTTGCTTTCCACGAGAGGAAGGGAAGAGGAGGCGGTGATGGCTACAGAGTTGAGGCTCGGTGCTCGCAAAAGGAGAAAAAAAAGATGTGTCCGCTAAGTTTCGTGTGTTGTTGAAATGGCGGGTTAATGGCCTCATACCCTTTCGCTCTGTCCGACCCAAATTTGTGAAGGAAAAAGTCTAAATCACACCCCACCTTTGGGAGGTGGTCCAAATCAACCCCGACCTTTGAAATGGTCTAAATCACCCCCCCGACCTTTGAAATGGTCTAAATCGTAGGGGGTGATTTGACCCCCCAAAGCAGTTTCGAAAGTGCTTTAGGGGTAATTTGACCGGTTTTCAAAAGTTAGGGGGTGATTTAGACCATTTCAAAGGTCGGGGTGATTTAGACCACCTCCCAAAGGTGGGGGTGTGATTTTAGACTTTTTCCAATTGGTGAATATGTCGTCTATTTAGGTTTAGACTGTGGGAGTCGGTCTTAGATTTATGCATCTTAATTAGGATTAAAAAATTAACCATATATGCTACGTGTTTCTAACGAACGCCCGAAGGACTATGAGTTCCTAACATATAGATTCAAGTTTCAATATTACACGATTCAGGTGTTGTGATATGTTCCGTGTGCAGCTTTTGCAAATTCCGTGTCTCACGGAGGGTGTTCGCCAAGGGGACTCCCTCTCGCCTATGCTCTTCATCATTGGCATGGAGGTCTTCGCAAGGCCGATGGCCGCGCGTAAGACGACATCCTACCGGGCCTTGCCAATGCCGGCTATCCGGTTCCGTTGCGGCATCTACGCCAGATGACGTCATCATCTTCCTTCGGACCGAACCGCTGAGGCTAGGGTGATAAAGGAAATCCTTGTCATCTTCGGCGCGGTCGTCGGGTCTCGGCACCAACCTTGACAAGTGATCCATCACACCCATATTCTCGCCAGCCAGACAACCTCCAAGCCATCTAGCGGATCATCGGGTGCGGGACGTCGAGTTCCCCATCTCGTACTTGGGCCTACCGCTAAGTACCAAGAAGGTGCCCAAGGCCGGGATTCAAGCAACGGTGGATGCGAAGGCGTGGAGACTTCAAAGCATGCCACGGCCCACTCATGGCAAGAAGCGGCCGCCTAAATGCGGATCAAGTTAGTCCTTTGTGCGGTCCCCATATACGCCATGATTTGCGGGCGGTCTTCCACCTTGGGCGTCGGGCGAAATCGGCGGTATTTGCCGCGCTTCTTACGGACCGGCAGCGATGAATCCATACGTGGGAAGTGCATGGTCGCGATGGCCTATGGTATGCCGTCCCACCGATCTGGGTGGTCTCGGTGTCCCGGACCTGCGACTTACCACGATCACCTTGCAGACTCGTTGGTTGTGGCTACAGCGCACGGATGAAAGCAGGGCGTGGGCGACGTTGCCAGTAAATGTATCCAAGGACATCCAAGCCTTCTTCCGCGCCTCAACATACACGCACCTTGGTAATGTCCACTCCACCATGTTCTCGACGGTCGGCGGATCTAGGGCGAAAGCGGATGCGACATAGCGCCGGCATTACTAGACTTCATCAGCAGAAGGGACATTTCAACCACGACTGTCGCGGCAGGGCTACAGGGCCACGCTTGGGCCGATCAGATCTATGGTGTGATTACCGTACCAGTCACGTAGGACTACTTCAGGCTGTGGGAGCTTGCCAGCCAGGTGCAACTCACCGAGAAAGAAGACCGCCTAGTCTAGAGATGGACAAACAACGGGGGCCTACACGTCATCCTCGGCCTACGTGGCGCTAATGGCGACCGCCACCCGATTCGGGCTGCAACAGATATGGAAGACTTGGGCACCTCTCAAGGCGTCAAGATCTTCCTTTGGCTAGCAAGAAGAAAGTTTTACAATGGACGGCGCATGTGAGACATAAGCATGGGCTACAGGCAAACGACAATCGCTTTTTTGCGACCGGAGCCGAAAAACCATCGATCACATCATCGCATCCCGCTCTTACCCGTGCAGACTGGTGGACCATCTTAGCCATCCGGGTGTCGACTTCGTCACAAGTCGGGCACACGTCGCTAATTGACTGGTGGGAGCGATGGAGGCAGAGATGGCACGGAGAGAAGCGAAAGGGAGCTGACACTCTTTTCGCACTGGTGGCTTGGCACATCTGGAAGGAGCGGAACGCCAGGTGCTTCCGCAGCGAAAACACGACCACAAGCCAGTTGCTGGCGTCCATCAAGCAAACCGCTGACCTTTGGGTCGGCCGGCGCTAGCGCAACCTTAGTCGCCTAACTCGCGAGTAATCCCGTTTGTAACTAGATAGGGAGGCGGCAATCCATGTTAACCATTTACCTCCCTATCGCGTCTCAGCGCTTTGCTTGTAAAACCTTCTACTTAATGAAAAAGATATTCTCGTGTCTTAAATTGACGAAAAGAAGATGAAGAAGGTAGAAGTATAGGATTCCAGCTTAGCTTGATTTTCATTTACTAAGCACAGGAAGATACTATGTTTTTAAAAACGAAATTACATGGTGCAGCGGTACCGTACATGCAGTGCAGGGATACTCTTTTGTTTTTCCTTGCTACATGCATGCAGGCAGCTCCATCCATCATCATATTCATCACGCGGAAAAGTACGCAACGCCAAAGACCAAACCACGGAAGCAAACGACTTTCAGACAGCACGGACACGGGCGAGCCACCGACGACCTCACTGTCGCACGACGACGTGGGACGCTACGGTTCATTCACCAGGGGCAGGGGCACGACGTCGAGGAACAGAGAGCCGCCGGCCGACCGTCTCGGCGTCGGCATCAGAAGATGATCAGCAGTCAGGGCCGGCCTCGACGACGGCCACCGGCGCCGGCGCCGGCACCTCGTCGGCCTTCTCGGCGGCGGCGTCGGTAGCATCATCAGCGGCGATGGCGGCGGCCCCGACCTTGGGCACGGTGACGGTGAGCATGCCGGCGTCCATGGCGGCCCTGACGCCGAAGACGGCGGCGTCATCAGGGAGGTGGAACCTCCCCAGGAACGTGGCGCAGCATCGCTCGACGTGGTGCCACCTGTCGCCGACGCGCTCCTCCCGGCGCACGGTGCGCTCGCCGGTGATGACGAGCACGTTGGTGGCCTCGTCCACCTCCACCGCCACCTCCTCCTTCTTGACGCCCGGCGGGAGCGCGGCGCTGAACACGTACGCCGACTCCGTGTCCCGGCTCTCGATGTACGTGTTGGCGAACGCCGACGTGTCGCTGGCCAGCCACGCGTCGGACGCCACCGACGTGCCGAAGATGCTGAACGGGTTACGCACCCACGACGATGAGTCCAGCGCCAGCGTGTCGAACAGCCTCACCAGAGACATCGTCGTCGACCTCCTAGAGCTTCGCTTAGCTTCTCGATCGAGACACTAGCTGCTGGAGCTCTCTTCGAGATGCAGGTAGCCCCAAGCTTTTAGTGTGTCTTGTTGGGAATGCTTGGAGCTGCTGCTGGTGCTGCTCGGCTGATGGCCTGACCCGGCTATTTATGGGTGCTCGGCGGCGAGGCGCCTTCGGTTCGGTTGTCTCCATCGATTGCACAGTGGTGTGAACGGGTCAATTTGGTAAAATTTACTCGAGACGGACTGATGCGTGATCTGGAGAGTTCACTCGTTCCTCCATGGAAGATGGAGGACACACAACACACAACAACGCCGGCGGTTACCTGCCCTGCTGCCCACGTCGCGGTCGTCCGATCCGCTCGATCAGGCATCGACGGTAGCGATCCGCCGCCGGCTCGCCATCCGGCATCGGCCGGCGTAATGACACGTTGGCGTCAGTGGTGTGAACGGTGGCCACCGGCGGGCTCCACGCCCTACGTGCAATCGCTTTGGTTTTGGGACGTGCGAAATCGTCGTTTCGTGGACGTGGCCTGGCCGTACGCACGCGTGGTCCCGTGGCCGCTGGGCCGGCGGGTGCCTTGTTGGTGTCCCCGGAGCCGTACCGTACGTGGCTGCGCGCCGGAGGCGCCGGAGGAAGAAAAGTCTCCAGCGAGTGCTCGCTGCGGCGTCCTTGTCCGGCAGTTAAGGCCGGGGCCGATGACGACCCGTTCACACTAGCTTCTCGGCACGGCGGCCCTCGCCGGGCAATGACACGTGCGCATCAGGCCGGTCTCCTCCAGCTGACGTAGTAGTACGGTTGTGTTTGTCCTTTTATTTTTGGTATTTCTCATGAATGGTCGTACAAAATCGAGCTCTGATCTAAGATTCTCAGAGATTGTCGACGCAGATCTCAAGGCTGATTATATTAGGAGTGGTAGGTGAGTTGTTTATACACGGAAAGCGAGCAGGTGGCAGGAGGCCTGACGCTTGTAAACTTAAGCACCACGAAGTGTGTAGTTTTTCAAAACCTTAGTGTTTACTCTGTTATACGTCAGAAGATCACTTGCACATGACCACGGAACGTCGTGAATCACTTGTGCACTGCACATGGCGTTCGTTGGATAGCTAGCTTTGGATCGGAGACCGTGGCGTGGCGAGCTCACTCAGCTAGTAAGCTAAGAGCAAGGATTATGATGAGCTGAGAGCCGGCAGTAGCTGACATAGAGGAGAGAGAGAGAGTAGAGCAGGTGTTTGGTGAAGAGCCATTTCGCCAGCAGTAGGCGAAATTATTGTTCTTGCTCTAATATCAACGTACCTTTCTAAACCTGCTCAACAAGCGACTAACTCTAACCACAGACAGTGTACTCTGTGTAAGACTGACTGCACTACACGTACGTTCCTGTCTACGAAGTGTTCATGACGAAACGTAACGAAAGCGAGACGGGACACAACACAACCATTCAAACGTTTCAGGTGAGGCCGGGGTTAGGTTTGCGAGAGGAGAGCCTCTGTTTTTTCCACCGGACCCGGTCCGGCTGTCCGATCTCGTGATCCGACGGCACGTACGTACGTACGCACGGCGCCGTGCGGTTGTTTTCGCGGCGTCATCCATCAGTGCCAGATCAATGGTGACACCGGAGTCGCAACAAAGGCCGCAGATTCGTCGCAGCCCCTCTCCACCACGCAAAACATGCAGCAGGCGACGGATCGATCGTGTCCATGGATCGATTGGAAGGGACGTGGCCGGAGAGCTGTCCCGTGAGAGGTGCCGGTCATCAGCAGCAGCAGCCAACGCAAGTTTTTCTCCACTCTGATTAATAGCCAAGAGCTCCATTAATGATGTGGATTTGTCTTTTTGACTTTTCTGTTTACGCATCGCTTGGTCGTGGCTTGCTCTAAGCAAATGCATGGTGGCCATTAGCCCGGCAGATCGACGGTATCGTTCACGATTCAATTTTTGACAGTACCTACTAATTAAGTACTACGAGGTCCATGTGAAGTTTTCCATCTCTTAGAAACCACGTTACGCGATATAAACTTACTAAGCATCATTAACATGTGAAATCGGAGTCAGTCAATTCCGTGATACGAATTGCTCTTCCTCTTCTTTTTTTTTGGATAAAAATTCTGTGCTACTAATTAAACATTGTCTTAGTGCTGAAGCAATAATATACTAGACAAAAAGGTTTGAAGCAGCTTTGGATGGACTGGTGATTTGAGGGCTATAAGACAAGGGTTAGGTTGGCACGACGCAATGAGCCTCTAGGTGTTGTTATACGGCATCGGTAGATTCTTCCATGATAAAGGTGACAAAAAAACATTTCTATTGTGGTACTAGACCATACAAATCATTTTTGTATATAAATTCTCACACCCCTCCCTTGGCTATGGTGAAAGAAACAGCCCACCGCACGCACAGGCGCTTGGCGACACCGACGACTTGTCAAAACAGGAGTCAAGTATGAGTGGTGTTTGGATTGAGATTAATCGATACACTAATTGTTATAAAAAAAAGATACACTAATCTTTTGTGTTTGAAAAACCTTGTAGATTGTGGAGAAAATTACTCTGCTCATGCTTAACTTTCTATTAATGATTCTAATTGTAGACGCCTCAAAAGTCTTCGAATTTATATGGAAGTTGAAGGACGTGCTAAAAAAATTTCTCAATTTCAGAACTCTTGCTTCCTGCAGTCCTAATAGTGGAGCCTCCACTTCTTTATGGTTGGACAACTGGTCAGGACAGATCCTGGATGCTAAATTCCCTCACCTTTTCTCCTTCTGTAGAAAGAAAAAAAGGTGTTCAGTTAAATTTTTTCATTGATAAGGAGTTGGAGCAATCTTTTTTCCTCCCACTGTCTGGCCCAGCAGCAGATCAGCTGTTGGAATTGGAGGAGCTGTTAGTACAAAATATTGGTAACACGGAGGTAAATGATTCTTGGGTTTACAGTTGGGGGCCTGCATACTCAACTAAAAAAAAGCTTACTTGCTCCTCCAAGGTAAAATCGATGCACCACCCATTTTCAAATGGATTTGGAAGGCTGGTAATTTGGGTAAGCATAATTTTTTTGCTTGGCTACTGGTGAGGGACAAATTAAGCACAGGAAATATCTTGAGAAATATCTTGAGAAGAAAGAATATGTTCCTTTCAGACTATTCATTTGTGTGCACTTATTCTTCGAATGCCCTTTCAGTTCTACTTGTTGGAACTCCATCAATGTGACTTGGGACCTCACACTCCAACCACTTGACATGCTAATCAAGGCTAGAACAGATTCGACAGTCACATCTTTCGAGGAATTTTTCGAACTGCCTTTTGGTGCCTTTGGAAAGCACGTAATGAAATCATTTTTTTTATCATAAATCCACCTCAATCTCAGAATGGAGAATATTGCTTAAGGCAGAGATTAGCTTGGTGTGTATCAAAGCTGAGAAGCGGATCTCAGATCCTTTGTCTTCGTGGTGTGAGAATAGTTTATAGTCATGTCTGTTATTTTTCATACTTTTGGGTCGTGATGACCTTGTATTTTCACATGTTACTGTATTCTTGTTCATATCATTAATAAAATAAAATAAAATAAAATAAAAAAAGTTAGGGGGCTTCCCTGCTGTTCCCTTAAAAAAGTACGATAAAGACTATACTACTTAATGACTCCACACGTTGCTTCCAACAAAAGCAGATTTTGGATGAGCTTTTGCAGCAAAGCACCTAATCTCAAAACGAAAGAGACAATTGGTCATCTTCATCATCCTGAAACTTTTGATTCTTAAGGAACGTGAAACAACAATTTGCAACGGTACTTTCTCTGAATTTCCTTAATAATCTTATTTAATAAACAATTCAAGAACTAGATGTCGCTAGAGAAATTGCCAGTATAGATGCCTAGCGCAATTGAACGTCCACTAATCGGCTCTTGAACTGCCGATATATTTTTGTCAGCTTTTTTAACTGGCGCTAAAAGATTCGTCACGTAAGGGCGCCCCCAATGGTTAGCTATTTGGCTATCTAGATGTGACGCGTGGCAAGCAAAAAGTAGGAGAGAGAGTAATCACTAGCTACATGCAAAAATAGCTAGACTATTTCACGTGGCCCGAGAACATGTGAGATGAACATGTGGGCCAATAACTTAAAATAGTCTTTGTTTGTGTCGCTCACCTCCACATCACCAAACCAAATAGCTAGCACTAGCTATTACCATTGCGGACGCCCTAAGCCAATGTCAATTCGTGTCGTGGCCATAGACACCTAGCTAACGAAGTTTCTAAAAAGTCAATTAGCCTTTTGGCGTCCTTCGAATTAGCACGAAGCACTTAGCACTTTTGGCTCTTCGATAGCCGATAGGTGTTTTTTCTTTTCTTTTTTTTTTTTTTGAGAAAAGATAGCCGATAGGTGTTATATCACCTTCTACGTTGTAGATAAACAAATACATTTTTCAATCACACAAGTAATAATCTCCTCCTTCCGTTCTAAATTATAGTTCGTTTTACTTTTTTAATCCCAAGTTTAACAAGGCGATTGTCGGGACCTAAATATTGGGCCCCGAGACATTCTCCAAACTATGAGAATCTGCCGGCCCGCCAAGGCCCAAGAAAACCTAGCCCGCTATCCTCCCCAAGACGGAGGGACGGCCCGACGGACGATGGACCAGGCCATTGGCCACGACGCCACGTGACGACGGAATCGGCTCCACGGACGGCCCACAAAGCGGCCCAAATGGAGTCACCATGACGTAAAGAGCTCATCACGCCACGAAGGACAAGGTCAAGGACCCCCCGCCAAACAACGAACCATGACGTTCCACGCCGACAGCAGACCAACCCATGGCTCGGACTCGACCACACATCTCCGTTTCGTCCGAGGCTGGCCTAGCTCACCGGCCGGGAGAAATCTCCGCCTCGCCAGGAGGGCCTAGCTCACCACCCCGGGCGCCAAAACTCCGCCCCTCGCCCGAGGGAGACCGCTCTCCATCCTCGGCGAGGTAAGCCCAACTAGCCCATCCCAGGGACGCGCGCACCCTCAGGCGTAGGAGGTTCCGTCTAGAGGAAGGGAAACCCGCCGATTCACGCGGTTGCCGACAGCGAGGCGCGCCCAGTGCCATCGATTACGTCCGGTCAAATCGAACTGCCGAATCGTCTCCCGATCCGACCCGACGGACGCAAAAAGCTGAACCCAGTGGACGTATTACGCCACCCGGCACGGAAACCATGGTGACACCGCTCATTTCCCAAAGCACCGTCAAACGCCACGCTGGGCCGGACCCTCGGGCACCCGACACGATAGCCCCGAACCGCTGGGGGCGGCCCTCGTCATGCGAACTGTGAGGGACGCCTCACGGGGCCTCGGGGCCGCGCCCGAGGGCGGCACGTCCATCATCGGATCGGGGCCAGCGTGTCTTCGTCAAAAGCGACATCCAAGCCGCCCGACCCCGGCGGCGCCCATGCAACCGGTGCAGCCTCGGGAATTAGCCACCTAGGTGTCCACCCGGTGTAAACATTATCTCTCTCCTTCTCCTATAAAAGGGGGGAGCAATGCCTCATTAGAGAGGATTCGGCCCGCTCAACTCCGGTTCACACGGAGGAAACGCGCACACCACCACCACCATAACCACGATCGTGGGGCTTGAGACCAGCGTCTCTCCCACCACGACCACTTTGTAACCCCTGCTGCGGGCTCACCTTTGAGCGAGATAACACGAGCACGACACACCCCGCTGGGACGTAGGGCCCGTTGGCCTGAACCAGGATAAACCGCCGCGTCCGTGTCTATCTTGCGCTACGCCTTCGAGGGAGGAGGCACACGGCATATAAATTCTTTTATTGCCGGCACCCGAGGCACCCGCCGTTCCTCGAAACGCCGACAACGATGGTCAAACTTAGAGTTGAAATGGTCAAACAAAATATAACTTGTAACGGATTTAGTAGTTAGTACTGCTCGGTGAGATTGCTAGAAAACACAATGTAGTATGTGGATATGTCGTGTTAGTTAGAAAATAGATTTCGCTTACTATTTGTATAATTTTGTATGTAAAAGTAATTTAATTTAATATACTTAATTCATACTATAGATTATAAAGATAGTTATGTAATAGATTTGAAACTTAGCATTGGCATAGTATTGTAGAAAATCTGTATTGTATTATCTAGGGGCCGCTCGGAAATGAATGTATTTGTTAAAAATTGTTGGAATGCGGAAATCAGTAGAAAGAGATGTATTCTTAGTTTTAGTTTTTGGATGTGGATATGATAATGAATGTATTTGTTAAAAATTGTTGGAATATAGTAGAAAGATATGTATTCTTAGTTTTAGTTTTTGGATATGGATATGGTAAATGAAATACTTTTAGCAAAATTTTCCTTATTTTCATTGGGCTCAAACTCTTTTTCTTATCCACCACTACAACTCAAATTTGTTCTCACTCCAATAATTTGTATATATCAAGCATGATCCATTTTTCTTAGAATTGACATCATAACTTGTTTTTTTTAATCTACAAGATCAATGATTTTAGATCTAAGCAAAATGGATCTCTCTGGACTTTTTGACATTTGTTTTTAAAAATATATTATGTTTTTAGATCTCTAGGTTCTTTGCGGTGTATTGACTACTAGAGAGCCTATAGTCGCTGCCTCCTCTTGAAATGAAACAAAGCTGATAGGATACAAGATTTACAACTTTATTGTTTTGACTACTACTATTTCATTATTTTTTATCAAAATATTATTATTTGGAAGAATCCCTGCCTTTAGAGCAGTTGGGCCTTATTGTAAGACAGGCCGCGGCCTCATGGTTTGGGGCTGGTTGCTGGTCACGGCCTATCAGCCATCGCCTTGGTTTTTGCTTTTAAAAAATAAAAATAAGCAGAATCAACGGAATATGAACATGTGGCGCCGTCTGATAAGGCACTATTCAATAAACTTAACGTTCAGTAATCTCAAAAAAAAAAAACGTTCAGTTTTACAAAGAAACAAGATTTGGCCTTTCTGCCTACCGGGTCCACTACACACGTCAGTCTAATAAAAATGTGGTGTGGCGGCTTGCCGGACCGCGCTCATCTGTCTCGGCCTCCCGGCAATCTGGCAGAGGGGTCGTCCCTACCTCGGGAGCGGTAGATGGCCAGCCCGAAGTTGAACGGCACACGGACACCTCGATGGTTAGGAAATTGGACGGCAGAACGTAACGACTTGGGTTTCTGGGTGTTTGATACACTCTTTTTCCTCCAGAGTTCTTGTTGACGGCAGTCGGAGTTTAGGAAAGTAGGAATTGAATTAAATCGAAAGCTTAGTTTCTCTGACACGAACTCCTTTTCCACCTTATTTATATTAGCCGGAGGATGGATGATTTTTTCTGGAAAAAATACACATTAATCGTGGTAGAAATTGCAATCGGGCACTCCTATCCTGATCTGTCTAGATATGAACAAGGCTACTCATTACTATCTCACCTGACAAACCAGCCAAGGTTAGATCTGATTGTTGTTACCGTAGTATTGTTCATCATGCTATTTCTTCAGTCTGAAAGTGTGTCAATGCAATTTTCTAAATTACCAATATAATAGTAACGCTTACAAGTAAAAAAGTAAGCCTACTATCTTACACGTCTCTTTCCGTTCGCACTGTATTATTGGTTGAACTTGCAATTGGTTGAATTTGCAAAGGCCCGTAGTTGCCAATGATGTTCTTGCTACAATTGAACTATATATATATCTATCTTCGTGTATTATCTACAATCGCTCATTATTTTTTTTATTTTCCGTTCAGACGCACGGGCACTTTTTTAGTAAAAATAAAAAAATAAACACCATCACCTTGATTGTTCCACTTCCACCGTGCCTGGCAGCAATCTGTGGCTGGCGCTCTGCCAGTCTACCGTTCCTCTTGGCGTCGGCACCATGGCGCTCCCGGCTGAGCACCGCAAAGCCGTGCCTCCTGCATCGTGACGCGCTGCTCATCAGCCACGCATTTTGCTGTTCAGAGCCTGCTGGGTCAATTCAAGGCTAAGCTTCTGGAGCTCTGGACTGCGGTGTCACCTGCCGCCCCCGAGGTGTTCGATCTTGTGGCGCTGAAGAGGGTGCGCTGTTGTGGTTCAGATTCGACGTGAACTCAAGCGCTAGGACCGAGGTAATCACACATCCTTGCGCATCCCGAGCCATCCGCGTCTTGAACCAAACACTAGACATGAGAAAGACTGAGAATGCAGCTAGATTGACTTTGCAGCTGCAGATTTTGCTTGCTGCCTGTCTTGCCATTCTGTGAGTCATTGGAGCTAACTTCTGGCTTTGTTCTCCGTAGGTTGTACAATTTTTGGTTGCTCGCTGTTTGGCAAGGCAATATGCTAGTACAGAGATTGGTAAAGTAAGTGGTTTGTCAATTTTCATGCCGCGGTAGGCCAAAGTTCATCTGTATGCCAGTTTATTGAACCTATTGGCCAACTAGGATGCTTGGTTCTAGATCCAGGAGCCATGCACAATTAAATTTTTTTAGTTTATTAGTTGAGTGCTATTGGTAGTGGAGCAAATATCTTCCTTAGTAGTGTCCTATAAGTTGGGACCTTGCATTACGAATACAGTCATAATCTTGGCCATTGCTATTCCTTTCTGGTAAACATTAAACAGGGAACTGTTCGAAGTTCTCAGAAAGAATATTGAATACAATACAATCCTCTTTATAATGATATATTGCTAGGTGCATATTCAATGGATAGTAGATTAGACAGTTGCATATGCACTTTTATTTTCAGCATGTATCATCTAAAGGTGCTCCAATTTCATAATACTGATACTTGAAAACTACTTGTGTTTGATTTTTATCAAATAAAACCAATCCCAAATGACTATCTTTGATATTTGAGCCACTCTTGCATGCTGAGAAGCAGCCCAGAATACTTCTGAAGTTAGACATCACCAAAGCCTTCGATTCTGTGTCTTGGGCTTTCCTCCTGGAGGTTCTTAGAAGATTGGGATTCGGATCTCGCTGGTGTGACTTAATTTGTGGTCTACTATCAACTTCGTCCACTCAAGTCCTCCTTAACGGCATCCCAGGAGAAAGTATAAGGCATAGGAGGGGGGTTGAGACAGGGGATCCCCTATCTCCCATGCTCTTCATTTTGGTCATGGATGTATTAAATGGGATATTCACTAAGGCTTCCGAGGCTGGGCTGCTACAACCCTTATCTAGGAGACCAATCCAACATAGAATCTCCTTATATGCAGATGATGTAGCCCTTTTCCTCCGGCCAACTGCTGCAGATATTAATCTGTCCTTACAGCTCTTGCAATTATTTGGGGATGCTTCAGGCCTAAAGACCAACGTCCAAAAAAGCAATGTCTTGCCCATCCGTTGTGCTGAAGAAGACTTGGCCCTAATTCAGAATTTGTTGCCTTGTGAAGTGCTGAATTTTCCTTGCAAATATTTGGGCCTTCCTTTGACCATCAGAAAGCTAACCAAGGAGCAAGTTCAACCCATCATTGACAGAATTGCAGATCAGCTTCCTGGTTGGAAAGCTGATTTGATGACACGTGCTGGTAGAGTAATTCAAGTGCAGTTTGTGCTCACAGGTATCCTAATCTATGTCGCTATGGCAACTGATCTCCCTCCTTGGGCTATCAAGGCCATAGACAAGATCAGAAGGGCTTTCCTTTGGAAGGGCCGAAAAGAGGCAAAAGGGGGTCACTGCCTCATTGCCTGGCCTAAAGTATGCCGCTCTCGGGAACTGGGTGGTCTCGGGATCGCAGATCTAAAATCTTTAAGTATTGCCTTAAAAGCAAGATGGCCGTGGCTACAGCGAAGTGTGCCCAGCAAGCCATGGGCAAACCTGCCTATTCAGGTCAATAGAGAGGTTGCTGCCCTCATCTCCGTGGCAATGGTAACAGAGGTTGGGAATGGAACTAATACATATTTCTGGAAGGACAAATGGCTGGATGGCAAGGGGGTTCAGGACATTGCACCTCTTATATTTGCATTGGTATCCAATAGGATAAAAAATAAGCGTACGGTCCTGGAGGCCCTCACTGAGGATAAATGGATAGAAGACATACAAGGTGAAATCGAATGGCAGCCATGTTTCAGTTCCTTGACCTTTCGGACACCTTGAGTGCGGTGGAGCTGAATGAGAATATCCCTGATAAGCATATATGGAGGTTCTCTCCCTCAGGACAGTATACAGCAAAGAGCTTTTTTATGATGTGCTATTTCAGGGAGCAATACCCTTTGAACCTTTTGAGAGAATCTGGAAAACATGGGCACCCCCAAATGCAGATTTTTTCATGTGGCTTGTTGCTCACAACAGATGCTGGACAGCAGACAGATTGGCAAGGAGGGGGCTTCCTCATCCCGAAAAATGTCTTTTTGTGACCAACATGAGGAAAATATTCATCATCTTCTTGTGGGATGTGTCTTCTCAAGGCAATGCTGGTTCTATCTCATGTCACATTTTGGAGTCGCATCACTTGCTCCACAACCATCAGACCAATTCTTTGGTGATTGGTGGAGAAAGGTTGAATTTGCTGCAAGCGGAGATTTAAGGAAGGGGCTGAACTCTCTTGTAATTTTTGGGGGCCTGGTGCATTTGGCGGCACAGAAATGATTGTGTATTCAATGGTGCAGCCCCAAATGTCAATACGGTCATGGCTATGGCAAGAGACGCGGCGCATTGCTGGAGCTTGGCAGGAGCTAAAGGGTTTTCCCTGCTTACTGCCAGAGGAGCAAGCTGACGGGCTGCTACTTGTGTGGTCGTTGTCGTTTTTCTTTTCTTTAACCGGTGATTCCTTGTACTGAGTTTGTGAGCGTGAGTGAGTGAGTGAGTCTCTGAGAGTTTGTGTGTGGGTTCGGTCTCTGTAAGACTCTTTCTTCTACTTTTAATATAATGATACGCAGCTCTCCTGCGTGTTCGAAAAAAAAAAAAAAAAAATATTTGAGCCACTCTCCATGTTTTATCATTGACACACTATAAGTTAACTGGCTATGCAACAAAATGTCTTTTCTCTGTGTTACACGCACTGCAATGTTTTTGTTTGCGTTATTGTCGCATGTTAGTGAAACTGTGTTTGCAAAATGTCAGCTTATTATCTGAAACTAATTAAGGTATTGTGTAGTCTGGTAATGTCACACATGTATATATGTATCTGCACTAAATTATGACCATGTTCTAGGCTTTGACCTCCATCTATTATCTGATTCTTCCCATGCAGATAGATTTGATCTTCTTGAAAATCAAGGTAAACATCTCCTTGAGCACATGAAAATCTGAGTGTTTCTTTCCCTTAAATACAAATTTAATCTCAGTGTATCTCCTCAATATTTAGAGCCGATTCTTCAGAAGTTGTTTAAAATTGAAGTTAACTAGTAGCTGCACTGTAAAAATAGTTTTTCCCCTTCTAAATTTTAACTAGTTTTGTAATGGTACATTTATCATAACTCAAGCTATTTACCATGCTATTCAGTTTCAGATGCAAATTAATTCCTACTCCAAAGCCAATACTTTTTTGGCACTTTTGTACACTCTTCACTACACTGGTGATTGATGCTATCTCCATTTCCTATTAATTCATTTTTATCATTTCACATGGTGTACTGATCATTATTATGTTTTACATCTGTTTTAATAGAATGCTAATAGACAATAAATCTTCAGAAAATAGACATGTAGACAATATTGAAAAAAAAATCCTAAGTGAAACTGTTTATTGCATAAGAAATTTGATTCTTAAAGGTACAGTGGGATCATAACATTGGAGGTTAGCATAGATATAGGTTAACATTATTAGTTATCTATCATCCTAAGAGCAATGCCAAGGTATTAGGTAACCCTTATCGTGGAAATTTACTTATGCAAGTTGTCAGAATTTTCAAAATATTTTGGTACACCATAAACAGAGTGTTGGCTCGATGCTGTACAGACCAAGCGGAACTAGGTTTTTATTTTCTAGAAGGAAAAAAAAAAAAAAGATACATCTTGCAAAAAGGTTATTAAACTGAAATTGAGAGGAAGTCAATCAGCTGATACCTAGATTTTCTAGAGTAGAGTAGCAATACAGCCAGGGCTCACTCAGCCACAGAACCCAAACCTACATTCTCTCATTTGTTATCTACAACATCGTGGTACAGCAGCTGTACTAACAAGGAGACTATACAGTTTTATTTCATTTGTTAACATGAGAAATAAAACTTAAATTCTGAGTACCTTCTATTTCAGTTGAATAAATTGATGGTTCTGGGGTGCAAGAAAAGAATTGCATTGGTGGAATTTCTATTTCTGTAGCACTCCTCTCTAGCATATCTATGACCTTTGTGATAGTAGGGCGAGATTCTGGCATGATTTGTATGCACCACAAACCAATCAAAGCCATCTTTGTTGCGACCTCCTCGGTTGTGCTTGTCACTTCAAAGGTTTCAAGTGTACCACCATTGGATAAGTGACCATGAAGCCATTCTGGGAAATAGACTTGGCTAGAATTGTTAGCATTTGTTTGCACATTCCTTCTACCCCCAACCATCTCCATAAGCACCATTCCAAAGCTATAGATGTCTGACTTGGTTGATACAATACCAAAACTCCTAGAGAATACTTCTGGAGCAATGAAGCCAATTGTTCCTCGTGCACCAGCCATTGAAACAATACTCTCCTTGATGTTACTGAGTTTGGCAAGGCCAAAATCAGCAATTTTCGGACAATAGTTCTCATCTAAAAGGATATTGTGAGGTTTGACATCAAAATGGATGATGCGCCTATTGCACCCTCTGTGCAAATAATCTAACCCTCGTGCAATGCCAATTGCTATTTCATATAACTTGTCCCATCCTAGATCGGATTTTGGATTTTCGGAATAGATGTATCGCTCCAATGATCCATTGGGCATGTACTCATACACAAGACCTCGCTTTGATCCTTCCAAACAAAAAGCCAAGCAGGCAAACAATGTTAACATGAGAGGTGTTCATGATGCTCACAACCTCATTGACAAATTCTTCTCCATCGCTCCTTGAGTTATGAAGTAGTTTGACAGCAACCAGGCGTCCATCACTAAGCTCGCCTTTGAAAACCATGCCATATCCTCCTCCCCTAGTTTTTCACTGAAAGACCTTGTTATTCTTTTTCAGCTCAGTGTACCTGTATCTTTTTGGGTCTTATGCCATATCTAGATAATACCAACTCAATATTTGCTTCAGCTTCACGGTTCTTTCTCTGATAAAGGAATGATTTTTTTTCCAAAGTGGCTTCAGCACAGCAAAAGAGCATGCTAAAAGCATCCCAGAAGTTGCAGATATGAATGCTGTAAGTAAACAAAAATGAGGAAACATTAAACATTACTTATAGTAGTAATACATCAAGAAGTAACATTGCTCATATCAATCAACGTGCTAAATCACACAACATAGAGTGATGCTTCATTGTTGATTTTGGATTTGTTCTTTGTGAACACTACAGTACTTTGGTCTTCTGGATACCAAATTCTTTTGGCAGCTGCTATGAGTGAAGTTCTTACCTGCCATAAGCAACCTGGTGCCATACTTCTTACTGTGACCTCCATCTGCAGACAACACATGGGTTGATTGAATCAATAAGAAATTTTATGGAAATTTTTTTAAGACTGTATAAGAAAAATTGACAAGCTTCACTACTTCAGTGGCAGGTAAAGGCTAAATGATGATGGAGAATTTCCCTAGGTGGCAACCAGTAAGCACAGTATCCCACTTTTTGCGTGACATGGAAATAAGGATTTTTGCACAAGTGTAACCTGTGGCATAATAGAAACTTCCCTTTTTAAGATGAGAACTGGTTTGACTCACATTAAACTTTTCATGTTAGATGTGGTGTAATAAATAATGGTACTTAATCTACTGCTGCTTAATTTAATATGGGAAGATCCCGGCATTAGAAAGAAAACATAGTAGTTTATATGTTACCTCCAGGGGAAGGCGAAATGCAATCCGAAAGATACTTCCTTATGCTTGCCGATGGCACTGAGAAATTGACCTGGGGGATTTGCCCAGCACCTACACTGAAGCTTAGCATCCATTGGAACCGTGGAGATGCATGGCATGAAGAAAAAAGACTCTGCCCATCACCATCTAGCTCTGTGCTCTGGTGAACGGCTTTGTCATCCCCAAACATGCTCTGGAAAAGTGTCAGGTTGCTGTCGCCACAGTTGATCGACGAGAACCACCTCTCCAAGTCTGAATAGCTGCTCAGGAAGTCGGTGACAGGCGGCGTGAAGCTGAACATGAGACTGCAGGACAAATTCGTGAGGACGCTGAGCCCCACATCCTGAACTTCTACGGTATGGGTACCATAAGAAATTTCCTTGAGTAGTAGCTTGCTGGGCGTAACGAGGCCCAGCTCTGGACCTAAGTCGCCGCAGCTGACGTTAATTGATTTCCTACAGGTTGGATCGAGACCGGGAGTACCAACGAAGAAAGGAGGCTTGATCTCTATGCTACTGTCACATGGGAGCTTCGTGAGGCATGAACTGGTGGAGAAGGTTGGGAGGATTAAGAGGAAGATGGCCAGAGAGACCGAGGAGACGTGTGAGGGGCTCATTGCTGGTCACAAACTAGCAACAGGCGCTTTGCAATTGCACCAGCAATATCCAGCAAAACTGCAATCAGGCGACGCTAGTACAAATGCAGAGGCCAGGGGAAGGGGACGAAGACCTGTGATAGTCAGTCTTCGAACTACTGATCACCACACACGGCCACTCGCAAATCACGACAGGAGGAATGTGCCTGTTTTCTCTAAATTCAGTCGTTGCCGTTGACGAGGGCCGAGTTAACGACTATTCAATCACTGCTTCACTGGTTTGTAAGCAATACTACAGTCATTGCCGTACACGGTAATTACTTGACTGATAACCAGTGCCTATGGCATCTCTGACAGGCAGTGTCATGATCTTGAAGAGTTGTTTTGGTTGGAGTCCTAGACTTGTAGGCTTGGGCTTTATTGGTCGTTTTTGGTTGCATTTGATGTTCTCGTGACATTGGAAAATACGATTTGTGGAATGTACGGGCCTTAACCGAAGCTCACATGGTTGTGATGTGCGCACTCTTGTTTGTACTCAGAGGGTTTACTATTTTTTAACAGATAACATTTGAATCTATTTTGCTTCTATTGTTTTAAAATGTTATCTAGTTAAATCTAAATAGATCCACCAATGCATTAGACAACATTTTAGAAAAAAAAAATTGGTAATAGTTTCATATTTACTTGATTAAATTAAAATAAATTAGTTATGATTTTATACATTAAGCCAAATTTTAATTATTTTTTGAAAACAAAGACCATAGATGATCAAATTTGTCTTGTTTCAGTGGTTAGAGGGCGACTTCATAGTTCAACAATCGGACCATTGTGCAAGTTAGACTCGTGTTAAACCTGCAGCATCCAGGGACGAAGACTCGCCATAGACTTGGAACTACGGATCACCACACAGTAGAAATGTGCCTATTTCTCTAAATTCAAAGTCGTTGCTGTTGACGAGTACAGAATAGACAAACAAACGGCCATCAATCAATGCCCACTTCACTTGCTATTATGCCCACTTCACTTGCTATTATTAGTAAGCATAGTAGTATCTACCCCGTCCCACAAATAACTCATCATGTTGACATTAAAACATCATCATAAACAACTCATCATGTTGATGTTAAAGCATCATGTTTAACCGCCGTCTTATTCAATTTTTTTTATACAATTTATAAAATAAATAAATTATTATTAATGTATCTCTAATGATAAAATAAGTCATATTAAAATGGATAATGTTTGTATAAAAATTTGAATAATCTGGCGGTCAAACATGATGTCTTAAAATCAACATGACGGTAGTAATCAACGACTCGGATTCTCGGAGTAGCAGCAGGCTCAGCTCATCACAAGGTGATCGATCGTCTGAACTTCCAAGTTGGCGAACACGTCGTTTCAAAAAAAAAAAAAAATTCGTTTCAAAAAGGTTGGCGAACACGATCGTTTATTTCGGCGAACACAGTCTTGTAGTAGTAGTAGCACACCAGACACTAAGCAGAAGCACGCACTTGACACCAAAACACAACACCTTTAGATACACAAACGATGTGCAGATACAGACTCAGACAGTTTTATTCTTCTTGTCCCACCGCAGGCAGGACACACAAACGGTCGTCCATGGATGCATGCACGCAACGGATCAGATCAACCAGAGATCTCGACGGCCCTGACCTGCGGCTTCTTGACCTCCTCCTTGGGCACGGTAACCGTGAGCACGCCATTGTCCATGGCCGCGCTGACCTGGTCCAGCTTAGCACCGCGCGGCAGGCGGAACCGCCGCTGGAACCTGCCGCAGCTGCGCTCGACGAGACGCCACGCCTCGTCCTTGCCGGGCTCCTCCCTGGGCGCGCTCGCCGCTGATGACGAGCACGTTGCCGTCCTCCACCTCCACCTTGGCGGCGTCCTTGTTGACGCCGGGGAGGTCGGCTCTGAACACGTGCGCCGAGGGCGTCTCCTTCCAGTCCACGCGCACGTTGGTGAGCACCGGGCACTGCTCCGCCAGCGGCCGGACCACGCCGAACGGGTCGGCGCTTGTCCAGAAGTCCAGCGACAGTGGGTCGAACACGTTGCTGCTGCGCACCAGCGACATTGTTTCTTGCTTGTACTGAACTCGATCGATACTTCTTTGGTTATTATGTCACGGATGTAGAACTTGGATTCCTGCTTCGATTCCTGCTCGTGTCGAACTTGGAGAGTGATGGCACGCTTGCCGTAGCATTTTATAGGAGGAAATCGACGATCTTTTGGACGCGTCGTGAAGGGTCCAGGACTGAGGTCTCCTGCTTGTTCCAGCGCCAGTCGGATGAGTCGCGAAGGCTTTTTTGTGCTAAAAAATACAAAGTGGGAATTACACGGAATTACACGAGTTTTCTAGATTCGTTGGGGAGTGGGTAGGTGTTGCGTGGGCCACTGATGGGGGCTGGCGTGGCCGTGTGGGAACTGCACTGGCGTCATGCGTGATGGGCTGAAAAGGTGTAAAGAGATGGGCTGGCATATCCAACTTAACGGGTTAAGATGGATCATGAGTCTCGGCGTCGGCTCTGGTGCCATGAGTGACAGGCCGAAAAGGTAGAATGGACCCAGGTGAGATGGGCGGCGGGAAATACTTAAGATCAACTAAGCCTTGGTTCTTGTCAAAAAAAAAAAAAAAAAAAACTAAGCCTTGGAGGGATGTGTTTATACTTTATAGCCCAAACGGATAGTTTGGATCCATCTAGGCAAAATGACTAGAGTGGGCTTGAGACATGGTACATGAATCGTGCCAGCCCAGGATCTCAGTCCAAGGCCTAGCTCGGAAGCCCAACATAGATATATACGGAATAATGGATAAAATCGAGGAAACAAAATCTAAATAACCCCCTAATGTTTGGCAACTGGTCTACTTAACCCCCTAACTTGTCTAGATTTTTTCCTAATCTCGATTTAAGGTGATTGAGACTTTTTCAGTATAGTTTAAGGGTTTTTTTTTTTTTTTTTGACAAATATAGTTTAAGGTTGTGTTGAGCAGAAGACATGCAACGTCATCGAAAACGCCTCATTGTCAAGAAGGTTTCACGTACCGGAATTCGATGACAACAGGAACGAGCACCGACCTTAGGGTTGGTCCTCAAGTTTTTGAGCTTATATCCCCCCGCTAACGGGGGGGCAAAAAGGGTTTTTGGGTGGGTCTAATATTGAGTGTGTACAGCAGGTTAAACTGAGTTTTTCAATGTTGCGGTGTGGGATGGGACAAGTTTGTCTATGTTGAGTGGCGTGGCAGGTTTTGTCTATCTTGTGGGACGGGGCGGGACTTAGGGCATCTCGGTGGTTTGCTCTTTTGATTGGGGAAGAGGGCCGCTGCCAACCCGCCTCCGTCGGGGCGGAGCGAGGTGGGTTTAGCAGATCATTTTGTGGGGCGAGGCGGGGCGGGTTGAGCAGATTGGTTTATGGGGCGGGTCGGGACGGGTGGGTTTTTGAGGATTTGCCGCACTCTCAGTCGGGAACCTATATCAAGGCATGGACACGAGAGATTGGCTCTTAGTGTATAAGATCGATCCTAATAAGACTCTTTTATTATTCGGGCTAAGAAGGTTATTACTGGGTTGTCAGAGGCTGGACCGTGCCGACTGCCGAGTTAGGAGCGAATCAAGCACGACACAGCGTGAGCCGTGCCCACACATGATTTGGATTGTGTTCTGGTCGATGAGCCACGTGCCTGCCTTGCGGACCCATGAGACCATGACGTCTTTGGTACACATAGACTCGGCAGAAAAGTGAAAAATGTCCGAAGGTGCAGACGTGGGCGGTGATTCAGACTGCCCTTGCCTCCTCACAACGCGCTTCTGTGCTTTGCACCTTCCAGGAAACTACCGGCTGCAGCAACCAAATTTTGCACCGAGACCCCCACCGTCCGCGCGGCCTCTCCGCCAGCCGTCCACGTGGCTCAGCCGTGGCGCGATGCCTGGCAGATTCGCCGACCGAGGTAGCCGCCACGAAGACCCGTCTCGCCGTCCCTCTCACGCACGTACTCGTACGACTTCGCACGACACGCGAGAAAAAAAAGTCGGTGCCCTGCCGCTGCGTGTCAATAGCGCGTCGCCGCCAGCCAGTGTGCCTGCACCACCAGCGCCGGCCTATTAATACCGGCGACGGCGAGACCACTCACCATTACAAGCTCACATCCAGACATCTCCAGACATCCTCAGCTCACACCACACAGGCAAACCTTCAGCGCCGTTCACATCACATCACCACCTCCACACTCCGTTCCCTTCCATTCCACCGCCATGTCGACCAGCGCCAGCGAAGCAGCAAGCCCGAGCCCAGCAGCAGGCCGCGGGGCACGGCCAGAGCCAGAGCCAGAGCCAGAGGCCTCCGGCGGTGGTGTCGTCGGCCGTGGACGACGCGGAGATGCAGAGGGTGTTCGCGCGCATCGACGCGGACGGCGACGGTCGGATCTCCCCGTCCGAGCTGGCCGCGGTGTCGCGCGCGCCATCTCCCCGCCGTCGAGCTCCTCGCACGGGCGCCGCGAGGTGGCGGCCATGATGGACGAGCTGGACACGGACCGCGACGGCTTCGTCGACCTCGGCGAGTTCAAGGCGTTCCACGCGCGCGGCGCCGGCGGCCGCGGCGGGGACGGCGACCGCGGGACAGCGAGCTCGACGCCGAGCTCCGCGCGGCCTTCGACGTGTACGATGTCGATGGTGACGGCGGCATCACGGCCGCCGAGCTGGGAAAGGTGCTGGGCCGCATCGGGGAAGGCTGCAGCGCCGAGGAGTGCCAGAGGATGATCGCCAGCGTTGATACCGATGGTGACGGATGCGTCGGCTTCGAGGAGTTCAAGAAGATGATGTGCCCACAAGACGGCGCCGGCGCCGATGCCGCCAGGGCGGCCAAGGCCAAGAAGGAGTAAGGGGTGTGTGCTCAGGGAGAAGAGGGCTGGAGTGTGTCTGCCTCTGGCTTCATTTTCACCTACTCTTCTGCGGTAAAAAAACTACTATAGTAGGGAATAAAAATTATCCATGACTCTCATGTAGTAGACGTAGGAGTAGTAGTATTATATAATGTATATATTGCCATCAGTATTATGTTGTGGCGTTCTAAATGTATGTACTGATTTGATTTGCTGAGCCAGATCAATTTGGTTTGACTTATCCAAGCCATTCCCGGCTCACATCACATGTGTGCGACTTTTGCTGCGATTTGAGGCTTCTATCTAGTCGTAGTCAGGATTAGCACACAAGTCGGAAGCAAATTCAACCAAGAAATCCTAGAGAGTGGAGCTCCTCTCTTCAGAGTTCAGACACAGTTCCTCTGTTTCCATGTTTCAGTGTGCGTTTCTTTGGTTTTGACAGCCGTTACAGTAAGTTGCATAATTTCGCTGGTGATTCAGTATTTGATTGAGCCGTCGACAAATTCTGATGTGACAGCAATATCTGTAGAAGGGATAGGAGTAGGCGCGTTAGCATTCCGATAGGCGATAGCGCGTCGGTGCCCTGCAACCAGATCGATTGAAAGTTTCGGGACCATCCTCGCTGCTCGCTTGCCTTGGCATGATAGAATCGAAAGCTGCTGGGATGGTCCTGCTACCGGGAAAATCTTCACGGCACTGGCGTCGAAACGTCTGTATCTAGAACGATTAATCTTATCCAGATGTAGAACGAACGGCCTAAAGACGCAGCACTACAGTCCTAGAGCTAGGACTGCACTGAAGCGGCACTCAAGTCGAGCTATGACTGTATTGTAGCATCGACATTCTGTGGCTCCCGTGATCAGTTGCTGGTTTTAATTTCCACGGCAACGAACGCCCCTTCAAAATCATCCAGCCCCTTCCGAATCTGCTTCCAGACGGCCGGCTAGGCGGCCAATGGTTTTCTCAAAAGATTTTTGGGTGTTCAGCCCGTCAGCTAAGCTATCAGATCTTCGAAGATCTCCGTTTCTGTGAGTTTAGTTCCCCTTCTTTGGTCGACCGTCAGCTGGAAATTTTCAAGACAAACGGCTGGCTTCCCACGATCATAACAAAAGAAAGGTTTGCAGGATGTTGATATTGGTCAAAGAGAACTACAGTAGATGGTGTCAAGTGCCCACAGGCCACAAATAAATGAGAGACTGTTACTCATATGCCATTAAGACTATCTCCAACACCATACCTATTACTTCAAAATAGGTGACACACATGTTTAGGTGACCCACATGTTAAAACCACCCTCCAACAGCTCATGCATCCCAAGAATGCAAAATACATAGAAGGAGAGGGTTGGCAAAAATGAGGCTTCTCTCTCCTCAAACGCATCCCTGCCACCATGTATGGCGATAGGGACGGCAACAACCACGACACCATGTACACATCCTTGCCTGGTCGAGAGAGGAGATACGGGTTCATAGCGGGTTCAGCTGCCGGCGCCGGGACCTCGTCCACGCGAGGCCAGGTGCCACCGTCGAGGTAGGCGTTGTTGATGCGGCGGCGAGCCGCGCCCGCGGCGACGGCCGCCCCCTCGTCGCGCAACACGGAAGACCAAGCCTCCTACGCGTGTCCCGTAGATGTGGGCCTTTAGGGCCGTCGTGCGCCTGGGAGGGAGGAGGCGGCGCACCGCCGTGCACTTCCACCCAGCGTCGGCCCGGCCGCGGCCGCACGCCCCCGGGACCCAGCGCCGCCACGCACTCGCTCGGGCCTTGGTGGGGTGCCGTTGAAAGATCCTAAATGGCTAGAGGGGGGGGTGAATAGCCTAATAAAATTTCTACAAAAGCACTAGAGCAACTTGTTAGTAAATAACAAAGCGTAAATGTGTTTGCTCTAGCTCTACTTGTCGGCAAGCCTCCTATTGACAATTCTAGTTGCTATAGTCTCTAATTCACACACAAGGGCTAAGTCGCTACTTTAACACTAGGTGAACAAGCTAAATTACTCTAGCAACTAAGCAAGACTACACAATCTACACAAGCACAATATATATATATCAAAGTAATGCAAGTGTAGAAGTGATATACCACAATGTCGAGGCTAGTCAATCCAATCACCGGGGATGTTGTCACAATATGAATAATGAATCCGAAAGCCAAGAGACAACAAACACAATGGAGAGACACGAAGATTTAACCCGAAGTTCACTTGAGCACCCTCAAGCTAATCTCCGTTGTGCCGACCTTCTCACAAGTGGGGGCAAGATGGAGCTCACTCCTAGCCAAGTGCCTTTAGGCTACTTGCACCCAAAGCAAATGAGAGGTACTCACCGACACGAGCAATGTATTAACTTGCAATTCGTCGTCCCGACGAGGATGCACAGTCCTCTCACAAATCACCGGAGGTGGCCAAGAACATACACCTTCTCTTGCCAACGCCTCCACCAATTGAAATCTTATGTTTGGTTTTGGAAATTGATGACGACACATGTGGACTAATCCTTTGCTCTAAGTGTGTGACTTTAGAAAGGATTAGATGGATGACAAGGAGCATGATGATCATGAACATGCACAATGGTGATGAACATGGTGGATCGTCAAGCTCGGTGATCGGCTTGAGAGGAACCCGGGAGATCAAGGCAAAGGTATCTTGATAGGGTTTTCCTTTTGGTGATCAAGACACGATAGAGCGTGTGATCACATTTTAGGATAGATAGCCGACTATCAAGAGTGAATGCCGCGACAATCCTTGCATGAAGTGCTTCCAGGTCCAATTGACTTGCATATTGCATTTAGGACAATGAGAGCACTAACTTCGGTCTTGCCTAACATCTCGACGTGCTAACTTTGGTGATAACGTGGTCATCTTGACGTGTTGGCAACATATGGCAAGAGGCTAAAACAAGTTTGAAGCAAAGAGCAAAAGAAAACATGAAGACTTCTTTGTCCACGAGGGGGTGACCGGACGCACGAGGAGGCGATCGACGCGACCGGCCGGGGGTTCCGGCCGTCGCGTCGCGTAGAGCCCCGCGCAGCGGGTTTCCTCGCGGACGCCGCGGACGGACCTCGGACCGATGCTTCCGTCACGACCGATCGACAATGGACCGACGCGGAGGAGGGACGCCGGTGTGGGCCCATGCCTTGTCGGTAGCGGCGACGGAAGCACCGGCCGGACCACTCGACCCGGACCCGCCTGGTGGTTCCTGGGCCGGCGTCCGGCCGATCGCGCAGAGAGCAAATTTTTAGAGTTACGGCTCCATTTTGAGAGGAGCCTATATATACTTGGATGGCCGGGTACATGCTCTCTCTCTTGGACATTTGAACACTCTAACTTGCTAGTGAGCACTTGAGACTCCTCTCCACTCATCTCTCCATCCATAATTCGTATTCTTGGTGAGATTGAGAGTGATAGAAGTGCATTGCATTGGTGATTGCATCTAGAGGCACTTCATCCTTGGAGAACCGCCGCGGGATTCTTGTTATCTTGGGAATTTGCCCTTCCTAGCGGCTTGGAGCAAGAGGCGGTGTTGAGCTCGATTGGAGCTTGTTCGAGGCCACACCGGTGGTGATTGTGAGGGGTCGTTCCTTACTCCGGGGAGATCGCGAAAGGAGCACTAGTGGATTGCTCGTGGGTTTGTTGGACCCCTCTTGTGATTGTTGCTTGAGCTCCCATAGGGGATTTGGCACCGCCATTAAGCTTGGCAACATCAAGTGAGTGTGTCGCCACAACGGGGAGTAGCGTGCCGGCAAGCACGTGAACCTCGGTGAAAAAAATCATCGTGTCACTTGTTCTTGCTCGTTGGAGATTTCTTGGTGATCACTTCGGTGATTGGCAACAACCTCGACACTACACCGGTGGTATTGTATTCTAGCACCTCTTTGCATTACTTTGGTAGTATATTTGTTAGGGTGCTTAGTTGAGTAGTTTGCTTAGGCTTGTTAGCTCCTAGTGGTAGAATTAGTTAGAATTGCTTGTCCACCTAGGAGTAACTTAGCAACCTAGCCTTTGTGTGTGATTAGAGATATTAGACTTGATAGAATTGCTAGGAGGCTTGCGTAATTAGCTCGAAGCATTAGCATTTGTGCTACGCCGTCTTATTTACTAACCGCCTTGCTTAGTGTTGTTTGTAGAATTTTTAATAGGCTATTCACCCCCCCTCTAGCCATTAGGACCTTTCAAGTGGTATCGGAGCTAGGCACCGTTATTTGTGAGGCTTAACATCCTACGGTGACAAAATGGCAACGATGTTTCATGTCAACAACACCAAGAAGGCGCTACCTTTCGATGGCACAAATTTTGCCTATTGGAAGGTTAAGATGACCGCACACCTCAAGTCAATCAATAGAGAAGTGTGGGTTGTCACGGAGAACAAGTTTGAGGTTGCAAAGCCCAATGAGCCAACCGCCGCCGAAGAGAAGAAACTATATGCCAATGATGTGGCCGTGAGTGCTTTCCATGAAGCATTCAATGATCGAAGTCTTTGAGCAAGTCAAGTCTCTCACAATTGCTCATGAGATTTGGAAGAAGCTTGAAGAATGCTATTAAGATACCGAAGGCGTCAAGCAAGCCAAAGCATATATCAAGCTTGAGCAATTCAATAGCTTCAAGATGGAAGAAGATGAGAGCGTGCCGGAGATGTTTCACCGCATGCAAGTGTTGGTAAATGATCTCAATGCTCTAGGAGAAGAGATCAAGGATAAGACCTTCAACATGAAGTTCTTGAGGTGTTTAGGAGAGGTTTGGGATATTCATCACCGTGCTAGTGAGGACAAACTTGAAGGATTTGACTCCCAATCAATTGCTTGATGAGGTCATGACCCGATGACTCCTATAGAGATGACAAGAAGAAGCAAGAGCTCATCAACAAGGCAAACAAGAAAGTCAAGGATGAAGAGAAGAAAGAGGACAAGAAGAGCTTGGCACTCAAGGCTAGCTCATCATCCAAGGGCAAGAAGAAGAAGGAAGAATTAAGTGATGAAGAGGATGGCACCTCTACAAGTGGGAGTGAAGTTGATGAACAATTGGCCCTCTTTGTGAGAAGATTGGGCAAATATGTGAAGAAGACATACATCAACAAGAACAAGAAGAAACAATCATTCAAGAAGAAGACCAAGGATGGCAAGAATGAAGGCAACATGACATCCTTTTCGTTGCCATGATGATTGTCACTTGATTGCCGAATGCCCATATGATAGTGATGATGAGAAGGGCATCAAGAAAGCAAGAAAGAAGAATGATGCCAAGAATGAGAAGGAGAAGAAGCCCAAGAAGAAGAATGAGTCACATGTGGCTATGTGGGATAGTGATGGCTCATCCTCTTCAAGTGATGAAGAAGAGGAGAAGAAGAGCAAGAAGAAGGGACAAGCTCACCTTGCTATGCATGACAAGATCTCCCTTTTCGACACTCCTTCCTCATGCTTCATGGCTAAGGCCACCAAGGTATAATCTATCACTAGTGATGATGATGATGATAGTGATAGTGATAGTGATGATGAGGAGAAAACACTCACTAGGGAGGAATTACAAAGCATGCTTGATGATTGCATTGTCATGTTCAAGCAAAGTAGAAAGGAATGCAAGGGCTTGCGTAAGGAAACAAAGAGCCTTAAGCAAGAACTTGATGAGCTTCGGGCATCTTATGAGAGTCTAGAGGTAGACCATAAGAAGCTTGAGAAAACTCATTCTAAGTTAGAGAAAGCTCATTCCTCTCTACTTGAAGAGCACAAGTTGTGCTTAGTTGTTGAAAATGTTGATACATCCAATGCAAGCATCATGTGTGACATTCTAGTTGATGAATCAACACCCAAGTGTAAGACCTCCACTAGCATTATCACTAGCACATCCATCACTAGTGAGGATAATGAAAACCTTATGCTTATTCATGAGAATGCTTGTTTAAAGAGGGAAGTAAAGGAGCTCAATCACTCCTTGGCTAAGGCCTATGGTGGTGATGACCGCTTGCTTATGTGCTTGGGTAGCCAAAGGGCATCCTTATATAAGGAGGGCTTAGGCTATATCCTCAAGAAAGGCAAGGCCGTCTATGTGACTCACAAGATTCGTTTTGTGAAGAATAATGGTAGCTATTGCAAAGCTTGCAAGCAAGTTGGTCATGTAGAGCAAAAGTGCATGAACAAGAGGGCCAATGTTACTTCTATCAAGCTTGATCATTCTTATATGCTTGTAAAGAAGAACAATGGTGTTCGTGCTAGGTATATTGGTACACCATGGATGGGCTCAAAGAAGAAAGCCATTTGGGTACCAAAGGCCTTGGTGACTAACCTTGAAGGACCCAAGCAACATTGGGTACCTAAGAAGAATTGATCTTTGCTTGTAGGTCAATTATCGTGCCGGAGGAGAGCATTGGATAATGGATAGTGGGTGCACTCAACACATGACCGGGGATTCTAATATGTTCAAGTCTATTAGCATCAAGGGCATTGATGAATATGAATCAATCACATTTGGTAATGACAAGAAAGGTAATGTGTTGGGACTAGGCAAGATTGCTATCACTCAAGAGAAGAGCTTATCAAAAGTGTTGCTAGTTGATCATCTTGATTACAATCTATTGTCAGTCTCTCAACTTTGTGACCATGGCTACAAATGCATATTCACAAGCAAAGAAGTTGAAGTGGTTAGTGGTGATGGTGCAAATATGATCTTCAAGGGATTTAGATATGGTGATCTCTACCTTGTTGATTTCAACTCAAAAGAAGCCAAGTTGACAACATGTCTACTCTCAAAGGCTAGCAAATGGTGGTTGTGGCATAGAAGGCTTGGTCATGTTGGAATGGAGCAATTGAACAAGTTGATGAAGCATGACTTAGTTAGAGGCTTGGATGATGTGAAGTTTGAGAAGGACAAACCTTGTGGAGCATGTCAAGCCGGCAAACAACATGGTAATGCACATACAACCAAGAGCACAATGAGTACAAGCAAGGCATTTGAGTTGCTACACATGGACTTGTTTGGGCCAACATCATACTCTAGCATTGGTGGCAACAAGTATGATTTTATCATAGTTGATGACTACACTAGATATACATGGGTGTTCTTCTTACATGACAAGAATGATGTGTTTGAGCTTTTCAAGACATTTGTCAAGAGGGTTCAAAATGAGTTTGAGACATCCATCAAGAAGATTAGGAGTGACAATGGTAGTGAATTCAAGAACACAAGAATCGAAGAGTTGTGTGATGAGCTTGGGAATTGACATCAATTCTCACCAACCTACACTCCACAATCAAATGGTGTAGTTGAGAGGAAGAATAGAACCTTGATTGAAATGGTAAAATCAATGCTAAGTGAATACAATGTTAGCCATTCCTTTTGGGGCGAAGCAATCAACACGGCTTGCTATTGTAGCAACCGTCTCTATTGCCATGGAATGCTTGGCAAGACACCATATGAGTTACTCAATGGAAGGAAGCCCAACATTGGTTACTTTAGAGTCTTTGGTTGCAAATGCTACATTCTCAAGAAAGACACAAGATTGGGCAAGTTTGATAAGAAATGTGATGAAGGGTTCCTTGTTGGATATTCAACCACAAGCAAAGCATATAGAGTTTGGAACTTGGGTAGTGGCAAGCTTGAAGAAGTTCATGATGTTGAATTTGATGAAACCCAAGGCTCTCAAAATGAAGTTGAAAATCATGATGAAGTGAGTGGTTCCAACTTGGAGAATGCCATGAGAAATATGGATATTGGTGACATTCGGCCAAGGCAAGTTGATGATGAAGAAGATACTCCATTGCCTACAACTTCGGTTGATATTGGTGCAAATGAAGCTAGCACTAGTGGTACTCAAGATGAAGATCAAGAGCAACAAGCTAGTCCATCTCCTCATCCTAGTCATTAAGTGCAAGTGATGCAACCATCCAACATTGCAAGGGATCACCCAATTGATCAAATTGTTGGTGATATCAATAGTGGAGTGGTTACTAGAAGAAGACTAGCATCTTTTTGTGCTCACCATGCCTTTGTAGCACAAGAAGAACCGGAGAACATTAAAAATGCACTCAAGAAGGAAGATTGGATCAATGCCATGCATGAAGAGTTGAACAACTTCAAGAAGAATGACGTATGAGAATTGGTGGAAAGGCCAAAGGACTATAATGTGATTGGAACTAAGTGGGTCTTCAAGAACAAGCAAGATCAAGATGGAATTGTTGTGAGAAACAAGGTAAGGCTAGTAGCTCAAGGGTACACTCAAGTAGAGGGTCTTGACTTTGGAGAGACCTATGCACCGGTTGCTAGACTTGAAGCAATAAGAATCTTGCTTGCTTATGCATGTGCTCATGACATCAAGCTCTATCAAATGGATGTGAAAAGTGCATTCTTGAATGGCTTCATCAATGAGTTGGTGTATGTAGAGCAACCACCGGGTTTTGAAGATGACAAGTATCCCAACCATGTCTACAAGTTGAAGAAAGCATTGTATGGCTTGAAGCAAGCACCAAGAGCATGGTATGAGAGGTTGAGAGACTTTTCCTCTCTAAAGGGTTCAAGATGGGGAAGGTGGACACCACTCTCTTCACCAAGAAGATTGGCAAAGACTTGTTTGTGTTGCAAATATATGTTGATGACATTATCTTTTGGGTCAACCAACCAAGAGTTTTGTGAAGAGTTTGCTAAGATGATGGCCAATGAGTTTGAGATGTCAATGCTTGGAGAGCTCACATTCTTCCTTGGACTTCAAATCAAGCAATTAAAGAATGGCACATTCATTAGTCAAGGCAAGTACATCAAGGATATGATCAAGAAGTTTGATCTTCAAGATGCCAAGTCAATGTCCACACCAATGGGAACCAATGGAAGCTTAGACCCGACCCTAGTGGCAAGATGGTTGAGCAAAAGAAGTATAGGTCTATGATTGGAAGTTTGCTCTATGCAACCACATCAAGACCGGACATAGCATTTAGTGTGGGCATGTGTGCTAGATATCAATCCGATCCAAGAGAAAGTCACCTCAAGGCAACAAAGAGAATTGTGAGGTACTTGAAGGGCACACAAGATGTTGGACTATGGTATCCAAAGGGATCCAAGTTTGATTTGATTGGATATTCGGATTCCGACTATGGAGGGTGCAAGATCAATAGAATGAGCACAAGTGGCACATGTCAATTTCTTAGAAGGTCACTAGTATCATGGTCTTCAAAGAAGCAAAATAGTGTTGCTCTTTCAACCGCCGAAGCCCGAATACATTAGTGCGGGAAGTTGTTGCACTTAATTGCTTTGGATGAGGTCAACATTGAAGGATTTTGGATTCCAATTTGACAAAGTCCCATTGTATTGTGACAATGAAAGTGCAAGGAAGATGACCCAAAATCCGGTTCAACATCCAAGAACAAAGCACATTGATATAAGACACCACTTCATAAGAGATCATCAACAAAAAGGGTGACATTTGTATCATGGGCATTGGCACCGAAGATCAACTAAGCCGACATATTCACCAAGCCACTTGATGAGAAGAGGTTTTGCATGCTAAAGGGAGAATTGAACATTATTGACTTCTCCAACTTGAGTTGATGCACTCCACTTATATGACATGCCTCTCCTTCGACATACCCCAAGGTAAAAGTTGGTTGTCATGGCATTCATATATAGCTAAGGACTTGTTAGTGCATCTAGTCATCATGCAATTTAATAGGCTCATTCATGGAAAATAAAATGTTTTCAATGTATGTGTGGCACCACTATAGCTTTGAATGATTTTATGAACTAGTGGTGGCATATGACATGTTTATGTGCTTGCAATCCTAGTGTTAACTCTAGAAAATGCGCTATTGATGTGTATTCTAACATGGTGCAAGATAACCCTTATGTATATGAGGTGTGAAAAAAAAGCTTGTCCTTGGTTCAAACTTGAATACATGGAAAGGCAAGTGATCTAGATGAGACCACATGTGATATTTTGATTGACTTGATTTCTCTCTTTTACACCTTTTTGGTGATTGTTGACAAAGGGGAGAAATAAGTCACAAAGATGTTAGAAAGGATCACACAAATAGAGAGAGCAAGCTCATAGACTATTTGTGCATTTTGTTTGTGCATGATCATAATGTGATGTTGCATTGGCAATCTAAATTTAATATACATGATTGCTTGGTGTATGCTAGTTTTTGAAAATTGATTGGTGTATTGACCAACTTGCATGCATAGGATGTATCTAGACAAAGCTCACATTTTAGCCTATAATGTTGATCTCATGGGGTATGTTGAGTTTTTTTATGAATGTCTAGATACATGATGCTAAGGACTCGATGGTTTTACGCTTCAAAGGTCCAATTCTAAAACCTTAGCATCTCTTTTGGTATTAGTATCTCTCCCCATGTTTTCTATCCAACATATGTGCTAAAATTGAACCAAACACATGGAAGCACATATGTAGGGGAGCTACTACTACCAAAACCGAACCTTGAAATGATTGTCCATCTCTTGATTCATGATCAAAACTCTATGGGCAAGCAATTCAAGTTCAATTGAATTTTATTCCTTTCTTTGTGAGTTTGGTTGTCATCAATTACCAAAAAGGAGGAGATTAAAATCTCATGTTTGGTTTTGAAAATTGATGACGACACATGTGGACTAATCCTTTGCTCTAAGTGTGTGACTTTAGAAAGGATTAGATGGATGACAAGGAGCATGATGATCATGAACATGCACAATGGTGATGAACATGGTGGATCGCCAAGCTCGGGTGATCGGCTTGAGAGGAACCAGGGAGATCAAGGCAAAGGTATCTTGATAGGGTTTTCCTTTTGGTGATCAAGACACGATAGAGCGTGTGATCATATTTTAGGATAGATAGCCGACTATCAAGAGGGAATGCCGCGACAATCCTTGCATGAAGTGCTTCCAGGTCCAATTGACTTGCATATTGCATTTAGGACAATGAGAGCACTAACTCGATCTTGCCTAACATCTCGGCGTGCTAACTTTGGTGATAACGTGGTCATCTTGACGTGTTGGCAACATATGGCAAGAGGCTAAACAAGTTTGAAGCAAAGAGCAAAAGAAAACATGAAGACTTGCTGTCACGGGGTGACCGGACGCCGACGAGGAGGCGGACGGACGCATCGACGGTGGTTTCCGGCCGCCAAGGCGTCGCGAGAGAGCCCCGCAGCGGTTTTTCGCCGACGCCGCGGGGACGACTCGACCGATGCTTCCGGTCACGACCGACCCTCGCGGACCGGACGCGGAGGAGGGACGCCACTGTGGGCCCATGCCTTGTCGAAGCGGCCAGGAAGCACCGACCGGACCTGACCGGACCGGACGCCGGTGGTTCCGGTCCAAGGCCCGGCCAATGCTAGAGAGCAAATTTTTAGAGTTACGGCTCCATTTTGAGAGGAGCCTATATATACTTGGATGGCCGGGTACATGCTCTCTCTCTTGGATATTTGAACACTCTAACTTGCTAGTGAGCACTTGAGACTCCTCTCCACTCATCTCTCCATCCATAATTCGTATTCTTGGTGAGATTGAGAGTGATAGAAGTGCATTGCATTGGTGATTGCATCTAGAGGCACTTCATCCTTGGAGAAGCCGCGGGATTCTTGTTATCTTGGGAATTTGCCCGGTTCCCTAGCGGCTTGGAGCAAGAGGCGGTGTTGAGCTCGATTGGAGCTTGTTCGAGGCCACACCGGTGGTGATTGTGAGAGGTCGTTCCTTACTCCGCGGGAGATCGCGAAAGGAGCACTAGTGGATTGCTCGTGGCTTGTTGGACCCTCTCTTGTGATTGTTGCTTGAGCTCCCATAGGGGATTTGGCACCGCCATTAAGCTTGGCAACATCAAGTGAGTGTGTCGCCATAACGGGGAGTAGCGTGCCGGCAAGCACGTGAACCTCGGTGAAAAATCATCGTGTCACTTGTTCTTGCTCGTTGGAGATTTCTTGGTGATCACGGTGATTGGCAACAACCTCGACACTACACCGGTGGTATTGTATTCTAGCACCTCTTTGCATTACTTTGGTAGTATATTTGTTAGGGTGCTTAGTTGAGTAGTTTGCTTAGGCTTGTTAGCTCCTAGTGGTAGAATTAGTTAGAATTGCTTGTCCACCTAGGAGTAACTTAGCAACCTAGCCTTTGTGTGTGATTAGAGATATTAGACTTGATAGAATTGCTAGGAGGCTTGCGTAATTAGCTCGAAGCATTAGCATTTGTGCTACGCCTTCTTATTTACTAACCGCCTTGCTTAGTGTTGTTTGTAGAATTTTTAATAGGCTATTCACCCCCTCTAGCCATTAGGACCTTTCACCAATCACCAAGCCGGCTAGGAGTGGTGCTCTCCAAGAGCAACAAGAAATCCACCGGCTCACAACGATCCCCAAGTGCCACTTGATGCAACGATCAAAGCAAAGTGCACTTGAATCACCTCTACTCACTAGAATGATGCTCACAAGCAAAGAGAGTGAGGAGGAGGATGTTTACTCAACTCAAAGGGTGTTAGAATGTGTAAGAATGACCAAGAGACCTTCCCATGGCCGGCCAAACACATATTTATAGGCATCCCATCGAAATAGAGCCGTTAGGTTCGAACCCGCCGAAAATGTATAAATACCGACGCCGCCAGCGCCGCGTGCCAACCCAAGACGGCACCGCTACGACACAACATCGCCGGACGCCGCCAGCGCAACGCCAGACGCTGCCAGCGCCGGGTCCGGGGCGACCTCCCTTGACATGCCGACCGATCACACCGGCCGAGACGCCGGACGCCGCCAGCGAAGGCCAAGCGCCGCTCAAAGCCGCCGCCGAAACCTCGCCAGCAAAAGTGCCGGACGGGACTCATCTCAGAACACCTCCGGTGTTAATTACACTAAAACCCGACATGTCATCATAATCATTGCAAAGCATCCATGTTTAGCCCACCATGTGTTGCATTGAACTAAAATGAGTTTATTTTATGCTTGGTTGCAATGTCGGGTTGAAAAGACGCTTAGAGAGATCAGATTCCGAAACTATTCCCCTTTGTCGGAAACCCTAATCTTAAACCCTAGTTTGTTCCCTTTTTAATTTATTCAAAATTTATCAAGATTTTGGGTATGGTTATTAAAGCATTTTTGTAGGGTTTTCAAAATTGAACAAAGTTGGTATTTTGAGTTTTCAAAGTTTAGTTCAAAATTTTAAAGTAATTTTGAATTTCATTCAAACCCAAATTGCCCCCTTTTCTATATTTCAAAATTTATGCAAAATTTGAGAAAACTTTCAAAAGCTAGTTTGTAGATCTTGTTGAGAGGAACAAAAGTCATGTACAAAGTTTTTCCAGTTGTTACATGTTTTTAAAAGTAATTTTGAGTTCAAATTTCAAATTTTGGAACTGCATTTCAAAAAGTCCTATTTAGAGGCAGATTTTGAAAATGGTCCAATTGAGAAAATTGTAGATCTTGAAAAATTAAGGGGGTTACTTTTTGGAAATTTTTGAGCATGGTTCAAAATTTGGGAGTAATTTGAATTTTTGAGAGTTAGGGTTGAAGGTGAGCGGTAACCCGACCTATCCTACCCGCCACCGGCGTCAAGGTTCGCCGCGTCCGTCGGGCGATTTCGGCGCGGCACGCCGACCACCTGGGCGTCTTAGCGACCTCTCCAGCCACCTTCCGTCCCCTCCTTTGCCTATAAATAGCCCATGGTCGCCGTCGTTTTCTCCTTTTTCCCAAACTCGCCGCCGCCAGGCTCCGCCCGTCCGCATGGCGTCGTTAAATCGCCGTCGAGCCACCATTCACCCAACCTTCTACCTCAGCCTCTTCGCGAACTTCCTAACCTACCTCACGGAACCCGGCCGCGGCCTCCTCGCGGCCGGAACGCCGTCAGCGACCCCCGTCTTCCCCTAAGTCAGGCCGGAGCGCCGCCGCCCCTCGACCTCGCCGTCGCCGGCCTTCTCCGGTGAGTTTTAGCCCAACCAACTAGCCGTGCGTCGTCGCTGGACATCGTGGTCATGGCGGCTCGATGGTTTTCACAGTGGAAGCCCCGACGACGGGAACGCCGCCGTCGCCGCCGCCATTGCCGCTGCCGCCGCCGACCCCTCTCCTGGCGCCTCCGCCCAAACCAAGCCCCCGCCCTAGAACCACGGTGAGCCCCTCGCCACGTTTTTCAAGTCAGTTTTCAATTTAGACCAACACCGCCGAACACGCCGCCGCGGCCGGTTGTAGCAGGTGGGCGCGCAGACGCCGCCGGTGGCGCCACGCGCCGCACGTGAACGCTGCCGTGCCGGCATCGTTCATGTTGGGCCGCCCAACATCGTTCCTTCAGGTCGGTCCGACATCGTTTCACGATGGGCCGTGAACAAAGAGTTGGGCCATGCAGAATAACAGCCGAAATCGCCCCAGAACCCATTTTTCAATTTCCAAATGTTTTATCCAATTTCTTTATTTTGAATAGTAACCGATTTTGTAAATTTCATATAAATTCAAATATAGCTTCAAAAATTCTGATTTTTTTTTGTGTAGCCTTCCCATGGGTATGTCTATCCATGAAAAATTTGAAACTTGCATTTTGAATAGTTTGGGCATGATTTAAAAATACAAATTTTAATTGAAAAATGCATCTTCCTTGATTTTTAATAATTATTTTATTTATCCAAAATCATGAAAATTATTTTGGTACTGTTTTATGACATGCCCTACCTGTACAAAATTTTTGAGCTTGTTTTGAGAGAAAATTAAAATATTTATTATTTCATGCCCTATTATTTCATGTGTAAAACAAAATGTTTCATACTTTATAACTTAGGGTTTTGGGTAGATTTTGGGTTGTTTTGTGAACCCTAAACCACACCACTGTTAGATGGTCCTTGAGAACTCCTTAGGCAATGGTGATGATATCTCGTAGAGTAGTTCAACAAGTTGGTTTTGTTAGGTTGCAACTTTATCGTGAAGGAAAATTGTACTCAAGTTGTTTATCTTTCCGTGCATCCTCGCAAGATCATGTTTATATGCATGGCATCATATTTAAGCATGCATTATTCTTTCGTATAGTGAACGAAGAAGATTGTGAAGTTGTTGATCAAGTCGCTGAAGAGGGCTTTTCTGTTGACCCGAGTTCGAAAAGTATTGCGATCCGTCGTCCGAGTCGGGATATTTCGTCAATCAAGGCAAGCCCCGGTTCATTTAAACTTTCCTTGTGTTTTACAAAGCTTTATATCACCTTTGCTTGATGTTTTGCATTAGGTGATAGGAGTTGAGTGACAACCTAATTGATGCATTACCATTCCTTGTTTATTTCGCTATCTACCTTGATAACCTGTTTTGCTAAACCGCTAGAACGCTTAGCCTTGCTATATTAGTTAGACTTTTGAGTCAAAATGTGACAAGTCCCTTATGCTAGCCCGAAGAGGCTTTTGATGAGAAAATATGCTATATGATGGAACCATCTTTGGGATATGGTTTTGAAATTGAGACCCGGTCGGGTAATTTGCATTGAGAATGGAGTCTCGGTGTAGTATTTTCGACTTGTCGATTAAGGACTTGAAACGTGTGAGCCTGTGTAACCGAGACTATAGAACGCAACCGCGCCGAGGTCGTTGGACCAATGGCACGTCTGTCATGGGTGTCATCCCATCACGGTCGACCCTAGTTCGGACGCATACTCCGGTAAGCCCGATCTTGGGGTGTCAAATCGAAACGCATACAACCGCGCCTTTGGGAGTGGAGAGATGGCGGGAGTACATGTTACCCTTGTGTGTTAAAGTCCCGGATTGGAGGTGTACGGTATTCTCGGGTGGCGTAGGACGCGGTTCCGTTTGAGTATCCAAGAAAGGGTTGATATATGCAAGCTTAAGTGCTACATATGTCGTGGTGGAAAGAACTCCCAATTTGGGTTAATCGATTTCGAAATCGCCGTGCTTTCGGATATGGAGACTTCGGTTTCCGCCTTACATTGAGATTTAATTATGGAACAAGGAAGAGATGGAATAAGTGACGGAACTTCTACAAGTGTTTGCTATAGTATAAGATCACTTAGAATAGGTGAGAAACTTACTTGAAAATAAAATATTGAAAGTAAGGATTTACCTTTAGTAAGCTTTTTACGCTAAAAGAGTCCTTGATTCTTGCTAAAAGTCTTACCTTGATTTCCTATTAGACCAAAGCATTCTCGAAGTCTCCTCCTATTTTCTTAGTCGGGTAAGTCTTGTTGAGTACTCCCGCACTCGGGGGTTTGTTGACCCATGTTGCAGGATCGGGAGTCATGTTTGCACCGAACGTCTTTGCATGACGGTTCTTCCGGAAGAAAGTGATAAAGAGTGAGAGGTGAGACCCGTGGGCGTGGTCTAGTAGTGTCCTTTGTATAATAGACTTCTGCTACTCATACTTATAAGTATTGTAAGACTTGTTTCAAATAAATAGTTGTAAAAGTATTGTAATATAAATCTTTATTTGTTTTACTCGATTATGTATGAAAATTGTTGTAATCTTTGCAATGACCTTGTAACGGATCCCGGTTGGAAAGTTAATAGTACTCTTTAGGTTATAGGTGCACATATGTGACTATTAAAGGTTGTTGAACCGATAATTAGAACATGTGGGCCCCTGTAATTTGATGGTTACATTACGGTGGCATCGAGCCTCCGTTACCGATTGTTCTTTGTAGCATTACTTTACAAAACTTCAAAATGATTTGGGTCAAACTAATTTTATTCTTACTTTGGTCCAAATTGCTTATCATCTTATCTTATGCTATTGAAAAATTTTCTTATCTAAATCCAAAGGATATAAGTGGAGTAGCCTTATATATATTGCCCTATTTGTAAAAGCGTGTTATGCAAAAGTTTTATTTGATCGTTCGCGTAGGTTCGATTCATGCATCATGTTTAAATCACTTGTTAATGTTTACCTTCCCTTTAGTGTGGTTTGGGTTAAAAGTACCAACCCCGTTCTTGCTAAACCTTTAGATTCTCCTATCTCGAACCTTGGTAATCCGATCTTAACTATTCTACGGGATGGCCCGTACCAAAAACGACCCTAGGAAAAGAAAGACAGACCAAAGGGCGTTCGCATCACCCGCTTGCGGCAAGGAATGATCCGGAAGCAAGCATCAGCAGTAGCAAGACCAAGGAAGATCTTCAGAAAGAAATCGAGCGCCTGACTAGGGATTTGGATGAAGCTGCTAGAGATAGGCGCCGTGATGGAATCCAAATTGGAAGACTGCAAGTTGAGTTGACTCGAAGTGCTCAAAAACATGGTGAGTGTAGTCAGGCACTGATTGAGACGGTCCACGAAGACCGCGCTTCAACATCAATGTGACCACCTCATTCAAGACAATCATCAACTGGTGGCTTATGCAATTCAGATGGAAGCTCAAGAGGTTAATTTGAATATGCAAATTCATGATATGAACAATCTTCTCAACCCGGATCACCAACCTCAAGCAAAGTACAAGAGGATTTGGGTGAAGTAATCCAAGAAGATATGGAAGTAGAAGAAAATCCTGAAGTAGCGGAGCCTCATGTTAGCGACAACGAGTCAGAAAATGATCCTTGAAGAGGAATGAGATTTTTGTAGAATATGTAATATAGCTTGTTTAATAGTAAGCTACTTAGATAAACCCGGGGTAGATGTAGAATGGAACTTTTGTCTTAAGAATAAATGCTTTATGTTGTTTTTGTTTGTTTTTCTTTGAAGTTCAATAAAGTTGGGTGGATGTTATATAGTTTTGTTTTAAAAACAGATGTCGCACAACAATAGTGCCAGTTCTCAGAATAGGGGTGACCTTCCAAACCCTCCACCAGTCCCAACAAACTTGACTAATGCCATTGCGGCTCTGGTTCAAGCTACTACTGAGAACTCTCGCTTAATGCGAGAAGTAGCACAAAGAATCGAGAACAATCGTCATGGTCACAGGGGTCGACACGACGATGGAGATGACACTTCTTATCCAGAATTCACGGGCTCAAAACCCCCAATCTTCAGTAGAGCTGATGAACCATTAGAGGCAAACGATTGGCTTAGTGCTATGGAGGAGAAGTTTGAGATAATGACTTGTACGGATTACCAGAAGCCTTTCTTTGCTGCCCAACAACTTCGGAATACTGCCGGAGTTTGGTGGAAAAACTTTAAAGCTGAGCAGCCCGCCGGACACCGAATCACTTGGGATGAATTCAAGAATGCTTTTCGAGCTCATTTCATTCCAGCGGGGGTTATGGTTAAGAAGTTAGATGAGTTCTTAGCCTTAAAACAAGGAGAAGATTCAGTATTGCAGTATGTGGGCAAGTTTAATCATCTGTCCCAATATGCTACAGAACTTGTGAACACAGATGGAAAGAAAAAGGAATGGTTCATCCGAGGACTTCATCCAAGACTTCACGCCATGATGAATATCCGAGATACGGATTCCTATCATGATGTGGTGAACATGGCCATATCTTGTGAGGAGAAGAATCGTGTTCTTATGGAATACGAGCATAAGGAAGACAAGAAAAAGAAAATTTCTCCTTCGGATCTTCGGTGGCAAATCAAAGCGCCGTAAAGTGATTTACCATCCCGTGAATCATTTACGTCCTTCTTATCGACCACCACCACGGTTCCAACCTAGACGCCGAGCCGCTTGTTCGACCCTCGCCGCAACTTTTCCCTATCCACGTCACCGAATGCCCCCGTCATTCGCAATCCTTCCCCACAAAGCCACACACCTATCTGTTATAATCGTGGAAAACTCCGGTCATTATTCTCGAGAATGTCGGTCCTCGAAAAGTATAACCCAAAGTTACCCAGAGCCTCGGAAGTCACCGCCCAGCCAGTAACAAAAAATAATAATCGAATGCCCGGAAGGGAAAGGGGACAAGAGAACCGGAAAAGTATACTACACCAATGTGGAGGACATTCCCGGGGAACCGATTATGATGGGTATGTTCCCCCGTCGCAAGACACCCCTTGATAATATTATTTGATTCTCGTGCATCGCATACATTTATCGAAAAACCTTTGTGGAGAAAAATGCGATAGCCATTGGGGGAAATGAAGGATGAGTTCATTATACACTCACCCGGGGGACGTATGAGTACTAAAGAGGTGGTATATCAGATCCCCATAACCTTAGGTGGATATGATTTTCCCACCAATATGATAGTTCTAAAGGATCAAGATATAGACGTGATCCTTGGTATGAATTGGCTGTACCAATACGGTACTATTATAGATACCATCAATAGAACTGTCAAAGTAAAGTTACCTGAGAGGAATTCTGAACTTCTTATTCAACTTTCAATTGTTAAGAGGACGGTTGAAAAAGTTTGTGCAACTTGTGTGAAGGAAATCAAAGATATTCCAGTAGTATGTGAGTTTCCGGATGTATTTCCAGATGATTTGCCTGGATTACCACCGGAGAGAGATGTTCAATTCAGCATAGAATTGAAACCGGGAACTGCTCCCATCTCTAGAAGAGCTTATAGAATGGCACCCAAGGAATTAGCCGAAATGAAAACTCAGTTACAAGAGTTAATAGATAAAGGCTTTATCAGGCCAAGTTCCTCACCTTGGGGATGTCCGGCTATTTTTGTGAAGAAGAAGGATCAGACTTTGAGAATGTGTATAGATTATCGTCCACTTAATGAGGTGACGATTAAAAACAAGTACCCTACGCCCGGATTGATTTACTTTTTGATCGGTTAGCCGGAGCCAAAAGTCTTTTTCAAAATTGATTTGAGATCGGGGTATCATCAAATTAGATTAGACACGAAGATATTCAAGACCGCTTTCACCACCCGATACGGTCTTTATGAATATTTGGTTATGTCCTTTGGTTTAACAAACGCCCCCATTCATTTCATGTATTTGATGAACACGGTGTTCATGTCGAAGCTGGATAAGTTCGTGGTGGTGTTTATTGATGATATTCTTGTTTATTCTAAGAATGAAAAAGAGCATGCAGAGCATCTCAGAATAGTTTTAAAACGGTTGAGGGATCATCACCTCTATGCTAAATTTAGCAAGTGTGCCTTTTGGCCGAAAAAGAAGTACAGTTCTGGGTCATGTGCTATCATCCGAAGGAGTTGCCGTTGACCCGAGTAAAGTGAAAGATATCCTCAATTGGAAACCACCACCAACTGTTCATGAGGTCCGAAGTTTTTCGGGAATGGCGGGATATTACCGTCGATTCATTTCTAATTTTTCAAGAGTGGCAAAGCCTATCACGTAACTCGTTAAAGAATCAGACCAAGTTTGTATGGTCACCGAGTGTGAGCAAGCTTTTCGGACTTTGAAGAAAGCCCTAACCATTTGCCCCAATCTTAGCCCAACCGGATATTGAGAAACCATTTGACGTCTATTGTGACGCATCGGGTATTGGTATTGGTTGTGTGTTAATGCAAGAAGGCAAAGTTATCACCTATGCATCACGCCAACTAAAGCGCCATGAAGAGCACTATCCAACCCATGATTTGGAACTAGCAGCAAAGTGGTTCATGCTCTAAAAATCAAGGCGTCATTATCTGTTGGGTAATACTTGTCATGTATATACGAGACCATAAAAGTCTGAAATATATCTTTACCCAATCAGACTTGAACATGCGCCAGAGGAGATGGCTAGAATTAATCAAGGACTACGACATAGAAGTGCATTACCATCCCGGAAAGGCAAATGTTGTTGCCGATGCACTCAGTCGGAATCCTCAGTGTAATTGTCTTATAGCCAATATAAGGGATAAAAGCCTATGCCAAGAATTAGAGAAACTGAATATAGGAATTGTTGAGCATGGTATGGTAACCAATGCCACGAGCCAGAATCAACTATCAAGAATCAGATTATTGATGCTCGGAAGGTTAGTAAGGGCATAGCACACATCAAGGAGAAAGTCAGAAGCGGAAAGCCTACCTGTTTCAGAACTGATGAGTCAGATGTGCTATGGTTTAAAGATCGGTTGGTGGTACCAAAGAATCCTGAGTTACGTCAACAAATCCTGGATGAGGCTCATTTGACCAGATATTCTATTCATCCCGGAAGTACCAAGATGTATCAGGATTTAAAACAGAGGTTTTGGTGGACAAAAATGAAGATTGAGATTGCCCGATATGTAGCTGAGTGTGATACTTGTCAGCGAGTAAAAGCTGTGCACATGAAAGCTGCAGGGCAACTGCATCCTTTGCCTGTTCCTTCTTGGAAGTGGGAAGAAATCAGTATGGATTTTATTGTTGGATTACCCCGAACATCGAAAGGGTTCAATTCTATCTGGGTTATAATTGATCGTCTTACCAAGATAGCCCATTTCCTACCAGTGACTGACAAGTATAAGGCAATAGATTATGCCAAGTTATATGTCCATCGGATTTTCAGTCTACATGGGACACCAAAGCACATTGTAACAGACCGAGGTTCTTTGTTTATGTCCAAATTTTGGAAGCAGATGCAAAAGTCCCTTGGTACTAAACGGAATCATAGTTCGGGTTATCATCCCCAGACAGCAGGACAGATAGAAAGAGTCAATCAGATTCTAGAAGATATGTTGAGAGCATATGTTCTCAATTATTCTGAAAAGTGGGATGAATGTTTACCATTAGCAGAGTTTGCCTATAATAATAGTTATCAAGAAAGTATTCAAATGGCGCCGTTTGAAGCTCTGTATGGTCGCCGATGTAGAACCCCTATGCATTGGTCGAACAAGGGAGAAAGATGGTTCTACGGAATAGACCACAGTAAACAAAGTTTGAAGAAAAAGTGAGATTTGTGCGAGATAAAATAAAAGAGGCACAATCTCGACAGAAGAGTTACGCCGATAAAAGGCGTAGGTGTTTGGAATTTGAAATAGGAAATTATGTATACTTGAAAGTATCACCCATGAAAGGGGTGAATCGATTTGGAATTAAAGGAAAAGCGGCACCTCGATATATTGGTCCATTTCAAATTTTGGAAAAACAGGGACCAGCTTGCCTATCGACTTAGGTTGCCGTAAAGGTTATCACGGTACATGATGTTTTCCATGTATCTCAATTAAAGAAATGTTTACGAGTACCAAATCGAGTGGTTGATTTTGAAGATGTTAACTTAGAACCAGATCTGACCTACTCGGAATATCCTATTCGGATCTTAGACCAGAAAGCTCGAGTCACCCGAAGCAAAACTATCGATGGTACAAGATCCAATGGAATCAACACTCAGAAGACGAAGCTACTTGGGAATCGAAGAAGACCCTGACGGAAAATTTTCCCAAGTTTCCACTTTCTTAACCCTTTAAATGTAAGACCCCTTCTTGTTTTATGCAATAGTTAGAGATGTGTTTGCTCGACACATTTCCTTTGCCGCTAGTAAACCCTAGGACTTTAAATCTCGGGACGAGATTTCTTTAAGGGGAAGGGTCAGTAACACCTCCGGTGTTAATTACACTAAAACCGACATGTCATCATAATCATTGCAAAGCATCCATGTTTAGCCCACCATGTGTTGCATTGAACTAAAATGAGTTTATTTTATGCTTGGTTGCAATGTCGGTTGAAAAGACGCGAGAGAGATCAGATTAGGAAACTATTCCCCTTTGTCGGAAACCCTAATCTTAAACCCTAGTTTGTTCCCTTTTAATTTATTCAAAATTTATCAAGATTTTGGGTATGGTTATTAAAGCATTTTTGTAGGGTTTTCAAAATTGAACAAAGTTGGTATTTTGAGTTTTCAAAGTTTAGTTCAAAATTTTAAAATAATTTTGAATTTCATTCAAACCCAAATTGCCCCCTTTTCTATATTTCAAAATTTATGCAAAATTTGAGAAAACTTTCAAAAGCTAGTTTGTAGATCTTGTTGAGAGGAACAAAAGTCATGTACAAAGTTTTTCCAGTTGTTTATATTTTTTTAAAAGTAATTTTGAATTCAAATTTCAAATTTTGGAACTGCATTTCAAAAAGTCCTATTTAGAGGCAGATTTTGAAAATGGTCCAATTGAGAAAATTGTAGATCTTGAAAAATTAAGGGGGTTACTTTTTGGAAATTTTTGAGCTTGGTTCAAAATTTGGGAGTAATTTGAATTTTCGAGTTAGGGTTGAAGGTGAGCGAGTAACCCGACCTATCCTACCCGCCACCCCGGCGTCAAGGTTCGCGCCGCCGTCCACCGGCGATTCGCGCGACGCCGACCACCTGGGCGTCTTCGCGACCTCTCCAGCCACCTTCCGTCCCTCCTTTGCCTATAAATAGCCCATGGTCGCCGTCGTTTTCTCCTTTTTCCCAAACTTCGCCCGGAGCTCCTTCGTCCGCCGCCGTCGTTCGTCGCCCGTCGAGCCACCATTCACCCAACCTTCTACCTCGGCCTCTTCGCAACTTCCTAACCTACCTCTGGAACCCGGCCGCAGCCTCCTCGCGGCCGGAAACGCCGTCGCGACCCGTCTTCCCAAGTCCGGCCCGGAGCGCCGCCGCCCTCGACCTCGCCGTCGCCGACCTTCTCCGGTGAGTTTTAGCCCAACCAACTAGCCGTATTCGTCGCTCGGACATCGTGGTCATGAGCGGCTCGATGGTTTTCACGATGGAAGCCCCGACGAACGGGAACGCCGCCGCCGTCGCCGCCGTTTTGCATTGCGCCGCCGCCGACCCCTCTCCGGGCCGCCTCGCCCAAACCAAGCCCCGTCCTAGAACCACGGTGAGCCCTCGCCACGCGTTTATGTCAGTTTTCAATTTAGACCAACACCGCCGCCGGAACACGGCCGCCGCCGCCGCGCATGGTGGGCGCGCGACCGCCGCCGGTGGCGCTCACGCAGCGCTGGCACGTGAAGTGCGGGCAGTGCATCTATTCATGTTGGGCGGCCCAACATTGTTCCTTCGGGGGCGGTCGATCATCGTTCCACGATGGGCCGTGAACAGTAGTTGGGCCATGACAAAGATAACAGGCGAAATCGGCCCAGAACCCATTTTTCAATTTCCAAATGTTTTATCCAATTTCTTTATTTTGAATAGTAACTGATTTTGTAAATTTCATATAAATTCAAATATAGCTTCAAAAATTCTGAAATTTTTTGTGTAGCCTTCCCATGGGTATGTCTATCCATGAAAAATTTGAAACTTGCATTTTGAATAGTTTGGGCATGATTTAAAAATACAAATTTTAATTGAAAAATGCATCTTCCTTGATTTTTAATAATTATTTTATTTATCCAAAAATCATGAAAATTATTTTGGTACTGTTTTTATGACATGCCCTACCTGTACAAAAATTTTTGAGCTTGTTTTGAGAAAATTAAAATATTTATTATTTCATGCCCTATTATTTCATGTGTAAAACAAAATGTTTCATACTTTATAACTTAGGGTTTTGGGTAGATTTTGGGTTGTTTTGTGAACCCTAAACCACACCACTGTTAGATGGTCCTTGAGAACTCCTTAGGCAATGGTGATGATATCTCGTAGAGTAGTTCAACAAGTTGGTTTTGTTAGGTTGCAACTTTATCGTGAAGGAAAATTGTACTCAAGTTGTTTATCTTTCCGTGCATCCTCGCGCATCATGTTTATATGCATGGCATCATATTTAAGCATGCATTATTCTTTCGTATAGTGAACGAAGAAGATTGTGAAGTTGTTGATCAAGTCATTTGAAGAGGGCTTTTACGTTGACCCGAGTTAAGTAGTATTGCGATCCGTCGTCCGAAGTCGGGATATTTCGTCAATCAAGGCAAGCCCCGGTTCATTTAAACTTTTCTTGTGTTTTACAAAGCTTTATATCACCTTTGCTTGATGTTTTGCATTAGGTGATAGGAGTTGAGTGACAACCTAATTGATGCATTACCATTCCTTGTTTATTTCGCTATCTACCTTGATAACTTTGTTTTTGCTAAACTGCTAGAACGCTTAGCCTTGCTATATTAGTTAGACTTTTGAGTCAAAATGTGACAAGTCCCTTATGCTAGCCCGAAGAGGCTTTTGATGAGAAAATATGCTATATGATGGAACCATCTTTGGGATATGGTTTTGAAATTGAGACCGGTCGGGTAATTTGCATTGAGAATGGAGTCTCGGTGTAGTATTTCCGGCTTGTCGATTAAGGACTTGAAACGTGTGAGCCTGTGTAACCGAGACTATAGAACGCAATCTGCGCCTGAGGTCGTTGGACCAATGGCACGTCTGTCATGGGTGTCATCCCATCATAGTCGACCCTAGTTCGGACGCATACTCGGTAAGCGATCTTTGGGGTGTCAAATCGGAAACGCATACAACCGCAAGACTTTGGGAGTGGAGAGATGGCGGGAGTACATGTTACCCTCGTGGGTTAAAGTCCCGGATTGGAGGTGTACGGTATTCTCGGGTGGCGTGGGGACGCGGTTCCGTTTTTGAGTATCCAAGAAAGGGTTGATATATGCAAGCTTAAGTGCTACATATGTCGTGTGGAAAGAACTCCCGAATTTGGGTTAATCGATTTCGAAATCGCCGTGCTTCTCGGATATGGAGACTTCGGTTTCCCGCCTTACATTGAGATTTAATTATGGAACAAGGAAGAGATGGAATAAGTGACGGAACTTCTACAAGTGTTTGCTATAGTATAAGATCACTTAGAATAGGTGAGAAACTTACTTGAAAATAAAATATTGAAAGTAAGGATTTACCTTTAGTAAGCTTTTCTGCTAAAAGAGTCCTTGATTCTTGCTAAAAGTCTTACCTTGATTTCCTATTAGACCAGCATTCCTGAGTCTCCTCCTATTTTCTTAGTCGGGTAAGTCTTGTTGAGTACTCCCGTACTCAGGGTTTGTTGACCCATGTTGCAGGATCTGGGAGTCATGTTTGCACCGGAACGTGCTGCATGACGGTTCTTCTGGAAGAAAGTGATAAAGAGTGAGAGGTGAGACCCGTGGGCAGGGTCTAGTAGTGTCCTTTGTATAATAGACTTCTGCTACTCATACTTATAAGTATTGTAAGACTTGTTTCAAATAAATAGTTGTAAAAGTATTGTAATATAAATCTTCCATTTGTTTTACTCGATTATGTATGAAAATTGTTGTAATACTGCAATGACCTTGTAACGGATCCTGGTTGGAAAGTTAATAGTACTCTTCAGGTTATAGGTGCACATATGTGACTATTAAAGGTTGTTGAACCGATAATTAGAACATGTGGGCCCTGTAATTTGGATGGTTACGTTACATCATCGAGCCAGCGTCGGCGTGAGGCGCCGGACGCGTCGGCGCCCCGGCCAGCCCCTCAACACTACGCCGGACGCGCCCGGGCATTCGCGTATGTCGCGTCCGCGCGCAGTCACTTTTGCCCGAGGTTTCCGTTTTGCGTCGCCTCGACTCGACATGCTACTCAACAAGTATACCAACTTGAGCACGAGTTAGCATGTTTTCAACACTACGATGCATCCGGCGCAATAGAAAATAGACATTTCATTTTCTCGAAAGCGCCGAATGAGCGGTACCCAAACCCATCTCAACCCTGCAACCATCACCGTCTTCGCAAATGTGCCAACACCACCACGTGTACATAACCATGTGCTCGTGTGTTAGCATTTTCACAAACAATTTCGAAGGTCGGGTTAGCTCTCTAGGTTAGAATGCATGCAAATGATTTTGAACCTAGAGGCACATGAGGACCGATATGTGCGATAGTTTTCCCTCTTTATAGTACGGCTTATCGATCCTAAATCACTCACACCCTCTATGGTGTCTTGAGTGCAAAATCAAAATGTCCCTATGGATATACCTTTGCCTTGAGCCCATTTTGATCCTCGAAACACTCCAAGTCGCAAGACTTGATCATCAATTGGATCACCTCGACCCATCCACCATGACCACCATGCACCAACCTTGGCTTGACCAATCTCCAACTAAATCAAACACTTAGCATAGAGAGATTAGTCCTAGGATGTCACTAATTAGCCAAAACCAATCTAGAGATCTTCACCGTCCGCCACCGCGATCTAGGGGCCGGCGGTGGGGGAAGATAAAGACGGAGCTCCATGCGCCGCCGCCGCCACCGCCGCCACCGTGGCCCCCGAGGCGCCGACTCCGCGCGGCTCACACGCTTCCTCCACCATGAGCCTCGGGCGGGTAGCACGACGAGGCGGGGACCAAGGCGCGATGGGGAGCCGCCTCGGTGAGGAGCCAACGCATGCAGCGGCGTGGCGGGTGGCTCGTCGGCGAGGAATGGGATGTGGGCTGTCGGGAGCGGGGGTGCGGCCGACGGGGAGCGGGGTGGCCATCGGCGAGGAATGGGTAGTTTGTTGGAGAAAGCGATTTTTGGGTGCAGAATTGTTTTTCCTATACGCCCCCAAAGCCCATATGCATTTCTGTATGCTGTTGGAGATAGTTTAAGAAAAGATGAGTCTAACCTCCGAGGCCCTAAAAGTAGGAGCACAACTCGTTCCATCGTCAATCTTTGTTTCTCCCTCCACAAGAGTGTATCCACATCCGTAAGCTAATGGTGTCAAACCGCTATGAAAAATGTCCAAAATACCCTTAGACCTAAACACCAATGACATGTGGGTCCACATTCATCCTCTTCCTCTAACCTTCTTTCCTAAATCCGGATGGGTAGGAGATGCGCCACCCCTACAGCCTCAACAATGGGATCACCAAGCTAGGTGAGCACCACGTATGCAGAGGTGTAGTTCGGCTCCTTGTTTGACCTGTCCGCCGGAGATGACCTCACATCCTGGTTCACCCACCTACCAACATCTTCCATCTGATCTCACGGATCGCATGGGAGCGATGACCTCAACAAGTACCGCACGAATCCGATTGCAAGGTTTCCTTGTGCGCGTGGTTTTCTTTCCACAAAGGAGTGGCATTCAGTGAACTGGGATCCCATGGGGCCCTGGAATAGTGGCATTTTGTAGGAAGCCCATGTGTGGACGTCGCACAGGTGGAACCAAAGGGCGACTCCAATTTTACCGCACAAAGACACCTCTTTTTCTACCTTTTTTATTTGTGAGAGAGACCCCCTATATTATTAGGGTTCAAGTTACGAGATGCTTAATCTGATGGTTTGTAATTTGAGTGTTGTGGATCGATTGCCCGCTAGTTAGTTTTTCTTGGAATTCGAACTATTAACATTTTTTTTTGAGATGTCTATTGACATTTTTTGAGTTGCTCTCCGCACTTAATATATATAGAGATTCTTAAACAGAACTTAGCAATGAACAGCTCGGCAAGGGCCCATGTGGGACTGGAGGATAAAAATTGGCCCATCACAAGAAAGTTCAGCCACGTTCATCTTCTTTCTTCCCCTTAAAAAATGTTCTTTTTCTTACTTTCTTTCTGTCCTCAAATCCTTTTCTTTAGCACCCTCTCCACAAATCCTTTTGTGTATTCTTTTTTCGGGCGCGATACTGCGGGACGTCCGGAATGCGCAATCGTCTGGACACCGGTACACCACAGGCCCATCAACAAAAATTTCCCCAGGCCCATCAGCTAGTATCCCAGTCGGAGCCCAGGAAAGAGCACAACCAATCCGCATCGGACATGAGCAGAGAAGGAGCCCGGGGCGAGGCGACGCATGCCCGTCGGCACGCTTCCACCGCAGTTTCACCATGGCGCCGCCCCTGCCCTCCCCAGTGCCCAGTCCCTACGTCCCTACCGCCGCCGCTTCAGCTCCAATCCAGTCCCAATAGGAAGCTGGGAAACCCTTCCCAAAAATCCGCTCCTCAATGTCTCAAATGCTGTCCAAAATCGAGTTGCCTCGGGGAGAGCTGCTCTGACAATCGTCTATGGCGATGAATTCGATCTTTGGCTTGAAGCAAGCACGGCCAGGAACCTCACTGGAATTGGAGATGGCCACACATGTGGGGCTGCAGGGGGCGGCGTGAGTATGGAGATGCTCCCGATGAAACCAACGTCTTCTTCAACCAAACAATAGGTGCGTGTGCGGCATTAAACTCAGAAACATTCGTTGTGGTGCTCTCTCAAACATTGGCATGTTGCATTCTGAAACACATGTTGCAATAACTCATGTGTGTTGCTCCTTCGGTGACCACCTGTATCCCACTGAAACACTTGTTGCAGCTACTTGTCAAGCATGACTTATTATGTAGTGTAACAAAGAGTTGTAGGTTGTACATCAAAGAATAGCACATCTTAAACACATGTATTCAAAAACTAAAAAAAAAAAAAAAAGATGCATGAGTGATCTGATAAATGTATATTCCATAGAAGGGATGCAAGGCTACAACAGGGAGCAGTGGTGGGCATTAGGGGGCGATGCATGCATGGAGGCTCTACCGACAAACAATTCCGCTTGTTCTTCAACCCAAAAATGGTACCGTTGCGTATTACATCAACAAACTCGAAGCAAAAACAATGTTGCAATGTGTCTATTTTATTCTGAAACACTTATTATTGTACTTCTAAAACATGAATATTTATGCGGTGAAAAATATAATTTTGGTCTGTACATCCAAAAAAATCATGTGAAACTCCCGTATAAAAAGACATTTGTAACAATGCTTTTGAAACAAAAATAATAATGTATCTAAAATGAAACATAAATTCTAGATGCAGGAAGCGACGCTAGAGGAGAGAAATTCTGCAGATCAATATCATTAAATTGCTCCGACATCAATTACTAATATGGAAACTTATGTTTCAGAAGTAATTTTCTAGCCAATCTAACTAATTTTGCTTGTTGTTCTTCAAAATAGTTGTGTGCTATTGACTGTATCTCTAAAACTTAAAAATACATTTATTGCAAACACAAGATACTATTGGTCCAAGTCTTGAACAAATGTTTTCAATTGGCACAGACGATAAAAGACTTGAGAAAATTAAGGTGGAAATTGTTGATGAAGAGATTGTTTATAAATAAGAAGAAGAAATGTTGTGAGCTCAGAGCAGTAGTTCCATATGAAGGGATGCAGCTTGACACATTAGCTAAAGCTCGGAGGGTGTACAATGCTTACACATTCAAGATGAGTTTCAGTATAAGGGTAGGCCCATCAAGGAAGAGGGCATATAGTGGTGAATTGATAATGAAAGAATGGGAGTGTTTGCATGCAAGTGCTCCAAAAAGTGAAAAAGAAGGCAGTGCATCTAGTGAAGTATAAGGAAGAGTAGCTACCGCATCGAAGAAAAAAAAGAGCAGACGCTGTAATGACTGATGCAACGTAATGACTGATGCAACAAGGAAGAGAAGCACACTAAAGAAGCCAGATTTCAAAGCACACATGGCAATTGGTCTATGTGATGGAAGTGGAGGGTAGTGGTCTTTCAGCCAGAACACACGCTTCCCATGGTGAAGATAAAATAGTGAAGCAACTGAGGTCACATAGAAGCCATTTTTTGGAATCCGAATTATTGACATTTTTTGAGGTGCTCTTCGCACTTGATATATATAGAGATTCTTAAACAGAATTTAGCAACGAACTGCTCGACAAAGGGCCCATGTGGGACGGGAGGAAAAAAATTGGCCCATCACAAGAAAGGTCAGCCCACGTTCGTCTTCTTTCTTCCCTAAAAAAAATGTTTGTTTTTTTCTTTCCGTCCTCAAATCCTTTTCTTTAGCACGCCGTCCTCAAATCCTTGTGTATATTCTTTTTTTGAGGGGAATCCTTTGACCTAACACAATATTTGCAAAAGTAAATTTCAACGGTTGACATGAAACTATTGAAATACTATACCCAAAAAATATTGAACTAGCATACATTTTGAATGTCGAGATTTGTTTTAGAAGACTAAATGAATGTTACTGTTTTATCTCATTTTGTTTCGCAATATAATCAACACGAAGGTTCAACTAGCTAGATTTTCCAAAAACATCGGTTTGTGTAAAATGTTTTCAAGTTTGCATCTCAAAGCGATTTCTAGCCCCATCCTACAATACCACCACTTAGGCATACCATGTAAGACTTGTTCGGCCTCCCTTTTCTGCATCACATCATTCAACGTTTTAAAAGTTTTCACATCAAAGAATAAGTATAGCACCAATTATACTCCTACTCTACATGTGCCTCTTTTTTCTCTAGAGACACAATCTAGACGTGTTCGTTTTCCAAACAATATATGTCCAGTTTGTCAAGGCCTTTTAGAAAGAAAAAAAAAGTTTGTCATGGGCCATACACGGCAATTCATATGCGTAGCTTCAGGGTGCCGTTTCGTCGCCTTTCCCCAGTTGTGAGTGCACCACGTTCCACACTGAACAAACGTGACGTCGTGGCCGAGATCTCATTCCCAGCTCTAGATGCGACCGGACAGAGCACACACACACTCTGCATGCACGCTAAATCAGGCATTCTGGCTTCTCCTTGGTCTTCATTTTTCTATATCTACATCTATCTATCCATCCATCTCAAGAAACAGCAACCAATTCGCTTGCTTGCTTGGGCCGTGAAGCATGAGCTGATCAGTTCCATGCATGCTCAGCTAGCGCGGCATTGCGTACTGAAAGTGACATCGAGATGAAGCTGCCAAGATTCGAGAACGATCGATGTCCACACACACCATTGCTGCTGCTGATCATGTGGTTCTCTAGATCACACATAGGAGTATTCCTACGTTTTTAAACAACCGACCTCGCCTGCTTTTAGCCGATGCTCGTGCCTTGAAGCTTTGTATTTCGATCTCCGCCCTCCATTTTCGTCGTGCCGGCCCGGCGGTGCAGTGGGGCGGCTGCAAATTGGACACGCACACGTCGCATTCTGATGATCCATTCCATCGTCCTCGCCGCCAGCAGCAGGTCCAACAACGTTGTGCTCAACGTACGGCTGCTTCTACATTGTTTCTTGGTAAATCATTGCATGAATCGATATGCATGATTTGTACGCTGATAGTTACTAATTCATCGACAGGTTACTATTGAGGCAACACCCTTGATCGAGTGTTTTTTTCAAATCCAATTATATATAAGGAATACAAATCTGGTATTTTAGTCTTTGCTGACCCAATCTAGCTATCCAACCAAACCACCAGACATAAAGTTGGCATGCAGTTTACGATTGAAAAACAGAAAAGGCATCGAGTGTTCTTGGTGGCAATTCCAAAGCCGTGCTACAACAGTAGTACTAGATATACATACCACTGAGAGCGATTTAACAAGCTTATACCCCAACCAATCGCTTTTATTTGGCTCTTCCCAAAGCCAAGAAAAGCAAAGCACGGACCCTTGGAGTGTTGGAATGGTGCTTACTCCACTCGGAACAAACACAAACATATTAATGCTTACTACAACGAGCACCGGCCAATCAGAAGGTTCCGGCCGCCGTCTGCGTCCGCCGCTGACATGCCGGCCACGCCGCCGGCCGGGGTCCACATGTCAGCCGCCTGATGAGTGATGAGTTCATGATGCGCTCCGAGCCGGCGAGACAGCCAAACAGGGCCGGGTCTTGCGCATTCTTTACTGTCACTCAAAAGCACAGGCACAGACCATCAGAGAGGAATCAGAAAAGACATTCCCGTCGTCTGTGGTGAGGTGTGGTGGTTGCTTCGAGTTCGCACGACGTTATGGCGCGGCGTTCGTTCGGTGCGCTTTACAGCAATTTTCATGGTGATTTTGACGAACGACCAATCGCAACTTGTTTTATATATATATAAGGTGTCCTGCCGTGATCCATCTCCCTCACCTCACCTCACCGCAAGCAAATCGACAGCCAGCAGCAAGTTTCTCCAGCCAAACCAAACTCCCAGATCACCGGCTCCGCCGCCTTGGTCACATCGTCCACCGGCCGGAGTACGAACAATGGCCTGCACACAGGTACGTACGCACGTACAATGCTCGTCGATCAGTAGCATTACATGTCGCCAAACATTTGTATTGTATCTCAAATGACACGACTTTATTTGCTGTCGATCCATCAGGGGGTGGTGTTCGACCTCAACCTCATCGAGAACAGCGCGCTGGAGGACGGGCTGTCCGGCTGGGCGCCGGTGGGCGCGTGCACGGCGCTGTCGGTGGGCGAGGAGGAGCCGGCCAAGGTCCCGACCGAGACGATCAACGACGTGGCGGAGGACTACAGGCCGAGCGGCCGGTACATCCTGGCGTCGGGACGCGCCGACGAGGCGGACGGCCTGCGCCGGGCGATCGCGGCCGCCGCGCTCAAGCCCCGGGTCACGTACCGCGTCGCCGGCTGGATCGGCCTCGGAGACGGCGCCGAGGGAGTCGGCCATGCGGTGCGCGTCAACCTGCGGATGGACGACGGGTGCGTCGTCGAGGGAGGCGCTGTGTGCGCCGAGCCCGGCAAGTGGACGGAGATCAAGGGCGCGTTCCGGCTTAAGAAGAGCCCGTGCGTCGCCGAGGTGTACGTCCAGGGCGCGCCCCCGGCGTCGACGTCAAGGTCATGGATCTTCAGGTCTTTGCTACCGACCGCAAGGCGAGGTTCAGGAAACTCAGGAAGAAGACTGACAAGGTGAGTAGCGAGAGGCACTGTTCATAGGATCGGACTTTTTACGCATGGTTGGTGAGCGAGCTGGATAGGCACGGCTTGCTCGCCGCGAGAACGACACTCGCAACTCGCTCGATCGATCCATTGCGGTCCGAACAAGATTTTCGTTCACAGTAGTCAGCTCAGATGTCCGTGCGCCACGCACTGAAGAATGCTGATGTGATCGAATTGGGCAGGTGCGCAAGCGGGACGTGGTCCTCAACTTCGGCAGCGCGGCGGCGTCGGGCATCTCCGGCGCGTCCATCCGCGTGATGCAGATGGACAGCAGCTTCCCGTTCGGCACCTGCATCAACACCAACGTGATCCAGAACCCGGCGTTCGTGGACTTCTTCACCAAGCACTTCGACTGGGCGGTGTTCGAGAACGAGCTCAAGTGGTACCACACGGAGGCGCAGCAGGGGCAGCTCAACTACGCCGACTCGGACGCGCTGCTCGACTTCTGCGACCGCTACGGCAAGCCCGTGCGCGGGCACTGCATCTTCTGGGCCGTCGAGAACACGGTGCAGCAGTGGGTGAAGAACCTCGACAACGACCAGCTCACGACGGCGGTGCAGGGGCGCCTGACGAGCCTGCTCACCCGCTACGCCGGTCGGTTCCCGCACTACGACGTCAACAACGAGATGCTGCACGGCAGCTACTACAAGGACCGCCTGGGCGACGACATCAACGCCTTCATGTTCCGGGAGACGACGCGGCTGGACCCGGGCGCCACGCTCTTCGTCAACGACTACAACGTCGAGGGCGGCAACGACCCCAACGCGACGCCCGAGAAGTACATCGAGCAGATCACGTCGCTGCAGCAGAAGGGCGCGGCGGTGGGCGGCATCGGCCTGCAGGGGCACGTCACCAACCCGGTCGGGGAGGTCATCTGCGACGCACTCGACAAGCTCGCCACCACCGACCTGCCCGTCTGGCTCACCGAGCTGGATGTCAGCGAGTCCGACGTCGACCTCCGCGCCGAGGACCTCGAGGTGGTGCTCAGGGAGGCGTACGCGCACCCGGCCGTCGAGGGCGTCATGTTCTGGGGATTCATGCAGGGCCACATGTGGCGCCAGGACGCCTGCCTCATCAACGCCGACGGCACCATCAACGACGCCGGCGAGAGGTCAGTACTCCGTAAATTAAACACGCCAATGAAAAAGGATCAATAATCTCAGCCCCGAGAATGCTCTGAACCACCTGCAGGTTCGTCGATCTCCGGAGGGAGTGGACATCGCACGCGCGCGGGCATATCGACAGCGCTGGCCACTTCAAGTTCAGGGGGTACCACGGCACATACGTTGTGCAGCTCGCGACGGCGACGGGGAAGGTGCACAAGGCGTTCTCCGTGGAGAAAGGGGACACACCTCTTGTGCTGGATATGAACCTTTAACGATCACTTCTACCAGTCCTCCCTAGTTATACGGCCTTGAAAGGGTCCTAGTTTTATACTGATGATACACATACATACTACGACTACGACATACGCATGGCATTGATTTGATCGAGCGGAGTGCGTACAAATGCAACGCAAACAGAAAAGCACTCCAATTTTACATATCTACTGTATTTGTGATTGGTATTGTAAGAGTAACTTAAGGTATTGTACTCCTTAAGAATTATTGGTGATGGTGAATAAAGTGAACGAGCTATTCCTCGTTTTGTAGTAAACAACATTGATGTTTTATGTCACTGATCCTACGTAGATCGATGATTTGATCCTTTTCTTGTAGGATACGCAGAATGACTCTTTTTTATTTTTATTGTATCTCGTTTCCTCCTATTTAATTTAGGAAAAAGTCCGAATTACTACCCTGTGTTTCCACTCAAGTCAGATAACCTCCTAATGTATTGTTTTAGTTTATTTTACTCCGGTGGTTTTGCAAACCGGTGCACTTAACACTTTTTGGTACTAATCTAATCCGGTTTTGGTGACGTGACGGCTGCTTTGCAATTAATCATGCCACGTAAGCTGCTGGCGGCGTGGCCATAAAATTCTAGGCGCACATAACCTCCTATGACCAATCCCTTGGCCGCCGCGGTGCGGAGCCCGGCGGAACCCTAGCTCGCCCCGGGTGGGCGGTGGGCGCCGGGGGAGGTTGGAGGTGGTGGGTGGGGGGGGGGCAATGGCGAGGGCGGCGGCGGTCCTGTGCCGCGAAGAGGAAGACGAGAGGGATCGCGGAGGCGGAGGAAGGCGAGCTGTCCCAGCCGGAATTTGCGGGCGATGGGCGATGGTCGTTGCGTACTCAAGCGGAAGCGTATATACGTACTCCCTCCGTCCTAAAAAAAAGAATGACGCCGTGGGATGCGTGCCACAAGTTTGACTCAATTTATAAAAAATACGTACAATATTTAAATTTTCAAATAAATTTGATAAAAAACTAGACTTCAAGATCTTTCCAATGATGCTAATTACTTAACACAAATGTTTTTATATTTTAATATATAATTGCCGGCATTTATGTCTCGGGAAGAAGCGGTGACATTCTTTTATGGACGGAGGAGTACTCGATTCTATACTGCAGACAGCACACATCCCAAGCCAAAATCAGCGGCTAAAAAGTCCCTTCCGGGAAGGCACCTTCGGAAAAACCAGACTCGGGCAGTTACTGAGATAGTACAACGTCATGTGGTCACATGGGCCGGTGGGCTGGCTTCACCCGTCTTGTTTCTGGTGTTTCTAACGATGGTGGGACATCGACAATCACTATGTCAACTAGGGTCGGCTCTGGTGCCACTGGGTATGATATTGCATCCCGTCCTCTGTTTTCTATGATTAAATTCGTCATGATTAATATTGTCTACATGATCATAATTCTTCAATCACACATGCACATATCTACTGTCACAAACTTGTCTTAATATTTCTCTGGATTAAATTGCAGAGTGAAATTGCTTAAATTTCTAACACTAACAACTAGTCCTAATCTTTCGAAATAGAGCCTGAGTTCCAACAAAGGTCTTGTAGAAGAAAAAAAAAAAATTCAACACAAAAACTTGAATACCCTTCATACTTCACGAACCGTAACTACTGATCCATCTTATTATGCACCATGTAGATCAGTTAGCTGGTGGAATTTCATAAATACAAGGTAAAGACTTTGTTTCATGCACGAAGTTTTGGGAACATATCAAGAAAAATAAGAGACAGTGTGAGATAGGGAGTTGTTATATCTCTTTCATAAAAAAAATAACCAACATTTCTTGTATCTAAGGGTGAGATCTGTCATCAACAGCATGTACGTAGAAAGTGTTAGCTAGTGAGAGAGTCGGAGAATTTACCACAACGGACAAGAGACAATTAACTTGAATTTTTATGGAAAAACAAGAACAAAAGAGGGTGGTGTCTAACACAAAGAACAAGATATAGATTTAAACAATTTTATCACAACAAACAAGAGACAATAAACAATTTTTTTCTATAGGAAAATAAGGACAAAAGAGAGTGTCCTAACACAAAGCCCAAGATACAAATTTGAACAATTTTATCACAGGTGGCGCATGCATCTTGACAGACATCGGACAAAACACACGTCCCAAGATGGAGTTGACAAATTTATTTCAACACAGACATAGGAAAGGTGAGAAACTACTAAAGACCACTGTACTAGATAACTGATTACTGGTACTGGTCCTGCAGCTAGTACTCCGCGAGCAAATGCAAACCAGGAGGCCGTCCAGGTATCAGCCACTCCTGTCGTCTCCGGCCCTTTATTTGTCACCAAACCGTTTTTGTTCCACATTAAGGTTAAGCAGATCTAAGCTCTAGGGGCTTGAGTTTTCGTAAATCAGCCGCTCCAGCTCCTTCATATTTGCAGCTTCCATGCACATGAGCACGCGGACGCCGGCGTCGTCTGTTGGCCCGTCGCTCATTAGGTACACAAATCCGCCACGCATGGACTCGGCCCGCGACATCAACTGTGGCTTCCCCATCCGAAATCTGCGTCGTACATTTGCATGCCGAGCCAGCTGATAATCTGCAGGTCCGTCTCTACCATGGTGCCCTTGGCAGGCCGGCTGTCAATCCCGGTCATCTCACTGTAGTCGACTGCAGACCGCAGGAGCTCGTCGTCCATCCGATCGATGGCGTCTTTGATGCGGCCGGCGACGGATGCCAAGGCCTCCGAGGCGATGTCCCGCACAGCACCAGTGACGCCCAGCCTGACCAACGCGTTGCCGAAGTAGCGGTTCGGGGGAGGCGGCCTCGCCCTGCGCCGGAAGTTGGCCGGGAAGGTGAGGCATGTTTCGGAATCCGGCGGGAGCCGGCGTGCAATGAACGTGCACTGCCACACCAGGGCGCTTATAGAGCAGAAGGTGCTTGCGCCGCCACAAAGGCGCTTTAGGGAGGCGACCTGGTCTTTGGAAATTGCCAAGAATTCAACGGCAAGAGGTCCTGACGGGTCGGTGAACTTGAGATTTGTGTAGAACCTTGATACGGCGTCCGGGTGGACGGTAGGCGGGGAGCGTGCACGAAGGAGTGTGCGGTCGTGGCACGGGAGCTCCAGGGTAGCACGGTCGCCATGCTTGGAGATGGTCGACCACGTTTGGAAGAAGTGGAACGCACTGGAGGCGTCGATGGCAGAGTGGTGAAGAGCCGTCCCTAACACCACACCTCCACACTTGAGGAAAGTTACCTGCAAACAAAAAGGGAGAATTAATAATAGTTTTAGAACACGAGTGGATCATCAATATCAAGCAGTAGATCAGTTCATGTGGATTTTAATCAAGCATTTAAATTGGCATATCGATATGAAGGAAAGCATGAAAGAAACAAGCAGAGATGATTTTGGAGACCTGTATGGCCAGTATGACGGATGCCGGCTCAATACGCGGAACGAACAGCCTCCTCAGCTCCGGTGACGGCTTGAAGCCATCCTTGATGTCATCAACAGAGGTCAGCCCGAGCGACAACAAAGAGTGCACCCTCGCCGTTGCAGGTGATCTCTGCCCTGCCACCGTTATCGACTCCGAGGCGGCCGGCGAGGGGGTAGAAGGCCACCAAGGTCTTGGCCAGCGCCTCCTTGAGCCTGGCCACGTCGAAGAAACCATCGGCGGCGGCGGCGGCAACGTTGCTGGAGCTGTACAGGTAGACTGTTGGGGTGTGGCCTCTGTTTGCGATAACCATGTCAGGGGGGAGAGAGCCAGAGCCCCTCCCGCGGTGTCGGCTCGCTCGGCATAACAAAGGACGACTCTACCACCTGCACTAGCTCAGAATCCATGATGCTCATCTCAATTTCTTCTCACGCTGCACCTACAGGGGGACAAAGAGTTGGTCGATGCACGGAAATAGTAAAGAAATGAATCTAGAAAACTCAAAGTGAACTATAATTTGAAACGGAGGGAGCAACGGAGGGAGCAGTAGAAGAATTTCATCTTAACAGCACAGCTAATCTGGATATCGAGGGAGGCATGCAACGGAAACATCAAGGCTAGATAGATGACGGATCCAGATTCAGTAACTTTGCTCAAGCAAGTTACGACGTAACTTTACTCCTGCCATCTACCCTCCTCTCCGGCCTCCTGGACTCCTGGACTTCTCGCCGCATCCCGTGCCCGCGACAGCCGCTCGCTCGCCGCGCCCTGTACCCACGCTCGCCACACCGCCCTCCGCGCTAGCCGTGCACGCACACCGTGCTGGCTGCGATGGCGGCATGCACTCGCCGCATTCCATGTCCGTGACGCTCACCACGCCGGCCGGACGCGCTGGTCATGCACGCACACAGCATTGGCCGCGAAGCAGTGCGCCAGCCTCTGCACGCTTAGTCTGTCAGAGACTTATACTACCTCAGATGTGGCGAGCGGCGGCGCCCGCGGGAGGCCCGGGAAGCGCCCTGGACCGCCGGAGTTGCGGGGTTGAGCTACAAAGCTAGGAAAAGAGCGGATCGAGGACGGAGGCGGAGCGACGCTTCCGCTAACGTTGAGGCGCCGACAAGGAAACACTCATGTTTATTGTGAGGCTTCTTTGTGGTTTCTCACAGCTCATTCAAACAGTAGCCTTCACTTATCCCTGTCTTCTCACAGCTCATCATTCATACAGTAGCCCTCACTTATCCCTGTCTCGATTTTTTTTCGTGGGTTGTACACAAACGGGCCTCACTGCATTTATTCATCTTTACCTTTGTTGTTGATAATAATCAGCCTCACTGCATTTATTCGGAGAGAAAGATAGGCAGCGCGTGGCCCTCTGCTGCATTGTGCTCCTCCGTGACCGATGCTGGTCAAGCATTCGTGGTGACATAATGCTCTGCATCTGACTAAGGCCAACTTAATTTGAGATGTGTACTAAACTAGAAAGGATCAGCAACAAGCTTTGGCCCATCTAGCTCTGTGTCTTTCAGTTGGCACAGTCAAATGTAACACAACAACAGTGCCCCGTGAAGCTGGACGTAGCCAAACGGTATCGTGTGAGGTAATTAGTGCCAACTTGGCGACTCAGGGAGCCGCGATGGGGATGAGCTACCTATATAGTGGGGCCCATGGGCATCAGTGTCTGACACTACTTTATCTAGTTGCCTAGACAATAACGATTGGCAACTAAATTCCGTTTAAATTGAATTTTGAATTTAGGATATTCCAAATTAAAAGTAGAAAAGTAAAAAGGGTCAAACTTGGTCGAAAAAAGTTCGCCACCATTTTCTACTTTTATATTTGAAATCTGAAAATGAAAAGAGAAAACCGTAAAAGTTAGACAAGAAAATATGGATTCGATCGAAATAAATACGAGAAAACGATACGATTCGGTTCGGGATGTTTTACGTTTCTGGTTTCATCCTTACATGTGCCTGCCTTGACCACTCCATCGTTACCACTCAGGCGGGTTTTTAATGATCAGCAGGGAAGATCCCTACCTTTTCTTAATTTTTAGCCAATGAAAGAATACACTATGCACAAATTACAAAATTTCCAATGCCAACTGAGCAAAGAGAGGGAGTACATTAAACAAAATTCTCACGCCAAACAGTAAGAGACACTCTAATCTTTTGCTTTGCTTTGATGCAAACCAACCCAAGCTCTTCGACACCGCTGATGTGCACGGCGTGGGACCTGCCGGCAGCTCTAGGGAGGACACCGCATCGCCGGCGCCCGATCTCATGGTCGCCCGCGTGGGCGGCACGTAGGCAGCGAGGCGCCTCGCCGACGATGTGAAAGCGGAGACTCCCGGCTGGCGGCTCTCTCGCGGCTCGCTCTGCAGAAAATACCGAGAACTGAAACCGAACCAAAAAATACCGAAAACCAAACCGAAGAAATTCGGGTTCTGTTGGTTCTGGGGTCGGGTCGGGGTTGGGGTGCGGGGTGGCGAGTGGGGATCATGCGAAAATGACCAGCTTACCCCTGTTAAAAAAAATATAAAATCTGTGATGAAATGGGAGGAAAATCCAATATAGTAAAAGAGCTCTTAATAGGGAGGAAACCGAAACAACAAAAATAACAAAAAATAAAAACAGGTTGGTCTACGTAATTAGGAAAGAAACCCAATGCAATAAAAAGAAAAGAAAAAAGAAAAACAGTCAGTCTATGTATCTAAAAAAAGATCGAATCATCGATCTATGTAGGATCAGTGATAGAGAACATCAATGCGGTTTACTACGGGGCTGTTTGGTTGCTCTCACCGGATGGTGCAAAGGGCCATCCGGGTCGGTTTGGTAGACCTCGTGTTTGGTTGCCCGACTCGCATCATTTGCCCGATTCGTCTCATTCATTTCCTCCCCTCAATCCTGGCTCTGTGATCTTTTTCGCAGTAGTTAGCGGGTAACAGAGACTCAATCCATGCAATTGTTGTAGAATAGGTTGCAATGTTCTTGCATGTTGTTGGGCACAATGAGAGATTCGGGGTTGTAGACCTCACATTTAGGAGATCCATTGAGACTGTCAGTAGGTTCTTCGAGAGGGTGCTCTATGCAGTAGGGGAGTTGAGGAATGAAATGATACAACCTCCACCCAACAATGTTCATCCTACAATCCTTGGTAGCAGGAGGTGGTACCCGTATTTCAAGGTTGGTGTTACCTTTTATCATATTGTAGGATGCCACTAGTGGACTGATCTTTGCTTCTCTGTATCTTACAAACCTAACTTTTCTAAATGTCAAATAGGACTGCATAGGTGCAATTGATGGGACACATGTCCTAGCTATGGTGCCTAGGAGGATGCAAGCTGCCTTTAGAGGTAGAAAGCACACCACAACACAAAATGTGCTGCCAACAGTGTCATTTGACCTGAGGTTCACTTATGTTCTTGCTGGTTGGGAAGGTTCCGCACATGATGCCCTCATTCTGACAGATGCTTTGTCCAAACAAGATGGCCTTAGAGTTCCACCAAGTAATACACACCTAATATGGTGCCCTTACTAGTCATCTTACATAGCTCACCTACTAAACTATGTCCTTTCTTAATCTTTATAGGAAAGATTTACCTAGTGGATGCTGGTTATGCTGGTTATTTTTAATTCTGTCTATAATTTTGGTTAAACATGAAATGTCTTGACTCTTCAAGATTCTTGGAATGACCTACCATTTAGATTGGATGGAGGGAGTACTTTTTTCTTTTGGATCGGAAGGTACCAAGAGTTAAAAGAAGGACATATAGGCATGTAGCTGTAGGATTAGTACCAATTCACATCAGCGCAAATGGAAGCGATGTTCGGCGAGGATGTATAGCCTAGGAGATGACGAATAAAAATGCATTTATTTGAGTCAAATTATAGAAGGGCTCATTTAAGTCTTAATCAAAGGATTATTCAACCAGTAAGAGAAAAGCTTTTATTTCTTCTCATCTGAGGTAGAGGCAAGCACAAAAGGGATTTTCGTCGTTATGGATCACTTGGATAAAGGCAACAATATGGGCATATAACATATTCAATAGTTATAATCCATGAAAAAATAGCGCCGCTATAAGCGCATCAATTGAAACGCCGCGGACGCTATTGTCAATTTCACGCTATTGGCGCTATAGCGGCAGCAGCAGTCTGGCGCTATCGCGCTGCTGCTTGCTGCTATAAGCGCTGGCTATAGCGGCGCAATAGCGCCAAATAGCGTCCAGAAAAAGCCTGACGCTATTTTTCATAGCCCGCGATAAAAAACAAAACATGGGTTATAATAGTAAATAAATTAATACACAATTTGTCATAAAGTTGGTTCTTACTCATAAAATGCTTTTGAGTAGCTGTATCAAATCCAAAGTGTTGGGCTTAACGACATGTGCTACGGTAGGATTTAATAAGCCGGCTGATTTTAATTAATTTAACAGTATTGTACGAGAGAAAATAAACTAAAACAAGCTGAGAGGACAGCAAAAATTTCAAACACACTTAGCCCACACATCTCTTCCACGTCCTTCGGCCATCACATCCCGCGTGGGCTGAGCCAGCTCCTGGGCTGGCTGAGCAGTGGGCGTGATAAAGCAAGCAGCGGGGCCGGGGATGATGGACCAAACATTTTGAATCCGGGCTCCTTCGTTATTTTTTTTTTTATCACGCCTAGACACGTTTTTCATGCTCCTTCATTACTCAGTTGCTAGCATTCACCGGCAACGATCACAAGTACAACATCAGGGATGGAGTTGGTGATTAATTATCTCCTCTATGATGGACCAAGCATTAGCCTTGATTACAATAAAATGGTGGTGGAAAACTCGAGAAAAAAAAAAATCTCATTTAGGGGTCTCGAAACTAGAGAGATTAGAGGCCAACCTTCTCCTTAACCTTTTTGGGTTTTTGCGATAGAAATAGAATACTCTGCCATTTACTATTTCTTTATGTGTACTTCACAACGGACACCTTGTAGATCAGTAACTCTGCCTTTCCTGTTCGCTGCGTGTAAATTCTTGGAAGCTGGGCAACTAATGCAGTTCAAGTTCCGGCTGATGAAGGTGTGCCCATGGAAGATTGGTGGCAAGAGACTCCCTTTGGTAGCGTATCATGCTCCTGACCAGGCTTCTCGGAAGACATGTCTTGTATATCACACTTATTGCTGGAGGCACCAATCGGGTGTTTGTATGTAAACATGCTGCTAGGTAGCTAGTATTGTCCTGCTAGGCTGATCATTGGCCACCTATAACAGCTATCTAGCTCCTTACATGTGCTCACGAGCTCTGTGGTCGTGTGGTGTTGTGTTGTGTCGTGTCATGTCGTGCTGTATTGTGTTGTTTTTTTACTTGTTTGTTTAGGTCTTGGCTTCTTCTCTTAAAAAAAGACACGTGAAGGCGTGTTCGAGAAAAAAACATGTGCTCAGTGCTAATCGCTCTTGAGCTTTTCAGCCCAACCTATCAACCATGGTACAATATTTTTCTCTCACGATCCAACAAAGGGTGTGTTTAGCACCCAAAATTTTGGCCAAAATTTTGGACGGATGGGACATGCATGTCACATCGTAAACTGTAGCACGTTTTCGTTTGTTAGTGGTAAATATGTTTGAGAATATGTGTATATATGTTTTCTTTTATTTTTGCGTACCGTCGACAGCATGAGGAAAGGATAATGTCGACATTTTTGGTAATTTTGCGTATCAAATTTGAACATTTTCATTTCTTATTTATTTTCTTTTATAAAAAGAACAACATATCAATATATCATGGCTTTCGTGTGGCAAATGAAGTGTATCCTACTATATCCTCTCTGTCGACCTTCTGGATGATCCACAGATCTAGGGTCTATTGGAACGCCTTCCAAGGATATACGAAGATACATGTTCGACAGCGCAAGGAAACGAGGCGATAATGTCGAAATTTATTGTCCCATGGTCGTGCCAGATACGAAGTGTTAATTATTGCGATTTTTTGCACATGCAAGTTCGTTGAGCATTATTGCAATAACGCCTGCATAGCGCATACGTTTTCGGTTTCGGAGCAACCTGTGCGTAGGCATGCTGCAGGCTTTGGATATGATGCTTCCGGGGAAGAACTCCCATTGCAATGCGACGCGTTGCTTGGGTCGGCAGCTGGCTGTGCCGTCCAGAAGGAAAATTCGGCCGGCCAGCCGCCGTCGGCACGGTGATATATCACCTCCTCCGGCCAACCCATGGATAGATAGATAATCCAGGGACTCCGTGATGGCACGATCACGAGACCAAATGATGCACTGGACGACTGGAACGACCGAACACGACGGAGAGAGCTTCACTGCCACGCTGCTTTCGGGCGACGTTCGATCTGCCACGCAAATGACGCGAGCGAGCCGGGTCGCGTCAGCCCGTTTTTTTGTACTTGACGCTACGCCATGACCTGATCGACCAGGTTGTCTCGTTCGCACCAGAAATCTTTCTTGGCCGTGCAAGTAATGGGGCGGCTAGAATCTATGGCAACGCTATCTGCAGTCGACATACATCCGTTAAAGGTCATATCTTGAGTAAACTTAATAGGCCATGATTAAAGTTTTCTCGAGGTGTGTCATCTGGATCCTTAAAATCTTAAAATTCAATTTTCATGTTTTAAAATTGTATAAAGGTTCCTTTTTTTTAGAATGGTCCTCATCTAGATTTAACGAACGTTTACTTGGTATATTTTGTGGCATGTCGATTAATTCTTACATGAGAGATAGGACTTACATGTCAGCGGCACCGGGCTCAATTTTTAAAATAATCGAATATCTTTATACAACGTTGGATGAAGATGACTTTTTCATAAAAATTGTGGCACTTTCTGAGATCTAAAATTTTCTAACTTTGAGTTTTTTTCCATTTGAGATCGTTAAGACGCTCAAAAAATAATATAGAGTTTCAACAATACATTAATCACATTCAAGGATTGTTGCTACAAAAAAATTATATGTTTCTTGTATTGTGTTGGATGAAGATATGAAGATATTTTGTATATAAAAATTTTAGTTCATTATTTTTGGGAAGTCGTTAAAATGCTAAAGAAAAGGTTTTAGTAGCATATTAGTTACGCACTCACCCACTGAAACTTGTCATCTTAGAAAACAGATTCTTTCTTATACTATGTTAGATCAGGGAAATTTATATTAAAATTGTAGCGTTTGATGAGACATATGAAATGAATACAAAATACGATTAATCTGTCACTTTAACATTAATCTTTTAGTATCCTAACGTTACCAAATAACTACTACTCTTTTATCCAAGATGGAAAGGAGACTAGCTGGTGTGAGCAAATTTTTGTCCTACCCTGGAAGATTAACCTGGGTCAACTCAGTTTTCTCTGTACTCCCCACCTACTATATGTGTACTCTTGCTTTCCCTCCCTCGGTGATCGAACAAATAGACAGATTCAGGAAGCACTTCTTTTGGAGTAAAGGAGACATCAACAGAAGGGGTACCTGCTTGGCTGCTTGGGAGCCCATGTGCAGATCCAAGAATGAGGGAGGTCTTAACATCATAAACATCCGGAATCAAAACTCAGCACTACTGATGAAATTCCTGGACAAATTTTTTCAATCATGCAGACATCCCTTGGGTCAAGCTGACATAGGATAAGCTCTACAGAAATGATTACACCCCTCCTCAACTCGAAGCCCTTGTGGGTCTTTTTTGGTGGAGAGATGTGCTTAAAAACTTTGAAAATTTCAGAGGTTTCTCCCGGTCCTCCCCAATAATGGTAGCTCCACAGCACTGTGGTTCGATAATAGGTCAGGTGACACCATGGAATCAAAATTCCCACAGCTGTTCTCTTTCTCCGGGGAAAAGAAATGTTCAATCAAGTTCTTCATTAGGAAGGAACTGAGCACTTCCTTCTTTCTTCCACTGTCTGTTCAGGCGTCGATAAGCTTCAAGAACTTGATCGGTTGTTGCTTTTCAAACTTGGTGAGGATTTCTTACCTCATTCTTGGACCTATGCGTGGGGTTCTCTTACTCCTCTAAAAAGGCATATAAACATCTGCAAGGCTCCACCCAGGCCTCCCCTATCTTCAAATGGATTTTCAAATGGATTCGGAAAGCAAGAAATCTTGGAAAACACAAAAATTTTGTCGGCTTTTGGTCAAGGATAGACTGAGCACAAGAAACATCCTGAAGAGAAAAAATATGTTCCTCCACGACTACTCTTGTGTGCTCTATCAGGCCGGTATAGAGGAAACCTCTTTCCATCTGTTCTTTGAATGTCCACTAAGTGTTGCCTGCTGGAGCTCGATCAACATAACTTGGGACCTGCCTTTGCAACCCCTGGACATGCTTGCTAGAGCTAGAACCGATTTTTGGTTCACCCAATCTTGAGAGAAATCTTCCTTACTGGTTGTTGGTCGATTTGGAAAATGAGAAACTGAGTCATCTTTGATCACAAATCTGCTTCTCTAAGCGCTTGGAACTCTTTGCTTCTATCCGATCTTTGCCTGGTTTGTATCAAGGACAAAGAAAGGATAGCTACCCCCTCAAGCTCTGGTGTGACAATAGACCAAATGTATAGAATAGAATTTTTTTTTTTTGGGTCGTGGCGACCTTGTATTTCGGCTCATTCTTTGTATTTGTCTTTATTTATCAATAAAATACCAAAAAAATAGGTAGGGAGCTTCCCTGCCGACCCTTTCAAAAAAAAACGTTACCAAATAACATTTTAAAAATTGAAATTTAAAGATGTCATCAAAGACTATAATGTTCATACACAAAGTATCTTTATCCGATACTATAATTTCTTTTTCATTTTTAAGGCGACAAAAAAAAATGCATTTTAAGATTTTATTATTAGGGCCCGGCGGCCGGAGGTTGCAACTTGCGCGGCACCTCCATCGTGGACAGATATCCGTTAAAGGTCATGTAAACGGGCCCATCGGCGTATCTTGTTGCAAAGCCCAGGTCGCGATCGATACTGGCGTTCCCATGCAATTGGCCTACATACCGGCGACCCAAAGTGGGTTGAGCAACTTTTACTCCTCCGAAAGCCAAGAAAAGGATCGGAACTCGGTGGATGCTTGGAAACAATGGACATCGCCGACGATCATTACCGCAACAGATCAAGAAGGTTACGCCGTAATAATCAGCTGATCTTCCCGATCACACATACGGCTGTGTGTACCAGCGATCTCTCTCTGAGACGTGGGCCATGAGCCGTTTCTGGCCCCGCATGTCGGCGACACGAGACCCGGGGATTCATTGTGACGTACTGAACCAATGGTTCATACGTTGCCCAAACTTGAGTGTTCTACAAAAGATAGGCGAAAGATACGGGTTAGGTAGCTAAGCCTGTCTTTGGAGCTTGGAGGGTTCTTTCATTAATTTCTACACCGCCTCGCCGGATTCCGGCACGCGACTCCAGCTGCATGCCCGCCTGCCTTTTGGTTGTGTCGTCGCGGCGAACGCGATCGCCGAACCAACTCTGGCCGGCCGGCTCAGAGCCTTATAAATTGCTGCCCCCCATGCCTCCCAAATCCATCTCACCACTCACTAGTGAGCCACAGCCACAACACAGCAAGCAACCACACGTTCTTCGATCCGTCAGCCAGCAGCGCTAGCTCAAGTTTCTGCCCTCTCTCTCCTTAATTGATCAATCGGTTGATATGGCGTTCGCTGAGGTATGTACGTGTTTGTACATAATGCATGGAACCTATACTCTAGACATGTTAATGTATGTATGATATGATTCTCTTAGCCACAAATATTTTATTCAGCAGACTTGCATGCAGCCACAGTGTTCAATGACAGTGAAATGGACTTGCTGTGAATTAGTAGTAGTATGCATGCCATTGATCGGATATGCATGTTTCCTGAAAACATGATATAATTTGGTGTCCAATCCTGGGTTCTGTCACGTATACAATTCGCAGTAGTAGTAGTAGCGTGCTCACCAACCGCGCGAAATCATAGTTTATTTGAAAAACTACAACAACTTGATGTGAATTTTCTGGACCTCGGTCCTCGGTGCACTCATGTTCAAGGCATGCACCTGTCACTAGCTTGCCATTCCTTCCTTTAAAGCCAAGCAACCCAGTAACAAATGTCTTGCGACGAGCATTTCCTGAGCTGTCGTCGTCCCATCCATGGCATGCAATTCCAATCCAACTGCTGTGATATCATGTCCTCGACACCAACACATCGCTCTCGTCTGACATGTGTCCAACTGCATATGGCTCGTTGCCTAAACGCCTCTGCTTTTGTGTTGCACGCAGGAGGAGACGGCGGCGGCGGCGTACCTCGGCATGAACCTCATCGACAGCTCCTACGACACGGAGGCCGACGGCCTCGCCGGCTGGGCTCCGACCGGCTCGTGCACGCTCTCCGCGCACGCCGAGGACACCCCGGCACCGGACGCCGCGGCGCTCCCTTCCCTGGCAGCCACATTGGCCGCCGACTCTGACGAGGAACTCCAGCAGCAGCGAGCACACAAGCCCAGCGGCCGGTACGTCCTGGCCGCGCACCGCGCGAGCGACACGGACGGGCTGTGCCGCGCGATCTCGCGTGCGCCGAGGCCCAAGGTGACGTACCGGGTGGCCGGGTGGGTCGGCGTGCAGCAGGGCACCGCCGCGGAGGCGGGCGCGCACGCCGTTCACGTCGAGGTCCGCGTGGACGATGGCCAGAGCGTCGGTGGCGGCGTGGCTGTGGTCGAGTCGGGGAAGTGGGGCGAGATCAAGGGGCTCGTTCGGGTCGATGACGACGACGATGAGCCGCCGCGCCATGCCAAGGTTTACGTTCACGGGCCGCCGGCCGGAGTGGATCTCAAGGTCATGGACCTGCAGGTGTGCGCCGTGAACAAGATTCCAAGGCTCAGGCACCTCAGGAAGAAGGCCGACAAGGTGCGCAAGCGTGACGTGGTGCTCAAGGTGAGCCAGCGCACGGACGGTGACACGACGGAGAGCGTCGCCGGAGCGCACATCCAGGTGATCCAGGTGCAGAACAGCGTGCCCATCGGGACTTGCATCACCAAGGCGGGGATGCAGAATCCGGAGTACGTGGACTTCTTCACCAAGCACTTCGACTGGGCGGTGCTGGAGAACGAGCTCAAGTGGTACTACACCGAGCCCGTGCAGGGGCAGGTGAGCTACGCCGACGCCGACGAGCTCATCGACTTCTGCGACCGCCATGGCAAGCCCGTGCGCGGGCACTGCATCTTCTGGGCCGTGGAGAACTCGGTGCAGCAGTGGGTCCGCGCGCTCAAGGGCGACCATCTCCGCGCCGCAGTGGAGGCCCGGCTCCGGGGCCTCGTGTCGCGCTACAGCGGGCGGTTCCCGCACTACGAGGTGAACAACGAGATGCTGCACGGCGCCTTCTACCAGCAGCGTCTGGGCGACGACATCAACGCGCACATGTTCAGGAGACGGCGGCGATCGACCCGGCGCCGGCGCTGTTCGTGAACGACTACAACGTGGAGAGCGCCAACGACCCCAACGCGACGCCGGAGAAGTACGTGGCGCTGGTGACGGACCTGCAGCGGCGGGGCGCGCCGGTGGGCGGGATCGGCGTGCAGGGCCACGTGACGCACCCGGTCGGGGACATCATCTGCGACGCGCTGGACAAGCTCGCCGTCACGGGCTTGCCCGTCTGGATCACGGAGCTGGACGTGTCGGCCGCCGACGAGTCCGTGCGCGCCGACGACCTGGAGATCGTGCTGCGGGAGGCGTACGCGCACCCGGCCGTGGAGGGCATCATGCTCTGGGGGTTCATGCAGGGACACATGTGGCGCTCCCACGGCCAGCTCGTCAACGCCGACGGCAAGTACACCCAGGCCGGCAACATGTTCGCCGGCCTCCGCCGGGAGTGGACGTCGCACGCGCGCGGGAAAGTGGACAGCAACGGCAACTTCAAGTTCAGGGGCTTCCACGGCACGTACCAGGTGCTGCTTACCACGGCAGCCGGGGAGGTGAAGAAGAGGACGTTCGACGTCAAGAAAGGGGATGCGCCGCTCGTGCTGGACATGGATTTCTAGCTCCACCGTACACAATGATTAATTCGTCACCGGAGGTTACGATTTACGAAAAGGATTAGTACGATATATACAGTACTTATACATTTGTATACAAAGTGTGGTGTGTATACTGGGATTGGGGTGAAGCGTAGACATTACAATGGTGAAGAAAGTATGAGTCTTTTAGCCCCGGAGTGTGTAGATGATTGTTACTATTGTACTCTGTATTTATTAAGACAGACTGCAGTAAATAAATGAAAAATTTATTATTTTTATACACGTTAATACTCCTTAATATACGTATTTCTATTTTTTTTAGCGAATGTGTGCACGTAACGAGTTATTATGGGTTTTATAATTGGACTTCTCACAAACTTCTGTAGCAGATTAATGGGCCCTGAAGCCAACTGTAATAGGCTGATAACGGGCCACTGCAATTGTAATTAAATGGTAGAAGACAAAACAAAAGAAGGCCCAGACTTGGACCAGAGTTACTTCCCAGGCTTTCCTAGATATCGCAGGCCCATGGAGAGTGGCACGCTGATGCGCCCGTGGCCCACGGAGCATGCGTGCCCGCTCGCTCGCTCGCCCGGAGAGGCCTGTGATGGCGCGGGGCTTTGCTTGCCGACACGAGCACGGTGGTACACGGCATGGTCGATACAGCTGTCTTATGCAAACCAAAATGTGGAGGAATCATTGAATCACCTGCTTGTCCATTGTGATTTTGCTCAAAATGGCTGGGGTATCATCAATCTTGTTACCACTGATGATGGAGGCCCTTAGTAACCTTAATTCCATGAAGCTACAGCTCAATCACAATTCTTTATGGAGGCGCTCATTCTAATGTGTTGGACTATTATCTGCTAGAAATGCCTTAATCTTTGAAGCAAACCGGTTCAACCTTTAGGAATGCAGAAGGAGATTCTTCATTGAGTTGAGCCTTGTTGCTTTAAGTCAAACCCAGTTCATCTTTTATTTTTTATCAATGGTGTCAATCCTTAGAAATGATCTAATCCTGCCCTTCTCCTTTATTTTTTTTTCTTTCTTTCTATCTTAACTTCCTTCCTTTGGACCCGAACTGTAATTGTTTTTTTCCTTGTTTTTAATAATAATATCTTGTAGGGTCCTCGGCCCCTCCAGTTTAGCCCCCAAAAAATCCCAAATTACCACAAGTGCAATTAGGAGTTCTAGTTATATAGGCTTTGATTTGTCATACCATAGGGTTCTATAAGAGTTTAGTATTTGAAATTAGTTTATCATAGTAGTATGTCATTTGGGTTACTGTATTGTCTGATTGATATTGTAAAAATATAATTAGATAAATGAACTAGGAGCCCATGAATCCGATATGTTTTAGCTTCATCAACTCTACCTCTTCCGCGCACTTTAGCAAGGGGCCAAAACTGTACTAGCGCTATGCCAATAGGGTCTGAGTACAATTGCTGGCTCCTTAATGTCGTCAGAGATTGCGGCCATGCATGTTGTGCGTGTGACACTAGTCCAGCATCAACAAAGTACTCCGTACTACTACTACAACAAACAATTAAAAGGAGTGTCACTTTCAGGATTCAGGAAAAGAAAGAGAGAAGGGAACATGTCCAAATCTAATGTTCGCCCCCAATTGCTGCGTGGTCGGTTCAATTACGTGCAAACTTGCGATACTCTACCAGACTCCAGAATGGGCACCCATTGTCAGAGTTAAATAGTACTATATACGTGGTTAGTTTATATGATCTTCACAGGTCTTGCATATATGGGTGATCAAAGAAGTCTAGCTACTGTTTCTTACAACAGCACGAGATTGCGTCTTTCTACTTTTTCTTCTTAACACAACGAAGGCTTTGACATTGGATATCATGCTTCAGAAATTACTCTACCACATCAGCCGAGGCTAGATGCACTGTTCAGGATTGTTGAAAAAGAGAGACCTATCAGATCGAGAGGGAAGGGATTTGCATTCGTGCATGTATCAGTGGACAAATCAGGTTGATGCATGTCTGTCAACGTGGGAGAATTTGTTTCAAGTGGCATAATTCAACACGGTTTGCGCGTAAATCAATGATAACGATGCCAACTGGATCATTATAGATTTATAACGCCTGGGAGCCGGGTAAATTTGCGACCAAAGCAAAGCATCTGTTTGTTGTTGTGTCTCGTGATCCCGTCTACTCGCAGCCGCACTAAAACAGACTAACTTTGGCACAAAGTGGCCAACAAACCAGAATCTTAAAAAGTTACGATCCAATGCTAGAAGGATCTTCTTTTTCATCTTGTTGTTTGTTTCTCTTCGACTGGGTTTGGTCTTGTAGTACTAAGAACAACACGGTCTCGTACATACTCATGAGAACTTCAGAATAATCGGGGTCTCAAGTCTACACGCGGAGATGTGCTGACGAGCCAACCAAAGATTGGAATGCATGCTCCTTGTGCAACCTATCTTTGTCAAGAACAGTACTGAACTTTTTTTCCCCAATTTGAGCAGAATATTGTTAGATTATTAGACAACTTCATGGTTAATTTCAGAACATAAGTTATGGCCAACATTTACTAGCAAGTAAATCTACTAGCTATTAAACTAAACAGGTACATGACGCAAAACGACAGATATATGTAAGTAAAACATTGGATCACTGCATAAATACTTCTTGTGTCTGCCAACATATCACAGACAGCGCCATGGAGCTGCGGGGCCGATCGATCTGCAGGTGGTACTTGCCAGGCATCGTCACCGCGGAAATCTAGTACCAGGTACGGCAGATTCTTCGTTTGCTAAGCTCTTGTTGTGGATTTGGGCGGCCTGATGACCCAAATTTTCCACGATTGCTGCTGGCTGCTGCTCTCCACCACTTTGTGCCTGACAAGTCCCAAGTGGACGACCGACCAGGAAAAGGGAAGGAAAGGGAAAGGTTTCTTCTAGCCCGCGAGCCGTGGACTCGAATCCGTGCACATCTGGTTATCACTCGAGTCATCTCTGAACTGATGATGCATTGCCGTCGTCTCCGTGACCGTACGTACGTTTCGCGGCGACCAGGATGCCAGGCACCTCACCTCCGCACCTGCTTCCTAATTGCGATTTGCACACAAGTGTGTGACTTCGACTTCGAAAAGTTCCAGGCATCTGACCCGATCACTGACGACCGCACTTGCTACCTTAGCTACTGCGCTGCCACAGCAAGTTTTCCAGCGAGTCTTCGTTTTTTTTTTTCTTCTGAACGAAGAGTCCTTGAATTTTCGTGTCTAGAAATCTGAATCTGATGGCAGTTGCCAGAGAATTTGGAATTTAATTTCAAACGTAGAAAAAATTCTGATATGTATTTAATCTAGTACAGTAGTATATTGTTTGATCAAGGCATGTCGCAGATTGTCAAACACAAGGAGCATAGTTTAATCTCGTCCAATAAACAAGAGCATACATACGCAGCCCCCGCCTTGCATTGCTTGCCCAGCACACCACGCCGTTGCCGGGGCATCGGCAACTAGCGCCAGTGCGCCACCCACTTGACCTACATCTCTGATCTGTCTCTATCAATCGGACGACAATCTGTTCCACTTTATATGCTATAGATAGATAGATTGATCTGAAGAGGACGACCCCCAGATGAATTTTCCTGAGCTTTTCTATCTCCGCGTTCCTGGTTTTCTATATGTACTTTCTCAATGGCGCGCTGTCGTGGCTGCTGCCGCGACATGTTTGGAATGGACCTTCCTGACAAATGCCGCTAGCTATAGATCTGCTTCTTTGTACCATGACAGTCTGGTTAACAAAGAGACTAAATATATGTCGTCGCGTCAGCTTCACGTACTTCACAGTTTGGTCGCAACGGCGCCCAGTGTGCTTGTGTTTGGACTGTGGGGAAATGACATAGGTATAGTTAGCGCGTTGCATAGAAATGGCCACGGATGGTTCGTGGAAATCGCGACATGTTTGTCTTCTCGCTTTGTTTCGTCCAGAAATCACAAGTGCACAGATGTAGTTTGTCCGTCTCTTTGTCGCTACTAATCTAGAGCAAATAATAAATATAACCTCTGTTAGGCTTAACGAAGACAAACTTTTTTTTTATGACTACTAAGCTAAAACCAGACGTTCCAGATCATCACAAACACTAGCACCAGATCATCTGGTATGTGTAATTTGCCTTAAAATGATTCAAGTCCTTTGAACAAGCCATTCCATACAATGCCATACTCCAATGAGTCTCCTTTAGAGCTAGATACTTCGGTGTTCAAATTTGAATGTCACCAAATCGACCGTTTATTAGTCACTATGCAAGACTATCGCTTGCTCTGGTCCTTAGTCAATCTTTGGAAGCATCTAACAATTTGGGGGTTTCGTAATTAATGACAAATATTTCACTACAACATGACTTATTATACAAGCCGTTTATAAATGCATCCAAAAATGGTCAAAACGCCCTCGAAGTCCTTTTGAGGCATTTATTAAAACACCAGCTAAAACATGGAAACAAAATGTCTTTTGAGGCGTTTTTTTCTAGAATGCCTTCTAATATCAACTTTTAAAGAACTCACAAGAAGCTTTGGCTCAGTCACTCATCAGCTATTGGCTAGAAAAACCGTTTTGGCTAGAAAAACCATAACGGTTTATCAATTCATCAAAAAAATTCTAGTTCTGTAAGTACAATCAAGCCCTAATACAATGTGGGTTTTGTCGTTGATGATCACTGTATAGAAGACTAATGAGATTTATTGAGGCGACAAACATAGCATATCAAATAGAGGATGTTATATGAAACGGAGGAGACCCCAATTACAAATGTTGACGACACCCCACTTGATGGAGGTTTAAATTCTTTTATATTTTCAATTTGAGTATAGGCAACGCCGTATTATCAAGGGGAACTCAAAACACTTGTCACAGTGTGCAACCAACTCATCTTTTATACAAAACATCCTCATTCCTTTGTTGTGATAGCCACCTCTTCATGCTCTTGACATTTTTTGTCTAGCAGTGTGCGGTAACGCCACAGGTCAAGTGTGGCACTCGCCACTTACTTACCTAACCATTCGGATCCAAGGGGTATTTATATCTTTTCACTTCGCCCCCAATGACTCTCTTCTTCCACCTTCGCCATTTTGATGTAATAGACCTGGTGCTCATCTCTCTCTCTCTCTCTCTCTCTCCCCCCTCTCCTCCATCGGTGTCCTTCAAGCTCTCAAGTTGCCCCTTGATATTTCTCATCAATCCTTGAGATAGAAGTGCCCCCAAAATCAATTAGAGAGTAGATCCATTGATTCCCAAAGGCTAAGAGCACTTGGTTCATGATTTTACCGGCGGTTTGTGTTTGTTACTCTTGGAGCTTTGCTCCTATAAGGTAGAACGTCACCCTAGAGCTTGTCAACTTGTGTGTAGCCCTGGGAATGGATCGTGATCCAGTTCTATCCCCCCTAACCCCGCCTCAGCCCTAAATATTTCAAAAGTGACTTGATCCTAATCCAGCTTATATTTTAATAGGTATAATCCGATCCAAATCATATCCATTTTAAAGTCGATCCTACTCCAACCCTTCTCCCCGCTTAGATCCTTGGGCACGATCCTTTTACAAAGATTCGGGCCTATTCACCTCATCATCGTGCTAGCTAAGAAGCCTAAGATCCTTTTACGGCGTTGGCCGGTTCATCTATTTGCATGTGTCGTTCAGGCCCGACTACTTGCATGACGCCTAGCAAATCAACGTGTCTATCGTTGAGTAATCGACTACTTGCATGATGTCACTAGCAAATCGACGTGTCCGCTCGCTTGAGCATTGGCTACTTGCATGCGTTGAGTAAGTGGTTATATTGTAGTTACAATAAAATAATGGTACTTACTTGCTTACAATCACAAATAATATTATGAAATCACTACACAGTCTACTTAAGTTTTGCATAGAAACTATAATACAACAAAATAGAGGAACAAAAGCCATGCATGCTCGAAGTGTTTCACTCCTAAGCTCCATTTCGAAAACCGCAAAAAAAAAAAAAAAAAAAAAGAAAGAAAAACAACTAAATAAGAAATTGTTGGCTACAAAATAGAGGAACATATTTTCGAAACTCCATTTCTGAATATAGGTACATTTCTGAAACTCATGAAACGATGCAAACACGGCGTCCCGCCAATCTAGTTCACTAGGAGAATCTTGAAGTTGCTCTCTTCGCAAATCTGCTCGAAGAGCTTTATACTTGAGCTTCATGCAACATATCATATGTCGCATTCCAACGGTGGGGAACATCTAGAACCAGCCCGGACTTGCCTCTCGAGACCTAATGTCCGAACGATTGAGTTAAACGTTTGCAACCGTGAAGGTGTAGAGGTGGCAACCTTAATGATGTCCCTTATCCTTTTAAGCGCATTTGGAATGATTTCCAATCCTCGCTTGAACCATTATATTGAGGACGTGAGCAGCACATGTGACATTTAGATGCTCACCCTTACGTAACATCACGTGGACCTAGAGCGACACGCAAGTCTCGATTGCTCTATTGTTCACACTTGCATTGTCCAAGGTCACCGAGAACACCCGACCAACTAGATCCCACTCCATTAAGCAAGCAGTAATCCCATCTTGCACGGCAAATGAGTTATGGGGGTAAGAGATCTGCTTAAATGCAATTATCTTCTTCTAGAGCTCAAACTCTTCATCAATGTAATGTGTTGTAACTCCAAGGTAATCCAAGTTTTTTGGTTAGAAGACTACAAATCAGCTGTTAAACCGACATGAGACTTCAACTTTTGGATCCTATCTTGTAGCCGCAATTTCTCTTCTTCGTTACAACATCATACACCCGCACGGATTTGTTTGTCGACCGACCACATTGAACAAAGGTTGGAAATAGTTTATCGACTCTTTCCAAGTAGGATCATCTGCTTTTCGAAATGCAACCTCACCATGAACAAAATACTTTTGCAATAAGGCCTCTAAATACCACGGGATCAAATACGTAATTATCTCTACGGGACGTGTTCTTTAGAGATGCTAAGAATCTATCCCCTGTCCTCTCGAGGGATGTGATGGCAATAATATCCAATATGCCTATTCAAATGAGTTGTTGCTTTGCGACACATAAGATAACCTGAAGCTTACAATACTTGCAGACGGCCTCTTTAATTCCATCAATGATTTTTGAGTCAACATAAGCCCAAACTTTTACCCTCTTTTTCCAAGAGCGGTCTGACTGATCTATGGAGATACCCTCATCCTTGTGGAATTGTGGTCGATTCAGGGTAGTGGATGCATAAGCTTCAGTCCAACTAGCACTACACCAAGAACGAAGGAGGGCATCTTCTTCTTAGGGCCGCGGTGAGGTCACAATAGAGCGTAAGGGCCGCCGCCGGGAGCCACTAGATCCAGGAGGGGCCACCAATAAGCGGCGAGGAGGAGGCGGTGGGGCGCCGCTCCGTTGCCACCCGGGCGAAGCCGCTACCCGGTGCGGTCTTTGCCGCCGCCTAACGAATTGCTTGGTGCCATCGCCATCACCGATGAATTGTAGCCGCCGCCGCCTAGCCCCCTCAGGGAGCACGGCCCATTGTTGGTATTTCTAACGTCACTAACTAGAAACAGATATAAACCTATCACTAGCAATGGCGTCAAAAATGAATATCGATGTTGCTTCGGATAAAACTAAAAGAAAATTATTCATTGCGTTCATAGCATATCCGAAAAGGTTGTCATCCCTATAGTTAAACTACTAATATGCAAAGAATAACATATTCGTACTATGCCTTGATAAACTTCTCAATAAGTAAATAAACAATTATAGCTGGGTATCCAAGCAGTTTACGAGATATGAATATACCATTGTAGCATTTTAACCGGGAGTAAGAACCAGTGTCTTGAATTTATATTCTACCACAGGGAAAGAAGTCTATTATCATGAATTAACTATGCATGTGTGTACTAAACATCTTAATCATCTCTCGTATGCAAAGCTTAAGTATTAAATCTATTAATCACATAAACAGGGATCAAAGTTCACAATAAAGATAATGATAAAAGTTCTAATAAATAGATTCAACCAAGTCATATCCGGTGTGCATCTTGGAAAGTGTCAAACAATGGGCGATAGCAATTCATAGGTTAGCTAGCATTAGAAACTCCAATATGTAACTCTAAACTATAAGTTAGGATCTACCCGATTAGTGCAATACATCTAACAATCATCGAAGAAAAGACTAATTAAATCCACACATGAGGGACGTAATCCGTGAAGACTAAGGGCGAAACTTAGAACAACCCGAATAATATCATCCGCTAGGCCTACATACGGGGGATGGATTGCAAAGGACTCAATGGTGTTGTCACCACCACGATCTACCCACGACCGGCACATAGGGTGCAAACGCAGGTAAATAAGATCTAATCACCACGATTACATCGTCTCTCTACCACTCACCCATAATATTGATGGATGAGCGCTATACTAATCCATGCATGAACATAAAAGTAATTCAACTATGCTAAACATGTAATCAAAGTAAATACTAGAACAAATAATCTCGAATATAAACATGATCAAGATATTCATATTAAGAACGTTAATGCGGAACTTGAAGACTACTTACAATGAAGAACTTACAAGAACGAGGCGATCTTGAGCCGGCCTCCGACGATCGAGAGCGGATTTCTCCCTTCCTACTAGATCTAATCTTGATTGCTACTCTTCCTAAAGCGGTGTTTCTAGAGCGTGGGATTGATGACTTGGATCTTGAAGCGCCGTTGATGAACTTGATTATGAACTAGATGATCCGAAAGGGGGTCTAGGGGTCGCTTATATAGCCCGGGAGGAGGTGCGTGGTTTGACCTAGATACATCTCGGGATCCTACCGACGCCCTCGGATCAAAACCGACATTAAACGGGTGGATTAGATTGAGTCTTGAAGTCGGTTGAGGAAGCTTCCGGAGGCGGGGGCGACGTGGCACGAGGGGGAGGCCGATCGGCCCCATTATTGGGCCGATCGGCCCGTGGGCTGGCCCACCTTGGTGCCCGTAATCCGGCCGTGTCTTACGAGTCTTCTAGATGATGGTTTCTTGGGTGTTAAGTCTCATTCACGTCGGGATTAGTCCGGTGCCTTCTAGGGTCTTTCTCGGAGTTGGATTTCATTACGTTGCGTAGTCGCACGGCTCACGAATTCTCGGTGTTTTCTGTTTAGTCCCTCGCAATTCACAACTTTACCAAAACCGATAGAAATATGTTAGTGACCCCTATTCTAGGTTGTTATTATGATTTATACCCCTTTCTCATGTTTATTTGATTAATAAATTTATATGATAACAAGTGTCAACACTCACCTCGGGACAAAGGTCACGCGCGAGTCGTGGATGGAGAGATGGATCCTTCTCTCAGCCCGTGGGCCGAACTTGTTCCTCGATTATGTACTCATGTATTGGCCGACTCTAATCCAGCCCTTCGACAATGGAATCCAATCCGAAATGACTTGTTTTATTGCACAACCCTTAAACAATCCAAGAAAGAAGGCCCACGAGTTGGGGGCTACGTTTGGCCCACGGATTTATGCAATCCATTCCCAGGCTTACTTGTGTGGTAGCCTAGGAAGGTTTGAAACCATCTCTTGTAGCTAATAAACTCACCCCTCATCTAAAGAGTTCACTCTCTTCACTTTAGAATGAGGTAAGGTTGTTGAGCCCTAAGCCTTTGTGGCAAACCTCAACAAAGTGGACTTAGGCAAACTTTGGTAACAAGCTAAATCATGGGACAAACAACTGAGTCATTGTGTGCTTGATTTACTTTCTTTGCATTTCATACTATTATTGAGGTGATTTTAGGGTTTGTGGCTGATCAACTTGGATATACCCGATTGAGTCATTTCAGTTGTCTATCTTTTATCTTTGCCCATGCCGGAAGCTAAGAAATTTATCCGTTCTAAATTTTGTTCGATAGATTTTGAATTGTGGTTGATATTCTTATGTAGGTGATAGCACCGCAGCGGCAGTGCCACCTTGAAATTTAACTTAGTTTTGACTTGAATTTTATGGGCCTAGTTGCCCCATCTAGGCCTTCAAAGATCCTGCAATGCAAATTGATTAGATATAATGAAAATTAATAGTATGAACCGTGGAAAATAGGGCTTTAAAGGTATACTAGATGAATGGTTTCCACGAAAAGAAATTCGAAGGTCTGCCATGATTGTTAGCCTTTTAAGCAATCATCCACTATTCTGAGCATAACTCCCTATTGTGAAGTACAATGATTTGGGTTTGTTGCGTTGGAAACTAGATTTGATAAGTTTTCCATTGATTACGTGAGGATGCACCTAGCCTTCGAAATTAGGAGTTATGGTTTTTCTATGGTCGTTTGTTCTGTCAGCCTAGTGGTGTGGTAGTTCAACTTTCCTTAAGCCATCTACTTCTCATTATAACTCATCTCTTTTGGTCACCCAGTAGTACCTTATTGTGTAAAAAATAATAAGACATATATAGAGCATTTTTGCAACATATTCACCTATGAAACATGTCAAAGTGAATTTTAGTTCGGAACAAATTCACCTATTTTCTATGTTTTCTGGCATGACTTCCTATAAGTGGTCCATGATATGTTGGTAAATGATCTACAAGTGTAATGGAACATGGTCAAGGGGGGCTCACAGTTGGAGTGGTAAAGGCCATTGGCTGCGGGCTCCCACCCAGGGTTCAAATCATGGGTGTGACACCATTTCTTTGAAATTTACACTATCAGGTACTCCCCTACAGTTTTCTATCAAAAAAAAAAAAAAGTGTAATGGAACATAATGAGGTGGGATGTTCTCATCAAAGTTGAGTTTGAAGCTCACATTTTGTGGGGGTGAAAGAGAATATCTATATATATACCTACTAATAAAAGAGAAAAATTCCTGTCCACCTATTTTTTTGGGTCTGCCCTCCCACATCTGTTTTCTTCCGCTTATTTGTGTCCGCCCGGTCTTTTTTTCTATTCACGTGATTTTCTCCACTCGTGTCCATGTTGGACTCAAAAACGAGTCCATCAATTAAACGGAACAACTCCCCTAGTCAAGTACACTCTATTTGGTATTTCCTCTACCGTTTGGCATCGGAGAAAACAAATTCTCTCTGCCCCGCAATACATCCCAAAAACATAAACGGAAGGAAAAGAAACTCCTCTTTCAAATCGGACTCTTACATAAATAAATATATCTCTATATCAACGGGAGCTAGCTAACTCTTGTTAGCTTTAATTAATTAGAGATTAAATTTACAGATTTTTGTAAGTCCTCAAAAATGGCGGAGCTCGATTTTAACTATACTAACGTAATGATATTAAAAATTATAGCGTAATCGGACTCTTTACTGTGCGGTGGAGTAATTTGGACCTTTTTCGAATTTGATTTGAATACAGCTTTGTGCTTGGTTTGGAGCAATGTAGTGAAACCAACCAATTGGTACCTCATCTTATCATTACTGATTAAAGTGTCTACATTTAGTTTAATGTACTATTTTCTTTATATTTTCATAATATATGGAGTCACTTCCGATTGGAAATGCACTACTCAGAACTAATTGATTTCCTTTTCTTCTCTTTCACGCGCAAACATTCACTTGTTTTGTCGAGGAGACTTTGACTTCTGCCACGCGATGCTTGGCATATCCACCTCCCTACTCTCCTCCTCCATTGGTTCCTCTTCGGGCTTTTGTCTAGAGCAGTGAGAACAAGAGGACATTTTCTATGAACTCATGCAACCACCAACACAAGGCAATTGTTTGAAACAGCAAAGACCGGTAGATCTCAAACACTTGTTTTTCTGTACAAAAAGACGGCTTCCTTTCTTTATTGCTTACGACCTTGATGTTTACATACAGGACACAAAAACTTGTTGAAAAATGTCAAACAAGAAAGCAGAACGGCGTGTTTTTACCCAACCAGTTCTACTACTGCTAGCCCTTGCAGGCATACCACACCAACCTAAGCGTCGCTGCTCTGACGTTACACTTACATGCAACTCATCCTTCGGAGCACACAGAGCTGAACGCCACTACTTGACCAGGCTGAACTGAAAACTGAGAAATTTACAACAAAGGATACGAATTAAACCAAAGAATCCTGCACTTGCTCGCCACTTCTCGCTGCCCGCGGATGCTTGGCGCTTCCAGCATATGCAGTGAAGGGCCGCTCAAGTTCACCTAGACACACATGTTCGTGGACATATAACCACGTAGTAGTACTTTGTTAATGTACATCCTATTGGTTGCAAGTGATCGTTGTTCACTTGAGTCACTTGTTCATCTTGTTTGAGTGAGGGCCTTCCCATGATCCAGTGCACTTGTTAACCTGGCATGTGGAAGGGCTGGCCACCAGTCCACTGGTAGCTGAAGCTGTTGTTGGCTTGGGGAATGGGAACAACCTCGTCGTCGACGGGGAAGATCATCTCCGCCGCGTTCGGGAACCAGTCCGCCGACCCCGGCAGCGCGACATGTGCTGCTGCATCTGCAAGTTTCCCGTGCACAAGATGTTGTTAGAGCAGGGGGATCACAGGGCGAAAACTCCAAACAGTCTGGCTGAACTGCTTGGTTGTGGTATCTGAATGTTCGGACACTTACTCTGCAGCAGTGGAACGTTGTTGTTGGCTGCAGCGTGTCCATGGGGCATGAAGCCTTCGATCTCCTGGAGGCTGTGGCGATGCTCGTACGCGTCCAGCAGCATCTTCTCCACCATCATCTGCCGGAACCGGAGCAGAGTACATGTCAGAAGTAAGAACGAACAAAACCCAAGGAGCTCTGCCTTTGTGTTCGATCTGAGATGGTGGACGACTCGATTCACTCACCAGCTGGCCTCTGTTGAGCTGCTGCAGCGGCGGCCAGAACTGGACGCTGCCGGTGTCGACCATGACGATGTTGAAGACGGAGTCCACATAGATGGTGCCCTGCGACGTGACGTGCGCGTACACCTTGTCGTCGCGGGCGCAGGTCTTGGCATGGCTGGTCGTCACCTCCCACATGCGGTCCGTCATGCCGTCGCCGAGAATCTGATCACCACAGAAACAGAGTCAGTACCAGAGCACGGAGGTCGACCGTCGACGACCAAGCATCATGCGTTGTTGAAACTCACCGCGCGGAGCTCGTCGGGCTTGACCATGAGCATCCGGACGAAGTCTCGCACGTTGGCGACCTTGTGTTGCCTGAGCTTCCGGTGGAACGCGCCTTCCTTGCCGATCTTCTCGAGCCTCCAGACGTCGTCGGCGAGGAAAGGCGGGTAGTGCTTGCGGTAGAGCTCGCCACGATGGTCCCTGACGACGAAGGCCTCAGTCATGGCCTCCTGGATCCGGACGCCGTCGACGCCGGAGGAGGTGGCGCTTGCGCTTCCGGGGACCACGCGCACGGCGATGCGAAACTTGCGGCAACGGACCCAGGACGAGTTGTCGGTGAACTGGAGGTCGGTCACCGTGGCGTGGCCGTCGCGCATGGTCAGGCTCACCTCGCCCGTCAGGAGCGGGCGCTTGCCCTCGCGCGGCTTGACGATGTTCCGCTGGAACTCGTCGGCGGACCAGTGCTCGCGACCGTCAGGCGGGAAGTCGCCGAACACCGGGACCACCTCGACCCGCAGCGGCGCCGCCTGGTGTGGGAGCGGGAGCAAGGCCGGCAAGCCGGTGTCCGCGTCCACGAGGGTGATCTCCAGCGGGTTGCCCGCCTCGTCCTCGATCTTGCTGCCCGTGAAGATGGGCAGCTGCGGCGGTTTACGGAACGCCAGCTTCCACGCCGCCGCGGCCGGCGGCGTCTCCGGCAGCCTCTCGATGTAGCGCGGGCTCTGCATCAGCCCTGCCTGCAGCTCCTCCTGCACCACTCGGCGGAGGAGAGGCTCCAGATACCTGAACAGGGTGTGCATGTGCTTCTGCATCATGGCCTCCCGGATCACCCTGCAATTTCGTTCGACATCAACAGTCAGTGAAGCTCTAGCGAGAACCGAATGGCCATTAAAGAAGCCAACCAAGCTCGGGAGAAAGAAAGCAGGTGGAGCGGGATATACGTCGAGAAGGACGGAAGGCGGCGCATGCGCTTGTCGTCGGGCTGGTCCCCGTCGTGCTCGTACCCGTCATGGAGGCGCTTGGCCGCCATTGCTGCTCGCTCTTGCTATCGCAGGGATGGTCGTTCACGGTTTCTTGTGCGGCAAGCTCTCGAAGCTATTTTCAGAGGTGGGTCCGAGAGCAGAGTGATTGACTGGGCGAGCTGCTCAGGAGGAGGAGGATGGTTTGGTTGCGTTGGTGGTGTGGTTTGGCAGAGTTGCAGCGCCCGCCATTCCTCTCCTTTATATAGGAGAGGAGGAAGGAGAAGCCTCGATGTGCGCTGGGCCGGGCCGGGCCGGGACGGCGCTCGCACTGTGTGCGCGTAGGGGAAGGAAGGTCGCAGGAAGGTGCCGGGAAGCTGGGAGGAAGGACGGTTCCTTCAGCTGGGAGGAGTAGCCGAGCCGAGATGACGTCATCCGCCGATGCTGTCACAGACAGGAAGTGAGGCGAGTTTGGGAGGTCGACTCGCGCGGCTGCGACGTGTCGTGTCGTGTCGTGTCGTGTGTCTCCTCACCGGCCGGAGCTGCCTCTGAATTCTGATGCGGCGCGGCTGAAATCGCCCGGGACGCCGTTTGATCACTAAAAGCGGCCGCCATGCCTGCAGCGAAACCAAACACTTTCTCTTGTTTTGTTTTTTTTTCCTTTTCCTTGATGATGAATTCAGATCGGATTTCCGTCAAAGTGAATCTTTTGTTGATACAGGGGCCGGTATAATTCTGTTGTTATATTAACACAAAATCAATCGAGCTCGGAAAATGAGGTCTTGTTGGTATAACTCTGCTTTATTAGTAGAGTAGTGTTTTCTTCTTCGATTTCACAGGGAGCAGGCTAGGAAAAACTAGTACTTTTAGCTAGATTCATCTTGTACTTTAGCTTGAAAATCCAGTATGCTATGCTTAGTTCTATTTACCCCGTTTGACAAAAAAAGAAACAGCTCCAAATAGCACCTGAAGTTTAGATGTTTCAATTTCCTTTTTTTTTTTTATCATATATCATCAGATCTAGTAGAGCAACCAAGCATGTACATGTACTCTGTTTTTTTTTAATGATTAGCATGTACTCTGGTTGGGATGCCAGGAATGTTCCATGAAGAACTAGGCCGCTCACGGACGCCACTATTGCTTTGTTTTGACAACCTGTTGTTGTTTCCTTTTTTTTCCACTGGGTGGAGCAAGCAGGGAAACTACCCCTCCGATTTTATTAACACAAAGCATCCAACCACAGGCAACAAATTCTTAGAGAAAACACATAAACAACCTAAAGCTTGACAAAAACAGCCCCTATGCTATGATTTAATGTTTCTATTTCTACAAAGTGATTGAGTCATCAGTCATCAACTGTTTACAGCAGGTAGGCAAAAAAATGTCTTCCAGATTATTGTTCCAAGAACGTCTATTTTTCAGGAATGCCTGAATAGGCTGTGCCATCTGTATTGTAGATGCATATGGCTCAATTTTGCCAAATCTGAGCTCCATATTTTCTTTCAATTACTGGAAGCCATACTTCAATTCTTCGTTTTTGGGAGGGATGATCCACTCCGCAAATATCGATCGAAACTTGAACCCTTGTATAGGTATATGCCATTTTAGAAAGCACAAGAATGGAAACGGGTAGTCAGTATTGGTATAAGATCTTGTTAAGATACTATGCGCTAAGATGTGATCGTCTCCAAGTACAGAAGAAATAAAAAAATTTGGGAAATTGTCAAGAAAGTGGCATTGCATGAAATCTTTACAGTCGCAACGCCAGATTTGAGCCGAAAGCAACTGCTGGCAGCTAGTAACATGCAACCCCAAGAAAGAGGAGCTATTATTTCCGGGAAACTAACTGTCTTCAATCAGAGAGGGGGCATATCCTGCCGTTGCTACCGATTAACTAAAATAACTGATAGCCTATTCGAGAGACCAAGATGCTCAAACTAACACTGACACACTTAATTAAGGCCTGTGCTAACAGCACAACTGCTACTGATGCCGAAAACTGTCCAAAACGACATTTTGATCCCTTTTTCCTAAAAAAAATAATAAACCAATGTTTGTTTGTTGGCTTGGCTCATTTTCTTCAACTCTTTCTTCGTATCTTCATTCCTTCCTCCTAATGTTGTTTTGTATTACTTTGTCTTAATTTCCAATAAATTCCAGTAGGGGCACGCCCATCTTGTCTCCCTCAAAAACAAAAAGAATCAATGGAGTTTTTTTTTTTAGTCTACTCCCTCTGTCCCTAAATAATCGTCGTCGTTGGTATATGCCATGAGCTTGACTTGTAGAAAAATAGGTGCAATATTTATATCTCTAAATAAATTTAATAAAAAACTAGAATTAAAGGTCTTTCAATGATATTAATTATGTACCATAAATATTAATATTTTTAATATATACTTAGTTAAAATTGTTTCTCAGGAAGTACAAACGAAAGATATTTAGGTTTGGAGGGAGTACATGCATTTCTGGCTCTAAGATAGCATTCCGCCGTGTTTTGTTGCTTTGTTGCAATTAAGTGTTTAATATAGAACCAATTTTTTTTTTCGTGTAACCATATTGCTCTAGCTATATTTTAACATCCAAGTGGCGCCTCAAAAGACGCGTTTTAACCGCCATCTTGTGTGATCTCTCCTAGCCTTCAAATGTCTTTTTGTAATGCAACTAGCCCAACCCCTCTCCAACAAACACGTATCAATCGTCACTAATTAATTTCATATCTCTCTTGCTCTCTTCACAAACAAATGAAGACAATAATATATACTCCGATCGAATCAATTCAGTCTACTACACAGTTCGAAGCCAAGACTAGACCTAGAGACATGACCATACCAAAGACTCGCTACCTACATGACCACATAAACTAGACTTTTTTTACTAGAGTTCGCCGAGATAAATTACACTAGATCGGAGCAGTTCGATCGATCATTTGCTAAAACAGACAAGCCATCCATCCTCTCCCTCGATCTTCTCAAATAAATTTTTGATAGTTGAAAACTTGGCAGTGACGCGGTTACTTGAGACGACGCTTATTGGCGTCGTCATGGAAGCATATATAGTAATGGAGGGAGAACGCGTTACACGTAGGACCGCGGAACCGAAGACCTTGACTTGCCAATGCCATGGCTCAAGTCGTCTTCTTGCTCGATCTTGCATGCGATGGATGGCTGGTGGTTACCAAGGACCAGCAGCTGCAGCTGCTGCCGCTAGCGGCGTGTGATCTGAGAGCCCCATTTTGTGTGTAGCCCAGCATGTGACCACAGCTGCTCTGCAGAGGCCACTGCTGAATCATTTGCTGTTCTGAATCTGAATCATTTGCTGTTCAGGAGCAGAAGATCTAGCTACGTCCCTACATGTCTCTTCCTTTGGTCAGAAAGCGCGTTTGATCGAGACCTGGAGTATTATCAATTCCTCTCACTCGTCAAGATTGAGCTGAATATGAATAGTAGTAGAAAACTACAAATAGCGCAGCAGCAAAAAAAGGACAAATCAGAAGTGTCTCTCTATCTGCGATTTGGATTTCCTATGGACAGGTCGTTATCGCCGTTGGACAGGGGGGGTGGTGGTGGTTGAAGCCAAGGCCAAGGCCATGCTTGTCCTCCTCGTGCATGTCGCCGTCGCACGCAGAATCTCCATGTCAGTCTTACGACGCGTGTAAGACTTGGTTGCGCATCAATCAATTTCACGACGGTGCACATCGCGCCTGTCGATTCATCAGTTTTAATCGGCGCACGAACAATCCAAAATAACGGAAGAACCGGCCAATTCCTCACACGGCGAATTCACTATCAATCTCAACGACCATGGTGAATCCCTCCAAATGTGATTTGAGAATCTAGAAGCCAAGCATATTATCTCTGCAACGAGAGAGATAATATGAGCAGCAGTTAATAGAAGGTTCAGTTTCAGTTATCTGAAGACGAAGCAGCAGCAGCAGCCGCAGCGTTTGATAGCAGAGCATCAGTATGAGCGCTTCAGTCTTGAGAGAATGGCAAGGTCTTGTTGAGCTTCATCGCAAACTATAAACAAAAAAAAAGATCTTGTTGCGTGAACACTTAACAATTGGAAAGGGCAGAAAGTTGGAAGCATTAAACAATTGAGCCTTGACTAGAGCAGAGTTTGTTGTACTCCTCGGTCTCTCTAGTGGTTTTGAGTGACCTTTAGTGTTCGCCAAGAACCAACCGTACATGCTATTGAATATTGTTAGTGCGAGGACTAACTAACTAACTAACTAACTCCCTGATAATTGACATTCTCCTTTTAAAATGTACTCCTACTACTACAATCAAATTCACGCACTTCTAGTTCCACTGATGGCAAACGTAAAGTGTGAAATAAACACAGTACTTCTGGTTACAATTACAGGGAGGCAGTCTTTTCTCTGGGTCTCTGTCCTTTTTTTTTTTGGAATATCTGGGTCTCTGTCTTGATCGGTTGATTGCATGTCAAATATTCTGAACTGTGATACTGTTCGAATGCTATGTGGTATAGTAGGGACAAAGCCAGCTGAGGAATATGCGCTTATAACATAGACATATTGGAGGTCTTTCTTGTTCACACGGAACTGCCAACGATTAGGTGCCTCTCCGTGTGGATTAGCCGGACTGACAATTGTTTTGCGGTCTCTTAATTGTGGGACTTATTCCGGACTTGTAGTGAAACAGAATCTTTATGTGAACTACATGCGCTAGATTTAACTGAATATTTCACTTGACTGATTCATTAGCATCATGCCTGATGTCAGTATTCACTACTCAGTAGCCTGTGTTCACCGTGCAGTAAAAACAAACAAACGCTGAGTCATTTACTCTGCAATTCCCTCCGGTGCAGTGATTTGGCGAATATTACGGCACTAGAGCATAAACAGTGCTCATGACAGAGACTCCATGTTAACATCACCATTTCTTCCATTCCTACGAGCTGCCAGTCACAGCCACCTCAGACCCACGCAAGAACCGACACATGGAGGCCAGGCCAGTGTTCCTTCGACGCCGTGTGATCCGATCCATCATCATCGGTTGATTTGGAGCCACGCTTAACTATGTTGTCCTTTTTCCAAACTCCAGCAGCATGGATCCCTGATTGGTTTCTTAAGCAGCAATCCATGATTAGTTTCTTAAGCAGACTGTCATGAAAGTAAGCAACATTTGTCTAAACATATAGGAAATGCAAGAAGGTCAGGTACTTTGGGCGGTACACCTGTACGCTCATGAGGCTGATGACAGTGAGAGCTAACGAGAGACGATAAACTAAAATACAGTGGGTGTTTGGGCACTGCCGCCACCGAAAAAGCGCATGAAAAATCAGCCTCCCATCGGTTGTCCAAATCTAGTTTGGAAGTAAGTGGTGATCGAATCATCCTAGAAGAAAATAGTACGGTAAGAGATTGAATGAGACAGGTGTAGTGCTGCTAGTTACCCACGCCCTCCTGCTGCGTATGGTCTACGTGTACGCGATTAAACTATGCTTATCTGTGTTTGACAATCAGGGGGCATGACTCATCGATGATCGATTGCAAACCGGCATCAACGAATTTGGGAGCAATGCGGTTCCGTTTTGTTTTACTCCTTCTTATACAATTCACAATCACATATATGAGTTAGTATATATAGGGACATTGACAGTGTCCCCAAACTGAAGTAGTTTTATATTTTGTGCAATAAAAATGTCTTTTTCGTGATGAATAAATTAAAATCAATCCTATTTCTGTATACAAAATATAGATGTTAGAAAATTCCCACCTATTACATAGGTTATGGTAGACTAAGGGGTCCATATATGCAGGGTAAAGAAAGATGAGACAAGGATAAATTGGGTCTCTAAAATGCATTAGCAGCCCTCGAACTTGTATTTAGATCCATAAACTTAAGAAAAAACATTTCTTACTCCATAAACTTTACAAGTGTGCACTGTTAACTCTATGTCACACGCAAAGATGTTTCAGAGGTTAATTTACATTTAACCCCTCGTAATGTTACTTAAAGTCTAGATCCATTTAAAGTTTCGCCTAAGCTCTTTAAATTCTCCGAGTGAGCTGCTGATGTGTGAGGAACTGAGGATGCCTACTAGCTCAGTAGGATGGCGAAAGAAAAGGTTGCCTCCGTGCGTGTTGCCGTTGTGTGTTGTACTGTTGTGGCATAACTATCCAAGAACAACGCGTCTTTCAGAGGTACCGGCGCTCCGGCAGAAACAGGTAGTGTCTGCTCGAGTGCATGCAACATAATCCTCGATGGGTGTAGACCGCGTAGAGTTCGATAGGCATCCATCGATTCATTCATGGTGGTCCACATCGCGGTTCTATCTATCTCGGCGCACGAAGAGCAGCACCAACCAACTAAACTAACTCCTCACACGGAGAACTCACAGATTGGTGGACGACCCTGGTAAATCTTGGAAGAGTGCTCCAAAAATCTGAAAGCAGGCACAGATTATTTGTATTCTCCCCAACAAAACGGTAAAAATATTTATCTGAACGACACAAAACGGTAAAAATGGAAGGGAGAGAACGAAGCTAATAGAGGCCATTCTGTTCCACATGCTTATTACGGCCCCATTTGAAGAAGATCATCAAAGCATCTGGAATAATTAGCATTTCACAGAAGAAGAAAAAAAGTTAAAGCAACAGTTGACAACAATGACAAGGACACAAAATTGGTAGCATTTTAAATAAGTAAAAGGTTAATTAAGGTTATTAGGTAGTAACATCATAAATCCAAATAAAAAGTTTAATTTATAGGATAAATAAATCTACAACAATCGGAACAAAGGTTTCACGTACTGAATAAAGTGAAGAACGATTTATGACCAGAGGAGTAGTTGACTGCTTGATGAAGTAACATCAAGGATGAGCTCGATCAGTTGCACAGCAGCATATACTTCACTCTGCAACTCCGGCCGGTGCTAGCTGATGAATGTTACCGTGAAGCTTCTCGTGTTCCGGCATGAACAGAGCCCAAGACAGAGACCCGCGACAAAGCCGAATCAACATGTCGACATTAGTTTCGAGGAGGGACCAAAAAAAAAAAAAAAAAAAAACAATTGACGATGATGATGCAGTGGCACCAGTATTTTGACGGACCACTGATCGCCACCTCAGACCCACACATCCAGGGGCTACGCAACGTTAACTGCTGTCTTTAAACCTTGTTCTCTCCAGCCTCCAGGCTACAAACGCAAACAAACAGGGCGTCGTCGGCAACAAAACTGTCAATCACCATGCATGTACTGTACTACTAGGCTTTGTTCCAAATCAACCCTGCCTTAGTTTAATCAATGTCGCAGTCATCAGACAGCACCGCAGGGCGTGGTGGGCAATGCTGTACACGCACGTCGACCATCATGCATCATCTCATTGCTGCCTGCCGGTGACGCGACGATCATGCATGCAATGCACGGATTAATTCGAGTGCAAGCATACTCCTGCTAGAACAATTACTTGTCCTCGGAGGGTCCGTAACAAGATGGTGAAAGACAACTTGTCAATGCGAGAACAACGCGTTCTGCTTCTGCAGATCGATGGAACCGACAGAGATTACCAGGCCACCAGTCACGGTGTGCATGGCAGTAAACAGCTGTGGCTGCACGGTGACTCGAGACAGAGAGGTCGAGCAGCACAATGCCAGTCGTGCAAAAGAACAAGAACTACGTACTGTACAAGTTTGTCTAAACATGGAGTACTATCTGTTCATATCATTGTTGCAGATGACGACAATATGGATGGACGCCTTGTTCGAATACTGTAACAACAAACCAACAACACAAAACAGGATGATCTTTCATTGGGGCACAAGATCCTCTTTTCTTTGTATATTATGGAATATAATGCCACTACGTACAATTCTAGATCAACACCTAATATAAAACTAAGGTCCTATTTGGTGCGGCTCCTCCACACACATGCGCCCTGCGAAAACTATTTTTGATTTACCGGCTTATGCATTAAGTGGTATGCTTTGTCTCCATCGAAAGCGAGACATCAATGATAACTTTATGAACTTCAAGATCTGCCGACTCGGTTCTTTGAAGATACGTCTACGTTCTAAAAAAAAACATGAAGAAGACTCAGGTCAGAAGCGCTTCGTGTGTGAGATGTCCAGAGCTATTCGGAACCGGTGCCGGAGCTGATGCAGGAACCACACCGAAATAAAACCATTAAAGCTGAGGTGCTATTTATATTCTCGTATTATACTAGGGATAGACTGTTATAGGTGGTTCAAAGCTGTTCCACATGGCGCGGCTCGTTTGCATTGTAACACTTTTTTTCACGGTCTTGTTCAAAGTGCTTCGACGAGATTTGGGCTCACAATCTCACGTAATTTCGGTCAGAATGAAAACGCGTCCTAAGCTTTGTACCAATATATTATCAATCTTTGTATAGTCAAGATGAATACAAAATATCACATGGGTCCCTAGATTTACTCTAACAAACACACAGAGGACAACCGCTCAACACTCAAGTAGTACTCGATCAAACTGTGAATTAGGTGGGATTTGCTGCGGACAAATCGTTTTCGTGGTTGAACGAGGGTAGTTGAGTGAAGGCGATGCTCAGGCCTGTCACCATCTCAACAGAATCCCTATGTCAGTCTTCTACCGACGCGTGTAGACTTCAGCTGAGCATCGTCAACTTATTTATATATATCGCGGTGTACACAATATGGCGCCTATAAAATATATTTGGGATGCTCGAATAAGTAATTGGAAAACAGTAATATCAGTTCAAAAAGGGAGAATAAATTGAACCTCTGAAATCTCCAAAGAGCTCCCACACCAAATGCCTCGATCGTACGGTGTCGTATAATGAACCTAAAAACAATATGTTCTCCGAGAATTTGAAAAAATGTGCACGATTCTCCCGCAGGACAGATAGTGTGTTCATTTTGTCATACTATTTGGGTCAAGTTTACCAAGCATCATCACTTGTGGAGTATATAGCTAGTACTTCTGTGTTCAAGGTCTTGTTGAGCCAATGGTCTCTAGCCAGTGGCAGCATGCATACTCATCATTGAATATAGTTGGAACGAAGACTAGCATGCTCCATGAAAATTGACATTAACTTTTAAAAATATGTACTTGTAGGCCTAATTTCTTTAGACCTATTGATAACCAAATTCAGGTGGGGCAAAGTTTCAGCAACAAAAATTTAAGTTGGAAAACACAGCAGGATCTTCTTTAGGATGTTGTGGTCTTCTTGGAGTGAATCAGATAATTAATCAGAAATGTCCATTGCGTACCTGTTTGGTTGAGTTCATCCTGTTTCTAGTAAAATAGGGGGTGAGAAAAGTTTTTGTGTAGCCGAAAGTGATTCTCTAAGATAAATCTCAAGGAAAAGATTCTATGTAGAAATTAAAGTAAATTAGGAGAAGCTAATTTTTTCAACACTGCTGGTCTAGTTTTTTTAGTTTTCTTAGCCTCCTAGCTCCTTCCAAAGAAAAATCATTTCAGATATTCAACGCAGAATCACTTCTCTACAATAATACTGTTTGGCAAAAAAGCTCTTTGAGATTCAGTAGAAACAACTTTTTTTAGATAAAGGATGAACAACATCCGGCTTCTACGCTGGAGGCGTACACAACCAATCAGTAGAAACAACTATGGGAGTTCTGTTTTAATTTTTCTTGACATGATAATTGAAACAATCTATTGCGTCGTGGTTCATTCATAATAACGAGGAGGTCAGTTTTCTTTTTCCTTATACACGGTGTGAGCTATGTATTCGGTACTGAACCAAACAGTGCTTATACATTTCCCCTCAAAAGAACCAGCTATCCAAAAAACAAATTGTAAAAGAAACAAGCCGCTAAAAAAAAGTTGTAAAAGATACAGACAAACATGTTGCCATTATTTCCACAAACCAGCTGTAATCAGACGTTGCAACGCTAACTATGCCTTCCAAACTGTACTATTAGAGTCCAAACACAAACACGCAGGACGCCGTTGCAACCAAACTGACAGGTACGGTACGTACAGACATATATATCTAATCACCTTGTTAATCAGGCCGTCAAAGTACAGAAAACTTGTCCGCAGGACCGTTCCAAATGCATGCGTCGCGGCAGCGGCCACACGGCACACCAGCGCGAGGCGAGAGCAAGTACGTACGGTGCCGGGGCAACACCTGTACGTTGCTGAGGCGGCTGACAGCGAGAGAGGCGATATATATAAAATCCATAGGAATGTAGACGGAAAAGCGCAGGAAAAATCATCATCTGTGGTCGTCGTTCTAATCAACCTCGCAGAAAAAAGAATTAGACATCGTCGTAATCAGGCGTCGGACTGACAGAGACAGATCAAACCACTGATGTGGGCGGCGACGGCGAGGCGTGCTGGGCAAGCAAATGAAGTGCTTCGTCTGCTCTACGTGGACAAGATTAAAATTATGCTTGTTTTGTTTGAAAATCTGCGACTTCAAGGTCGGTTAATCTATACTATATACTGATGCTCTAGCTTTAGTGCAAATGGAAATCAACTTAGTTTTAAGTACTAGTACAGTTTATTTACGCATGGAGTGAAAGAATTAGAAAGATAGTAATTACATACAGTAATGTGCGTGTGAAAAACTTTCCCCACCTTAAAAGTCACAGTTCTTTTGGCAATGGCAATTGCCACGAATTGATCAGATCTAGACGAGGACTCCAAAGACTCGCTGGAAAACTACTCGACGACTCGGTGTTACGGCTAGCATCAGCGGCCAGCGTGGTCGTCAGTGATCGGCGTCCTGGTCAGTTGCCCCCGGAGAGCGCGGCGCGACTTTTCCTAGTACAAGTCGCTAGCTCTTTCTGCAATTAATCAGTAGGTAATCCTCATCAATAATATAAGTGCCTGGCCTTCTCTCTGGTCGCGCTGAAACGTACGTCGTTCAGTCACGGAGCAGGTAATGCATCCGTTCAGAGAATCAGAGATGACTCGAACAATAATCAGCTGATGCACGAATCTCGATCGAATTGAAAGGTTGAACGAACTGTCCTCTTCCTTGGCCGGTCGTCCACTTGCGACGACAGGGCACGCAGACGCAGCAATCGTGGAAATTTTGGGGCATCAGACGCCGCCCAAATCCGCAAGCAGCAGCAGCAGCTATCGCGCCAAGAATCTAACGCTCGTGGAACAAATTTCCGCGGTGACGATGCCTCGCAAGTACCACCACGGCACCTGCAGATCGATCGGACAGGTCCAATGGCGACGAGTCGCTGTTAACGTCCAGGTTCAGAGAAGTTAAAAAAAAAAAAAAAAAGGTACAAACTACAGGGACGTGTTCGACGTACCAATCATAGTACTGTTTGACGGGCCAAGAAGAACATGGCACTGCTCATATATATCGTATATATCCCTCTCACGAGTCACGACGGCGACAGGTGTTTGTTGGATGGCATGGCATGGCAATGCCACGCATGACAAGGCAGCGCGCGCGCGCGTTGTTCAGTCGTCAGGCTCTCTCCGCGTGTAGACTTGAGAGACCCCGCCCACCCGAGCTGTCTGAATTCTGATGATAAGTACAAGGCCGTGTTACCATCTTTACCACTAATGCAGTAAGTAGTAACAAGACTGACCAAACCGAGTAGATCAACCCGAGTTGTCTGAATTCTGTTGATAAGTACAAGGCCGTGTTACCATCTTTACCACTAATAGTACAGTAACAAGACTGACCAAACCGAGTAGATCCAAGAGCAAACCAAAACAAGATGGCAAGATGCTACTTTGTTTGCTAGCATTTTAGATCTAATAGCGAGCTTTCTAGCTACCAGGGATTCAGTTTTGGTGGCCACTTTGTGCCAAAGCTTTGTCTCCTTCAGTGCAGCTTGCTTGGAGCCCGACGACGGGCCCAAAAAAACAAGCAAATTCGCCCCTACCCGGGCATCAATCACCATCAGGTATTAATTCCATCGTCAGATGGACGAGTACTAGACGTCCATGTCATTACGCGTTCACAAAACCGCGTTGTTGAAATTTGGGGTTTCTGTATACTAGTTACCACATTATTAAAACAAATTCTTCCACGTAGACACATACATCTCTCTTGATTTGTCCACTGACACATGCATGCAGATTTGTCAACAAACCTGACGAGCTCAATGGGGGATTTTAAAGCGACAGGTAAATTGTTACTGATTTCATGCTATAGCTATCAGTCGTTTCAAAATAAACTGTCAAAAGCATTCGTTTCAGAATATATATGATGAAGTACAGTAGTGTAGTGGTGGTGGTGGGCGCTATTACTAGAACACGTAACTGGACTGGACCGACCACGCAGCAATTGGCCGGGCAAACACGTTAGATTTCGACAACTTTTCTTTTTTCGAAAAGGGATAAAGTGAGTCTCAATATCTTCCAATTATCTGTTAGTAGTACTAGTACTCCTACTATCAAAGTACTAACACGGCTTGCCTTGCCTGACAAAGACGTGTTGCCCTTGATTGGCCAAGCCACTCGACCATATAATTGTTTAGCATTGACCACACAACATGACATGATGATGATGCCAAGCAAAGTGATGTACTGTACTGTACCTAACCAACCCTTAAACCAGGAATTTCAGCTAGAGTTCATATACAGGCTTGTGTGCCGAGAAATTTCTTAGGAATAGTCATTTTTTTACCCTACTACAACTACAAACATAAGCCGCGATAGACTGACTTGCATTTTTTTTTTTTTTTTTTGTAAAAATATACTATTTCAAAATAGTGAAAGTTATATGTTACAGAAGTGTTTTCCATGATCAATCCATTAGCATCAACCATAGCAATCTATGTAATTCATCATATAGTTATGAGTCAAGTAAATATGGCTAATTAGATTTTATAAAAGCAGACCATATTTGTTATGAAATAGACAAGTCTTAGTTGATTGCTACTCCTTCCATTCCTGGATAAATCAAATTTACAATTGTCTTAGAGTGTATTTTATTTTCATTTAACTGAATTTATAGAAAAATATACAAGTTATTATGTATGAAATAAAATATATTTCATGGTGTATGAATTGATATTGTTTGGTGTCATAAATCTTGGGTAATTTCCTATAATTTCTGTCAAGATTACAAATATTGACTTAAGATGACTCAAAAGGTTGATTTGTTCATTAAGGATAAAAAGGGTGTATGTTGCTCATCACATCCCTTTCATTTGGAAACTAAAAATGACTCTAAAAATACATTCCTTTGGTATTTGCACAAGGAGATTATTATTCTTAAAAAATACAACTTGATTAAAATAAGGTGGCCAGGAAGGATGGAATGTTGTTTTAGTTTTTGCTTAGTTCAACATATTTCCTTTTTATTGTTTTTTGTACTAGGTTTCTTTGGGGAATCATTTATGTTTGTTGTACCCTCTTCTAATAGCTTTCAACACATATTCGATTTTTGGCTATATGGAGTGGACCAAAAAAAAAAAAAGTTTCAAATTTTGGTGTGCGTTAGCACTTCATGTTGCTGATGTGCCTATTGTAATAATTAATAAATGGATGCCAAATCATCTAGAAAGAAATAGAATAGATACGTAGTCATGTGCACATAGTTTCGATCTCCTAAGCCAACAATAGGCCAGCTTCGGCCTGAGTCCAAATTGGATCCAAGTCCATATCAACAAAGACTTAGCCCATCCCAGCACAACAACCAACAGGCCTGTCACCGACTAGAAGGCATTGTACTGTACCATGGGCTCATGAGAAGCATAACTTGAGTCCAAAATACTGTGTTGCCTTCCTCTGCAAAGAATGGTGAAACAACTAAAATGTATATACAAAAAAAAAAGTATATTTCGGTGTTCCTAACAAAAAAAAAACTTTTTTTTTCCAAAAGGAAAAAAAATCGGTAAAAATATATGTACTCCTAAAATTTCTCCATCCAATTGCGATGTGTATGAAGCGTGCAAGTTTGGCATGTGGTTGAGAATTGAGATGAGTGTGTCCTCAAAAAAAGATCTCAGGTTTGTGCAAAAGAACTGATAAGCAGAACGTTCAAAATTCTCACAAAAATTGACTAGCTTGTTGGCCTAGTTTGGTATAGTGACACATAAGTGATAGTGAGGTTGGAACCTTGTAGGTTGGGACAGTGATAACGAAGGGTTCCTAAAAGGGTGGACAATCTCATCTGTCAAGGTCTCAAGGATGTAGAGCCGAGCGTGTCTGAAGCTTTGGACAAACGATGAGATAAGTTTCCGAAAACCAAGCGAAAGGCATTGCTAATGGGTGGGGTATAGAGGGCCACGACAGACAGATGATACAGCCATACACATGTGTGTGCTCACCTGTCACTGACGCAGCCGAAGGCACAGATGAGATTATAAAGAGACGGGCAATGTTATTCTTTCAGCCTGTCATGATCCGAAAACATCGACTTCCAATCCAACCGGGAAAGTGCACTTGTCGGTTGTCACTAAAAACTCTAGAGAGATTAAAATAGAAATATATCTCAAAAAATAGAAATAAGAAAAAAAAAATTTATTCTGATCAAACACTATTAACCTAGAAACTCTTTTCAGGTACAAGGAAATGGTTCGGTTTTAGAGCCGATGATTGTATTTCTAGAACATTAAGTATTTCCTAGAAACTCAAGAAGAATATGGCGGATCCTCGTGATTTGGCACTCTTTTTCCCATATAATAGCATTAAGTATTTCTTGGGAAGCTAAGCATACGGCCGATTGCATTGTAGTGGCATAATAGTATTTCTTCCTTCCAATTTCCAAAGGAGTTTTTCCAATGTCTATTTGACGAAAGCAACTATCGGTGTAGCTCACATATGACAGTTTTTGTTCCTGGAAGCACTGAATAGTTTGTGCCCCTGCTTTAGGAACTTTCTCCATTGAATGCATTAAAGTTCCCGAGAACATAAATAAAAAAAAAGGAAAAGGCAGGAATACAACACTGCCTGCCCAGCTGGCAAACTTTTTTTTTTTTTTTTTTTTTTAGAATTACACAGTATAACGCAGACATTCACAACACGCACGCACACTCACCCCTATAAATACACGTACATAAACCCTACCCCTATGAACACCTCCGAAGGATACGAGCAAACATGCATCTCGCTACCAGCAAGTGTTTACCTTTCAGAATTTGGCCATCATTTGGCTAGACCCCAAAACATAAGCAACGTTCATAGACTGAGCAATGCATGCACAAAAACCACAATCAACTCACCAGGTACACGGAATCCATTTTACATCCTATATTGACAGCTGAGGTGCAACATTGTACAAGCAGCTGGAGTCCAGAATGTGTGATGTCTAGAAGAGTTTTATTCCTCCTGAACTCCAGTGCATCATGAGACAAACATCGCTAAATTACGGAATAACCACAACACAATATGAACCTAGCACACTAAGTAACACACCGATGCCTACGGCAACAGACACTACTGAACAGGCGCTCAGCGGATTAGAGACACTGGGAGCATATCAAGCACCTCCCAGCACCAAAGGGAAACCACAGCTACGAGGAACTCAATCCTTCTTGAGGATATCTTCTGGCTCACGGAGGGTACTAAACATCCAGTCCATCCAGATTGTGTAGTGGCCATAGTTGTGGCGGTAAGTTGTATGGTGAATGGTGTGATATCCAGCTCCCATGACAGGCCATATCTTGCCATGAATGCAGTCATGGATGTTTGTTGTCCACACAGCCTCTACGAACAAGAGAGCAATATGTGTCCTGAAGTGCGTTTGAAAGAGGAAGAGCGCAAACACGTGCGGTATTGCTTGCAGAATACCATCCAGTGGATTAAATGCAAGTCCTGGAAAGCAAGTGTGTTTTACATTAGTTGTGGTCGAATGACTGCTCATAGCAAATTAAGTAACAGACTTCAAAAGCCATACACCAGAACTTAATATCAAGGAACTATGTAATGCACGCAACAACTAGTACATCATAAATGAAACATTTGTACCCATAATAAGGGGTGAATGCAAGATAGAAAATGAGAGCTGAATAAGATAGTAGACTTACCAGCAAACGGAGACAAGGTATTTTCCTTGTTGTAAATATGGTGTGTTGCATGCAGATATTTGTATAATGGCTTTATGTCATGCAACTCTCTGTGCATCCAGTAAATTCCAAACTCCACGAAAATGAGATACATAGCCGTATAACAGAGGTACATAGAAAAACCAATGTCGCTGATATCAAAGTAACATCGGGTCCATCCGCTCTCAATCATATATTCAGATAAACTTGGAAGAGCACAGTAAAAGGCATAGCCTTTGATGCTACAACTATTTGCTTCTTCATAGCTTCATTTGTGGGGATGGCATCTGCATCAAATGCTAATGTCAGACCAAACATTGAGTAGACATAAACATGACCACATACATTTATGACAACAGTCATATAGAACATTAAGTTGAACCACTAAAATAAAAAAGTATACAGGGTGCAGATAAGGTATCCCTAGTGATGATTCAACACAAGATCCTCTGTACACTTTTGTAGGAAATTTTCAGGCAAGGTCGTTCCAGGTCATTCTTAATTTCATAGCAACATTGAGACAAGATCCTTAGTATTAACCAAAATCCCTTGGGTACAGTCCAAGCACACATACAACATACTCATTAACAGTTCTAGCTGTTATAGTCTACGTACAAATTCAAAAGGGAAAAAGTTTGCACACAGAATATTCCTTTTTTGCAAACAATAACTACTGTATGCAGTGCAAATATTTTCTGCTGACTGAAATTTATTAAGACCAAAAACATAAACTAAGCTTGGAGCAACATAAATTCCATTAGCAAATCAGTCATAACTAGATACAATAAGTTGCTACTATTTGTTGTTCAGCTCACAAAACAACATAGCACACCTCAACTACTACTAATGAATGAATTTTAATCGAACAGCATGCCTTTAACCAATCTTGGTTGTTACTATTTGTTGTCAGCCAGGCAGAAATCCCATTAAAATTAAAATGATTATAATGTTCACATATTAAACAAGAAAAAAAATGAAATTCATAATCTTTTACCACCTACAACTACGATCCATATCCCCTAACAGAAGGGGACAATCTAACTTAAAAAGGCTTCCCAAAATAACCAAAACAATGATGATTTTACTAAACGTTTTGCATCTCTTATAATGCCTCCGAAATATCGACAAGCTCCATTTTACTTTGTGCCATGTTCAAGCAAATAATGCCCATATTGCAGGTGGGTATTATCACTTCACATATGTTATATAACAGAGGGCACTATTATTTCAAAATCATTATTTCATCTGTAATTCAAACAACAACAACAACAACATAGCCTTTAGTCCCAAGCTAGTTGGGGTAGGCTTCATCTGTAATTCAAAAGGAGCAAAATATTAATTTAACAATTTGTCCATCGACCTTAACTGTTATACAAACATGGAGGGCAGCCGTGCTAAGAACGGTACAAGAGCGAAGTCCAGCTCCAGAATTAAAAGTAGTTCTAAAACAAAATGTCTCTTCCGTGTGGTCTCCATCACCAAAAAAAAAAAAAAAAAGATCTGATTCCACACAGGCATGGTAGTCAAAAGATTCTACCAAGAAGACAAGCTGAAATGCTCCAGTTATCTGAGTTTCATGAATGTCTAATTGAGTGGTCCAGGAAGGATATTTCAATTCATAATATCTGGCATTCAGCATGCACCACCACATACTTTTGGATGCACTTCTATCACAATATGCCCAACTATCCCATAATAATAATAAAATAGATATATAAGATACCTGTATGGAAAATGGATATGCAGCTTAAATGCTCAAGACAGAGCAGTTGAGAAGTGTACGTGGTTCAAACACTAACACATAATATTAATAATAGCACTTGGCAGAAACTTCCATAGCGCATCATGTGATTGAGCGGAGAAACCAACCAAAGCAATCATTTAACTAATGCAGAAAGCCTGACAAGAGCATTGGGACAACCACACAGGACTTTGATCCAAAACCAAAGGTCAAGTGCCAGCTCTGTTTATCTGTCAGCACATCTACCATGATGAGCGGTCTTGTAGCCAAGAACAAGGAGATGGTAAAACCCAAGAACAAGAAGAGATGGTAAAACCAGTACTGGTGTACTAAAATTCACCCCCAGTCAGAAGCAAGGCTTCAAAAGCCCTTTTTGTTAAATTAAATTTGCTCAGATGCAGCTAGACTCAGCAAACCAACCAGTACCAGTTCTGCCATAATCACACTAATAACCTGCATAATGACGCAAGTCTCCATGGAGCGACACGCAGGTCTGTTGTTAACAAGCACAAAACATGCATTTGCAGTAGCTTAGCCAATAAATGGTAGGTATCGAACTCTGCCTTCAAGATCCGTCAGATGATTGTTACGACTACCAAATGAAGAGGAGATCCAATCACTGTACCCCCGGGCCCATCGCCATTAACACTTAACAAAAAAACAAGCAAAAAGAAGAAGCGCTAGCCTCAGATTTCTAAGACGAGTGCGAGATCGAGCGAAACAGCACGCGGAGGACCATCAAACACGCCACAAAAAGGCCTCCGAGATGACGAGCCAAAAGCCTCCCGACAGAAGCGGGCATTCGAGATCGGGAGGCGGCAGCTTTCCCTTTCCGCGCAAACCACTAACCAATCCCTTGCCGGCATTAGCCCAAAACCTCTCGAATCAAGCCTAAATCCCTCTCGCAGATGGCACCCAGACCCTAATACGGACAAATCGGAAGCTCAGCAGCAGAAGCATCGGGAAGGATGGGCTGGGATGGGAGGGAGAGACCTTTGGGGATGTAGGCGTGGCGCTTCCAGTAGTAGATGACGAAGCACCAGAGGAAACCGGAGATGAAGTAGATGAGGTAGCCGCCGACGCAGTTGCGCATCCACGACTGCACCGGGTGCGGCAGGCCGCGCCACCAGTCGCCAGGCACCACGGCGCTGAGGACGACCTCGTTGTACCACTCCGTCTCCGCGACGAACCGCCGCAGGTAGTCGCCGCCGTGCGCCGCCATTGCCGGCGGCCGCCGCACTAGGTGCAGTGTGTGGTGGGATCGGTTGTGGTGGGGGAGTTGTAAAGCGGCGGAAGTGCCGTCTGGGGTTTTAAAATGGATCTGCTTCTGTGGTGGCCAGATACAGCTGTGTGCCTGTGTGTGCCGCGGCCTTTTCTGATTATTCTTTATATATATTCTCGGATTCTTAATTTTTATTTTTTAAAAAGGAAAAAAACATAAAATGGGTTGATGTTTGTGTTTCTTATTACAGTATATTATTATTATCAATTTATCGGCACTCACAATGCGTACTCTATCGTGAAGTCTAAACTTATTTATTACATTTTTATTTATTGCATTTTGTTGATATAAAGACTGTGATGTGGCGCAAAATATATTTATGGAAGAGAGAACAAGAAAAACTAAGACTCCAAGTCTTATGTAGACTCCAAGTCTATGATACCTTCGAGGTAATAAATATTAGACTCTATATAGAGTGCAGATTGTAATAAATATTAGACTACGTATAGAGTCCGCCCTTCGACGGAGCCGGCCGCTGCCGCCCGGGTCAGTGTGGACTGACGGCACAGGTGACAAAACACACGCCCGCCTGACCACACCGGGACTTCTCCTTGCCCCGAACACTCAATTGCGGCGTCATCAAGGCATACCGAGCTGCGACCTACGAGAGAGCGACCCGCAAAGCGCTCGCCCGGCGGCGGGATTGTCGCTCCTAGCCGCACAAGCCTACCGGGGAAGACAGCTCACGACAAGCCATGACGAGCTCGCTAGCCGCTAGACGCACACGCCCTCCCTCTCTTTTATATTTTTTCTCTTTCACCTCCTGCCCGGGCGCCACTCGTGTACACCTCTTGACGCTATAAAAGGGTCCCTTGGCCACCGGGAGGAGGCATCCACACTTCATCACACTCTAACCACACACCGATTCACGATATTGGCACTTGCCTCAATCACAAAGACTTGGGAGCTCGCTCCCTCTCTCGACCCGCTTGTAGCCACCTCTCTACGAGCCCCGAGAGCTCGGATCAATGACTCAGACTCGATTAGGGCACCGATTTGCCCCGAACTAGTATACACCCTATGTCATTTGTCCCTTGAGTTAGGTCATCGAAGCACACACTTGTCAGTCGATTATTGTGACCGTGGTATTAGACCACGACACTATCGCCGCTAAAACCCTAAGCTCTCCTCCCACCATCCCCACCATGCATTTGTCTTGCCCTCCCCGAATTCCATGTATAAGGTCACCGGATTCGGAGAAGAGAGGGAGATGCGAGAGAGACTCTTGAAAGAATACAAAATAGAAGTAAACTAATTTGTCCGGTGAAAAATGTGCCTTTTTCCTAAGCCAAGAAGAGAAACCCAACCTATTTTTTTAATAATACATCATGTTTAAATTTGATGTCACGGAGAGTCGAACCCAAGTATCTTTGGTGCTACTCAGGGCTTCTTCAACGCGGGCGACATGTGCATACTACCTCACGATAAAATTGCAGGCCACATCAACAAGCGGCATGTAGGCTGCCAAGCTTAGCAACACAGGCTGCAAGTAGCCAAAACCATAAAGGTACGCCACTTTATTCGAGCTCATAACTTTCATACAGAAGTGGACCTAAGAACGAGCTGCTCTGTTGCCGCAACGCTTGCCCTCGTTGCTGCCCGTGCCTTTTGTCTTGCCTCTTCTGCAAGAAGCTCTGGCAAACTGCGAGGCAACCATCGGTGAAGACGTGGGCATGTAGTAGCTACGAGGCAACCATCGATAAAGACGTGGGCATGTAGTAACTGCGAGGGCGGGGCATATAGTACAGACGGGGCAGCACGCCATGCTGTAGCGTCGGGGAAGGCCTTAGGTGCTCTACATTTTCGCATGAAAAAAAGTGCCTTCGAAGAAAAGGAAATTAAATATGCCGCCACCCAACCGCGAGTGAGCTGATTCGTGGTCCGTGGATAATGGAATTATGGACGGCACCGATGGTGATTGCTCAACATCGATTTCTTTTCGTCACGAGATTTTTCCTGCCCGTTGCCGGCCGTCGGGGAGGGGCCCGGTGCTGGTGGGTGCCGCTGCCGCCCGGCCCTACTACTACTGCTCCACACGTGTTTCCGGACCCAGCGGCGGTTCCATGTCCGTGCAATCGTGCTGCATGCCAGGTACACATCGCATCACGGGACTGTTCCACTTGGCAGTACTGTAGTACAAGGCATCTCCAATCCCCATGTGTCGCCACCCATTGGTTGCATGCAGAGTGCCACCAACGCAATCAAAACAGTGTGCGCCGCAGGTATTATACTATTATATTACGGGTAGCACAAACTAAATAACGTTCATGGAGTAGTGGACACTGCAGTAGAGCACGTTCAGAGTTTGTACAGCGCTCCGGCCGGACCGATGGAACGTAACGACGGTATTGGTGTGGAGTATCGCCTGGGCTTTGTGGAACGTAACGAGTTGTTTTGTTTGTCTGGTTGTACCCCGGTACCGGAAATGCTACTCGAGGTGTTGACAAATGCCAGCCCAGCCGTGGCCGCCAACAGCCTTGCCATGCGCCATACTTTACTTTCTCGCCGGTGGAGCGCAGTCGCGGTCGCGGGAGCACCACTCGGCGAATCAGCTGCGCGTCGGCCGGGCGCGGCGAGCCACGACGATGACGATGACACCATGCGTAAAATTGCTGTCGCTGGTAGCCGCTGCCGGAAACGGGCAAAAAGGCGTGATTTGCTTCTTCTTGGCTGCCCAAATCGAGCATTGGCTAATTGGACATTTGGAGCGCAGTCTCGTACGCCGATCGCTACCGCGCTGCAGTTGGCGAGTCCCGTTCATGTCACGACGGACGTCATCGAGCTACTACACCTACAACTACAACGAATGAATAATTTTCTTGCCTGCCAACAGATTTTTGATGATCCGATCGATCTGCTCTGCTCATGTGCGGCCTCTTGTTTGCTGCGTTGGAAGTATTCGTTTGACCTGAGGTAGCGTTTTTGGCTTCCACTTCATCCTTATTCGCCGCCAGGCACGTGCAGCTTAACGTGTACTACGCGCGAGTACGACGGAGAGCAGAGGAGAACATCTCCACTGGTCTGCTCTCAGTCTAACCACTTCCCAAAAAATCACAAAAAAATATGAGTAGTTAGATGATGCAAAACTCCCGTGTTACCATTCAAAAGGAAATTTATCCAAATTTGCAAAAAAAACCCCCACAAACTATGAGTAGTTAGATGATGATGCAAAGGTAAAAAAAAAAAAAAAAAACTGAGATGCAACAAAAATAATGTGCAAGAGATATAGGTGAAATCAGCACTTGAATGATTGTGGTTGTACCATCCATGTCAAACCGTAAACTATTCAATTGCTGATTTCATTTTTTTAATCTCCTCGCACAGATTTTTGTTGCAGCTTAACATCTGCATGACTGTAGATCTTGCCATCATTTATCTTCGTATTTTTATTATGCAATTTTCATGTATACATATTTTGACCAGAGCATTGGAAACTAACTGCTGCCGCAACAAATCACCTTTGCCCCGCTCGTTGGTCCTTCAAGGCCCAGCCGCCGAAGCCCACAAGCCGTGGATCAATCTCTCCCTCTAAACGTAGATGGACCCAAGCAAGCCGGTCCTGGAATCATATCGAATCAAATTCGGCCCAATTTAAGGATCCAAACAGGCCGGTTCTTTGATTGACCTAGGGTTTTGCTTTGCTTTTACCACCACTACGCCCTCTGACTGCAGAGTAGTGCAAACTGCAAATCGTCACTCGGCTCGTTTCCCGAACCTTCCTCCTCGACTTATCCCCATGGGCAAGTCCGGCGCAAAAAGAAGAAGCCGGCCGCCGCCGCCGCCGCCGCCGCTGCCAAGGCGCCGCCCGCCTCGGTTGAGCCGAAGGCGACGCCGCCGCCCTCGTCCTCTCTACCCGCGGCGAACGGTGCGGCGCCTCACGAGGCGGTGGACGCCGGCGTCCTCCTGCGCCGCGCGCACGAGCTCAAGGAGGAGGGCAACCGCCTGTTCCAGTCGCGCGACTACGCCGGGGCGCTGCGCCAGTACGAGCTGGCGCTCTGCCTCGCCCCGCGCGGCCACCCCCGACCGCGCCGTCTTCCACAGCAACCGCGCCGCCTGCCTCCTCCAGCTCCGCCCCGTGGATCACGAGGCCGTCGCCCAGGAGTGCTCCCTCGCGCTCCAAGCCGAGCCGCGCTTCCCGCGCGCTCTCCTCCGCCGCGCCCGCGCGCTCGAGGCGCTCGGTCGCCACGAGCTCGCGCTCGCCGACGCGCTGGCGCTCCTCGCGCTCGATCCTGACCACCGCGACGCCATCGACCTATCCTACCGACTGCGCTCCCGTATCAACGCGTCCTCGGCTGCTTCCGCTTCCTCGGCACCCGAGCCCACCAGCCGGCCCTCCCCGCTGCCCTTGGTGCCTCTGCCGTTGTCGCCGGACTTGGCCATTCCCTCCCCGCTCGTCCATTTCCTAAGAAACAACCACCACCGGCCCCTCCTGCTACTTCGCAGCCAAATCTCGCAGTAATGTCAAAATCTAATCCATCACCGTTGCCCAAGCTGGTGCCCTTCTCCAATTCCCTGCCATCTTCAGCCAAGCCTTTGGCTGCAGATAGCCCCCCCGACAAGGCCATGACGCTGCCAGTGGCCTCTTTGATACCGGCAACAGTGGAACCGCTTATAAATAAAAAGGTTGTGACCAGATGGAGGCCTCTCAAGCTGGTGTACGACCACGACATTAGGCTTGGGAAGATTCCAGATAAATGCAGCTTTCGTACACTTCGAGAGTTTGTGGCGAAGAGGTTCCCATCATCCAAGGCAGTGTTGATTAAGTATAAGGATGCTGATGGTGATCTAGTTACCATCACATCGACAGAGGAGCTCGGTTAGCTGAATCATTCATTGATAAAGTTGGCGACGAGGGTGTAGAAAATGGGAGGGAGGGTGACAATAAGCTCCCGGTGTTGAGGCTGCACCTTGTTGAAGTGAGCCCAGAACAGGAACCAACTTTGCCATCAGAAGAGGAGAAGCTGGAGGAGGATGAGGAGTTGCTGGTCAATGGTGAAGATAGCACTTTGCATACTTCTGAAGTGGTAACCAATGCTGAGGTGATGAAGCAAGATGTTGAGAACGGAGTTGCTGAGCAAAGTATGGAGACAGGAAAGAAGGATTGTGGCCATGCTGAGTGCAAGGAAGCTGAGATTGATGATTGGTTGCTTCAGTTTGCAGATTTGTTCCGAACCAGGTTGGGATTGATGCAGATGCACATTTGGACCTGCATGAGCTGGGTATGGAGCTGTGCTCCGAGGCTCTCGAGGAAACTGTGACAAGCGAGGAGGCTCAGGCCCTTTTTGAGATGGCTGCTTCTAAATTTCAGGAGGTTGCTGCCTTGGCCCTATTCAATTGGGGAAATGTGCACATGTGTGAAGCTAGGAAGCGCATCCCTCTCGATGAATCTGCTTCAAAAAGGAAGTCATGGCTGCTCAGCTCCGCACAGCTTATCATTGGGTGAAGGAGAGGTATGCTCTTGCAGGGCACAAGTATGAGGAGGCCCTTAAAATCAAGCCAGACTTCTATGAAGGGCTTCTTGCTTTAGGCCAGCAACACTTCGAGACTGCAAAGCTTCATTGGTCATTTGCACTGGCAGATAAGGCTGACCTGTCTACCTGGGATTCTTTGGAGACATTCAAGCTTTTTGATAGCGCTGAGCATAACATGAGGGCTGCAACAGAGATGTGGGAGAAGGTGGAAGAACAGAGAATGGCAGAGTTAAACGAACCAGGTGCAGGTGAGAAGGATGGGGTACTGAGGAAAAGGCAGCACGGTGCAGGTGGTCAACCGGAGTTGACACCAGAAGAGGCAGCTGAGCAGGCAGCTGTAATGAGGCAACAGATTCACCTCTTCTGGGGTAATATGCTTTTCGAGCGTTCTCAAGTGGAGTTTAAGCTCAGTGTCGGTGACTGGAAGACAAATCTTGATGCATCTGTTGAAAGGTTTAAGTTGGCTGGAGCTTCAGAATCAGATATTTCGACAGTGTTGAAAAATCACTTTTCTAATGCAGCCTCTGAGTGTGAAGAGAAGAAAGTCATGACTTCAGGCACAGAAATGTCCCAAACTAATGACAATGTTGAGGATAAGTGTGTGGTTGAAACCTAGGTTTTCATGATTCAAGGTGCATGCCATCAATGTGTATCATATTCATCAATTGCTTGATAGGCTTTATTTGTTCTTGGCAATATCATGGTCCTTTGTCGTGACCATCTAGATGAGAGCTTCAAGCACAATGAGTTTTGTGTAATCTTGATAAATTTACTAGAGAGGCCTTAGATTTATGAATATATTATTATTCTTCAGCCAATTTAGTGGTATGTGATGTGGGTTAGTTTTCTTTTCCTGTCAGAAATCAGTTCACAGCAATATCTTCCTGCTCACATTGTTTAAAACATCGGACACAACTTAGTAAACATGGAATGTTACCCATGACTCATTTATTGTGCTAAGTCGCTGCCCATGACTCATTTATTGTGTTAAGTCGCTGATCCTTGCATTATAGATTTGTATTTTAGTGTTTGTGTATTTATTTTGCTGCTTTTGCATCCGGCAATCTAAGGCAGTTGTGCCTCAAATATGGCTTTTAAGCTGTAAAATAGCGTACTTTATGCAATCTACAAGTACTGAGTTCTTTTTGCAGACAAATTTCAAACAAAGTTACTGGTCATGTCAGCCACCATTAAACTGTTTTTTTCCTTTGTCCAAGCTAATGGATATTTAAGGTCGAATGGAAAACAACAGTTAGGCTGTGCTGTGAGACAGTGAAAGCTATGGCAAAATTTATATGAATATTCTGATATTTGATATGGTTCATCACATTTCACTATTCATTTACATGGTTACTGGTAGAAATGAGTTGCTTTCAGTGGCGGATCCCTAGCAGGGGAGGCAAATGCCGTGGATCAAGGTATATTCAGAGTTGATTGGTTGTTCTTCTATTGCATCCTAATTTTTCAACTCTGTCTCTTCTTTTGTGGTAGTTCACTTTGTGTGTACTCTGTTTCACCACTTTTCAAGGAGGTTAGCATACCATTCTGGTGCAACTAATCGTTATTCCATATTGATTCAGACAAGCTAAAAACCTGTGATGTTTGACAGGGGTGGATCTTTTTTCTTTTTTCTTTACTTTATGGTTGCTATGGTCTGATTAATAAGATGCCTTGCGATTTCATTTTTGTATATGAGGCCCATTTTTGTCAGCAGCTTGGACTACAGAGATCAGTGTCCTGAACTCATCACATCTTCTAGCTCTATCTGTGGAATAAGAGCATCGACATGACGATGTTTGGTTTCACGATTTGTTTACTTTCTGTGCTTCCAGTGTTATAATGTATTGTACATTTATTGGCTCAATAATAGCCCCTGGGCTCAAATCTTATCACAATTGCATTAATTTATATGATATTAAGTAGACTGTTAAGAGTAAGTCTCAAAAATATATCTACCTGACCTCAAAATTCATGGTTTTTCCTTTTTTTCCATTCTCATGGCTGAGTTCATGTGTCATGTGTATTTCCTGTGCACTGCCTGTTTTTCCCATGTGGTGTTTGCAGCCTTAGACTTAGCATGGATACAATGTGAAGTTGCATACGCTTGTCTTTACACATATCTACTTCTGATCTTCTGCCATATCAGCTTTAAGGTTCTTTACTGTGTCCATTAATCTGTGTTTAAAACATCTACCAGAACAACTTGTGCTCAATTCGTAATAGAATATAGTATATTTAAACTTAAAACTCCATTCCTCAGGTTGTCCTATTCATACTTGTGCAAAATGCAGGGGAGAAGACTATTTTGAGATGAAGTTTTCATCCTTACGTGAGGCGACTACTGCCGATGGTGCCATATGATCAGCTCACTGCCAAGCTCATTAATCTTCGGCACCACAAATCCACTACTGGCATCCAATGACACATCTTCCCTTAGCTGCCAGGGTGCAAATCTGCAGTCAGGTCTCTCATGCTCTGGGCCACCTCACTGTTTTCTTTCAGTTTGTTGTGCTGTTATGATAATATAATCCACTGTACTACTTTTTGGTTGTTAGATTAGCACGCCTCACTTACATTGAGCTCTACTTCGTTGGGGCATATGTATTGAATACGATTATTGAGACTCTCATTTGCTTTTAGGTAATTCAACTATGTCCAATATGTAGCATGTATAGGGTCTGATTACTGAAGAATATGCCCTTTGTGATCTACCCCTTGTGTAGATTGTACATGGCTGTTTCAAGCAGAGTAGCCAGTCAGCCACCATTGTTTCATTTTAACTTGACTGTGCATGTTGTCTTTTCATGTGTTTAAGCTTGCTAATGGCTTATCCCATATAGTATTCTTATAAGGGATTTACTACTTAAAGTGCACTTTAATAAAGGTCTAATTGATATACAGAATTGTTTGTTTTAAATAGGTCTGTTTGGTTTCCTCTGCTGAAGTTTAGCACCTATCACATCGGATGTTGGTACACATGCATGGAGTATTAAACAATGGTTAGTTCATGATTTTCTTGACTAAAAAAATACCTATTTGCACAGATTGCGACTATTTTGTGAGACAAATTTTTTAAGCCTAATTACTCCATGATTTGATAATGTGGTGCTTGCTGAGTACTGACGAAATCTATAACTAATTTTTTTATTAGTGTTCAAACACCCCATGCGACATCGGTTGTGACACCTGCTAAACCTTAGCCCCTGCATCCAAACACCCCCTTGACTAATGTAAGCCTTACTGTCATCATATTTGCAGCTAAGAATCTGTACTGACCATCATAATGTAAAGCTACCCTTTTGGATAAGCCATGTGTATGTAAAGCTCTCCTTGTTCCGTTAGCAGGAGTGGACATGAATAATTTCACTTTTTCCTATTTAGTTTTTGTGATGAACTGACAATATTTATCCATTTTGGGATCTTCAATTTTTTCTTTTCCTGTGATGCTGAAATTGCAGTTCTTTTGCTATTTGCAATGGAAAAATTCTTTCTACAAAATCCACCTTATAAAATCCCTGAAATAACTTCATCAGATTTTTTTATTTTTGCACCCTTAAAGCATTAGAGTGCTCACTGAAGTATTAGAACTAAATTGATTTTTTTTAATCATCTTTGAGATTTGATTTTGTGTACATTTACTTTTGCATTTGCATTGATTAGCGTATCAGATTAGGACCACAAAAATCGTTGTATACTCATTAATGTCTCTAGTCTCATGCAAACTTGAATTATTTTGTTACTGGTGTCCCGATCTGCCAAAACTCTCGAAGAACCTTATTCTTTAAAGGTCGTGATGGCTTTTATCAATATTTAGCATTTTTTAAGATGAAGAGATTAAATATGTATGTTTTGTTAGTTTTTTATACAAACATCAAAGTTGATATTTTTAAGCCAACATTTTTTTTTGTGAACCTGCCGTAAGACATGCGTTTCATTAAGAGGAAAGAAAAGTTATAGTACAAGGTATTACAGCGATTGCACTTGTGTAGCTTGTGAGAGACATGCCGCGATAGGATGCTAGCATGCGGCAACTGACATCAAGATCTGGTGGCGGTACCGCATAATTTTTGTCGACACTCGGTGAGCTAGCCCCTATATCTGAATCCTGGTTTCACCGTTGGATGCCCAGGCCTTCACAGGGTGCAAGCATTCCTGGACTTGTGATTTTTAAGACCCTAATGGGTTCCTATCTTTTGTCCAGTTATCCTTACTGGACTTGTTTTAGAACATCTAAAATTTGATTTTAAGCTCTTGACAGCCTTACCAATTGTTTCGTTAACATTTGTATCAGTGTGATATTATCAGGGTAGTTAAATGCACAAAAAGCGTGTGCCTAGGTACAGTGCAGCATGACCATCTGAGGACTGAAGCTACTCCAGCTGCAGTGTACTTGCTCAGGCACACACCTTTTTGTGTGTAAGTGCATAGCAGCAGGGCACAAAGCACTCAGCTTTCCCTGATTCTCTCTTATTACAACCTGTGCCTTTTTGGCATATCTGTGACTTATATGTTGTTGTTATTAATTACATGTACCTTAAATTTTAGGCCTGCACAATTTGGGCCCCTTGTATCCTGTTTACTCCCTCCTTCCAATTTATAAGTTGTTTTGGCATTTCTATGTACACAACTTTTATTATGTATCTAGACATATGTATATCTAGGTGCATAGCTATGTACCTAGAAAAGTCAAAATGACCTATAATTTGGGACAGAGGGTGGTAATATTTATATAATCAACAGCTACATACTAGGACAGTTCTATTCTGTCGCATTCATGTAATCATGTGTGTGTCAGTGTGTTTGGAACTGTACATACTACTTTTTTGGAAGTTTACAGAGCCTGGCCTCTTATGTCATAGTAAACACATAAAAATCTTGATGCACATGTTGCTGCCTCTACATGATTTTTAGTTGATACTTCTAGGATCATCCATCACGATTCAAATATGTTAATTAGATTTTAGAAATAAGATTTTATAAAAGCTGTGGGGGAAAATAAGCTAATCCGCCAACATAATAGAGACAGTTTCCCAGTAAGACGATGAGATCTTGCAACACTTTGTTTTCATCATTCTCTTCTCTGTGCTTATGTATATGTTTGGTAGTTCTATAATTCATACTTAGCACGTAATTGTGTGTTGCGTTTGTATGGACTGCTTTGACTTTGGATCTTCCATTGTCTATGTTATCGGTTTTACCATTCCTTCATTTTATTCCATCCTCTGCCACTACTGCCACTAGCTGCAAGTTGCCTCTATTCTGATCTAGGACCCACAAGAGATTATGTTCAGTTTCTGTTGACAAAGATGAGATTGATGTGTGTCAATACATTCATATTGAAAAAAAAATGCTGTTCATATATCAATCTATTTGGAGAAATCAGTATTTTTTTGACCAGGCCAATTAGAGGACTGTTGATTTTAGAAAAATTCTACATGGAAGATGATTGGGAGCACTGCAGTCAATAAAATTATATGTAGAGGATAGTGCCTGTTTTTTAGATTTACCAGTACTTCTGGATTTAATCCAAATTCTAATTTTTGTTCCCAGTCTGAATATTTGTTGTCTCAGGTTTAGGTCACAGTCAGCTATCAAATTTTTAGGAGGGATGCCACCCAGTGAGTCGCTTCTTTGTTCATATTTTTTCTCTCCTTCCAATCTATAGCTATCAATTTTCTAATTCTAGTTTGATTTACTAAACTGCAAATAGAAACATCAAATCTGAATTAAGTCTTGAGATCCTGATCTGCTTAAACTAGTGTTTTTTTTTTTCATACATAGGCAGGCTACAGAGGAGCAGGTTTTAGGAATGAACTTTTCTGAACTGATAGTCCTTAGAGTATCCATATCAACCATTGTATGCATGATATGCCCCTCTAGACTTGTTGATCACAAGCTGCAATTTTACTTTTACTTTTTGGCCAGTATAAGCTGTTATACGTGTTTTGGATAACCCTCCTACTGTTTTGGAGGATTACTGTCATGATTTTCGCTACCGTTGGCCTTTGGCTGGTGGTGAACAGGGAGATAGGTGCAATAGGGTTGTTTGTAAGACTGAAAAGCTGAGTCATAAGACTGAAAAGAAGTGTCTGCCATAAGAATATTTACACTGAACCCATGCAAATGCATCTTCTGTCAACTGAATTTTGATGTGAAGTTGCTATAAGATATCTGCCCATTTACAGTGAATCCATTTCAAAGCATTTGTTTATGAGCTCTAAAGCTGTAATGTAAGTTCTGGCTTAGGTTAGAACTGTTTGTGTTGGCTTGTTTTTTTTGACATTTTATTGTGTAAGCCTCTTTATGTGAATCTGAGTAAGCGAGCACCAATGACTGCTGTGATTTAAATTCTTTCAAACATTACTTCTTAATACAAAAGATATTGAGCTATTTTACCTATATTCTCAAAAAAATAAACTATAATGCATGTCATGCTTCTTACTTTTATGTTTTCCTTTAATCAGTATCTTCATGAAGCATAGGAGTGTAATATGGTTGGTGGCTGCCGCCGGAGGAAAATGAGAATATTATCATGTTTATTTATTATCTTTGCACATGGGTTTGATTGTTACCATGCTTATTGTTAACCTAGAAAAATTACTGCTTCAGTATTGTGTTTTGCTCTAAGAAAAAAAATGAAAAAGGTTTATCTGCCCTCTTGTCAGACCGAGGTTAACGTCCTAGGTCAGTTCGAATTTGGTGAAGCTGATCGGATATTGCTGTGAAGATGTCCATTGGTCTATGAGTTCATATTTGGAGAAAGTATATAAAACCACTTATTCTGAAGTAATCCTTCTCCTGTTTGTCAGATTGTGAATGATATCATAGATTCATAGCTGAGTTTCTGTGGTTCCACCTTTTACATTGTTTTCTGTTTGAGGACTCATGGTTGTGGCTATACATTGAAATAAAATACATATTATTTAATTATTAAGATGTAATGTCTAGGCATGATTGACTCAGTTTCCAATTTCAGTGCCTGTTAGTTTTGTGAAGCGATTTCTGAAAACATGAAGGATGACACACCTGCTTTGTAGTAGATTACATTATCCAGTCTGCTATTGTTTTCGTGAAGCAAGTTCTTATCATTTGAAAGGAAAAAAACAAACAAAATGAAGTAAATTATTTTGACATAGTTCAGTTGGAAAGTTTGGAAGTGTGCCACCGTTGGTTTTATGTTGTTACTTGAAGAATAGTTTGGCATTAACTAAATACCTCTAATGTAAAAAAAAAGAAGTTCTAGATCAAATACTTTGATGTAGTCGTCGTTATTTTGGCTCAAGCTTGAATACAATGGCCACATGCAATATACTGATACTGGTAATATACTCATAATATATTTCATCAAGGTTAATAGGTTATGATGCCAATTTACTTTTCTAAATTGGTTTTCTTTCATGTTTTTGCCCTGTTACTGATACTGTTAACATCATGCTTTTGCCTGTTTTTTTTTTCCTGCGAATTCTGACTGATTTTACTTCCCAGATTGTGCCATTGGTTAGCAGATTGTGCCATTGGTTAGTACTACAGTATATAGAACAACAGTACTTAATATTCACCTAAAAACAGTCCAAGTTTGCCAGATTTGAGGTATAAGCTGTTAATGCCAAATCTTTTCCTTTTTGCGAATCTTTCCAAATCAAAGGTTGCTGTTTCTTGTCAAAAAAAAAGGTTGCTGTTAACTCCTGGAGAGAAGCACCATGAATTTATTTAAGAATAAAGGGGTTACTTCTTCTTCTTACAGATACCTGCTTCTTTCAATAGACTCCTACATTCATAGACAAAGCTCCTGCTCAGAAGAGAACCACTGAGTTATCGAAGTGCTATGAGAACTAGGATATTCACTGGGTGATATCCAACTGCGATTCCACAGCATACAGCAGCCTCCGACATCTGACACCGGCGGTAATAGTTTGGCTTTTCTCTCATTTGATCTCATTTTACTAAGAAATGAATTTAACTGTTACCCTATTATCTGGAGCTATTTGTTTTGAAGGGAAATTAAGATGTGCCAGTTACTGGTGATTACATAACTTTGCTGAGAATTGAGATGTGCTAGTAACTGGACATAAGGCAAGACATAGTGCCATTTTCAGAGTTCAGACAACAGTTTTCCCCCTGTTTCTAGCATTACCGTCCAAAAAAATTATTGAAGCCACTTTTCCACTTTCGCTCAAAGTTTTCGCGCACTCCAAGACAATCCGGCACCTTTCGCCGTCCGATCCACCCGGCCGGCCACTATCAATTAGAGGAGTATATCAGGTCACCATTCGGCATCCGCCAGCCACCTGTTGCTGTTCCAGCGCCAGATCGATCGCCGCCCCGCCCTCTGTTTCGCGCGCTTCTGCGTATGCGTCCATTGCCAGCCGCAGCTAGCCACGCTGCAGTGCGGAGTACAGCGAAGGGGACCATACAGCTTGGATGAGGGTCAGGTCGACGGGATGGAGACGAGGGCGGAAAGCGATCGAGCAAAGGCAATGGGCACTGCACGACCGATGGATCATGTGCAGCAACAGGGGCGCGTCAGTCAGTACTCTACAGTCCTGGCCGCGCTTCGCGTTGTGGACTGGATCAGTACGCTACAGTTTTATATAGTCGTGGACTACTCCTAGAGTACATGTACATGCTTTGTTTTAGATGCAAGTACTACACCATCTGCATATACTAGTCCGGAGTAGCATGCATGGCCTTGATGAACAGACCTGATTGATGAACAAAGCTCTGTGATTGACATGTTTCTAGTTGCGTAGTAAGCTTTGACAGCACAGCATGCTAAATGGTTCGGCTGCTCCTGAGTGCGTATGCATGCGAGAGACTACTGCACCATGAGTTGTGTAGACAGTTGACGGACGAAACAATGGGATGAAGGCGGTTGGAGTCTTTCTGGCACACACACACAGACACAGTTGGGTCCGGGACCGGGGTCAGGAGAGAGTGGATGCAGAAAAGGCCGAGGAAAGCGCCCCACTGCACTGCACTCCAGGACACTGGATGGATTCAGGCGCTCACTAGCGCGGCTGGCGTTGGCTAACCACTTCACGATCTCGCTTTGCATGTGCTGCATGCTCTCGGTTGCGTGTGCCACAGCATAGCAGTGTCCTGTGTACGTGGTGCCGTGCAGCATGCATGGGCGCCCGGGGCACACCACTCGGTGCCCGGCCGGTGGAACGCGATGCAGCAGCTTGCTCAGCTGGACAGGAGTCAGGAGTCAGGAGTCAGGACCACTGCTGCTGGTAGGTTATCCTCGGCATGATGCATTCGTCGATGCAAAAGACATGCAACGGCGGTACGGTATTATATGTGCGCCCCCAAGCCTCTACAATAGTATGATGAATTCGATCGGTCCTGTTTAGATGGCTAAAATTTGTAATCGGATATGACATTTACGTTATCAGAAGACGTTCGTTTGTTAGTGGTAAATATCATCCTACCATGGGAAAGAATAGGCTCAAAAAGAATCGTCTCGCACGATATATCTAAATCGCGTGTAATTAGTTATTTTTTACTTACATTTAATACTTAAATATATGCCTTTTGATGTATTTAACGTGATGTGATGGAGAAAAGTAAGAAAAAATGTTAGAAATTTTAGCAATCTAAACCGTGGCCCTCGGACGGGCAGTTACCCTAGGCCCACAGGCATTTTATAACGCGGAGAGTAAGGCCTTGTTTAGATGGTTAAAGTTTCTAACTTTTTTCTCCACTTTCTCTTCATCACATCACATTAAATACATCAAAAGACATATATTTAGAGTATTAAATAAATATAAAAAAAAAAAAATAACTAATTACACGCATTTAGATGTATATCATGGAGACAATTCTTTTGAGCCTAGTTCTTCCATGGTAGGATGATATTTACCACTAACAAACTAAACGCGTCTTCACAGACAGACGATGTGACATTCGGCTAAATTTTAGCCATCTAAACAAGGCCTAAATCTGTCGTACGTATAACGCCCACAATAACTCCATGCACTCATGTACGGAGTACATTACCGACGCAGCCAGCCATGCATCTACTCCTCTCCCTCTCCGTCGTCCACGTATTCGGGCTGCTACGCTGCTACAATGCGATCCATGGCGACCGTAGTTATCAAGAGCAAGAAGAAGAAACATCTACTCCTTGAGATGTTTGGTGTGGCAAAATATATTTTTAGAGTCGAAGCTAGAACTGTACTGAACAGGCTGAGATTCTAAAATCTCACTATATACTATCTATCTATCTCAAACCTATTTCTTGAAGATTTTCACTATAACAAGGCAATAATCACTATTCAAATGATATTATCCCTCATTTTGTAAACTAGAATCAGATTCTATACTCAATGTCTAGAATCCGAAGTGTCTCAATATACGAGAATGAGATCTAACCATACTCTGTCTCAAAACGAATACAATTTTCGTTTTTGAACTAGTCAAATGATTTGAATTTCAAGTAAAACTAAACAAAATACAAAAACAAGCCCTAAATTTGATCGAACTACTTTATTGGATACTGACATGAAGCTTATAATTATATAGTATTTTTAGGGAAGGAGTAGTTGAGCAATCGTTGTTTGTAGTATTGTATTACTCCGTAGTCCGTATGCACCAACAACAGTAGGGAGTGAAAGCTTTAAAAACATTACGGAGTGAGGATTTATAACTTGCAGTGTCCTGAGGGTGCAAAGATTTACTTTTGTACTAGTATAAACTTTGACTGACAAGTGGACAGGTAGATCTTTGTAACCGTAGGAGCCAGATCTCAGTACTCGGTGGGAAATAAAATACGTACTGTACGCGTACTACTACAGTACTACTTGTACCAAAAACCACTTGAAATTTTGATAAAACAAGGTTTTCACCGGCCAGGGGCAGAGCGCATAGTACTAGACTGTACGCTTCCAGGTTAGGTGTAGGTGTAGGTGTAGGACTCCTCCGTGTTGGTGGTGAGCCTGAGACGGAGACGAAGACGACGTGCTGCTGGTGCTGGGCGGGCGTGGCCGGTGGCCGCAACTGCAATGATCGTCTGCAGCAGCGGGACCCGGAGATCTTTTATGATGCCGAGGTGGATGTGGATCGAGAGGCCTTTGCCTTTGTGGTCGCGGGCTGGCTGTCCTGCTCTGTTCATGCGCGCTGGCCGCTGGCCGCCCAGCCTAACCAACATTGAACTCATCAATGCGTCCGTCGTCCATGGCCATCGCTCATTCGCTGCTTAACCCTTGGGGGCTCACGCTCATGGCAAGTGCAGGCTCCCTGAGTTCAGTTCCGGGACAACTTGTACTAGCACTACGACTCGCATTACAACTCACTGTGGAACCATGGCCATGGCGATGCAATGAAAACGACTGGATGATGCGCTTCCAGTTCCAGAGGCAGCACAGGAGTCAGCCAGGCAGCCAGCCATGAAACATGAGAAGCCACGAGCTAGCAGCCATGGCATTGCGTCGGAACGAACAAACCGCACAACACAACAACGCCTTGGGCCTCGTTTAGTTGGCTAAAGTTTCTAACTCTTTTCACTCTCTCTCCATCACATCACATTAAATACACCAAAAGATATATATTTGGAAAGTATAAAATGTAGGTAAAAAAATAACTAATTATATGTGCATTACTGAGACGATTCTTTTGGCCTGGATTACGCCGTGGTAATATAATATTTACCACAAACAAACGAACGTGCTACAGTGTCTTCTACAGGAGTTCAGCGAGTTACTTTTGCTAAAATTTTAAAGATCTAAACGAGGCCCAAAGCGTCCAACGTTCCTTTCCTTCGCATCACCAGGGTTGCAGCGATGCAGATGCAGGTGAAAAAGCTAGGGTGCTATCGTGTAGCTCTGACCTCTGCATCTGCTAGGGCTGTGGCCGTGCGTGGAACGGCCGCACGGCAGGCAGACGCTGCAGCCCATGAGATGGAGACAAGACGATGCCGATGGATGGGTCCAAGACGACACCTCGGCAAACGCAAACGGCCCGCCCGGGGGTCCCGTCCCGCCCATCTCGATCCCTACATCCCGTAGCCTAGCGCACCCGTCATCATTACACACCACACTGACGCCGGTCACTCGTCCGGCCCGCGGACCCAACCAACGGTCGTCCGCTCCGCCACACTCCCTCGCTGGGCTGGGCCTGCCGCAGCCCTGGAGTGATTAACAGCGAATGAGACCTCATAACACTTTTTATTATGACTTATCCAATCCCTTCCAGTACGGTACTTACTGTACGTACTTAACTAATCAATCACACAACTTACAAGCATCTGAGTTCTGACGATGCCTGCAAGCAGCAGTTGAAACCGGAAAACGATAAACACATGGTTACTAGTAGTTCTTCCGAGGACATGGTTACTAGCGCCAAAAGTGACACCACCACTGTAGAGTAGCCGTAGTAAACGATGCACCAAAAGACAGAGTCATGATCCACTCAACGCAATTTTAGCACAACTTTTCTCACACAAACCGCCGCCGCAGCCTGCAGCAACTACTCTAGCTAGGGATCTACTGCCAGTTAAAAACAGGAGCCAAACGATCAGAATCAGAGCCAACCATTTACGTACACGCCGATCCCACCAGATCCAACGGCCCTCGCTAATCCACCTCACCCCAAAAGCAAACAAAAAAAAAAAAACAAAAGCAAATTAAATTAAATCATTTCGATCGAAGGCACTCATCACAAGGCAATTCCCAAGGACCACCAGTGTCAGTCAGGTCGCCCCGCGCGCGCCCTCACCCTCACTGGCTGAGCGCGCCGCCGCCGCCCTCCGACACGGCGGGCGAGTCGGAGACGCCGGATGACTCGTCAAAGGACTCGTGCGACGGCGACGCGGACGCCGCCGCCTGTTCCGCCACCACCCCGCACGCGCGGACCTCGTCGATCATCTTCACCACGTACCCGATCTTGGGCCGCTGCTCGGGCGCCGCCGCGCAGCAGCTCAGCGCCAGCTGCAGCATCGCCACCATCTCCTCCTCGATGCCCTTGTCCTTCATCAGCTCCAGGTCGAACACCTCCGACGTCCACTCCTCGCGGACCACCGACTGCACCCACCGGGGCAGCTCCACCACGATGCCGCCGTTCGGGAGCTCGCTGCCAGGGTACCGACCCGTCAGGAGCTCCAGGAGCACCACGCCCAGCGCGTACACGTCGCCCTTGTGCGACGCCCAGGGACGGCGGCGGGGGCGCCTCGGGCGCCCGGTACCCCGCGGACCGAGCCGCCGCCGCGGCCGGGGTCAGCTGCGCCAGCCCGCAGTCGGCGAGACGCGCCACGCCGAATCTGTCCAGCAGGATGTTGGTGCTCTTGATGTTGCCGTGCGCCAGCTTCGGAGTGCCGCTGCCCCGGCGGCCCGAGTGGTGGATGTAGGCCAGCCCTCGCGCGGCGCCGGCAGCGATGCGCAGGCGCGCCGCCCACTCCAGCGGCGTGCGCCCAGGGCCCCGGTTGCCGTGGAGGACGGAGAAGAGGCTGCCGTTGGGCATGTACTCGTACACCAGCAGCTTCTCGTCGCGGGCGTAGTAGTAGGCGTTGAGGGGCACGATGTTGGGGTGGCGGAGCCGGCCCAGCACCGCCATGTGGTGCTCGAACTCCTTCTTCGACGCGGCAGCCGGCGCCGTCGCGTCACGCAGCCGCTTCACGGTCACCACGGTGCCGTCGTCGAGCACGGCTCTGTACGCCGTGCCGCACCCGCCTTTCCCCAGCATCTCCGCGGACGCGCGCAGCAGCTCCTCCAGCTCGAACCGCCTCGTGCCGCCGTTGCTGCAGCTCACGTCCTCCAGGAACACCATCTTCCCGCGCTCGAACGTCGCGCCGCCACCACCACCAGCCGCCGCGACCACACCGGCGGCGCCGTAGGGGCTCGAGGAGTACACTATCTTCTCCCCTGCTGGAGGCGCCGGCCGCTCCGCCGCCCGGAGAGGCGCGGCCAGAAGTAGCAGAAGAGCAGCCCGGCCACGAGCCCCACCACGGCGAAATCCCCCGCCACAATTGCCACCACGGCGGCACGGCTCATCTTCCCCTTGCCGCCTGCCTCGGCGCCAGCTGGCTTCCCCGAAGGCGAGGACGCCGCCACCATGGCGGAAGCCGGAGGGCACTCCCCTGCCGCGGACGCGTTCACCGCCGCCGACGCGTTGGGCTGCTGCGCCTCGTCCTTGCACGGCGGGAGCGGCGCGCTGCACAGACCCACGTTCCCGCCGAACGCCGAGGCCGGGAACGACGCCATCGCCGTCGGAATCCGCCCAGACATCAAATTGTTGGAGACGTTGAGCTCCTGCAGCCTCGGCAGCGCAATGGCATCGATCCCACCACTGAGCCTGTTGGAGTCCAGCCTCAAGGTGAGCAGCCTGTCAAGCTTCCCGAGCTCGGGCGGCACGACACCCGACAGGTTGTTGAACGACAAGTCGAGCCGGTACAGGCGGTACAGCTTCCCCAGCGACGGCGGTATCGAGCCGGACAGCGCGTTCCCGGCGAGGAACAGTAGCTTGAGCCCCGCGAGCGACGACAGGTCGGGGATCTCGCCCGAGAAACCGTTGCCCTTGAGGCTGAGCACGCGGAGTCCGTCCAGCCTCGCGAGCACCGGCAGCGCGGCGGCGCCCCGGTGAGGCCCAGGCCCTCGAGGACCAGTCTCGTGACGCGGCCGCCGGCGCAGGTGACCCCGCGCCACGCCACGCATGGCGACGCCGGGTTCGAGGACAGGTTCCAGGTCGCCAGCGCGGCGCCCGACGGGTCCGCGGCGAGCCGGAAGTCCGACAGCGCCGCGACGTCGGCGTCCAGAGAGCCGGCGGCGGCATTGGCGAAGGAATGCAGCAGCGGTGGCAGCAGCAGCAGGAGGAGCAGCAGCGGTGGCGGCTGCAGAGCTGTGCTGCCGTTGGGAAGCATGCTCTTTTCCTTTTGTGTTTTCTTGGAGGCTCGCGGTTGTCTCTCTCGAGCGGGCGCTGCTGGTGGTCGCTCCGCCGCACCGCAAGGAGGAAATGGACAGCGGCGAGAGAGACGGTGGGTTGGTTGGGTTCTTTGTCTGTCTGGTGGTGCTCGTTGCCTTGCTTCCCTCTCGTCGCACGGACGGACAGTCGCTCGCTCGCTGCCCTTGTCGCTGGGAGGGAGCCTTTTGCCCTCGCGTCTTTTTACAGCTTTTATTACTGAGCACGGGGAGGCAGGGAACAGTGAAGCCGCTGGTACCGTGGCCCACCGCTTGTGTGCGGTGGCGAACGGCCGAGCTGAGCTTGAGCTGCGGAGGAGGACGAAGGCGACGACGGGATTGTTAACGGAAGAAACGGTACGGAGCGGTGGCGGCGTGTTAAACAGCGGATGACGCCGGGGCTCCACACACCATGCCGTTGTTGGGCATCGACACGTCGTTGTCGCGGTGGGACTTTTATCAGTCCAGTGGCATCGGGATGCGTGGTAACACGGCGGGTTGGAGACCAGAGGAGACGATCGTGCACAATCGGGAGATGATTATGGCGCCAACAAGCTGCGTTCCCGCGCGCGGCAAAAGGGATTGGTGCTCGGCAGCGGTGCTCCATTGCTCTCGTAGGACGGTAGGAGTACCAAATTTCAGTTACTGCAGGGCAATTCGATCTTTCTCCGATTCATTTTCAGTTCGGCTTTGGCTTTTTAATTCATTTCATTTATTATATATCCAGATATAGTGTATAACTAGATGATAAAGAAAATAAATGTATCTAGAAAAGCCAAAGTGAACTACAATTTTAACGGAGGGGAAAGAATGCTAGCATTCGATTCTTTGTTGTTCCCTCTAGCTTGTAATTATTGCTCCTTCCGGTAATTGTTATACCAAGTCGACCCTTTAGAGCGGGGTTCAATAAGCTTGGCTATAAGCCGCCTATGTCAAGAATAGCCAAACATGCTTCCCAAGTTATACAACAATTTGTCTCCTCTCTAATCTTAATATTATTTTTATTACATATAGGACCCACCACTCTCCTATCTTTAGCGTGTGCATGCAGAGTGCTTTTGATTCCTACTCGTGGTGTCAATGGCCGCACGGTAACCCAGGAGGCAACGGGTCCACAGAGAATAGAAAATCGTGTAAGCGCTCGGCGCCGCTGCAAGCGCCAAGCAGCTCGTTTGCACCATTTTCTCTCTCTGCCACGTCTACATTTGGTGATGTGTCTTTGGCTTATATAAGCCGTGGCGTATTATTATTATCGTATACGCCTTATTTGGTTCTTTCGAAGGGGGCAATTTTAATAAAGACGATCTTACTATGCACAGCACAAAAGGTGTTGAGAATTGTTCCTTCTCGAATATCAAAGAGGTCATTCGACGCTGGTTATTCAATTGTCATGTGGGTATGCTAATTTTTATGCTGTTTTTTTGTTGCTCCGGCAGGGAAATTAACGATTCACGTGGTGATTCTGTTTCGAGCATGGTTCAAGTTGTATTTGGCCAACGACCACCAGGGACACAACAAAATTTTCTTGGACCTTAGCAACAAGTAGTTGACCGAATGCAACAAGAGTACTTATTATATATGTATAGTTCAAACTAGGCCCGTCCATTTTATAAGAGTTTATATATTTTTATCTATTTTATATATTTTTTTCTAGGGCTATAAGACCATATGATAATCGAGTTCTTCATAATACCCTTGGTCCTTTAGTCTCATTGCTCTTAATTAATTACCTTTTGAGAGCTTGTTTCAATATAAGCTAGAGGCTTGAAAATATAATAATAATAACAAGTCTTACAAGTGTATAAAGTTACGTAGATACTGGGATAAAATTACGTTTCCTTTTTTAAAAAAAAAGACTAGCATTTTTGGGGTGCCAGTTTCCACCTATTATGAGCTCGTGTCGACAAGTGCTCGGCCCAGCAATAACCAAACCGAGATCCGGCCCAGCAATAGCCAAACCGTGATCCAGCCCAGCACTGGAGAACAAAGTCAAGCTCCTCCACCAAGGCCCGCCTTTTGCGCCCAAATCACCGGGACATCCGCTCTACGGGTCTTCCCTCCGATTCCCGTGCCGAGGAGGGAAGCAACGCACGCAACCGGCAGCTCACTCCGACGACTCCGTTGCCAACGTCCGCGCCGGTCGCTGCGGCGGCGCACGAGACGTGCGTGCTCCGCCTTCCCGTCCGCGTTACCCAATCCACCAACCACGCCGCGCAACTACAACGACATGCCTACGCGATGTCGCCGTGAACCAGACAGCAGCCCAGCACCATGTTATCGGTTGACAAACGAGGTGTTCATGATACTGTATGTATGGTTCGCAAAAAATTCAGAGTTTATTCATTCTCCTCGTGATACTGGACTCTCTGCCGCCTGTGATCCCAGCTCAACCTGAGTCATCGATCAACCACGACGAAAAGAATAGTAGAATGCTATGGTACACACTCCCTCTGCTCCGGCCGGTGGATCGCCTGCAGCTCCTCACCCGAACCCCATGACCTTGGGCGCCAGTCGGAGCAATGGCTCGAGCGTGTCCGGCGAGAACTTGCGCGCGAACAGGTTGCAGATGCCCTTCCTGGCGCCGTTGTAGAAGCATCGCCGTCCGCCTTCCTCCCTGATCTCCCTGATCCGCTCCTCCGTCACCTCGTCGGCGCCGTGTGTGTGCGGGTGCCGGTTGACGGGCCGCTTCCAGTCGGCGTACGTGAGCGTGCGGTTGGCGTTGCGGCGTCCCCACCCGAGCAGGCTCACCAGCGTCGGCAGGTAGTGCTCGTCGATCAGGCACTCCCTCCGCCCCACGCAGAAGTCGCGGAACGCCGGGAAGCACGAGTCGTCGGCGACCGACTCCAGCGCCAGCGCGCGGTCCATCTCGAACCACTGCGCCCCCTTGCGCCACCGCGCCAGCGTGATGTTGCGGGTCGCGAAGAAGGGACGCCACCGCGACCGGCTGCCGCCGTTCTCGTAGCAGTCCACGAAGCTGGTGTCGGACCCCGTCAGGAAGGCGTACACGGTCGGGAAGTCGTACACCGGGATGCACGCCTCGGAGAAGAGCGCGAACCGCTCGTTGTCCAGGTCCAGCAGCGCGTTCGCAAGCAGCCGACGCTCCGCCTCCACCAGGCTCGCGTCACCCCATTTCGTTATCTGCAACAAATAAAATAAAACACCGGCCGATCGATGTATATATATAGCTGGGTTTGGGTGTTGCCAATGTGGGATGTGTTTAAGAGTGGTCTCTGGATCTTGGTTACCTGGCTTGGGATGTAGCGGCCGTAGAACGCGGAGTCCGTCGGCGGCGAGCCGGTGTAGGATGGATGGGCGTGCACGTAAATGGAGTAGCGGCCTTGGTGGCCCGCGAAGAACTTCTCCCACAGAGGCCGGAGCGGCAGGTCCCCTCTGACCAGAAACAAGAAAGCCACCTTGGGCACGCGGCTCACCGGCGTGCGGCGGACCATTGGCGCCATGGACGCTCGCCAGTACAGCTCCTCGTCGGTCATGTTGTGCATGACGCCGCCGCTCGGGGAAAGGAAGCCCGCCGACCGAACCTGAGGCTGTTGCGTCGGTGGCGGTGGCGGTGGCTGCGGCTGCGGCTGCGACGGTGTTGGTGGCGTCGTCAGCGGCGGAGGCGAAGACGACGACGGCGCGGAACTAGAGCGTAACGACGGTGGCATGAAAGGGAGGTAGTATCGGATGAACATGGCGTTGGAGGAGGTCACGCCGAGAACGAACCCCAACGAGACGAAGAGAATCATGGATGCCACGCCGACGAGCTTCCCGCCTAAACGAGACGCCGCCCGCGTGGGCTTCTTCGTGTCTTTCATGGCTATGGCTATAGCTAGGCTTCAAGCTAGCATGCGTGACTGAGAAATGCTCTGCATATGCCCTGGCCATATATACACTGGCAGCCTGCCAACCTTATACAATGAGTGGCTGCTAGTCTACTGCCTCCACCGTTGAGGAAATCGGAATTCACGCACGTCGCCGATCGCTTTGCTTCCGCTGCAAATTCCGATAGAATAAGGCTACTAGTGTGCTACCACAAAAAAAAAAAAAAAAAAAAGGCTACTAGTGTGCTACGTGCCCTAATTCAATTGCAACATGCTAGTCTTTTAGTTGTAGTATAGGATGCAAGCAATGGATGTGTCCTAATTCAATTCCAACATGTTAGTCTTTTACTTGTAAGTATAGGATGCAAGCAATCGATGGGTCAAACTGAAATCCGGCTATTTTGAAGCAAAAAAAACAACCGAATTTCGACACCATCAGATCAAAATCTAAGGGCCCAAATCAAACACAATTAAAAGTATCAATGATGACAATCTGATGGACCACTTTTTAAGGGCGGGAAAATTTAAATCTAAAGAACATTTACAAATTACACACTTTTTTTAAAAAAGAAAATAATTCTCTAAGCGAGGCAAATCATATTAATTGTATCAAAACAAACTTCAAAATACACAGTTAAAAACACATGATAAAACATATGACGAAAAATACTCAACAATCCAGATTGAACATACTTCACAAAAATTGAACAGATTATTGAAACAGAGGAGAACTTATGAAAATATTGAACCCAAAATTTACACTAGTCTATCATAGAGTTTACAGTACAAGAATTGATGTAAATCTAGATATAACAAACTATAAAGGAATTACACAGGTCCATCAAGACTAAAAATCAACACTATAACAGGCACAAAAAAATATTCACCTTGAAGTTGGAGGTGGCACAACTGTCTGTTTTTGGAATGATCTCCGGGTTGATGATACATTGAGCCATACTTACCCCAGGCTGGCATCCTTTGCAAGGGATGAGAATCTCTCGGTTCATCAAACTCTACAAGGTGTTGATCTTGACTCAATCTTCATACTCGCCACTCTCCGATGAAGCTCGGAGGAACTTGAACTCTTGCGGGGTCGGTTGCAAGCAATGAACTATGTAGAGCATGCTGATGATAAATGGATGCCAACTGGAGAAACAAATACACAAACAAACAAATCCTATAAGTTTGCTTTCAATGGTATTGAAGCTCACCCAGCCTTCAAATTGATCTGGAAGTCAAGATGTACACCTAGAGTCAAATTCTTTGCTTGGCTTATCTTGGTGGATAGAATGAACACAAGATATATGCTACAAAGAAGAAACCTTCATGTACAAGGTGGTCCAAACTGTGTCATGTGCCCATCTAACTCCCTAGAAAATATACAACATCTATTTTTTGAATGCCCCTTTGCACAAGGATGTTGGCAAATGTTGGGAATCACCTGGACCATGCAACAAGACCCGCTAGATATGTTGATGCATGCCAATGATACCCATACAATACCATGCTTTATGGAGGTGGTATTAATTGCAGCCTGGGAATTGTGGAAGCTTAGAAATGATAAAATCTTTCGAGAGGAGAACCCAGCCTGGAACGATGGCAATCAAATTTTAAATCGCATCGCCTAGATTTAAGCTTGATCGTAGATTTTTTTGTGTGTTTGGCTTGATGCCTTCAGTTAAACCTATTGTATGTATTCCTTTCTCTCTATATAATTAAATAAAATGCCTTTTTCTTGTGGGGACCTCCCCCACAGTCTTTTTAGTTAAAAAAATTCACCTTGAACACGAAAAAAAACTCGATGGAGAAATGCTTGAACCAACAAAACCACATCAGCCTCTGCTCCACGAATAATTACCTGAATCACACTGAATGTGACTCATATCCTACTTTGGAAACACCCCTCACATAAAAAAAAAGTCAGCCTACAAACAAGAAGAAAAGCAAGGGCAAAAAATGATATCACCACTCATTGAGTGGGACCACATGGACCAGATAACCTCCAACTATGCATCCACCTTTGAAATTAAAAAAATAATAAAAAGCAATCACATAATATTGAATGACCAATCTCAAAGTCCATGTAGGCATCCACCAATGCAGTTAAAAAAATAGTGAACAAAACACTTGACAAATTCAGATTAGAAAAATGTTGAGACCTCAGCAAACTTTGACTTCATCATTTTTCTTTATCATTTGAGCCTCGCATTTGACAAATATGAATCTCTGAATTGGATGTCAAAGAGGAGATTCAATAACAAATGCAAATCCGAAAAGCTCATGACTGCAATTGGCCCCTATTGTGCATATCCATTCACTATTCCCGACTGATGAATGGATGTGTACAAAAGAGTCTAGTGGCAATGATGATAAAAAATCTAAAAGAAACCTAAACTAAAAAAATGAAGGCACCTAATTAAATACTTTTGATTGCATCATAGGCCTCTAGAAAAATATCAACTGTTGTGAAAAAAGATGAAGCAATAGAGAGAAAAAAAGAGACTGCAAATTAACTAAAGTCTTCATTGAAAAATTAATCTCAGCGACTCAGCCTCTATCTAGGACTGAACGCCAAAATCCATCTTTAGACTTTTAAAGTCTTCTGTATAAACCCAAAAAAATATGATATGTACATGTTTCTAGAACCTATAAACATAATGAAGATAAACGAAGGCGCCTCATTAACTAAAGTATACCACTACTACATCCACAGACTTATTTCTTTCTTCTTAAATTCAGACAGAACCACTACTCCATCCAAAAAAACTATCTGACAGCTTTTATGTTTCTTGATGTAAGTTTGTAAGACTTTGTTTTAAGTTTAATTCAATAAAAGCACAGTAGGGGCGCTTTGCCCCTCCTGTTTTCCCTCAAAAAAAAAAAAAAAAAAAACTATCTGACTGACAACCAAATATATCCATGAACTGACATTATTGATTTCCAAAATAACAGAAACACAATCGATTGGTCCATTCATATATCAAAGAATTGACATCCATTACAAATGTGGGGAATGCTACTCACCACATTAGGGCATAACGCAAAAAAAGGATACAATTGTAAATGGATAATATATGAAAACAAATAACCAAAAATAGCTAAATAGAATTTGAGAGCTCAGATTCGTATCGTACCACAGTACCAAAGTAATACGAAGGAGACCACACCCTGGTGATGCTCATCAACCGTAGAAGGGCGAGGACTAGCTTCAAGCTAGCATGCGTGAGTGAGAAACGCTCTGCACGAATGCCCTGGCCATTTATTTAAAAGTAATATTCGGTGTGGAGGAAACCGTCGGCCAGGGCGTCCACGTTAGCAAAATTGTTTTCCACCGTTTGATCTCGGCTTCGACGACCGGATCTAACTCAGCCTACTGTAGCAGCACATATATATTTGGCCCCCTCCTCACGGTAAAAAAAAAAAAAAAAAAAAAAAAAAAAAAGACTACCGAAGCCTCTCTCGCTCCGCGGCTCCCAGCTTCTCCCGATGCGGCGTCGTCTCGGGAGGGCGCCGCCCGCGCCGGCGCCTCCACCTCCGCGGCTCCTAGCGCGGGCGCGGGCACGGGCGGCCAGCCCCAGCGCGGCGGCGCGCGCGGGCGGCCGGAGCGGCGCGGCGGCGCGGGCGCGGGCGGCCGGCCCCAGCGGCGCGGGCAGGCAGCGGCGCGGCCAGGCGCGGGCGGCCGGCGGCGCGGCGGCGGCGGCGCAGGTGACCCCCTCCCTTCTCCCTCTCTCTCTCTCCATGTCTTCTAACCATGTAGATGACGTTCGGCATGTGCCCCAATGGTTAGGGTTAGGGTTAGGGTTACGGTACGGCGGCTGCTTCAGCCCAGCTAGCGCCGCCACGGACTATCCTTTGCTGCCCCATTTGTTAATTTTTCCCTCTTAATGTGAGATGAGAGGTAGCCGACATTTTTCCAGTTCCCCGCCTTCCTAACAGTACGTTTAAAAATTTTCTCCCAAATGTTGAGGTTGGCGGCCGGCCTGGATAGCTCTGGAAATTACGTGGAAGAGTTTTGTGCTTTGCTCACCTGACGATTTGGATGTGTTACGGATATTTGACACAGTACAAGTCCTTATATTTGTGGTCTTGATTAGGAAGTGTAAATCTGGATGTCATATCGCTTTGGCAGAGGTCTAGAGTTTTTGTTCATTAAACATTACCATTACCGTATATAGGGAGAAAGAGAAGACCCTGGAGGGTTATGTCAATTCCATTCTCCACTAATGTTTTTTGGTTACAAAATCCATACGAATGGATAGGTAAATTATCAAGTTAGTTGTTTTTCTTTTCTTTTCTTTAGCCTTATAATTTTGGTGAATACATCTTCCTGAATTTACATAATTTACAAGGCATGTACATAAGTGGATTGACACTTTGTTGTGAAACTTGATTGATTCGATATGTTAGGGGAAGTATGCATTTTGTTTGCTATCCTCCCTAAGAATATGTGTGAGTTCCTTTGCCATGCTCAACTGGCTTGGATAGGACTTAAAGGGTAAGAGGGGTAATGATATTATTTAGCTTATTTTGGTACATGATGTAGGTTGGGTAGTGAGCAAACATGATTTACTCTGAACTTTAATTTTGGTTCGTTGTTGGAGAGTGGAAGAAGATAACACAGTGAGCATTGCCAATTCTACACTCCACTAGGGTAGGTTGGCTCCAAAACCCAACTTATCTTTAAATAATTATTGCATAACGAAGTTAAGAGTTTTTCCCAGTAGACCTTCCAAAAAAAGATTGCACGAGCAACCTGGCAATTGATTTAGTTAATTTTGAAAAGGGTAATGTTTGGATTTGGCCATACCCATACTTGATTGAGATTCGAGCCCAACTTGCACAACTCTGAACCTAGATTGGCCATCGTGTTTCATTTTACCTCATAGGCTGTATTGTGCGCTGTGCGGATAGACAGGAGGACGGCAACGCCATTCAGCAACACAGGGTCCTCCATTGTGCTACTACCCGCTACCCGCACAATAGCTACTCTTAGTTTTGGCTTAATGTTCAAGTAATTTCAGACATGTGTGTTTCAGTTTAGAATTTCTGTCATTCTTATCCAACTGCTAGATTAGCAGTCCATTTTTGGTTGCTATCTACAGATGCGTTGTTGTGTCATGCACAGATGTTTATCAGTGGTTTAGCAAATATATATAATGCATGGGCTGGCCTCTGTCCTACTTCGAGTATGAAATGAAATGGTTCAATCCAGTATATTTTTTCACATGTCATAGAATTTTGATGTGATACAGCCCTTCAGTATTGCCATTTAATGTTTCAGGACATGTGAAAGTAGCTTCAGGGTTAGTTAATAATCTTATTCAGTTGAAAAATTGGTAGTACTTCCCTATATCTGAGACAGCTCAAATATTTATGCATATGATATTATTTTAAATCCAGCCAGCAATGGATTGTTTTACTGCTCTTTCAAGTGATACAGCAAGGTGCCGAGGTGTTTTGTTTGAACAAGAAAACAAATGCTCATTATTTTCTTTTCTCTCTCTGATAGTTTCATTCAGAATTGGGCCTTCTTTACGGTTCAGCCGGATAGAGCAACTTTCTGCCTGGCCAGGACATTATTGTTTTGGTAAGCTCTGTTCATGCCTACCGGCTTCTTGCTTTTTAGATTGCTTTCACTACATACTCCGTACCAATGACTACTTACCATATCTGTAAGTGGCATTTTGGTTTTAAAGAATTTTCCATCACCTTTTAAAAAATGAAGTGCCCTATACATCCTAGAGTTCCTTTTATTTGAGCAAGTAGCGGTGCATTCATAGCCTCAAAAAATGTAGTAGTTCCAGTTCATTTAAATATAGAGGTATATACTCATCCTTTGATATATGTGAGTTTGCAAGGTAGACGAAAAATATATATTAACTGTTGCCCGATTTCTCCAAAATTGGAATTCTCTGCTTTATCTGATAAGATCAGTGTCCTCAAAGCCCAAAGATGTGGTAGGTCCAAATCATATATGTGAGTTTACATGGTACCTGAAAAATGCTCTGTCTTTGCCCTATGTGGTTTCTCCTGAATTTAAGCTCTCTGTGTGATTTGAATAGAGTTGTGTCCTCAAAAAAGGGAGTGTTGGTACTATGGTAAGCTCTCCTTTTATGTAATATATCAGCTCTTATTTTGCTCTCTGAGTTTACCAAAGACATCTAAAGTTCTAGGATTTCCTGTAGTGTTTGTTGGCTCATTATCTGCTCTTGCACTTTTTTTTTTTTTTTGCTTATTATCATACTTTATTGAAGCTCAGGAATTAATTACATGCAGGGCCCTGATCCTGATCCTCAAATTATGGTATGGGACTCGAACTGGGTGGCAAGGCACCGAGTGGTTAGATGGCATGTAATATCTTAACCTTTGAAAGCATTTTTGTTTTCCTGTGAACCAGTTGGCATATAAATTTCATCAACCAATTTGTCAATGTTGTTTAGTGTATCTAATCGGTGTCAGTATTTGGTGCACTGCATTTACATTCTCATGCATTGTAGAAAACCAAAACAAATGATAAGGCTGTACGCACACATGGGCCTGCATTAAAGAGAAATATTTGGTGTGGAGAATCTTCTCAGCCAGAGCATCCACGGTAGTAGAATTTTTTTACCGCATTGGATGGCAATCCGACGATAGCCAGTCTTGGTTCGGCAGCTGTACGGCGTCTCCTTTTATTGTCGGCCACCAGTTGAAAAAAATATCTACCTCTCCACAACCTCTTTCCACCACCCGCACACAATCTGGACTCTCCTTCCTCTCTCTACCTCTCTCTCCGGCGCGGCGGCCCATCGGCCCGGGCGAAGCGCACGGCGGAAGACCAGCGAGGATGGACCTCCGCCACGTGCGGGCGTGGGCGCGAAGCGTGGCGTTGGGCACAGGCGAGCCGGCCGCCGCCACCGCCGGCGAGGGCCGCTGGTTGGTTGCTGCCCGTCCGCTGCACAGGTTGAGGTCCTCTCTCTTGATCCCCCTCACCTTCTCTCCGGCTCCAAGGACAGCCATTGATCTAAGCTTTCCTGCTCGGTCTTTTTGTTGTTGACGAATCACTGCTCGGTCTTTCTTTGCCGGAGAAGAACCACACCGGCGGATCTGGTGGTTTCGATGCCCATGGCTTGATCCTTCCCTCTTGTCGGATCTGTGCATAGCACCAAGCCGGAAGTCACCGGAGGCCGAGGATGGCGTTGGCATGGTGGACAACTGGGGGCAGGGGGCAGTGACGATGCTGGCCACTGCCTCTTGTGTGTCTGCTTCCGTGCTCCATCTCCCTCCACAAAGGAGATGATTGTGGTAATTTTGATTTGGACATATGGATCTGGTGTGTGGAGTAGGAAGTGGTGATTTCTGATTTTTTTTTTACATTTGGATTTCGTGATGACAGGTTTTGTATGCGTTTATAATGAATCCCTTTGTTATATCCCATTAATATATTTATATGATAATAAATCTGAGTTTATAATGAATCCCTTTGTTATATCCCATTAATATATTTATATGATAATAAATCTGAGACTCATCCTTTGTTATATGTAACTGTTCAGGTCTAGAGTTCAGAGATCCACACACTTGAGGATAAGATGGTTTTGCGTCTCCAAAAACAAGAAGCCTTTAAGTCTGCATAAAATGGAATGGGTGTTCCTTCCTGATTTAGAGTTGTGATAGCAAGGTTTTTTTCCAAGACTAAAAGGGGAAATTATGCTGCCTTCCTCTTCAATTAGCTCACCAGGTAGAGTGGTGTTCTTTCTCCCTCTATTCTCTGCTCTATATTTTCAATTATATTTCGCTCACTACAATGGAGATGCGTGTATAGTTGTTCTTTGATAATTCCTGGTAAGATACATGTCTCCTAATATTTTCTGGTATCTATGCTTGTACGACAGCAGACTAAAACAACGGTTCTTAGTGATGACTTGCTTTATTCTAGAATTGACAATTAACTATGCACTTCCAGAGTTGGCAGCAAAAACTTTTTAGCTATTTTCTATTACAAAAAAACATAAGCATAGTTACTAAACCTCATGTATATATATATATATATATATATATTGTAGCTGATTAGCTATCATGCAAATCAATAGGATGGTACCCTTGAGTATAATTTCAGTTCGTGGCTTTCAAGATGCCAATCTTTGTATTACTGTAAGACTACGCCCACTACATGGATCAATAGAATAGTACTTTGCAGACATGTGTCCTATTCTGAATTCTTGGGCGATCTTTGTCTTTTTGCTCGGTGCTTTTTGCAGGCGAGGACTGGTCTCCTTGGGTCTTGCTGCTCGAAGCTCTCCTCCACTCTCCAACCAAGGACGCGGCAGACACGGAATGGGCGACCGATGGACTGGAAGGCGGGGGCGGTCTGTTTGCAGCAGTAGGGCCTCGCTGCTGGTTGGGAGGGAGGTGGAGATGAGCTGGGGGCGGTCGCCGGAGCCGCTGGATTTCTTCCTCTGCACTGTGCAGGTGTTGTGACTTCTATCGTTTTTTGTTCTTAGTTTCAGTTTTGGCGAACTGTATTGCCTATTTTATTCTTCTCATAATACCGGTAGTTTCAATGTCGAAATGCATTATTGATCTCCCTGTGAATTTTAGGACACTAAGGTGTTGTGTAACTAGCGAAATATAGAGTGTGAATCTTTTGCTTAATTCTTTAACTCATTGGTTCTTGATGACAGTAACACTTGAGCTAATAAGGGATTGTGGATTCTTTATTGTCATGGTACTTCGGAGTACCTTTTGCCTTAACTTTTGTTTTCCTTCAACTACTGATTTTCTTTTGTGGGGTAAGATCATAAATTTCTGTTGTTTAGGTCTTTTTTCACATTTGTGTGGGTAGTACAGTTCAAATTTTGGAAATCATTGGTCCTACAACAATTGTTAATTAATCTATACTTTTCTAGAATTCATTCTGTAACTTCTTTTACTAATTTGCTGAGGATCATTTACATCTCTCTGCATACCATGGCACTCCTTAAACTGTACTGCTAAAGGAAGAAAAACGTGTAATTTTGATTTTTGCCTTGTGGATAATGTAGTTGGATGCTGGCAAGGATCATTCTTTTCTAAAGCGTGTACTGTTCCTTGTCCAGACTTATTGTTAATGTAGGTTTCCAGCTTTACGATAAGAGCAGATGAGATTTGCAATGACTTTTAACTAAATGAAAGGTACTGCCACACTGTTTTTTTTTTTTAAAAAAATCATTTATCTATCATTGTTGGCTGAGAACAGTAGCATAATAGCAGTATAAATAGAGTGAGGCAGGCATGGAGCAGTTGGGAAAATCCTTGTGCTGAATCTGATTTACCATTTTGTCTATTGACAACATGGCATTCTAGGAATGTCTAACTTAATGGAACCTGTCAAAGTAAGCATTTGGCTTTTTAGCTGTCTGGGAAAACAATTATTTTTGGAATGGGCTTGATATTTTGATTTTGACAAATTTGTGCTTTGTTGGCACCTAGAAATGTGCTTTTGTTTATGCCTACATTTCAAGTTTTTTTACACACACAGCAGGGTCACCAAAGTGGCTGCAAAAGCACTGTTGTATTTATTGTGACCAAAAAATGTCTACAGACTGGATATGGTTGCAACTTAAAACTTTTTCTGCCTCAAATAATTGATAAAGGTTCTCATAAAGTTGGTGCTATATTTACATGGTGTCTGCTCTTCACAGTTGTAGCTGAATCTAATTGTACCTGAATCTATTTTCTTGACCTTCAAAATTGTCCTCTCATCCCTCATGGACTACACCCCACGGTATATGGTGCCGCCGCTTCCCTCTCGCCTTCTCTACGTTTCTATAAAACGGTTTAGCCCTGATGCTTTTTGGTTTGGTGGTGCGGAAGATTCCGGACGAGCTGGTGGAGCACTACCTCGGCCGCAGCGGGTTTCACTGCCCCGACCTTCGCCTGTGAGTGCTCGTCCTCTTTCCTATCTGAGATCTGATCAGTGCCATGGATTAAAACTTAAAAACACAAATTGCTTGATTTCTTGCACACATAGTAATCTGATCTCGTGTTTTACAGAATGAGACTGGTTGCTGTAGCCACCCAGAAATTCCTATAAGACATTGCTAGCAATTCTCTTCAGTGTTGATAGCATATTCAAGAATTAAACATAATCATTCTTTTCTTCCATGTGAATGTAAATCTTCTGTGCAATACTGCAATTCCATATTTTTGTTTGGTTTGGCAAGTTTATTAGGCTTCAACTTCAATCAAAATCCCTCCCTAACTGCTTGTGCTTCTGAAATTATTCATAGAACACATGGTTTTTTAAGGTGTCGCTTAGGCGATAAGGCTTGCTGGAAATCTAGGCATCCCTGTTGCCATGATCAAATAGAGAGGGAGGGAAGGAGAACTGAAGAATGAGAGGGGAGGGAGGGGAGGGAGGAATGAATGCCAAGAACTCGAGCTACTGCCATTCCTGCTGGCTCTGGAACAGGTGGCTGGCACAGAACTTGCTCCAGTCAGTAAATGGATGTTGCAATCAGTAATAATGGATGTTGCAATCAGTAATAATGGATGTAGCAGTTCACCGCAGTTCACCTTAACTGAATCGAGTGTTTTACATGCTTTTTTTGGTTTGACTGAACCGAGTGTCAAGTGTGTTTGATTTTCCAGCCTTTATACTATGATGCATTTGTGTTTTGCTTCCTGTACATAAAGTTTCTAGCTCAAAGATAACATTTCCTGAATTATGAAGCATTTGGAATACCATCAGAGAGTAAATGTTTTGAAAAGGAAACTTTCAGTTATGTTAAAAGTGTTCTTGTGAATAGTTAGATAAAAACGCTAAGTTTACGTTGTTAAATTCATGCTAGCTACACCCCTAGACTATCGTTTCAGAAATGAAAATATTTCAGTATCCCAAATGATGTACGGAACCTACATATTATTACAGGATAATAGGCATGTGATAATATGTAGGTTCCGTACATGCCTATCATCAACAAAAGAATTGAGTGTTAGTAGCTTTGCTGTTTTATATTCTCACATGTACTAACATATCGTATAGCTGTTGTTCTCTTATACACAGCCACTGAACCACTGAAGCGCATGAGACTGGCCGAGATATTATGGCAGCAACTTCATCAACAAGCGTTCAAGCACACACCGATAACAAAGTTGGAGGCTATATTGTCCCCAGTCCGCAGCTCTGAGCCAGATCGAAGTTGGAAACCTCATTAGCGGCGCTAGAGATCAGAGGCACCTCAGGAACTAATGCCAATTTGCTACTGTCACTTTTACTATATGCACTATGTTGTGTTGTGCCATCTCATAAACTGCCTCCTCCGTGTTCTATCCTAAGATTGTTCGGTGTAACGTTATGTACTGTTTGGATAATTACCATCCTGGTATATATATATATATACGTACATATATCTCTCTTGCAGCTGAACCGTTGTATTCGTTCTTTGTTATCATTATTACATTTCTCGGATAAAGCTGTGGCCATGGCTCGCGCGCCCATGCGCGCGCAAATCACTAGTATATATACACTTGCAGCCTGCCAGCCTTATACAATGCCTCTGCCCTGTACAATGAGTGGCTGCTAGTCTACTGCCTCCTCCGTTGAGGGAATCGGAATTCACGCACGGCGCCGATCGCTTTGCTTCCGCTGCAAATTCCTATTCTATAAGGCTACTAGTGTGCTACGTGCCCTAATTCAATTCCAACATGTTAGTAGTCTTTTAGTTGTAGTATAGGATGCAAGCAATCGATGGGCCGTAGCTTCACCCGTGTGGAGCGGATGCACTTGGGAGCCGATTTTCTTTTTTTATGCAGCGTTTGGTCAAATACAGCAGCCTCTACTTGTATCTAGAAAGGGTGAAATGTCCATAATATGATGAAGACTTTCCCTGAAGCTCTCGTGATGGTGGGGTGAACAGGAAGGATCCTGTAGGTCGCTGTGTTGAAGAAGGATGGATGTTTAAGTTTTCTGTTTGTGTTGGTTATCAGCCTGAGAACTTGTGGCTGTTTTGTTTTTTTTTCATTCGCCTGCCAAATGAGGCATCATTGTGGCGGTTTGGTACTATAGTTAGATAGACCTCTATCTGCAAAGCTGTAAACTGAAACGTGGTTTGTTGCTTCGGTTAATAGACGAGGGCTTGACCCTTTAATTTTAAAAAATGTCCATAATATCTTTTTTTATACGACGGTGGCGGCACAATGTTTTTCAAGAACGGGCTCTTGGCAGACGAACTGTTCGATGCTGAGAATGCAGAGTGCTGCGGCGGCGGCTCTCCTTTGCATCGACAAGCATGTGTGGGAGCAAGCGCGGCGGCTGTTCGCCGGTTCCCTTCCAACAGTCCAGCCACGGAGAACCGGCGGCGAGCCGGCGACTGTGCCCCGGAACCCCGACGCCCATCCCTTCCCGCCCCTCAGACATCGCGTGGCTGGCTTCCAGCGGCAGTCGAGCTCGACAATGGCGTCTTCTCCTCCCCCTCCCCTGTTGAAATGGACCTCGGATCGGCCCGGCCTGCTGGAGAGACCGTGCTTCACGGGCCGCCCCAGCACGAAAATCGTCCCGACAGGCCGTTCCTGGGCCGTCGGTCAGGCCCGCGTGCCTAGTCGGCCCGACCAGCATCGTGCTGTGCCGGGACGATGCCCAGGTATACTGCTGGGCACCACGTCATTGAGACCCCATTCTATCAGGGACCCACGCGTCAGCGACTTCACGTGTCTACAGGTCAAGCAACCGTAGCCGTAGCCCGTAGCCTCCCGGCGCCGAACCGCCGAACCGCCTCGTTCCCTCCGCCGCCCACCGCCTCGTTCCTCCTCCGCTGCGGCGTGCGCCATTTCTGCCCACGCCGAGAGGACACAAAAGCCTTGCACAGTTGCACTGCAAGACACGAGAGGGAAGAATCCAGAACCTACTGCGTACCACACACAGCAAAGTGCGGAAGAGGCAAGGATGCGGCGGCGGTCATCGACTCCCATTCCCATATGCTTCCCCTCCACTGCGCCGCCTCCGCAGCTACCGCCTCTGCTGTTGTTGCCGCGGCCACCCCACCGCCTCGCGCCCATCCTCGCAACTGGCTCGCGGACTCCCGCCCCTCTGTCTGTCGCCTCCGCCATGCGCCGGCGCGGTCGCCGCAGGGCCGCGCCCCCACCGGTCGCAGCCGGCGGCGGCGGGGAGCTTGCTGCCCCCGATTCCCACGAAAAGGTGATGCTCTGCTGGCTTCTCTACTCTACCCGGTTGTGTGCATTCGCGCGTCATCGGCTCGATCTTCGCTTTGTTTAGTTCTCTATGATTCTAGTGTTCATATAGTAGTGGACTGTTCAAATTCCGAGTCTCCAGGTTTCGGTCCGCGATGCCACCGCCTCATTGGCTTCTAGGTTTGTACTGCTGGTCCACTGCATTGTTAGATTGAATTCGATGTGGACTTGTTCGACTGCTGTCTGATCTGAGGCCATGCGACAGTTAGATGTTTAGTAGATAGATATCAAATTAAGGGCATGTTTGGTTGCCAAGGTACTAGGGACTAGGGACTAGGGGAGAGGGAGGTAATAACAGTACCAGCATCAACAAAAGCCACAGGGCTAACTCTTGGGTTGGACATGTGGTGGATTGCTGATTTTCATGCACTCAGCGCTCCTATCCTAAGATAATTCTTTGGTTATAATCCATTCTCTCAAGTTTCTCAGCTTTTCGTAGCACAATAGTTTACTAATATCTCGAAGGGAACATGTCAATTTACACAAGTGGTTCATATTGAACCAGGAGCTGTCTCTACCATGCATAAGCATCCTTAACAACAATTTGGCTTAATCTGCAGTTTCTGTTTTATGGAAGCCGTTTGTAGAGTCCAAACCACTTCGCCTAGCTGTCTAGATCCAAGGCTTTGAGCTCTCCCTCCAGATGTCCCGGAGACACCATTAAAAAGTTGCTTGCGGTTTTCTTTCCTGAAATCCAGCTGCTTATCTCCTCCTTTTAACAATATGCCCATGCAAAACTAGCACTGAATGCACTGCACTAATATCTGCACTGAATGCACTAATTTCTGCACTGAATGGCTCCACATCCTTAAACTTCATTTGTGGTTTCTAGCAGTTTTTATGGGCAATTTTTACTGCTTGTATTTGCATCTATCTTACTTTCTTTGTTTAATATTCCAGTGTCTTCTATTTATGTTCGTACAAATGTATAATATTCCAGTGTCTTCTATATCTGTTTGTAAAAACCTAATGTTCTGTTTTTTTCAACTCATAGTTTCAAAATTTCTTTCACTGTTATGCAGTTCTTTGTCTTGAGAGACTATGCAAAAGAAACTCTTTCTTTGAGATGGCGATCTTGGATGACAAGTTATTATATGAAGCGTTACTTTAAAAACAGAACTTTTTACAAGATGCAATCTCAATCAATAATTGACAATCCTGACCAAAGGATAAACGATGATCTCAGCGCATTCACTAGAACAACATTTGCATTCTCTCTCACACTTTTCAATGCTGCTGTGGACTTGGTATCATTCAGCAACATCCTCTATGGAATCTACCCACCATTGTTTATTATTCTTGTTGTCTCCTCTCTTGGGGTACTGCTATTAGTGTCTTCCTTGGTAAGGTATGTATTTGTCAATCATATATAATTTGCATAGAATTATGTGGACAGAACTAATAGTTGCTTATGCTTGTATCAACAGAATTTGGTCAGCTTGAACTTCATGCAAGAGAACAACGAACCTGATTTTTCGTTACGGACTTGTCCGTGTTAGAGAGAATGCTGAATCGATTGCTTTCTATGGTGGTGAGGAAAATGAATTACAACTTTTATTGATCGGTTCAGGAGGGCTTTTGATAACCTAAGTGTAACCATTACTTGTTTGTTATCCCTTCATTGCCTTTTTTTAGTTTCAAATACATTGAAACCACACTAAACTATTTATCTTTCAGTGATGGCAGCCATATTAATGGCAGTTGGAAACTTGGAATAGAGTATGAAGTTTGGAAACTAACCATAATTAGAAAAAACAGAACTTGCTTGTTTCCAGTCCTTCCTTTGTCTTTCTAGAGACAAATATTATGTAATTTGCTTGAGCTGTTCAAATACACTAAAAGCTCTGACTTAGCAGAAATATGCTTCATCATTTTCTTTTGCCAAATGATGTTTGCCATTAGTAAAGCAGATCACTTTATTTCTATATCATGGTTTTCTCTGCGACAAGATCTGATAATCATGTAAATCATACCTCTTGGGTAATAAATTTTCTTAACAATCATATACAAGTTGTTGATCCTAATATACTCCAACAAGCTGCTAATAATGGTGATACCGTGGAAGGTGAGGAACTTAGCCTGGGGAGGTGTGGGTCTACACCCCTACCACCCAGGTTTGAGTATTCTTCAACTCGAATTTTGGTGCCTATTTTATTCTTATTTACATGCCACATAATTCTTTTGTAGGTTGGTTTAGTTCTTTTACTGTCAGAGTTGCTGGCTCTTTGTGTGCTCTACTATTGACTTATCACAATGCAGCTGCTCTGTATTTATATTTAGCCATAAATTCCTACTGTTAAATATTTCCAGGCTGGCCAGTTCATATATTTTATTTTATGTTTCAGGAATTGCTGATAGCTTCTCGGAATCTGAAGTTTTTCACCAATGGTTATCAATATTTGATTCGGATTCTGCCAGCTGTTGTTGTTGCTCCAATGTACTTCTCAGGGAAAATTGAGTTTGGAGTAATAAACCAATCAGTGCCCACTTTCAATCATATTCTTAATGATTTCTCTCTCATTGTTTTCCAATTTCAATCAATTAGTGCATTCTCAGCAGTTATCGATCATCTAGGTGATTTCTCTCTCCTTCCTTCCTGTGTGCCTGCCTCCCTCCCTCTGTTAACGTGGTTAACTATAAATTCTTCTTAATATAGGTGAATTTAATGATCTATTGGATGGTGAGTCCTCTCTATCTTCTCAACGTGATGGCATTGATGGGATCAACGTTGTTTTCAAAAGCAGTCGTCCTTCTGTTCTTAGTTCTGATGAATCATTAACACAATCTGATCCATGCATGGTTCTGGAAATTCATAACTTGACATTGTTAACACCAAGAAGTGGAAATGTTCTTATTATTGGCCTCACTATGGAACTAAAAGACAAGGACCATCTACTGGTATTTCATTTCTTTAACTACTTGCATATTCGGCAAAATAAATGTTAGCTCTGACACAGATCACTGAGGTGATATGCTTATTTTCACTTTAGATGATGGGACCTAGTGGAAGTGGGAAGACCTCACTATTACGTGCTTTGGCTGGCCTCTGGACTAGTGGTACTAGGGAGATCATATGCGAGAGATTCTATGCAGCTTCAAAAATCAAATTCAAGTTCTGATGAACCACCCAACATGAATTCAGAAGGTGGAAAATTGTTGAGAAGTTCCAATCAAAGAAGAGACAATGGCATATTCTTCGCCCCACAAAGACCATATATGGTTTTGGGACCACTTCGTCAGCAGTTGCTCTATCCTACATGGACTGAAGATGCTCATCACTCACCAGATAATGATGCTCAAAATTCAGGTAGCTATTCTTATGTTGCTCAAAATTGTTTGCCGTAGGATGTTGAACGAAGAACTTGAATCCATTTGGATTGTGTTAGGAAAAAACTTTTAAGTATACGTGTAAAAGTCATGGCAACATTTTCCTGAAATATGCATGTGCATTTATCCTAATCCTTTCTCCTTTAACATAAATAGCAGAACATCTTCCTTTTCTGTCTGAAGTCTCCACATCAGATGGAGTCACTGCCAAATCTGAGGTGCCCACAACGGCTGAACTGATCAAAGTCCTTGAGATTGTTAAGTTGGGCTACATATTTCATCGTTCTAATGGCTTGGACCCTATGCATGACTGGCCCAGTGTTCTTTTGCTGGCGAGCAGCAGCGTCTTGCATTCGCCCAGTTGTTACTTGCTATACCCACTTTGGTCCTACTAGATGAGTCGACAAGTGCCCTTGATGAAGCAAATGAGGTAAACTGAATTCTTGTTACACTGCTATACTTTTTGCTTGATTATTAGTAGGCTTAGATAATTATTAGATTCATAGCCCATCGAGTGGCACAAATGTTTTCACCCCATTACAAGTAGAAGAAAAGGAAGAGGTTGGTGTTCTAAGGCCATACCTTTGTATGGATGAAGAACTTTCCGCACCTACTTTGAGGTCAACTCTAACTAGTTTTATTTGTGGCACAGGCTCATCTACGTAGGCCCTGTACATTACTTACATAAGCATCGGACACCGGAAAACACTTAACAAGTTCCACAACAAGGCCCTGTACATTTCGAAATATGATTCCTCAGACACAAATCTACGTAGCTGGGAGCTAAACCCCACATACCAGTTTCCAGTTGAAGAGTTGTCTCCATTCCCTTCATCATAACTTCAGTAACTTCAGTATTTGTCCCCTGGTTGCCCTTCCTCACTTTTGGTCTGACATTTCGCCCCAACCAGAAGTATGGCTCACCCGTTAGGAGTCAGGTACTGCCATAGTGTTACAAGATTGCTGCTGCCATACCACGACTAGCCGACCCGGGCTGCAGGATAGGATAGTTTATCTTTCCATGTGCACCCAGACCTTAGAGAACACTATAGAATGTACTTTGGTTCAAAGACCAAAATCACATATATTATTAACAAAAAGATAGAGTATTTCTATGGACCAAAGCAAAACTTGTACACTAGAATTTCAAATGTTAACCTGATGTGCTGCAAGTTCAGAGACTTGCAGAGAACAAACACGCCAGCAGTGACTAGTTCAATTCAGTAAGCTTGCGAATAGTTCAAGTACTGCTCAAGATTACTGTATTTGCAGTTCAGTAAATAGGATATCTATTTCGCATTAGCGAACATGATATGCGGCAGCGGCTCATAACCATCGAGTCACCCAAAACCCATGACCTTGGGAGCCAAGCGCAGCAGCGGCTGGAGCGTGTCCGGCGAGAACTTGCGCGCGAACAGGCTGCAGATCCCGTCACGGGCGCCGTTGTAGAAGCAGCGGTTGCCGCCGTCCTCCCTGATCTTGGTGATGAGCTCCTCCGTCACCTCCGCGCCGTCGTGGGTGTGCGGGTGCATCCCCTGCGGCCGCTTCCAGTCCGCGTACGTGAGGCTCCGGTTGGCGTTCCGGGTCCACCCGAGCAGGTTGAGCAGCGTCGGGAGGTAATGCTCGTCGGTGAGGCAGCGCCACCGGCCGACGCAGAAGTCGCGGAACATCTGGATGTAGGGCTCGTCGGCGACCACCTCGAGCGCCAGCGCCCGGTCCATCTCGAACCACTGCGCGCCCTTGCGCCAGTGCTCGATCGTGATGTTGGTTTTCTCCGCGAAGAACCTGTCGTAGCGCTGCCGGCAGTCGCCGTTCCCGTAGCTGTCCACGAAGCTGGTGCCGGAGCCGGTGAGGAAGGCGTACACGGTGCTGAAGCTGTAGACGGGGATGCACGCCTCCGACAGCAGCACGAAGCGCTCGTTGCCGTCGTCCAGGAGCGCGCTCGCCAGCAGCCGGCTCTCTGCCTCCACCAGGTTCACGTGTCCCCATTTCGTTTCCTGCAGGAATAGCCAGCATGCATTTCCATGGTTGCGCTGGAGTTGCAGAGCATTTTGGCATTTTACAGTGCTAGAATTTTGGTTACCTTGCTTGGGATCATGCGGCCGTAGAAGACGGAGTCCGGCGGCGGCGAGCCGGTGTAGGAGGGATCAGTGTGCACGTAGATGGAGTAGAGCTCGTGGTGCCCCGCGAAGAACTTCTCCCACAGAGGGCGTAGCGGCAGCTCCCTCTCACCAGGAACAAGAAGGCAATCTTGGGCACACGGCGGTAAGGCGTGCGACGCGCCTTTGGCGCCATAGACGCCCTCCAGAACAGCTCCTCGTCGGTCATGTTGTGGATGACGCCGCTTGGCGCAAGCAAGTCCATCAGCCCCATTCGTAGGTTCTGTCGTGTTGGCAACGTCAATGGCGTTGTTGCTGCTGGTGGAGGAGGCGGCGGCGGCGGCGTTGTAAAGGGTGGTGATGCGACGAAAGTGGTGTAGCTGTAGATGTTTGGAAACTTGGCTATGGACGCCATGCCTAGGACAAATCCCAAGGAGACGAAGAGAAACATATGAAGCACATACATGAGTTTCCCCACTGAGCGTGACGCCCGCGTGGGCTTGTTTGTGTCCTTCATGGCTTAGTCTCAAGCTAGCCAGTGGCATGAGCGTGAGAGAAATGCATGCAGCTGGCCAGCTGCTGCCTTGGTTATACTACTGCTACTGCTGGTGAGATTGACTCGTTGTGCAAATTGACATGGCTTGTTCGTGAAAAAGTTTGGAGTATTCAGTAAGCTATCTAGTATTACTGGACAATATGAGCCATAGGTTCAACTCCCGCCCCTTTGCTTCCGGTAGTAGTAGTGAAATATATAAATAGCATATTTGTCACTTTGTGAAATAAATTGTAAAAGAAATAAACATACGCCCTTGGTGATAAGCAAAGACCAGTACGCAGTATAATTGTGTGCACAAACAGGTTATCCTAGCCCTTAATTTATCTCTTCTGCGTCGTATTAGATTAGATGCATAATAAGTGCATCTCGATGGGTGACTACAAGCAATTATATATACCATTCCATTGTAGATGCGTAAGAGAGACTTATTAATCAACTTTGACCTCGGGTCAAAAGTTTTTTTTTTTGTATGTACGTAACAGGAGAGGTCAGAAGAAATTTCATCTAAAAGAGGCAACAATATAACTGTTACAAATAATTAATCAAATAATTAATCAAATATTAATCTCACCCTTGTAACCTCTAGGGGTTAATGTCCTAATGAACCTCCTTGTAACATCTAAGGGTAAATTCCCTTATGTCTCATTTGATGCTATGAAACCTCCATCTCTTTTATGGAGAGCATTGTATATATATGAGAAGAAGATCAATGGAACGACACCCCTTCACAATTCTCTTTTGTCTATTTTCATTCTCGCACTCTACTCGAAACACGTTATCAGTCACGTTGCTCCAGCATCGCTGATCAAGGTATGCCACCGCCAATGTCGCCATTAGCTCACCTGATCTTACAAGCTATCATGTTCCATTTTCATCATGCGCATGCTTGCGGATTTCATTCCGCACATCCCAATGTCCAAACCGATCTCCTACGGATGATCGAAATGCTACTCGGCAATGCCGTCCACATGGCGGCAGGAACCTGTTCCTCAGCGGCTGCGCCGCCAAACCCAGCACCGGCACCATGTCCTGTGCATGGATACGTTGTGCTGAGGTCATCCAACGCCGACGTACTCTAGGAGTCGCGGCGGGGCGGACATACGCGCAACAATCGACGCCGGTGGAGTTCTCGGTGGGTATGTCCGCCCCGTCGCGACTCCTAGAGTACGCCGACGCCAGGATGACCTCGGCATGCCGGTGCTGTGTTTTGGCGGCGCGCCGCTTGAGGAACAGGTTCCTGCTCCACCATGTGGGCGGCATTGTCGAGTAGCATTTCGATCATCCATAGGAGATTGGTTTGGACATTGGGATGTGCGAAATGAAATCCGCAAGCATGTGCATAATGAAAATGGAACATGATAGCTTGTAAGATCAGGTGAGCTAATGGTGACATTGGCGGCGACATACCTTGATCAGCGGGGCTGGAGCAACGTGATTGATAACGTGTTTCGAGTAGAGTGCGAGCATGAAAAAATAGACAAAAGAGAATTGTGAAGGGGTGTCATTCCATTGATCTTCTTCTCATATATATACAATGGTCTCCATAAAAAGAGATGGAGGTTTCATAGCATCAAATGAGACATAAGGGCGTTTACCCTTAGATGTTACAAGGAGGTTCATTAGGACATTAACCCCTAGAGGTTACAAGGGTGAGATTAATGTTTGATTAATTATTTGTAACAATAACTAAACTCCCAAGAGGCTAACTGAAAGATCAGGTTCATACTAATGCAGTAATGCTCTATGCCACTAGCATGGGGGGGGGGGCAATTAATTTAGATTCCTATCCAATGTTTTGCAGTTGTTTTTTTATATAAACTTCCAGAGAAGAGGAAACCAGCATCAAGCATTTTTTTTTTCAAAGCGGGTGCTGCCCGTATTTCATTAAGAGAAGTGAGAAAGTCTACACGACGTAGCACGTCAATATGGCGAGATGCCTAGGGGCGCACTAGGTAAGCACACATTACAAAGATCACCTGCTTCAACGGTGGTGCAAGATGAGGTGTGCTAACTAAGAAGAGAGTATTTGTAGGTCTCCCCCTAGAAAAGCGCCGTCACAACCGCCCGCAGCATTAACATTAACCGTAGACTTCCACATCGTTCAATGTAGAGCAACTCCAACAGTTCCCCATTTGTTGTTTCCCAATTGCCCTTGTTTGACAACTCCCAAATCCAAATGTCAAATCAAAAAAGAGCTCATCTCCAACAATTTGGCATAATTCACTTGCCGAATTTAGATCTAACTTACATCAGGAACCCTGAGAGAGAAATAAAATTATGTTTATGTTTTTCTATCTCTTAAAAATTTACGTCAGAAACCCTGAGGCAGAAACAAAATTATGTTTATGCCCTTTCACCTTTTCTAATACGTACGGATGCGCCGCGAATGTCAAACGTCATAGAGCACGCATTTTTGCACGCCTGGGGCCTGATTTGCCAACGCTCACTAATTTGTCAACTCCAAATGCCAAACTGTTGGAGGAAGTTTTTGGAGCTTTTTGACAAAATTTGAGAATACCAACTCCAAATGTCAAACTGTTGGAGTTGGCCTAAAATTTTGCGTACGAAACAAGAACACTATTATTAAGCTCAGTTAGCTCACTCAATGTAGCAATGTCTCATATGGAGAAGTAAAGATCAACACCATTTCCATGAAAACGCAATGTTCTGCTGATAAACACTCAACAGATTTTCTAAGGATTACAATGGTCGTAGTAGCAACACTATGTTGATCATCTCACCCAAACCCCATAATCTTGAACAGCGGCTCAAGCGCATCATGTGCAAACTTGCGCGCGAACAAGTAGCAGGTTCCACTCGCCCCATCATCGTAGGTGCAGTTCCTGCCACTGCCGGCGCCTCCCCTGATCTTCCTGATCAGATCCTCTGTCACGTCATCTCTCCCGTACGTCTGTGGGTGAACTTCCCCAACCCTCCAGTCTTCGTACGTGAGCGTCCGATTGGCGTTGTGCCTCCATCCGATCAACCTCAGCAGAGTTGGGATGTAGTGCTCCTCCACGAAGCAGCCTGGCTGGACAGCACAGTACTCACGGAACGCCGGGAGGTAGGTGTCGTCGGAGACGACCTCAAGGGCCAGGGCACGGTCCATCTGAAACCATTGTTCGCCCTTGCGCCACTGCGCAAGGGTGATGTTGCTGCTGTGGTCGGCGAAGAAGGGGTTGTACCGCACCTCGCTGTCGTGGTTCACAAAGCTGTCCACGAAGCTGGTGTTGGAGCCGGTGAGGACGGCGTGCACGGTGGGGAAGTCGTAGAGGGGGATGCATGACTCCGAGAGCAGCACGAAGCGCTCGTTGCCGAGGTCTAGCAGGGCGTTTGCCAGGAGCCGACGCTCTGCCGCCACAATGGTCACATCCCCGGACGTCGTTTGCTGCATCCAACAAATATGTCGTTGCATTTCAAACATATGCAGGAGCTAAAGAAACATGCTGCTACTCAGTAGATTAGAACAATTAACAAAATAAGTGTAGATAAGAATGCTGGAGTTGTTTCAATGGGAGCAATAATCACAAGAAAAGACTAGATCTTTTGCGGGTAATGAATCTGCTGATGATCTGAAGTTTTTTTTTAATGCAGTGTAGCATTTTCTAGTCTCCCTATCATTAGAAATTTAAGTAAATCTTAACCAATAGATTATTTACAGATTTTCTATCTTTTTAGTACCTGGCTTGGTATTGTGCGACCATAGAACACGGACTCCTCCGGAAGCGAACCAGTGTTGGAAGGATCAGTGTGCACGTAGATGGAGTACTTGCCATCGTGCCCGTTGAAGAACATCTCCCACAAAGGCCACAAAGGCAGCTTCCCTCTTGTCAGGAACAAGAAGGCAACCTTTGGCACGCCGTGATACGGCATGCTGCGGACTTTCGGTGCCATGGATGCCCACCAGAACAGCTCCTCGTCCGTCATGTTGTGCATGGTGCTCTTTTGCACCGAGACGCTCATCACCTCTGTCACTTGCAGTTGTAGTGATGGCGGTGGCGGTGCTATAGGCTGCAAGGGTGGAGATGGTGATGACACAGGCAGCTGTGGCAAAGGATTTTTAGCAGAGGGCGTTGATGGAACGGAAGAAATGTAGAAGTTAGAGTCAGAGATCATGCCCAGGACAAATCCTAAGGAGAAGACAAGAAGCATAGGCACCACATTGAGGACTTTCCGGCCTAAGCGAGACATCGGCATAGACCTACTTGTGTTGCCCATGACTAGCATCAGGCATAGCATCAAGCTAGAAGCGCATGCATGAGAGAGAAATGCTGCCACCTTGGTTATATGATCGCTGGCTCAACTAGTGATCTATCCATCCTAGCTTGAGGGTCCACGCATTGCAAGCAAGCACAACTTGTCCAAATTGACATTGCTTGTTCGTTCAAAAGTTCTATTTGAGTATTGACTAAGCAATTTTTTATGAGTAGGATATACTCCATCCGTTTTTAAATTGCAGTTCACTTTGGCTTTTCTAGATTCATTTTTTTTTACTATGTACCGACATAGTGTATAACTCGTGTACATAACAAAAAATCAATGTATCTGGAAAAACCAAGGCCAAGTCAATTTGGAACGCTCTGATACCTCTGAAGCAATACTCTATGAGCCATAGGTCTCATCCTTTCCTTCCGTTATTAGAAATCTTATAGAACATCTATTCATGTGTATGGATGATTCGAGGCAGAGTCCTCTTCGCTCTTCGGGCAGCCTTTTCTTTCTGTGGTTGTATTGGGTCGGTCTTGCGTGGTGCGCTTGTATAAGCGTCGCGTGCTCAGTCACCACGCTCGCTATGTTTCTCGCGTTGGCATTGTGGTCTCGATTGTGAACGTTCCAAACTTCCTCTTAATAAAAAACGCTGATATGTTTTTTGAAAATAGTGGTGACCCTATGGCATGTGGCCGGCCTTCTGGCCTTCCGTACGGACCCTCAAGGTTGGTGATGACTCGGCCGGTGTGGCTTGCTTGGGAAAAATTTCCATAGGAGTAGGACCATCCGGTGTGGACGTCCGCCCATTCTTGACCGGTGGACCTTTTAATCTGACCGTGACACGCATCATTGCTTCTTAATTCTCTTCCCACGTGTCGAGATCTTGTTCGACGTCCATTACAGACAGTCCCATGGATATTTCCCCCTACTTTACACGGTTGGGCGGGCATAGGGCCATGGCCCTAGATGTATCCCTTTTTAGGCCCATTTCATATGGCTCAAGGACTCAGCCATAGCCCAGTAAAAAGGCACGTGCGGCCTATGTCGTTCTTTTTCCGCTCGCTAAGCTCGTAGAAGACACCAATTCGAGGCTGCGCTCACACCAAGACGCCAAATTCTGAGTGTTAGACCATTCTCACTCACGTTTCTCTATTTGCATCCTTTAAAAAGAATATTCTGTCTTGGTCATCGAGATTCTCTTTTATATCCAGTTTTCCCGCATCCATACATACTCCATCTCCTCCTCTATCCCAATTACCCATCATGTGGGGCGCACACGTCATACACACTTTTCACCATCTCTCCCCACCCACCTTTCCCCTCTCTTCCACTACGAACCAGAGGCCAAGGCACCGCGCCGCCCCGCCCCTCCACCTCCCGCCGCCGAGCAAGCACGTGGGTCGCCCGTCCCCTCCACCTCCCACCGGCGCGAGCAACCACGCGGGCAGCTCGCTCCGTTCCATCACGCAAGGACGCCAGGGCGGCGATGGGCGCGCCGCGGCGACGACACGCCCGAAGTCGGAGACCGTAGCGATCGGGAGCGGCGAACCGGCGGGGCAGCGCCCGGTCTTCCTATCCGCGGGCGCATGAGCAGCCCTATCCCGGCAGCACGCGGACTCGCACCTGCACCGCCACTGCGTCGCCGGTGTCGTGGCTTGTCATAGGCCACATGCCACACATCTATTAGATATTTTTTTTTTTGTATAAGCTAGCACAAGAGAAGGCGCATAGAGTAAATGCACCACGGTCATGTTCACTTGTTCTTCTTTCCATTTGTTCAATACTTCAACTGTGCGTTACTTCAATAGCAAGCAGGTTCTTTGACATGTTTCTATTCAGAATTTTGTAGTCTTAGCAACAAAAACAAACTTTCAATTCTTTTTCTCTATTTTTTTTATAAAATGTACCCGTATATTAATTAAGAAAAATAGAGCAGTACAAATACAAATACACCGTAAAAGATACGGAGGACAGCTATCCAAACCAACATGCAAGAAGGACCGCAAGAAAAAACCAAAGTTGCAAACTGGTCCTTGGACCCACTTTGCACGGAAGCCACTAGAAACTCGACGCCAAAGGGTGCCGCCTCTAGATGCCGCCGTCAAACCCAAGGCCGAAAGAAGCTCCACCGCATGACGGTTTTGAGGTGGACCGCCGTAGATGCTCATACGCTCTGACGAGCAGAAGTTGTTGTTGAACGCCCATAGGACAAGTCCACCACCGGCCGCTGCGAGCCCGATCCATCCTCCTGTCTTCCACAACACCCGCAACATCCTCCGCAACCTTGAAACACAAGGCCGGCGACCCCTTCCCACCACGTGTCACAACCGCGTTAGGGAGGGGCGGCGATGACGGTGCCGGCGGCGCGGGGGTGGCGGCGCTGCCCAATGGCAGGGAGGTGGAGGGCGCGCATGCGGGGGGGGGGGCGGCGTTGTGTGTGTGTGTGGGGGGGGAGGGGGCAGGAAGCAAGAGCGGGGAATATTTTCTTTATTTGCTTGTCTCTAAAAGATTACATCTTCCTTGCTTTATATAGCCCTCCAATGTAGTTGTTCAAGTCGCCCTCTTGCCGTGGGGGTGCCAGATCACCCCTCGTGTCATTGTCGATGGGCGGTCCAAAGTCACGCCTGAGGTAGCGCGTGAAGTCATCCCACTCCACCAACGGTCTACTCCTGGATAGCATGTTGAACCAGAGCTCTATGGCACTTGTTAGATGGAAAGACATATCGGGCGTGGAACTCTGGGTCAACGTCCTTCTGTATCTCGAAGAGCATCTCCATCTTGCTGAGCCAGAGGTCAGGGTCGTCGATGTCGCCGTAGGACGATACTTCCAAGCATACCGCAAACTGTGGAGTGAGCAGGGTCACCATTGGGGTACGCGGGGTAGGTGGACTGACGATCTGGGGCTGGGGAATCACCGGTGGCGCCACGAGTGCCTCCTCTGTGCTGTTGTCCTCTTCTGGCTGGAGGATGGTGAGACCGGTGCTGTCGTCGTTGGCGTCATCGAGGACGAGGGCGGTGCCCATGGCGGCGCCTAGGGGTGCCCCCTGGCCAGTGGCGGTGGCCATGGCCGGGTTGTCCCTCGGTCATCGTCGTGGAGCGGAGTGGTGGAAGGAGGAGCTTGGTGTTGGCATGGTCGTTCTCCATGCGGCAAAGACAAGCTTCAATCTCGTCGAAGCATCGGTCGATCTTCTCAAAGTTGTCGCCCAGGAGACGCTTGAGAGCCATGAAGAAGTCGTGCATCTCGGAAGACAACGGTGGTGGGAATTTTCCCGGTCACCGGATACCACGTGTCACGCCCGCCTTGGGGAGGGGCGGCAACGACGGTGCCCAGCGGCGCATCGGGCGGCGGGGCTGGGGGTGGTGGCGCTGCCCTAGGGCGGGAGGCGTGGGCGCGCGTGTGGGGGGTGGGGCGGCGGGGGGTAGGGAGCAAGAGCGGGGAATATTTTTTTTTTTGCTTGTCTCTAAAAGATTACATCCTCCTTGTTTATATAGCCCTTCTATGGGACTTGTATCTCAACCAATCTCTAAAGATTTTCTTATATTTCTAGAATACCTTTTACAAGCAAACTCTTATTCTTTCCTAATAAGAGATTTTTCTTATAGGTTGGAATATCCCCTTCACACAAAAAGTCCTAATCCTAATTGGAAACGATGACGTGGACGATGGGAATGGCGGCGGCGGCGGCGGCGGTAGCACCAACCCCTCCTTGGGCGTGCGCGCTTTCGCCTCCTCTTGGGCCGGCCCGGCCGGCTGGACCACACCTAGCCCCCTTTGGGCGGGCGGTCCTGTCTTTGTGACACCAGGAGACGAAAATCCACCGCCGACCAACTCTTATACACAAGCCGACGAAGTCGAACTCCACCTCTATGTGCTCATCGACGGTGGCGGAGCAGGGTACCACCAAGGCTAGGAGAAGCACAAGAGGACCTTATTCCATGATGACGCTGCGCCGCTGCCGCCACCTCGACGCCGTCGTCGGATACCAAAACCTAGACCTACTAGGACTACCACCACCGACCGGAGAAAGGTCAGCGGTCTCCGCCACCTCGCAATGCACAAAGAGCCACCGAAGGCGAGGGCGATTGCCGCCGCTCCCGGCGGCGACCGGTCCGCTTGCTTTCGCCTATATAAGCTAAAACCTAGATTGATATCAGTGGCAATCGGGGAGTTGGGTACTCATCTTTTCCTCTGCTTGGTAGTTTGGAATTTTGACGATCTTTTAATTAGGTATATGTTGTGTCGTTCTATGTGTTTACCAAACTTATCCGGAAGCGAGAATTACTTTTTCTTGAGACACATGGAGTATTTTTGGCTATCGCTCGCCAAACCAGGCGTTCAGCGCGCGTTCCGACCCGTTTCTGCAGCTACACATTAGAAGAAGCTTCAAAAATTTATTCTAGTGCTGGTGACTGATGTGCTGGTGACTGATGTTTACAGATGACACTCGTACAGTAAAAATAACTTTAAAAACTTCTGAAGCAGTCACGGCCATATACAATCTGGATCACTTCTCACCCGAACCCCATGACCTTGGGCGCCAACTGGAGCAGCGGCTGGAGCGTGTCCGGCGTGAACTTGCGCGCGAACAGGAAGCAGACGCTGCTGGCCCCGTCGTGGTTCGCGCTGCAGTTCCTGCCGGAGCGGGAGCGCGCGCCACCCCTGATCTCGTCGATCAGCTCCGCCGTCACCTCCTCCCCGCGGTGCTTGTGCGGGTGGAACAACCCATCCCGGCGCTTCCAGTCCGTGAACGTGAGCGTCCGGTTGGCGTTCCGCGGCCACCGCATCACGGTCAGCAGCGTCGGCATGTAGTGCTCCCCCATGAGGCAGGCACGCTTTACCGCGCAGCGCTCGCGGAACGTGGGGAAGTAAGTGCCGTCGGAGACCACCTCCAGCGCCAAAGCGCGGTCCATCTCGAACCACTCCTCGCCCTTGCGCCACTGCGCCACAGTGATGTTGTTGCGCTCCGCGAACAGGTCGTCGTAGCGCGACGGGGTGACGACCACGTCCACGAAGCTGTTGTTGGTGCCGGTCAGGACGGCGTACACGGTGCTGAAGTTGTACAGCGGGATGCACGACTCGGAGAGCAGCGCGAACCGCTCGTTGCCGAGGTCCAGGAGCGCGTTCGCCAGCAGCCGGCGATGCGCGGCGATCAGAGACGCGTCTCCCCACTTCGCTTTCTGCATTTTTGTAAATATACAGTGGTAGTTACCTTCAAACTAAAAGTTGTGCTACAGCTAATCACTAAGCTAATACGAACTGTCAGAAACTAGCTAAAGATTTTCTCCTTTTGTTTTGTCAATGCATGCAATCCATCAGTTTCCGGTTTCAGAATTCAGATTGCTCTGTTGTTACCTACTTACCTGGCTTGGGATCATGCGACCGTGGAAGACAGAGTCCTCCGGCGGCGAGCCGGTGTAGGAAGGATCGGCGTGCACGTAAATGGAGTACAACCCTTGGTGCCCCGCGAAGAACTTCTCCCACAACGGCCGCAGCGGCAGGTCCCCTCTAGCCAGGAACAAGAAGGCGACCTTGGGCGCGCGGTGGTATGGCGTGCTGCGGATCTTGGGCGTCATGGACGCCCACCACAGCAGCTCCTCGTCAGTCATGTTGTGCATCACGCTAGGAGGCTCCAGGAAACGTGCCACCCCCACTTGTGGGTTTTGTGGTGGCAGTGGTGGCGGAGGTGGCGACGGAGAGAGCGATGGCGCGACTGATGAGAGGTAGAATTCGAAGTTTGGGAACTTGGAGTTGGAGGTCATGCCGAGCACAAATCCCAAGGAGAAGAAAAGCACAGGCGCCACTTTGAGGAGCTTCCTGCCTATGTTAGAGTGAGGCACAGCCATGGCTTGGTCTCAAGCTCGCAGCACAGGGATGAGCTCAGCAGCCTTAATTGGTAATGCACTAAGCAGCCACAATGTGTCCATAGGAGTAGTTAATTGGATTAAAATATTACCCACCAGCTAGCTGAAACATTATAGAACATATCTATAGAGTAATCCATATTAAAAGCTACCCATAATCTTATGGGCTACCCATAAGCAATAAAAAATATTACTTAATTCATCCCAAATTATAAGACATTTGACTTCTTTGACACTAAATTTGACTGGTAGTCTTATTCAAAATTTTGTGCAAAATATCATTTTTTTTTGTCGTGGCTTGGTTTATTAATAAAATTTTTCAATAATGACTTAAATTTGACTAATTTTGTATAAATTTTTGAATAAGACGTGTAGCCAAACTTGAGGTAAAAAAGTTAAACGTCTTATAATTTGAGATGGAGGGAGTAGTTTCTCTCTCTCATTCTCTCCCCTGATTCCTGCATAATGGTTGGGTGTATGGAGATTTTTTATTTTTATATAGTGTACATTTGTAACATCCCAGATGTTAATACACAATTAAAGTTTTAAACATGTCATCATATGCATTGCAAAGCATGCATGTTTAAATAACCTCCTATGCATTAAGTAAAATAAGTTTATTTAATTAGCAATTGTTTGTGCTCAGGGGTTAGAGTGATTTTATGTTGATCACATGTTTTTGATCCTACGTGTGTGATTGGATGAGTGTTTTTATATTTATGAATTGATGGTTTGAATTTTATCAAATTCCATTTTGAATTGGATTTGAAAACCCTAGTTTCAAACTCTAGATTTACCCCTTTTCGATATTTCAAAATCCAAGCAAAATTTGACAAAATTTTCGGAAGCTAGTTTGTAGATCTTGTTTTGTTGTACAAAAGAGGTGTACAAAGTTTTTCAAGTTTCTATATGATTTTAAAAGTAATTTTGAATTCAAATTTGTCCTTTTTGACCCCATTTCAAAAGTCATATTTAGAGGCCGAATTTGAAAATCTTTCAATTGTGAAAATTGTAGATCTTGAAAAATTAGGTCAAGTTACTTTTGAGTTTTTCGAGTTCAGTTCAAATTTGAGGAGAATTTGACAAATTTCAGAAAAGTTAGGGTTAGCATGCTACAAAGGCACGCGTGGGTTCATCGTGTTTCGCCATACCGGCGTGTCGCCGGCAATCGCCGTGGCCGCCTCGCTACGCCGCGCGCCGGCCGCGTGGTCGAAGTTGCTGGGCGGCTTCGCGAACGCCCCGCCACGCCCCCGTCCTTTTCCTTCTCCATTTAAGACGACGAGGTCGCCGGGTCCTCTTCTTCTTTCTTTCCCTCGCCGCCGCGCCGCCGACTTCACTTTTGCCGCCGGATTTCGCCGCCCTCGTTTTCACCTCTAGCCAAACCATCCCGCCATTTTTGCTCGCAAACCGTTGCGCATCGTTTGGAGTAGTTAGCGCCTTGCCTCGCGGCCCGAAAGCGCCGCCGGCGGTCTTCTTCTTCTTCGTGGTCGGCAACCGCGCCGCCGCACGCCGTCTCACCGTGGCCAAGACGCTCCGGTGAGCTTTCACGGCGAACCAACTTGCGCCCAGCTCCGTTTCGTCATCCTAATTCTTGTGCGCTCAATGGTTTCGCAGTCGGGGTCTCAAGTCGCCGGAACGCCGCCGTTGTTATCGCCGGAACGCGCGGGCCGCCGTCATCGCCGTCAAACGAGCTCCACCATGTCCCCGACTCAACCAGCTAGAGCCTCGGTCGCGGTGAGCCTCGCACGTGCTCGAACCTTTGGTTTGGTCCCCGCCGTGCCGTAACGGCGGAACGCGCTTGCCGCCGGCGAGGTCTACCTTGCCGCCCACGCGCTGTAGTCAAATCGGTTTGGGATCGGTTTTAGGTCGAGTGTGTGAGGGAATCGAGTCGCATTAGTGTCCTAGAGGTAGGGCGGTGCTTGGTTTCACGAGAACGCCGAGTGAGCCGCGCCGGCGAGCGAGCCGTACCACCGTGAAAACCGCCACCGCCGCCGGCGATGGAGCCGCTGCGTGCCTTAGGATGAGGGGTCCGGGGTCATGAGATCGCGGGGAGGTCAAGGGGAGTCCGTAGGTGCCCCCACGCCGCCGGAGACCTCACCGCCGCAGAAATCGCCGGCCAAGACGGCGGCCGCCCGGCCAACGGCGGAGTCCCCGCTCACGACCGTGGGCGGCTGTTTAACGGGCCGGGCCACCGCTTCGTGTGGGCCGAGCCAGGGCCACTTTCGGCCCGAAGGCCGGTTTTGTTTTAAAATTGTTTATTCATTTTTTTTTCCTTTGTTTGAATAGTGTCCGTTTTGTGATTTTCATATAAATTCATATACTTGTTCAAAAATTCTAAAATTTTTGTAGAACCTTCCTATGAGTATGTCTACCCATGAAAAATTTGAAATTTTGATTTTTAGTAGTTCTTGCATGATTTAAAAATACAATCTTTAATTGAAAAAAATGCATCTTCTATGATTTTTAGAAAATAAAATATTTATTCAAAAATCATGAAAATTTATTTGGTACTGTTTTTATGATGTGTCCTACTTGTATAAAAAGTTTGGAGTCATTTTGAAATGTTTAAATTATTTTTCTATCTTATGCTCTATTATTTCATGTGGTTTATAAATTGTTTAGTGTCAAATAATTTAGGTTTTTGTGTGACTTTTGGGTTGTTTTGTGAATCTTGGATCATACCACAATCAAATGGTCCTTGAGAACTCCTTAGGCAATGGTGATGATATCTTGTAGGGTAGTTCAACAAGTTGGTTTTGTTGGGTTGCAACTTTATCGTGAAGGAAAGTTGTACTCAAGTGTTTATCATTTCATGCATTCATCAAGCATCATGTTTACCATTCCATCATGCTAAATCATGCATCATCATCTACGTGTAGAATATACGAGAGTGAGATGGTTCATGATGGTCGAGCTTCAAGAAGATCCATCCACCGATGATATCGATGTCAAGTATGACTCGGGGTGATCTCGTTAAGGAATCTAACTTTTTCCTCGCAATACAGGCAAGCCCCGGTTCATTAAACCCTTTCCTTGATATTTTAAAAGCTTATATCACTTTTGTTTATGCTTTATTGCATTAAGTAATTAGGAGTTGAGTGATAACCTAATTGCCGCATTACCATCCTTGTTTATTTCAATACCATCCTTGATAACTGTTTCATTTCGAAAATGCTTAGTGATGCTTAGCCCCCGCTTAATTAGTTAAGCTTTTTCATCAAAATGTTTTATTTGAGAAGATGGTACCTTTTTTTTTGGAAAAGAAAGAGAATAGTGATGAATTTGAGATCGGACGGGACGTAGGTTGAAAGCCGGCGGGATACCTAGCCGTGCTTGTCCCGTGTTGGTCGTTTAAGGACCGTCCGTTGTTTGGCCCGAGTGAAATCGGGACGTTTTGAACGCATTTTGCGCCCGAGACCTTTTTGGTCAATGGCACGTCGACCGGAGCGATCACACCGGGTCGGTCGACCCTAACTAGCCACATGCCCCGGTAAGCTCGATCTCGGGGGTGTGCCAAATCGAACGGACAACCGCGCAAGACCGGGAGTGGAGAGATGGCGGGAGTAGCATGTACCCACCCTCTTGGTCAAACCGTCATTAGGGACGGGGTAGGGAGGTGGAGTAATGTGCTCTCGGGTGGCGATGGACCCGATCCGTTTTGGACGAACCGAGTGAGGGTTGATATATGCAAGCTTAAGTGCTACATATGTCGTGTGGTTAGGGATCCCCTACCGGTATAATCGGTTCATGAATCGCCGTTGCTTCGGTTATGGAGACCCGATTCCCCGACCTTCATCGTAGTAAATGATGGAATATGTTTTTGAGGAAAGAAAGTTGGAATAAGAAAATATGTTTGCTCTAGAATAGGATAATCTAGAGTATATGAGCTACTAATCGAATTAAAAATATTGAAAGTAAGGATTCACTTATAGTAAGCTTTTCTCGCAAAAGAGATCTTGATTCTTGCTAAAGCCTTACCTTGACTCCTAAAACCAAAGCATTCCCGAGTCTTCTCCTCTTTTCTTGGTCGGGTAAGTCTTGTTGAGTACTCCCGTACTCGGGGTTTGTTAACCCTTGTTGCGTGTGTTGACTCGTCTTTGTTAACCAAGGTTATGTCGGTGGGCGCGACATGATCCGGTTGTCTTCTAGTCTACTCGGCTTCCATAAAATTAATTAAGTTAAGTTTACTCAAATGTAACTTACTCACATTTTATAAAATTAATGTTATTATTCTTCCGCACTCGATCTATATTTTTGTAACAAATGTTGTAATGTTGTAGCTACTACTTTGTTGATCCTGGTATGAGTTATCAACGAGGGGCTTCTTAAGTTATCGGGTGTATCCGCGCGGTACCGCCGAGGTCTTTGGGACAATGACGGTGCGGTGCCCTTGTAATTAGGAGGTTCTGTTACAACATTGTGTAAAGGGAAATAATAATAGACTGTTGATGCTGGGTCCCTTATTATGGACTACTTTTGCCATATACATTGAGCTTGCTATCCCGGTGTTCTACACGCACTCCCACAGCTCTGGTTTGCTTGCTTTGCAAAAGTCAGTTGCGTTCACTAACCTCTTCTGAATTATCAGTAGGAGCTGTGTTGGCAGCAATCTATGGATCGCACGTTGATCCTTTGCTTCCGTTATGAATTATAAACGCCCTGTTCAGCTATGGTTACTGCGATACCATAGTTGGTGTGCTCGTTAGGGAGGAACAAATAGCGATCCATTTGGACTCTGTTAATATTCAGCTGAAACGGCACTTGTTGTTTAAACTTTCATCCAATTGCATTGGTGAGAGTATTCAGCAATAATTTCCAGAGTGGGAAAAGGCAGAACAACAACTAAAGAGTGGCAACAAAGCAAACTTTATTAGGAGTGACAAGGATAAGCCGTAAGCGTAGGAGAGACAACAGGCATAGCTTGTCATGCCTGTTACTAGTTTTGTTTATGCTAACTGGGTCAACATATTCTCTATAGATAGAGTAACGGCATGAGACAGGAGATGCTCACTTTCATGTTTGGTTTGCCTCTTCCGTCTGCAAAGGTTAACAACCTGTCTACCTCCTAGTCTATTGTGAGCCATAAGAATTATGCAGACACTAACAGATTTGACCTCGTAGGCCCTTAGTTACAGTGTTGCACCTTACTTGCCCCTGTTTTTGTTGAGGCAACTGCTTTCAGGGACTATAGGATTCGGTTAAAATTTGATTGAAATCCTAAGAACTCAGATCCTAATACCTCACTTTCCATGCTCCTAGTCTGGATAGTTTTCTTGTATATAGATGTGGCAATCACGGCCAGTAACTGTAGAATAAGAGTTTTGGCAATTCACCTTTCGACTCAACATACCGGTAGCAGAATCTTGGGAATAATAATTTGCATGTAGCTGGAAAATTATGGACCGAGAGAGAATCTATCATAGCTTGCAATAGTTCCTTCTGAGAGCACAAGCGATTGCAAGACCACCAGCAAGGGCACTTGCCGCAAGGATAGCTGGGGAGCTCCTGGAATGCACATATGCCACCGCCCAACGGAATATGAAATGCACTCCACAGCTTTCCTTAAAGTTTTCCAATGAGAAGTCCTGCATATATCAGAGTTGTTAATCTTGCTATTTCGGCAGTGCCTTGGTGGACAATCTAAATATTCATCTGATTATTACAAGATTTTGTTCCCCTTCATTAAATTGTTCAGTGTTATGCACAAAATAAAACAAAAAATGGTGAACAGAGCAGCTTAAATGCAATCAAAACACGGAATGTGAAGATCCTTTTTCCAATACTTGCCATCAAACTTTAGAGATAAAATCATCACAACTTCGTCTGAACATTTCCAAAGAGAAATCCTGCATGATAATCCCCAAAATATTTGATTAAACTAAGTAGTCCAGCATGATAACCCCCAAAATATTTGATTAAACTAAGTAATTGGCAGTATGACTGAAAATCAGTTCTAGCAACAAGACAGAGGTCAAATGAGGAGAAAGAAAAAACTTGTTCTGGAGGGAAAAACCTCCCGAAACATTACAGTTAAGGTAGAAATTTCCTCAAACTGTAGGGTCAAGAAAAGGCTCCGAAAGGTGGCTGCACAGCCGCATAGGGACATGCCTGCATCACGTGTATCTCTGCACAGTTACACAGTGAGGGGCCCTTTTTTTGTGTGTGCAAGCCTGGGCTTGAAACCTCACCAGCAGCCTCCCAACTAGAGGTCCTACCACCCGCTATCACTATGTTTGTCAGGTCAAATGAGGAAAAACATAACTCCACAAATCATCTAATGGAAGCTAGCACAAACTTATACTATTAAGGCCAGCCACATCCGTACACTCAATGGTGTTTCCAATTATACCCTTTTAAATGAAAATCCAGATGGGATCCTCTCCCAACATAGTTACACTTCAAAAAAAAAAAAAAAAAAAAAAAAAAACTTGTGAAAAATGGGTCATTACAATTTTAATGTGGCAAAATACAAACCAAGCTCTAGCCCAATCATGTGGATATAATCATCTAAATCAGCAATTGTTGGGAGTAAAAATTATCTATTTGACTAAATGATCATTCTGCAGTACTTTCCCTACACTATCGATCATTTACACTTTTACCATATCAAATATAACAGATTATTCATAAATCTGGAATAATCTTTATCTTCTTTAATACAGGGAAAGGTGTATCTCAGAGGATGGTAATATTTCTAATACTCACCTTGGGCAATTTATGTAGGGAGTTCAGATGATCAACATGAAGGCGAACATTGAAAGAAGCAGGAATCCATAACTTCCTGTCGACATCACTGTAAGTCTTGGAAACTATATCAAACAAAGTTTGGGCCCCATTCTCTATGGATTGCAGAATGGATGCTTCTCTAGCCCTTCGATTCCTGGGTAAACACAGACTGGATCAGAATGTGTACAGTCTTGAAAAAGGCATATTGTTTTTTTAAATGAAAATCCCTTAATATAGGGTAAGAAGTAAGCAGGCTACATTTGAATTGGATATGGGAAAAAAATTCAAAAGCAAATAAGAAGAACAGAACTTGTAATATGTGCATATAGCCTGTAGAACATGATCCAATGAAGCCAGGGAGTGATAAAGTTTCTTATTTCTTAAAAAAATTGTATAAAGAAATGATTAGTTCTCCATGCCTGAGGTATCCACAAAGCATATACTTGGGCCATAGGTTGATCCTTCCATGCATTGGAATTAATACATGTGGTGACAAGTCCAAGAATTTGTATGTAGTTTCAAAATAATCCTGCACATTCAAATCAAACCATTCTGAGCACTATTCAGTATGTTCTGGAGGGAAGAGTGCACATGAAGGAAGAATGGGGGCACATATTCCATTCAGCTGCACAGAGTGCAGTGATGCCACATTGCTATTTTAACCTTCCAGGTTACAAAAAAAAAGTACCATTACCTTCATGTTGCCACCACTTCTACTGTCCAAAGTTGCACTTCCATGCCTGCAAATGGGTAAAAAAAACATCTTTTAAGAACTGCACATGCGTGATGCATTTAAGTTTAGAGTACATAGCATACTAATGTTGACTCTACTACTTCGTTTTAAAGATTAGTTATGTTCCTTTTGGCCATGTTTTAATCTAGAACCATTTAATGATGGTGTTTCAGGAAACAAAAACAAAATGCAATATTGCTTGCAATAGCAAAGGGCGATAAATCAAGTCAACTTGCATCTTAAAACACAGCTATTTAGGTTCCAAATAGACAAAAGAAAAACAGGCATATTTCATTCCTACAAAATTCCAGCACTTCCAAATGTCCACAAAGGTTTGATTCGTTTCTCTTTTTAATAAACTTTAGTTCAGGATGAAAAAAGTCAAGAAATGTGTAAATTTACTGCAGGGTGGTGTGCATATATGTACTGTGCATGAGAATTGTCACTGTGATCTTTAAATAGGAATGGCACATGAGTATTTGGCTAACAAGTTAACATTTTAAAGGTGATGTCATAATTATAGTTGAATTCACACTTAAAGATCATATATCATCTCCCTAAGCTACCAATAATAATCTGAACAGTGCTTACCCTACACAATGATCTCCAACAACCAATGTATTGGTATTTACATGGAGAAGCCCCATATGACCATCTGTATGACCCTAGAATTCAAATACGGTGAGGAATTAAGAACAAATAAATACACAGAAATATAATATACAAGCAATGCATCACTTTAGTATTGATCAAATAAAAACAAACTAGAGTTGCATACATTGGTCTAATTAACAAAAGGGGAAAAATATCCAGAAAGTGTAAAGTTGAGTAAAATTTCGAAGTATTCTTTATAGAAAAAGACAATTAATAATCGATATTTGGAGTTAAGATCACATCAGGAAATGGACCCAGAATCTGAAATAAAACAAGATACATTTCTCTTATGTCATAGTTCAGGATCCCCTTGTTTTGATAATATATTTGCCTCTGAAGTCTGAACAACTGCAATACAAAATGTTTAGTAGCAACCAAACACTATAAATGTATTACTATCAACTTCTACATACTATTTTTATAGGTTGATGTTCTTGATTTGGCCCTAAATAGACCTAGTAGCTAGGAAAATAAGTTAAATACTTCAGAAACTTTGTAATTATTGGACCATTTGAATGCATTATCATGTGTTAAGAGCTCAACAGAAGAAAGTTCTTCTTACCAGCAAGTATGGTATAACAAATTGTAAGCAAAAAACACAAATGGGAGAAAAATTAGCCAAGAGCATTATACTCACTGGTGCAAAAACAACTTGAAGTTCTTGATCACCTATGCATATCTTTTCACCACCAGTTACTGAAGTGTAGTCAATCTGCCAATTTCCTATACATGGCATCATGCACATTAAGATGAACGAAACATGGGCATCAGGGCATGGATAACATAAACAAACAGAGAAAAAGAATATCGTATGAGCTAAATCACACACATGCGGTGCAGCACAGCTTAAGTTAGGGAAATGACAATAATAGTCTAAAATGATTGTGTGATACACTAGATTATTAAGAGTCTATGATCATTTAGGAAAACCCTGAAATGCAGGAGACCTATCTGGCTGAGGACAAAGGATCTGTAATCCAACCTTACGCAGATGTAGCAAAAACTAAGTTGATTTCCCAATATTCACAGCCAGGTGACCAGGCCTAAATATGGTAATCTAAGGAGATGTGGAAGGTATAAAGAGAGAAGTGCCAGATTGGTAGTTGGGTTCAGACTTCAGAGTAATAAAACTTGACAGATACTTCCTCGTTTATTCAAGTATCATGCTTAACAAATTTCAGAACCTCAGAAATAAGGAGATGAACACATTTCTGCCATGATGATGACAAGTTTTACAATATTGGCAAAAGAAATCGAATGTGTAGGTTATCACCTTTCCCAATGCGATCCATTGTACTTTGGTGTGTCAGAAGAACAGCATCAGGATTGCATCTCTGAACGACTGAAAGACCTACAATTTTGAACCAAATGGATTCAGTTTGTTTATGATGCATAGCATAGATAGACCTGACAGTAATTGACTACAGAAGGTACTATAGCATGATTACATTTCACCACCTCGATTTGATACACCTGGATACGGTCTTAATTAGAACAAAATTGGAATATTAAAGAGCAAACAAAATGTTCAATAAATATTTTTCATCGTACCCTCAATGTGATCATGATGATGGTGTGTAACAAGAACTAGTAACCTTCTTGGAAGGGAATTGACAAAATCTGCAAGCTGAATATGATAAGAATGTAATTAGACAATAGAATGGAAGAACCAGTACATGCAAAAGGACGGCTTCTACTCAGAGTAAACATTCTAATAAACAAACCATGGTGTCTGCAGGTCTGCATACAGTGTTATTCTACAGAAACAATTGGAACATTTTGAAAAGGTAATATTTTATCAAGAAGTCTCATAATGATTCTGTCCCTGGTGTCATCCTTTTGTATTTTTTGCTACTTCTACTATGCTGTGATATCTACAGTAATAATCAGGCACTAATCCTTTCCTCATAAAGCTACGGGCAAATCTTGAGGCCTCAAGGAAATAAGGGCGCATGAAGAAGACTGTCAGTACTCAGTAATATAGGTCTAGCATGTAAGGAACTGCAGCAAATAAATACGGGAAGACACCTTCTGAAATTCTACAATCTAATTAAAACAAACAAATCTAAGGTGGGAAATGCACTTCATAAGACAGTGATGTTAAAGATACTTACATGTATGCACATTGGTTTTTCTAAAGAACACACTCTAATGAAATTTTCTCTTACCTCTGCATGAACATGAGAGCTGCATCCAGGATCTATAAGCAGAGCTTCCCCCGAAGCAAAAAATTCAGAACATGTAGATCCACCAGCACCATTGGTTGATCGTACTACCACAAGATTAGTTGTACGGAATGGCGCTAGTGTCCTACTCTTCATAGGTACAAGTGTTATTCCAGGTGGGTATTCCTATTGAACAATGCATTTCAGGACTGGGAAACTATCTCTTATCTCTCACTATATGGCATGAATTAAAAGGGGGAGGGTGATACCTGGGAGGGCAATGCAGGATAAGCTGTGCGGTTTGATGACAGCTCTGAATTCAAAAGTCCAATATATGCATACTGTCCTATGCGTTCATTACCTGGCTTCGCTTCTGAAAGCAACCTCAATGCACACTCCTTGGGCATCCATTTACATGACTCTGTCATGGGAAACACATGATGGTCAAGCAATTCCCTCTTCAGAAACACTAAACACTAAGCATCTGACCTTGTAGAACATCCAATTTCGACTCAAGAGACCCGATGATGTAGACCGTGTTAATGCCAGCGTCCGGGCCAAACTCTGCTTCCTCCACATACTTGAGGAGCCTCCACTCCACACGCATCCCATCCGGGAAGCCGAATTGGTCAAAAATCTACGAGAAACCATCATTTAGAACAAAGTTTGCCGAAATTGAGCTGCCAAAAAAATTACAGGTCGAGATCGAGGAGGAGCCACTTTGAGAACTAGTTTGCTGTTGCTAAAAACTCTAGCCACGGGTAACAACTGCAGCAGAGCGCAAAAAAATTGCTCTGTAACTCGGCTAATGGGTAGGTCACCTGATCAAGGGCGGCGGACACGTCGAGGCGCGAGAGGTCGAGGCGGCCAGCGACAGAGTCCGCACCGCCGATGGCCACCTCCGACCGGGGTGTCCCCACGAGTGGCGCGAGGGGCGCGGACGGGAGGTCGTAGAGATCGCTGTCGACGAAGCGCCGGTAGTCCTCTTCCTCATCGGGTGGGGATGGCGGGCGCGGCTGCTGGACGACGAGGAACTCGCCGGTCGAGGGGACCGTGATCGCCGCCGCAAGCCTGTAGGAGGGGAGCCCATCTTCTCGTCGCCGCGCTGCTGTGAAGTGATTGCTGGTAGGTGGTTGTTGGGACTAGCGGCCGGGTGTTTACAGGAGACTAGGCGAGCCCGAGCTCCCTAGCTTCATCCGCGCAGGCAGGCGGGCAGGCGGGGCGAGCTGAGCTATGGCAGCAGACAGCAACCTGCACGCCTGGCTGGCGCGTTCCGTGCTTGGGAGTAAACGGACTGGGTCCACTGGGCCACAAGTCACATGGATACGGCAAAATTCCATCGACAGGAAACGCAGTGAGATACCAATCACAATTCGCAATATGGATCCAGATGAAGAGCGAGCGGGACTTTCTACCATTTTTTTGATTTAAAAAAGAAGCATTCTATTTTCAGGAGACAAGAGTTCACCTATACACGAGAAACGACGAAATTGGAGAACAAAAAACGAAAAACTTATCTCCAGAAACATCGACGGGTTCATTGTTTCTGAATTCTGATTGATGACAGGGGAGCAGGAGATGAGGGGAAGCAAAGCTAAACTACTGCTCGAACACATCCCCTCACTGCACACACAAGTCACCTACGATTGGCACTGTTGTCATTCGCTTATTTCTGAAACTACATGAAACTGGAAAGTGTCTCCAGGTCCAAGGATTCTCGGTTGTGTCCTTGGCTGTCAATCACCAAAACGGCACAGCAACATGACTAGCAGAAGCACATCATTCTGCTACACTTAGTTCCCGTTCAATCTCTTCGAGTGATCGCCCCTTGGTCTCGACCACATTCCCAGCTATGTAAAGAACTCCAAGGGCGCACACTGATGCAAATCCCAAATATACATTGCTGATCCCGAACTTGTTGACGACACTCAAGAAATACAGGCCAATAAAGAAATTGCATACCTGAAGAAAGAAGAAGAAAAACAGGTTAAGGACTCAACGGTATAGCCAAGGAAGGAATAAAATATTTTTAACGGAGCGAATTGCTGAAGCTTTTACTAGTAATGCCTTCAAAATTCAAACTAAACCTATCTACCAGAGCAATCGATATTAATCAAGGACAATAAGAAAACAAGCTTAACATGCCCAAACATTCGATCCATCTTTATTCCACAGAGCAATTATCTTACCTTGTATTTTGCAAAATCATGTGTCACAAATTATGTAGTGGCATAAGAAAAACAAAGCAAGATATACCACAATGAATAAAACAGAATGTGATTGCTTGGGACTCAATACAATTATATACAGTTGGTACATTAGCGTATTTTTGTATGAACAGTCGTGACTCACCCAGTGCATGCCTAGAGATAATGCAACAGCCTTGGCCCTTATTCTGGAGGCAAATATTTCAGGAAGAAGTAGGGCTGGAACAGGACCAGCTCCTAGAGCAAAAGACAGCACATACCTGCACAAAATCATACTCCAGTTATGTCAAACATTCAAGTTATACACAATAGAATCAGCAAAGACCAAACAAGATGAATCATTAACAACTTACAGAACAGTGCCAACAACAGCAAGAGTACCAGAATAAGGTGCCAGAGCTTTCCAGGTGAAGGACAATGCTAGGAGTAGCATTGAAGCACCCTTTCAAGGGAAAAAAAAATGAATATGAACCCTCCATTTGCTGATTGAGAGAAAAAGATAAACACATGATTTGTTGAACACAAGGGCATTACCATTCCAGAAAAGCTTGTCATCAGAAGGCTTTTCCTTCCTTGCTTGTCCATTAGAGAAGATGCAATCATGGTGCCTACAAATAAATATATATACATATATATGCCCCCATCAGAAAACATGTTTTGTACTTTAATCAATATTAAAATCTTATTATGCTAAATAAACTTACCAAAAACATTGGCTGCTCCAACAAGAGCACTAGCAGCAACATCAGATTGAATGCCTGCATTGCGGAAAACCGATGTAGAGTAATATACAACGGCATTTATACCAGCAAGCTGCTGGAACAAAAACAGTGCTGCCCCCACACTCACAACTGCAAATGAAAGATATATCAGAAAACATGTCTTGTGGCATCCTCACCAAAGTATCAATTCCTTGACATTTTAGGTTGTATGCAGTCAACATATCAAAACTTTCATTATCAATTATTTTGTGTATATTTAATTGGATATTACAAAAGCTACAGTTGTAAAAAAAAGAATTTAATAATCGTACAACTTTGTGATGGTTTCTCAATGTTGTAAAGGACAAACTAGTAGTCAAAGTTGTGTCTTCGGGGACTGTATCAATCAAGAACATTGCTTTTGGTGACTGGAAGAACTAATTTAGGTTGTTCAGATGTAACTATGAGTGATGACATATGTGCATGAAACACAAGGCCATTCCAAATGTAATAGCATAAAATCAATTAACATACTTATCTTCCTGATAAGTAATGAATACGAGTTTCAGTTCCCATAGACACGACTTAAATTAAGCAATTGCTATGGACCAAACCACTTCCAACCCATTAAAAAACTTTGGAATTCCAAGAACCATCAATTTCTGGTAAAACGGCAGATATTTCCACCAAGTTATTAACTCCATTAGATATTGGATGATGCTAGCAATAGAATGGAATGAGGAGAAAATAATCAGAGAATATTTCGTCATGCAACTTTTTGTGGGGAACCAAATTTGCAAATTCTGGAACTGTCAAAACAAAACTACCTTTCCAGTAACGTTTGCTGAAAAGATCAAACCAGCCAGCTTCGGGCTCAGAAGAACTTTGGCCGCTAGCTCTCAGATCATACATAATTTCGGTAACCTTTTCTTTTCCATAAAGTCTTTTTACAGCTGATTCTGCTTGAATAACCTTTCCTTGCTGCAGTTAATGCCAGAAAAGTAATTCTTGAGTATTGTGCCAAAGTCTGGAGGCCAAAGTACACAGCATGTTCAAATAATTTGCAAACAGAAACCTGGAATAGCCAACGAGGGCTTTCAGGCGAAAAGGCCATTCCTACAGCCAGCAAAATGGATGGAACTACAGCAATTCCAAACATTGTCCTCCACCTGATTAAATAGAGTTACAAATGATGAGAGCATGAATATAATCCATATATCAAATGGAATTTGTCTCCATATGAATTGCATATCTAGATGTAATTTATAGATAGAAAGGTTGGATAAGAAATGTGCAGTTCTTCCACTGTCAATATTTCAATATTGCTTCCGTTAATCAAGAAGTAAAATGAAGCGGGGAAACAAATGGACAAGCTGATGGAAAGCTTACCAGGCAGGATTTCCTTTCAAAGGCAATCCAGCTAACAAAGCTGCAAGAATTCCAATGCAGATAAAAAGTTGATTAACAGAACCAAGTGTTCCACGAATTTCAGTTGGTGAAATCTGCAAGTACAAGAAGTTCATTTGTTGGAGATGTTCGTTAACACAGGCAGTAGCTATTGAACAAAGACAGAAGTAACTGTAACATATCACAATAGCATTAGGTCTTGAACAAAGCAATTGTCACTTCAACATATCACAACCTCGGATATGTAAAGGGGTACAAGAGCAGATGAGATCCCAATACCAATTCCAGCAAGCAACCGACCAATAATCATGGTGCGGATATCTTGAGCTGTTGCACTGCAGATGTTTCTGTGTCAGTTTCATATAAGATAACAGTGTACACTTACAAGTTACAACTAAATAGTTCAAAACATACCTCAAGAATGCACCTAGAGCAAGCGGTACTGCATCAAGGATGAATGTTCTTGTCCGCCCAAATTTATCTGCCAAAGATCCCCGGTAAAAGAACCTAGTGTTGCACCAGCCAGGGATGTGCTAACCACCCATCCTGAGTAACAAACAGATGTATAGTGAAGCATAAGGCAAAAGCATATCTCACAGAAGCAACTATTATCATTGAGTGATTAGTCATCTATCAGCTACTTTAGAAAACATGACAATTGTATATGCCTTGGCAAAGAAAGCATTGCACTGCACAATCAATCCAAGTGCCAAAAGTTCCTTTACAAACATGGAGAACAAGTACGAGTAAGTTGAGCATGTAAAAGTATGTCATACCCTGTAAGACAGCATTTTCAGCAATCCCAAGATCCTTCGCGAGATATTCAAGCGCGCCATTGACCACACTACATTCCATGAAATAGATTCCTGCTATTATCCAACAGTTTTTGTGTTCACAAGAAAAGTGCAGAAAAGATGGAGCTATTTTACTTTCAGCTTGTTATTCATTTTCGCCAATTAAAATGCTGTAAATTATGCTTTATCCAATTGTGTCTAAGAAACAATCATCTTGTAGCAGCGATGAAGTACATACCCAAGATGATAACCAAACAGAATAGCCCCCAAACAAGCAACACCAACATATGGCAGAACATGTCCTGAGGATTTAGCTTGAACCTTCTCCAGTGGAACATCTTCAGGGTCAACTGTATAAGATAGTCAAAGCGAGACATTAGCAGGGACTAAACACCATCTGCCATTTAAGTTTGCAGCAGAAAAGTTAGGTGCACATGAACATCATCTGCAACACCGAATGTGATGTAGTAATCTACACATCTCCTTACGTTATGGGTCACACAAAATACGTGAACTCTATAATCATGCAAATTCCTCTTCTGCATGTATTCTTATCCACTACTCTGGTTTCTAAAGAGTAACTTAATTTAACAGTGCGTGGCAATGTTCCTCCTGCCTTTCTTAAAACAAATATTTGAAACTCATCAGACAGCACTATTCAACATTACACATAACATTTGCATTCATAGTAGAGACATTCAGCTCAGGATCATCGCTCCCACATGGTTCAGAGGGACCATACCAAATATTATGACAGCCTCAAAAACCTGAATCAGACAATAAGCACGGCAGGTCCCCAACCAACCACCACCCAGGACGATCGCATCAGCTTATTCTGATAGTGAAAATGCACAACGTTTCCATGAATCCCCAAACGCAAACACAACAAATTTGCTGAGCATAAAACATGCACTACCAAATCCATCGACCTTCGAATCCAATATCACGATCCCCTGGCAGCTGGCACAGAATCTAACTGCAGTCAGCAGTTACAGTGCCCCTCTCCCCCAGTGCCACAAGCGTGTGTTCGTGACCCAACCCCCAACAGCATCGGATCCGCAATTCGAACGCATCAATCAATCCGTAGTTCCCTCGAGACGCACCTGCGGCCGTGGCTTGCAAGCGCCCATAGCGCGGGCTCGCGCGGAAGAGGCCTCCGACACCGCCGCGCAGGTTGGCCATCTCGAGGCCGGCGAGATCCGCCGCCCGCGACCTCAGGCCGCCGCACCACCCACCGTTGCCCGTCGGCATCCGCACGCCGCAGGGGATGTTGACCGCCGGCGACGACCTCCGATCGCCGCTCCACGAAGCGACGCACCCGCCGGCCGGTACCGCGCAGCGTATCATCTTCTTAACGATGGTCACTGTTCCTGCGATCGCACACCACCACCACCACAGAAAATTTACTGTCTCTGTATAGCTAATTAAAAATAGGTTAAAAAAAGGTCGCGACAATTTAGCAGTGAGTTGACTAGTGGCAGTGGGTACTAGTAGCAGTACTACGTTCGCTCGCGGCCTTACCTTCGATTAGAAGCTCGGCGAGGTCTCCGTTTGGGGAGATTCGAAATGCGATTATAAGATAGGACGACGAGGAAGACGAAGAGGAAGGACGATGCCTTCGCAAGATCTGATAGTTGCGAGGCCAAGCAGCGGATGAGGCCGGAGCTTTCCTCCCTCACTTTTTTAGGTTTTTTTTCGGTTTTTTTATGTGATGACAAGTTTTCAGGTTTCGGCGGTGGCTACACGAGTCGGAGGAGGAGGACTTGCCGTGCTGGCAACGACGTCGACACGTGCACCGGATAAGAAGCGTCCGAATCGATAACAGCAAAAGAAATTTGGCAACGGAGAAAGCGATATCCACACGCATGCGGCCTGGTAAGACGTGTGTTTCAACTCGTTGCTAACACAGCCCGGCCCAATCGAAAGCTACAGTGTGGCAACCAGAGAGTTTGTTTGCCCCGTATCAATATCGGCTCGGCCCGACTTTGCCCAATTGTTCAAGGCGAGAGGGTAAATCTGCTGATTTTTTTTTTTTTTTTTTTCTTTATTTCGTTCAAGTTCAAATTTTACATCCTAGTTACATTACATCCATATATTCTTTTGATTTAATGACAAAGCCTCAACCACTCGGTTGCTACTATTTCAATCTATATCTATATTCTCGATATACATAAATTTAAATTTATATCTATATCTAATATATCTCTAATATTGTCGGTGTTCAAAACAAAGTGATTCCCGGGATGTCGACAATGAATTTATATTGTTGTGTGTCCCCGCCCGGATGGCGTGCGCGAGAGTGGACACGAAAGGTTTATCCTGGTTCAGGCCATGGGGGGCCCTACATCCAGCAGTAGTAGTTTTCGTGTTACCTCGCACCGTTTGTGCTTGTAGCAGGGGGGAATACAAGCGGTCACGGAAGAGGGAAAGTCCCAAGTCCCGTGGCGTGAAACTGCAGTGTATGAAAAGAAAAAGTCCTCCTTTGAGCGGGTCATCCCCTCCTTTTTAGTTTAAGGAAGGTGAAATCTTTATACTTGGCAATCCTATTGTTTGGGTTATGTGTTAGTAGTCTGAGGTCTTATGTCTTCGTGGTCGAGGCCCGAGGCTAGGCTACCCGTCTGGCATAGATGTTAGAAATTTTAGCAAAAACATCATTTTTCAGAAGACGTTTTGTTTGTTTACAGTAAATATTATCCGACCATGGGTTAACTAGGCTCAAAAAAGAATCGCCTCGTAATATACATCTAAACGTGTAATCGCCATTTTTTTACCTACATTTTATACTCCGAACATATGTCTTTTGGTGTATTTAATGTGATGTGACGGAGAGAGAGTGTAAATTGGGTTAGAAATTTTAGCAATCTAGACAAGCCCCACTGACACATGCATGCAGATTTGTCAACAAAGCTGACGAGCTCTATGGCGGATTTAAAAGCGACAATTATTGTAAAAAAAAAGCGACAAGTACAATATTAATGGTTGCTATGAGTCGTTTCAAAATAATAAACTGTCAAAAGCATTCGTTTCAGAATATGATGAAGGCGCTGTCAGGCGTGCTCCTGCAAGAAACACTGTCTAATGACTAGACGTTGATTATTGCTCTCTCCGTTTCACAATACTTGTAATTATTTGACTCATATAAACCGTGTTTTGACCGCCGCCTTATTCAAATTTTTTATGTAAATTATAAAACAAACAAAACGTCATTACAATATCTTTAGTGATGTAATAAGTCATAACAAAAGTGGTAATATTTATTAAAAAAAGTTGAATAAGACGAGAGGTCAAACACGCTTTATATGAAATCATAGAATTGTAAGTATTGTGGAACGGAGTGAAGTACTACCCGTGTCTGCAGGGACCTGATGACCGTGTAAACAACCCGTATTTAACTCGACTGTGGTGCACTCCGTATGGTACAGTACTAGTGGTGGTGGCGGGCGCTAGCTAGTACTGGAACACGTAGCTGGACTGGACCGACCACGCAGCAATTGGCCGGGCAAACACGTTAGAAACCGAAAGGGAAAAAATACTCAGGTTCTCAGGCCGCACAATTGACTACCAAGGAGCTGCCCCCTCTCTTCTGATAAATGGAGAGTGGCAGATAAATAAGGAATCAAAAGCATTCTCAGGCTCCCAGAGAACCGGTCAGCCCTTTGTTATTAGAACTGTGATGCTGCCTCTCCCCCCTTCTGTTCTGATTCTTGTCTTGCCGATCACTGGCTTGCCAGAGAGAGCTGAAATTCCCAGGATCTCCGGGGCCTTCTTTGGGGGAGCATGGATTCGCTTGTCCTAAAGAGTAGCTTCACCTTCCTCCTTGATGATTGTAGATGTGGTTATGTTTTGCTTCACCTTAACTGCTGACGCACCTAGCAAGCCAGAAGAAGGCAAATCACAACACAGATTAAACTAGAGGTTTGTGTTCCTAGCAATAATATACTGCCAAACTGAAATACCTTTATAGACTTTGAGTGTAGAAAGCTATGAAACTTTTTGTCATCGGTGCAATCTTGCTTGTTCCCGTGCAGAACTTAATGCGGCTGCAACTGATGCTCTACAAGGGGGTCTATTCAAAATAAGGATAGTTAGTCTTGGTCGGCTGTCTACAGCTCCAAGGTGCTATAATGTTCTCCGTGTGCCTGTATACACCAGGAGCTGCGAATGTGATCAAACACAGACTTTGTTGCAGCTCTCTTCTTTGTGTACCCGTCTAGTCAATATACGGGCTCAGCTGGCTGTAATTCAGACTGCAAATGCAGTTACTCCACGGGTTTGTGAGCAATTAGCGGATATAAAGGTACAGGCTTTACGAATGAAGGATGCAGGTCAAGGGTATCTCCCGAAGATACGGAAAGGTTCTCTTTTATCGGACAAGAATCTTAGATCTTCTTTGGGGAAATTGCGTGTGTCGCCGATAACGTGTTAAGCACCAGTGAAGATTTATTTGTTTTTTAGCAATAGTATTGCTAATTTACGTGTGGAGGTATTGAATTTATTACGCACTAACATGGAATTCCAGTAGTGTGTTGTATTGTAATAGCTAGTATTGTAATTGTTGTTAAAAAACCGCCGTAGAACCACGAACCATCGAGCACACAAGAAGTCACAAAGAGAATGTTGGGAGGAATGGAGGCTCTCTCTATTATTGAGTCACTTACATGGATGCCATTACAATGGGGGCTAGCCCCTATTTATAGGGAGAGGCTATGGGTAGCACTCCCCAAATATCTCCTCTAGATATTTTGCTCCCTAGATATGTCCACTACACTCTAGAGACTTCTCTTGCTTACTAGAGTCCCACTAGAGTCCACCATACTCTAGACTCTTCTCTTATTCCCTAGAGTGTTGGATATTTTCCTCCTTGCTTTGAGATTCACCCACACACATGATTTCACAACACTCTCCCTTGGGTGAATCGCGCATGTGTACATGCCTCGTTAAAAACTCCCCCAAAAACCCCGTTGGGGAAAAAGGGTAGGAGAAAAGAGTACATTCACACGCACCGGCCATGTTTTGTTGCCTCGTTAAAAACCTTGTATGAGAAAACCCGGTGGGAAAAACTCACCAAGGGAAAAAGAGTACAACAGTTGATGCTTCAGTCGGTCTTCGGGACCGACTTGTGATCTTCAGGATCACGACCATGGGCTATGTTCTTGGGGGTATGTCTCCCCCCTAAACCCTGCAACTCTTTGAGCCGCCTCATGCCAATTTCACGGACACACTTATAGAAACTAGAGGCGGGCAGGGACTTGGTGAACAAGTCCGCAAGATTGTCATATGATCTTGCTTGCGGGATCTTTATTTCCCCGCTCTTTCCGGAGCTCATGGGGATAAAGAAACTTTGGAGCAATATGCTTTGTGAGATTGCTCTTCACATAGTCCATGTGCATCTGTGCAACACATGCTGTATTATCTTTATAGATAATGGTGGAGGTGTTAGCGATGTTTAGACCACATGACTTACGGATGTGGTTAATCATTCGTTACAACCAAACACATTCTGTCTCGGCTTTATATAGGGCAATTATCTTTTAGTGGTTGGATGATGTGGCAACCAAGGTCTGTTTCATAGACTGCCATAAAATGGTTGCACCACCACAGAGAGATACGTAACCAGTCTAGGATTTGGCTTTTATGCGGGTCAGATATTTAGCCAATCTCCACATACCCTACCATGGTTGGGATTTGGTTCTTCGGGAACCACAGACCAAGATCTTAGCACCAACTTATATAGTTCACTCGGGACTTTATCTTTAGTAGTGAATACTCCCTCCATTCTAAATTATAGTTCACTCAGGCTTTTTTAGATTCATTTCTTTTGTTATGTATCTAGACATAGTGTATAACTAGGTGCATAACAAAATCAATGTATCTAGACATAGTGTATAACTATGTACATAATAAAATCAATATATCTAACTAGGTGCATAATAAAATCAATGTACTCCCTCCGTTCCACAATACTTGCAATTCTTTGACTCATATAAATTGTGTTTATTTTGCTTTCGTCTTATTCAAAAATTTTTATGTTAATTATAAAACAAACAAAACGTCATTACAATATCTTTAGTGATGTAATAAGTCATAACAAAAGTGGTAATATTTATTAAAAAAAGTTGAATAAGGCGAGAGGTCAAACACAGTTTATATGAGTCAAAAGAATTGCAAGTATTGTGGAACGGAGGGAGTATCTAGAAAAGTCAAAGTGAACTACAATTTAGAATGAAGTGAGTATATAGGAATTCTAATCAAATGTGGAAGGATATCTCTATTTCTCTTCTCTCTTTGTCTATATTTTTATTCTCTTTCCTGCAGTCGTGTGAAGCAATAAACACATATCACTTATTTTGATTCATATATAACACATATATTTAGGGGTGCACTAGCTAGACAGACGTCCCCAGCTTCAGTTCCAATTGATTCATATGTGAAGCTTGTGTACTTCTACTCTTGCCATTCTACCGTGTCCACTCTTTGATACACTAAATTGTGTAAACTTAGAGTATGTACCACTGCTTGTAGCTTCTTGCCGCTAAAATATATGTGTTTGTTGTAAAAACAACACCATTGTAGCTAGCCATGTCAGCTCCCTCCCTAGGTTTTAAACCTGACCTAGTTGGTGCGGTCAGGTTTTGCAACTTTGTCAAAATGCAGAATAAACCTCAGCATTGCCTTTGTCTCATGAAAACAATCGAAAAACCTAGAAAGAACACTTAATTTAGAGTTCGATGAGAAAATGACAACTTCAAAAATTTTCACCAAGCAGAACCAGGCTAGACTAGGTTATTCCAAGGTTGATGATATATAGAAAACATACAAAATTAAAGGATATTTGGGATAAAACCACCCTCTCTCGAGGTCGATGGATGCATCCAGACACTACAAACACACAGCTAAACTAAGATCTATAAAGACATTCACAATGCATACTCTCTACCATAAAGTCTAAAGATATTTATTACCTTAGAGGTATCCTAGACTTTTGGAGTCTAAATAAGACTTAGAGTCTTGGTTTTTTTCTCCCTATCTCTTCCGTAAATATAATACCACTAGTTAAGCGCCCGTGCGTTGCTACGGGATAATTAAATTTTATATAAAAACACATAGATCGCATGATAAGATAACAATTCTATAAAATTAAACAATGATAGGTTTTTACCCCGGCGTTGTTACAGGGGACAGCTAAACTTTTGTACTAAACAACAATCACATAATAAGATAATACTTTGAAATTAAATAACAACATTAAAGTGTCATTTAATTAAAAAAGCAAAATTCATGAAATTAACAAAGTTACGAAGAGCGGCATCATGACCGTGGGATCTTTGTCACCACAATTTTATAGATTACATAGGCCCCTGTTTGGTTTAGAAAAGTCCTAGGACTTTTTTAGTCCCGAGGACTAAAAAAAAAGTCCCACTAAGAGAGTCTTTTTGAGACTAATAGGAAAAAAGTCTCTAAAAGTCCCTACCTGTTTGGTTTCTCGGGGACTTTTTAGTCCCGGGACTAAAAAGTCCCTCAACCAAACAGGGCCATAGTCTTTCTAGAGATTGTGGAGTTTAGTGCGGTAATCATGAAGCCTCCAAATGTCCGAACTATCATCATCAAGCCTGTTTTTTTTTTTTGACAATATCATCAAGCCTCCTATTGCCTCAACTATCAACAATTGCGGACTCAAACAGGTCACAAAGTGCCAAGCTTCCAATCTTCCTTCTCCTGTTTTGACAAAAGAGCGCCTCGATACCCTCAAGGGTTAGCTCACCTCTGTTGACGAGAATCCTATCAGCCTCATGAACCTGTGGGTGATCTCGGGGGCTTCGGGAGGCATGGTAGCTGAGAAGACGTCGACCAATCTTCGATGGAAGAAGCTAGAAGCTATCATAGATCTGCAAATGGCACATGAGTGCTTAAGCCAAGCAGCTTAAAAGCTACGAATATATATCTGCAAAGAACAATTCAAAGCTGGTTCAGGAACATTGGATAACCATATTAGCAAGTTCTGCCACAAAATGAAATTAGCTTTATATGAATCCCAATACGAGAGCGTGATTTTACTATCAAACAATACCGTGAGTATCCTAGTAAAATAATAATGAATGAATAAAAAAGGAAAAATATTTCATTACTAATGCATGCATGATTTGAAAAGCTTGGTGCCTTTGGTGTTACTATTAAAGTAATATACTACATTAGTACTAAATAAGTGGATATAGTCGCAGTTAGGTTTCAAAATGTTGGCAAGCCGTCCTCTTCATCCAGCTTGTCAGCCCCTCATCAACTTAATGAATTATTCCATTTCCAAAGAAGTGCATATGTTATGAAGGTAATACATATATCACTCAGCAAAAGTGATTCTGCAACAATCACATGAATCATATATCACCATCTATATATGTTTTCTTCTGCAATTATTTAACACCAAGAAACACAGGAACAACAGTACAAGTAGATGACTATTTCTACGAGGAATCTATTCATATGGATCCACCTTATCAAGTCATGATTCAGAGGTCATTAATTACAATTTACAATTTGTAACGGCTCAGACCGACCAACAATTTACAATTTACTATGTTATTACTTTTGAGACAACAAAAATCAGAACATTTTCCTTAAACTGAGTGAGTATATTTAGTTTAGTTGCTCAGAAGTACGGTTGAAAAAGATTACGTATCCTTTTTTTTAGTGTGTGGAACTTGACAAATTTTGCACCAGCAATATTCTACATATAATCTAGATGGTCAGGCAGAAACAAAAGGCTGACCCTGTCCTGGGTGCTGGGCTATGGCCACATCCCCTGTGACGTGATTTTCAAGCTCTACCTCCAAAAGGGGTTAAGCAAGAACCTCAAAAATAATAAAAAAAAAAAAAAAAAACAATCTAGAACAAGCTTCTGAGTAATACCTTCGGTTTTCATTGATGAAAGTAGGGAAAAAAAAATAGATATATATGGTTCTGTATTTTAGGATGGAGAAGAAAAAGAAATTACATGTTCCAGTTACTTGGTTCTGAGTCAGTCTGCAACAAGAAAAAAAATCATCCCATCATCAACCTGGGACTGAAAAAATTCCATGAATAATCTTCCAGTATAGTGCTATCTGGACCCTTAATGATGAATATATTTCTGTCAAAAAATGGTGAACATATGAGTATACATATGTGTCCTACAAACAAACAGATAACATGCCCTTCCAATTGTTAGCAGATGAATGGTGAAGCTACTGATTAAATCTCAATTAAGTGTGCTTCATGATTCTGTCACGCAGACCCTTCTACGCAGCAAATCAGAGGTATTAGGTTCAGAAAAGCATAAACTTAACTGACCTATCGCTATTTTTACCGCATACGAAACCAAGGCCTCCCTTTTCATCCCTTTTTTATGCTGTAGAGATTTTTACAAATTGAAGTAGATAATGCACAAAATAGTGATAGATGCTTGCAAGCCTTAAAACATTTGCAACTCTGAGAGAACAAGGCACGTGTTCCTTCACCCTTTCCCTTGCTCCTATTTTCTGTATGCAAGTCCAACACAACCATTCAAATCAATGGTTGAACAACAGATGGTTTAGGTGATGTAGTGAATGACATAACACTCCATTCTAAGGGAGATGGTAGCATGCAAATAAATGGTTCAAAAAAGGATTGGCAAGTAAAAAACAAATTAATAAATAAATAATGCACTTGAACTTGCAGACAATTAGATGGACGATGAATCTACAAATATAATAGCCTCTATATCCTATTTAGCCAAGAAATTTTTGGTGGTTCAGTAGTTTTGAAGTTCATAGAGAGCATGCCATCATTGAGCAAATAATAGTATTGATAGACACTGTCCCAATTCCTGTCGATATTAAACAAATTGAAGATGGAAATAGAAGGGGTGCAGAGGTGATTCAGTCTGCATAATAACACTGCAAACAAGAAACAGTGGCATAACAATTGGCAAAATGATCAAGTTCTAGACCTGTAGAATACTTAATAGATGCTTAGATATATACTACAAAGTGGCAGTAGTAAATAATGTATCGTGGAATGTCTGGTATAAATTAGGGATCTTAATGTACAGCTATTTGTACCATATGTATATATAGAAAAGAAGATTACTGTAGTTTGTACTCGAACAGGCTGATTGTAAAGATTATTTTGAGCTAAAAACTAAGAATCTTCATATTGGTATCCATAAACTCAGAAATATTGTCCTACAAATAAATAGTGTAGGAAACTAAAATAATCAGAAAAAGGTCGAAAGTGGTAGTATTTTTTTTTAATATTATTGCAATTTGCTCTCTGAACAGGTTTATCATATGGAGATTTCCATGCTGTCTTAAACACGTGAACTACAGGTGATTTCCATGAAAATTAGATAACCAAAAGTACTGTACAGCACATTCGCCATGAAGAAACCGCTAAACACATGAACAAGGTGACATGCAGATTTGAATGAAACAAGACCATCAAGATATGGAGATTTGATATTGAAGAGTGACTTTCCATTTAATTGCCATGAGTTTCTATTAAATTGATGAAATTTGTAAATCAGTAAGAAATTGCTGCAAGGCATCATTGAAAACACAGTATAATTCATTTTAGTTTAATAAAACAATCACAGACAATGAATCATCAAGATCAGCAAGCCTAATCCAGAGATCAGCTCATAACACATCTAGCTAGCCATATTCTTAATTAACAGACAATTTCAGTACAGGCAAGTGCAAATAAACAAGAATTGAGGGATGGCCGCTTGATTGCTTACTCGAGTACATACAGGCAGCCTGATCAAGAAAGTGGGCTAGATACTTATATCGAAATGCAGAGGTGAAATCACGGTGGAGCTCATGGATCTTGCAGAAGGTAGGGAGGAGCAGGGCTCGTATAGCATACCTCGATCCTGATGAACATGCTGCTGTCCCACAGCCCGATTGCATTGATTTTCAACTAAATCGGCAGCCTCCCTCCCAGATCGAGGTGTGGCAAGGCTGCCTGAGGGGAACTGCATTGGAAGGGCAGTGGGGCTGCCGCACCGCTACAGGGAGGGGCGAGACAAGTGCGTCACCGCCTGCCGCCCGCGGATACCAACCTGCACAAATCAAATAACGAATTTATCTCCCTGTAATTCCCCCAAATCACTGGTGACATGGAATCAGGAGCAGGGATGCAAATGGGATCCGCTCACCGTTTTTGAGGCGCCATCGTCGAGGAGGATGCAGAGGCCCGGGTGGGGCGAGTTCGCCGGTGCCGAAATTGATTGGTCATCTCCACCGCGAGCATGGCGACGACGAGCTGGTGAGAACTGGGGAGGAAGACGGCGCCGGATAGCTTGCGTGCAAGATCGCCCGTGTGGATAGCTAGCCCCGCTCGCCGGTGCGGAGCTCTGGCGCGTGCTTTGGCGAGTAGCCCTGATGCGAATCGACGATTCGGGAGGGAGAGATGAGGACGAATGTGGGAGCTAGTGGGCGTGCGCGGGCTGAGATGCTACGGCATGCCGGCCATGAATGGCACGGCGAAGCGCTAGGCAGCGGCGGCCGGCGGTAGGGAGAGGGAACGGACGGGCGCTCCCGGCGGGTCAGCGAAGACGGACGGGATCTGGAAAATGAAACCGCTGAGAAATCGTGGGCGGTGTGGGAGCTTCGGAGCTGACCTGGTACGCACTGCGCCACTGCCGGCCAGGAAGAGGAGGAGGGCGGGGAGGCGGCGGCGGCCGGCCGGCCGCGGGTGAGCGCGAGGGAGAAGCACGCGGGCGCAGCTGCGTGATGCCAAATTGCGTGATTGGAGGCGGGATCTCGCGTGTGACGGAGAGGTCGCAGGTACAACAAGGACGATGTGAAGCGGGTCCCACCTGTCGGCGCGAGTTTTTTTACCAAGGGGAGGCGCGGTGTCGCACGAAGGGGAGGTGGCGGACACAAACTTTTACCCGCGAAAAAAAATGTCCCTTTCCGTCCTTATAGGTAGTAAAGACTTCAACAAAGATAATAAATAGGCTTAGATTATATGGTAGAGTGCGCGACAATTGTCATATATAACATTAAATTAGTAACGTTAGACATACCATAAAAACTATATTTTTTTATAATATATTCATCTCAAGTCAGGAATATTTGTACTATATTTCTATATATTTCTATAAATTCGATCAAACATAAAAAAATAACTTAATATAACTCTAGAAATTAATTTATTCAATGATGGATGTAGTATATATGTATCTCATTTTCCCAAATAAATGCACATCTTGAACTTCGAGGAGTCAACTAGTGTTAAAGCAGACCAAACGTATACAAAGAATATACTAATAGTATTTATGATACCAAATAGACATCACTAGATTAAACACTTCACATATTATTAGAGCACTCACAAAGGCAAGACTCTATGGTAGAGTCTAAAGCCATTAATTACACTACCACGCAGGCAATTTGCCGATGTGGCGAGAATGTTTAATGAAGAGAGAGAAAAAATGAAGACTGTTTCTTGATAAGACGCCGCGTCTCACGCTCCTCTCGAGGCCGCAAGAAACCGGGATGACTCAGCGTTGGGGACGGCGGCGTCGAGTCTATCGATGATCCGTAGACGGCCGCCCCCTTCGCTCAGCGGCGGCCGGGGTCTTCTCCCGCAGCTCTCCTCCCGCGCGCCATCTCCCGCGTAGATGTGAAGCCGCGCCACCGCTAAAGTGGCGAGCAGGAAGCCCCCCCCTCCACCCTCGGGTAATCTCCTCCCAATCTCCCGCCAAAGCCTCAAGCGAGGAAGCCCCGCCAAGCATCTCCTCAAATCTCCTCAGGCCTTCAATTACATCTCCCCATCCATTGTGACCAAAAAAAATCCCCAAGTCTCAATGAACCGATTGACAAAGACCGATGGACGCCGAGGCAAAGGCACTCCTAGAACCCATCCTTTGTCCGGTCCGTGATGCTTTGGGACGTGTGATCTGGTTGCTACTGCTGCTGCAACCCATGTTGGTGGCGGAAATCCTTTTTCGCGTTCGTTCGCGAGTAAAGGAAACTCACGGACGATGGGACAACCGCGGTTTCTATTTTGGGAATAAATAAATCCCACCACTTTCCTTATTTGGTAAAGCATGTGCTTTTCTTTCCCTTTTCTATTCATTCTCTTTCTTACGCCTTAAGTTACGGTATTTTTTTCATGATTTTTTTTCTTTTTTTAGAGGCATAAATCATTCGATGATAGTAGTATAGGGATAGTAATGGGTGGGGAGATCAAATAAAAGTAACTTTTATAATAGTAATAAGTCATATACATTATAACTTATAATGTATAACCTATACTTGTATAACTTATAAAACAACAATAAGACCTAACTACGACATGTACCGGTCCAACATATATGTATAACTTATAGAACATGACAAAAAGACCAAACAACTTATGAAACAACAATAAGACCTAACTACGACATGTGTTGTCTAACATATATGTATAAATTATATTATATAACTTATAGAACATAATGAGAAAAGACCAAAACTACAATGTGTAATGTGTAACATATACATATAACTTATAGTGTATAATAGTGTATAATTTATAGAACATACTTGTAAAGACCAAAACTACAACGTGTATTGTGTAACATATACATATAACTTATAGTGTATAATTTATAGAACATAACAATAAGATCAAACTATACAAAGACATGTGTTGTCTAACTTATACTTTTAACTTATAGTGTATAACTTATAGAACATAACAATAAGACAAATTAGGTGATATAGTGTCTAACATATACATATAACTTATAGTGTATAACTTATAGAACATAACAATAAGACCAAACTATAATATGTATTATTTAACTTATATGTATAACTTATAGAACATAACAATAAGACATCCTAACTTATATTGTATAACTTATAGAACATAACAGAAATATCAAACTATAAGATGTACTTGTCTAACATATAGTATAACTTATAGTGTATAACTTATAGAACATAACAATAAGACCAAACTACAAGATGTCTTGTCTAACATATACTTATAACTTATAGTGTATAACTTATAAATCATAAAAGAAAGACCAAAACTACAAAATGTATTGTCTAGCATATACATTATAACTTATAGTGTGCAACTTGTGTTATATTTCATAAGTTAATATACATAAATTGCTATTAGAAAAAAAATTTTAAAAAAATAAAATCTTCAAAACATATTCGAGTGGGATCTAGTTTTATTCATTTCGTCACGTAGAACACACCGGTGCTGACGGAATTAAAAACGGATACACCATTCAAGAGTTATAGCATTTTAAAAAAATATTTTGCTTTTTTTTCGCTCATGTCATCGCCGATATAAAGACATGCTCTGAGGTTTCTCAAAAAGGATAAAAGCGGGAATGCATCCTTTCCTAGATAGGAAAGTTTGCTTGGTCCGATCGTCCTCGCAGCGTTAACGTTCCTCGCGAACGTTCCCGATTTAGCCATCCCCCGTTGGTGGCTGTCTGGCTGGGACACAGGACACATCATCCGGTCTCGAAGCCGCCGGGAGTGCCCTTATAATAACTATTTAGAGTCTTCCAATGTGAGTGCCCTTATAGTAACTATTTAGAGATGTAAATGTTAATATTATTTTATATAAATCTAGTCAAACTTGAGATAAGTTGACTCCTCGAGAGTGAGGCATACACTGATTTAGGGATGGGGACAATATTATAGAAATGATTTGTTCCTAAAAAGTCCAATGCCCTCTCAATCACGATATTGACAGCCTTGGTTATTATATAGGAGTATAATATTATGCCTATTCTCAATATTGTTTTAGCTAATCTCACACAAAAATAAAAAATATTGTTTTAGCTAATCTCACACAAAAATAACGAGCATTAAAGATAGAAAAATAGTATTGGCTCATTGACTAAAGCATAATCCATCGGCTTTGTGCATTTGGCTAAGGGGTGTGATTAGCTGTTGGGGGCTGTATTGATCAAGGACAAAGAGTTAATAATGTTTGAGAATGTTAAGTTGTCTGGAGAAAAGATAAATCATACTAGAATAGTAAGTACCGTGAAACGTTGAATAGCCTGATATCAAGCCCAATCTACCAAACCTCTGGGAAATCTGGAGAAGTAAACTGGGGACCTAGAATACTCGGTCCGTAGCGTCAGATCGGCCTTTTGAAGGTGAAAAACTGTGCGTCGCGGTGCCAATGCCAACAACGGAGGCTGCGTGCGTGCGTAGCGGACTTGTGTTGCATGCAGCTAGGCCTGGAGAGGAGGACGTGACGTACTGACGCCAAACGTGGGTGGCACGGAGGTGGGCTGGCTCAGACCTCAGACTCGGAAACGGAAAGGGGAGATGCGCCAAGGAGGCAACGGCTAGCTCGGTTTGAAGCGCGAAAAGGGACCGCCCGCCAGCTCAGAGGCAGAGCACGGCACGGCTTGGCATGGACGACTCGGGCTCGCCAGTCGCCACTGATCCGACAAAACCACCGCCCTCGCGAGCGCTTTCCAGCTGCGAGCCCCACCACCACCGGTCCACCACCACGACACGCACCACCACTCTCCGTCTCGTCGTCCTCCACTCCACCACGCCAAGTCAGAGGAGCGCGCGGGATGCCGCGCGCTGCGGCACCCGCGCCCGGTGCCAGCGGCCAGCGCCAGTCGGTCGCCATCGGTGTGATTTGCTCGGCTACCGGGGCCAGGCCCGCGGCCCCGCGCCCACAGTACTAGGCGGCCAGCCAGTTACGCCGCCACGACGATTCGTTTGTCGGTTCCTACTGCTGCCGGACTGGCTACGTATACACCGTAGATAATCATGAGGATCAACGACGGAACAGTGGTCTGTCCGTCCAAGTATGGGCGAAAAAGGCCTGCTACGGCTACGCGGTATACGAGCAGAGTGCTGAAAACCGCTACTAGCCTACCTGCTAGTAGGAACGCCGTGGCGATTGAAAGCAGTTACGCTACCCCGCCCGGAGCGAGAGTAGGAGGAGTAGGATCATGAGAGTGCTTTGCTAAAAAAATATGAATGCGGCGATGCTACGAGATCGCGATCGCCTGCACCCGGTACGCCAATGCCCAGCGAGTATAGATAGATAGGTGCTAGATACTGTACCGGGGAAGCAGATTTTCGCGCTCGATTGCTACATCAGCACTGGTGGAATTCTATACTGGTAGTAGCACAATTGCACAAACACCATTTCAATGCGAATTAACCCTGATCTTTGTAGCCATATATCGTGGACTAGTGGACTCGCCATCAATCAATCAATATACAGATCGTGCGTCGTGGTTCATAAATCTCCTCACTCCAATACCCAGCCATATCCGGATCCAACAAAAACACATTTCAATGCGAATTAACCCTGATCCCGGTAGCCATTAACGAGCTGCTATAAACCGAAAAAGGGAGTACCGCTAAAGGCGCTCCACCACGATACAGTACGTACGTATTGCCTCCGTCCCAAAAAAAAAAACGACACTTTTGACTTTTCGTAATTCATGGCCAATCGGGCTGCCTTATTCAAAAAAAATTTATACAAATTACAAAATAAATAAATAATGCTAAAGTATCTTCAATGATAAAATAAGTCATAACAAAATAAATCATATTTATACAACTTTTTTAAATAAGCATTGGATGGCCAAACACGATGTCTAAAAAATAAAAAACGTCATTCTTTTCGGAGACGGAGGGTGTACTATACATTACTCTGCCTCCTGGCCTGCTACATAACTTTCTTGTACGCACGATCCAGGGCAGCGGCTGCACAGGAGCCGTGCCGCTGCCGCTGCCGCTGGGCCCCACCACCCACCATAAAACCCCCACACCACACCACTCGCACTCCCGCAGCAGCCAACTCGATCAGCCTTCCTTGGCCATTTGAATGTGAGAAAGAGAGGGAAACTGCCGCCCACCTATCCCTCCGACTATCCGTCGCCGTCGTCGGCCATGCCGAGATCCTCCTCCACCTCCAACCCCGGCTCCGTCTCCAAGCCCATCCTGGGGAGGGCGATGGCCACGATCCTGGCGCTGCCGCTGACCCCGATCTCCAAGGCCAAGCTAGGCCTGCTCCTCTTCAAGAAGCGCGCCTCCTCGGCGTCCGCCGCCGCCAGGCGCCGCTGCTACAAGCCGTTCCGCCACTACAACTACGCGTACGTGGGGAGTACCAGTTCTCGCCCTCCCGCTCCCCGCTCCTCCCGGCGCCGCCACCCGGCGTCACGGCCTGGCGGAGGGCCGCCGCCAAGAGGCGCCGGAGCAGGGCCAGGGTCATCCTCGCCTCCCCTCTTCTGCGGCGGTGACGAGCTCGACGTCGCCGTGCTCGACGGCCTTCAAGCTCGTCGGGGCGACGCTGCTGAAGCGCGCGGCGGGGATAGGGAGCAGCTGGTGCTCGCCCCGGCTCTCGAGTGGGGGCGAGACGAGGATGCTATCGACGCCTACAACAACGACGAGGAGCAGGACGAGGAGGAAGAACTGGTGGACTACGGGGAGGAAGGGGACGAGGAAGTGGATGGCCGCGCGGAGCGCTTCATCCAGCGGTTCTACGAGGAGATGAGGCTCCAGAGGCAGCGGTCGCTGGTCCAGCGCCGACTCTAGACACCTTCTCGTCGTTCCGTCGATTGCTTCCATCGGGTAGACGAATCAGTTGATTGTCGCTGCTATCTTAGCTGCAGTTCAGTTAATCTCTTCGTGTCTTGCATTTGCGTCGTTCGTGCTACCGTTGTTGTTTTTCTTCTTCTCTCATCATGGGGTAATTCTGTTGTTCGAGTCTCTGGTGAGACATTCGTCTCCCCCTCCTGTCTAGTCTTATCTTACTTTTAGTATTCATCACCTATAATCCATCGTTGGTACGTTGCAATTTTTCGCTTTTGTAGTACTGTTTTGAGTTTGTACAATTATTACAAATCAATGCGTGCTAGTACCTGTTCCTATTGGCACAAATGGTAATTTTGGATTCAAATTCGTGTTCATGGATGGATTCTTTTAATTCGGAATTGGAATTTGGAAAGGAGCGGCCACCGGCCAGAGTAGGTGCCAGAGCAAATCATGGAAAATGATCAGAATATATAATGTGGGGATAACAAGTCGAAGAACAATTGACGGTCAGCTGTCTCGTATCCTGGATAAATTAAGCTAATCGAGGAGTGCCTTTTTGACAGAGTACTGCTTCGAGAACTGGCGCTGATTTGTTCTCTAATTCTTGCCTGTTTCCTGCCCAGTTATCCTCCACATGACAGTTGACAAGCTGACAAGGTGTACACGTCCAGGAAAAATATATATAAAAAACTAACAATTCCGATTCAATTAGTGCTAAACTGATTCTATTTCATTTGCAACCACCATGCCACAAGGGTTGAACATGTGGGTTTTGAATTTTCTTGGTTGCATCGAGATTCAGAGTGGGATCCTAGATCAGAATATGTACTAACATGGGCAAACTAACGGTCTTCCAATTCATGCTTTAGCACTAGTTCCAGCAAAAGGTGCCTTTTTCATCACACACAACAAAATGTACCCTGGCGTACAATGTTATCAGTTGGGTAAAAGAGGAGCAACGAAAAGGCCACAAAGATTAGGAGACACTTTTAAGCTTTAGCACGTTTTCCATTAGACAGAACATACAAAAGGGTAAAACAACCGGGAGGCCCTTCAACCTTACATGACTCTGTACAAAATTTACTGCAGAGAAAAAACAAACATATCTGCAGTATCTTATTTATCCATAATCATGCGAGCAGAAGTCCAAACATGTCAAAGTCTCACGTAGAGCAGTCAATACCACCACAGGTCAACTGCCAACTCACCAACAAGCGCCTCAAGAATGTCTTTCTCGATTGCAACGCTTATATCAAATGCTTCAATCTGGATTGCATCCCACCTGTCAGTCACTTGGTCCACTTCTTTGTCAGAAACTTGTCTAAGAGCAGTCCCACTTGACTCCCTCCAGTTGCTGATATCTTCCAATACCTGGCGCTTCAACAGATCTGTGTTCAAGCTGAGAGGCAGCTTCAGCCAAGCCTTGTATCCGCATTTGCCAAAATTGCAGAATTTTGAATCTAGTGATTCTATGATGCAGTCAAACAGGAAGTTGGTATGTTGATACTTCTTATCTTCAGTAAAATCTGAATACTCTCCACTAAACATATCCATATTATTTTCCAGCATTTTGACAATGAAAGGATGGAGTGGAAGACCTGATATGCTATGCGAGGGGCTAATGCCCAAAAGCAGTAGAGCATTTGAAATAGCTTCTCTAATGCTGCAGAGCCTGGATTCTAAACATGGTAACTTGTCATTGCTGTGGAGTGTTTCTTCAGCAGCAGTTTTCCTTGTGTCAGCTAACATTGCTAGATCGACCATGTCAGACTCCAAATTAAAGAGATCTTCCATCTTGTTCTCAATTGACACAGTCAAGCCTTTTCCTTCTGAAAGCAAGAAGATAGAGTTCATTAACACATCACAAGTGCTACTGCTCCCAAAATAAGAAGAACTTATACAGCACCTGCCCAAAATTTACAGGCTCATTCCATTGTACCACTCATAATAATTTGGTACTAACCAGAGCAGCCAATTACAAGCACTTTCTTTTTGCTAGAAATGTCGAATTTTAGACCAATTAATAATCTGACTGACAATAACTAAGCATCTAGACCTGACACAGTTCAGCATTAATTTTCTTAATGGTTTAGACCAAACATGCCACTGAATTTGGTACTACAGTATCCAACACTTGTCAGTTTTGTGCTAGGCAGTAATATGTTTGATAACTCCAAGCACTGAGCAAATAAATAATACAAAGAAAAAGGCAAGGCAATAGAAATATTTACCATTCTTTTCAACTGGACTTCCTAAAGAAGAGGTATCATTTGAGAAGGATGCTTCAAGAACTGACGTTGGACTTGGTTGATTAGGCTCATTGTTTAATGATGTAGCAGAATAATCAACATCTTGTTCACCCTGTGCACAGAATAAAAGTGGATGTTCAAAACAGTTACCAAATAGTATAGTAGATAATTCGTCAACCTTGTACAAACAAAATTGTACTGAAAGCTACCAGTTTGGTAAATGGTTAATTAAAAAAAGTTCAACAGTGCTCTAAACAAAAAACAACTTTGTTGATAAATAAAACATGAAACATTGTAAGTTCTATAAAAGTAAGAAAAGGATGTGGATGGCAGATTAACCATTCATTTGCACAACAGTTTCTCCAATGCATCGGACAACTGTATAAGGTTCATTAAAGAATGGTTCATAATGATGACAGATTTAACGCCATAAGAAATGTTTTGATATAATCCTTTGCATGGGACCAAAAATCTTCAATGTATAATAATGCATGTAGAAGATCGGTTAACAAAGTGTATAAGTAGATGCATGCACTGATAAGTGATAACCTTAGTACTTTACCACATAGGAATGTCATACAGTACATGTTTTTGAGCAATAGTAACCATCATACAAGGTTCATGTAACACTACATGCACTAAAACTACATCATGTATTTACTAACCAAATTGGAAAAGAAAATGACAGTTGTAAATCATCATGACTGACCATAGCAGCATTTATTACAGAAACAACAGATCAGGAGCTCTGAAATAATAAGTGGTAACAGACTAACAGTAAAGAAGGGTCCTGGCCTCTAAACTGACCTGATAGCATTTCTGAAAATCGGGTGATTGAGCATTGGAGGATATACAATGCTCTCGATTGATGCAGTCAACATTTCCATTGCAACTTAAGGGTGCTGATGCACCAGAGTAGTTGCTATATTGGGAGGTTGGAGTGTTCATATCATTTGCAAGGGTTGTATCAGTTGCTAGTCTAGTTGGGGATCCATTGCAACTTAAGGGAGCTGACACACCAGAGTAGTTGCTACATTGGGAGATTGAAGTGCTCATGTCATCATATGTAAGGGCAGAAATGAGCTCTTGCAGCACAGGTCCGGTCAATTTTCCTGAAGGTGACGACATGCCAAGCTCATTGATTTTTGCTTTCACCAGCCTGCTAAATTCATCTTTCTCAGAAGTAGACAGAACAGAAGGTGAAGCTTCCATACATCCTTTTTCAGGAGCCGGCACTCGTGTCCGAGTTGTATCAGGTGCTAGTCTGCTTGGGGATCCACTCTTCGATAGATTGCTCCGCGACGAAGCTCTGGCCACTGGCTTTGTAGATGATTTAGAAGTAAATGCAGCAGCATTTCTGTCATCTATGTTACTGATTGCTCTATCATGCCCCACCTTCCTCCCTGACCCCCTTTTATGCGCAGATCCATTGTTTGAAATCCTACCTGCGGATGCTAATCCATTTTGGCTGTTCCAATCCCTGCGGGTCGTGCTCCCTTGTCCAGTGATCGATGCCACGATCTCTCTTCTTTGACCAGAACCACCGTATGCAACCTTCCTAGTAGCAGACACCAATTCACGAGCGCGTCCAGCTGGGCGCGTGGAATGAGCCAAGCCCCCAGACTCTGTAATCCCAGAAACCTCCGGCCGAGTAGGTGTTGCCCGTTTGCGCAACAACCTCTCGTCTCCAGTTTGAACGGCAGCACCGCTCGATCTAACCCTGGCACAAGTGCGCATTACCTCATTTCTTACTATGCTCTCCTTGTGCTTGGCATCCACATCAGAAGAGGTCCGTCTACTCCTGTTCCCATCACCAAAATCCATTGTAGGCAACACCACCGTGCTGGTACTGAACGCTGCATCGGCATTGTTGCTGGAACAATGGCCGTGCCTACGCGACCCAGCACCAGCAGCGGTGTCGCAATCTGTCTCCGCAGGAAGACGAGGAGGAGGCTGTAGTACCTGTACCCGTGCGGAACGCTCCTGTAGGGGCAAGCAGTCCGAGCGAGATAGGAAGTCGTCGGCCATTCCCGGCGAGCCTTGAAGCAAGGCTGCGGCGTGACCATCCTCCTTGCGGCGGTGCTGCGGGGAAGAGCAAGCGTACGCGAGTGCCAGCCTGGCGCCAGCGCGCGCGCCCGGGTCCAGCAGCTTGGCCGCGGCCGCGTGCACGAGCCGGGCCCGCCTCGGGCTCCGCGCCGGCAGGTCGGCCCCGTGGTGGCTCCTCCCCGTCGGCGCTGGCGCGAGCGCTGGAGGGCGACGGCTCCGGGTCGTCGTGGGCAGCACCAGCACGACCGCTGCCGAGTCGGCGCCGGCGCCGGCGCCGTCCGCGCGCGACGCCTCCACCTTCCTCTGCTTCTGCGGCCTCGGCGGCGGAGCGGTGGCGGTGGCGGGCCAGGACTCGAGGCCCATGAGGCGCGCGACGACGCCCGGGGCGGGCCCATCGGCCGAAGGGTGCGGCGCCGTAGGCTGCGGCGTCGTTGGGGAAGCTGCAGGAGGCGGGCACGGAAGCCTGTGGCGTGGAGAGGAGGAGGAGGAGCGGAGGGAGGCCGGGAGGAGGCGGCGTGGGGAGAAGAGCCTGCGCTTGCGGGCGAGGCGACGGTGCCAGTCGAGGAGGTGGAAGAGCACGCCACCCGTGCAGCCGCCGCCGGGGAACGGCGGCGGCTTCTTCTCCACTATGGCGAGGCTCGTCATCCCTCCAGACTCTCCTCCTCGACTGCTGCCCAGTCGGCCTCCCGTCTCCGTGCCAGGCCGTGACACTCAACTCGGCCTTTACCCGACCCGTGCTTCGATCCGGGAGCTGAAAGGTGTAGTGGCTGGCACGCAACGGCAGCTAGCTCCTCTGCCTGCCTCCGCTCTTCCTCCAATCCACGCCGGCACGCGCCGCGAGGAGGAAGGTCCAGCGAGGCAACAGTGTCGAGCGAGAAGAGAAGGTGGCGTGGCGCCTGGCGACGCCGGTCTGTTCACGGAGGCAGCGGTAGAGGATGACAGGTGGGGCTCTGTCTAGTGTGGGCACGGGTGTCAGACTCTCAGTGAGAGGAGGTAGCACGGAAGAGGAGAACGCGTCGCGAGGAAGCCAATGAGCAAGGAAGAAGCAAGCAACCTTCTCTGGTGGCGCAGGTCACGCGACGCGAAGCGGAGGAAGAAGCGAGGACCGACGATGGCCGATGGGCGTGGAAATAGGGCAGCCGAGTAGAGAGAGCACAGTAAAATGGTAACCGCTGCTTCGGTGTGCCCGTGTGTGTACCAACAGACAGGTTGGGCCTATCGTGCAAAGAGTGGGGGATCAGAGCTCAGAGGAGGCAGCCTTCTCCGTTGCTTTGCCGCCTGCTTGGCCTTTCTTTGTGCCGGCGGGAGCGGAGGCGGTGGCCCAAAACTCAAACCTGCTACATACGGAGTATAAGATACTGATAGAGTGGAGAAATTTGTGGCTTTTCAGTTTCCTTTAGATTTTCTTTTCTCAGTATTATGGTATGTGTAGTGGCCAGTCAAAAGCTGAAAAACATACTACTACAAGAGTCCCGAAAAGCAACAAAAAGTCGAAGAAAATTTTTAAAAAAATTATCCATGAATGGGCGGAAAAAGGGGTCAATGTCGGACCACCGACAGGGGCACAAACTCGTTTGTCTCTCCATGACTATCACGACGTGCCTGTTCGGCTTACTGGCCCGTCTTTGTGAGAGAGATTAATTTTGTTAATTTGGCACCGACGCCGATCTTTGGAGAAAAAATATCGGCCGACCCACTACCGATAAGCCAAGCGAACAGGGCCGTAGTCATGCTAAATCATGGCGCTGTGATGTGATCCGCTGTGTTTTTCATGCGTACTGGTACCGTTGTCTGTAGCAACGGCGACGGGATACGGACAAGAACGTACGGTGTACTATGGGCATAGGAGAGTCGTCGCCGCGCCGAGAAGCGAGAAGAGCTCCGCCCTCTCTCCGCGTGTGTCTGGTCGTGGTCGACGGACGGATCCATCCACAGGAGGCGATTTGCGAGAAAAACGAGGAAGAAGACAAGTCGGGCAGGTGACAACACACTCGTGTCCTTTTCCTCGCTCTGACACTCGTGTCCGCCTGTGGCGCTGGCAGTGGCAGGCGCAGGCAGGGGAAGCGACTCCGTGATGCGGACGGACGCTGGCAGGGCCACGGGCCAACAGTGCCGGCGATCCGTCTACACCGGCAGAACAGGAACAGGATCCACACCGACGCACGTCGCCGACACCCTCCTCATCACCATCACAGTCACTCACAGCAGCACAATCTGTTCTCGGTTCTCGCAGCTGCACCCACGGGCGTGCCCAGTGACCCAATCCCAGAAGAGTCGCCAGCAGGTTGCGCCTTCGGCAAGCAAATGTTTCCATTGTGCTTTCTCTGTGCTCCCTCTCAGGTCGATCCGATCGGGATGTGCATATGGGAATCTGCGATCGCAGTTATTCTACTCACCACAAATAATAATAATAATAATAATAATAATATATGTTTAATTGCTTTACAAATTGTTACTTGTCGAGAAGATAGACTTTTTAAATCACACTGTTTGCTTAAAATTATTAGGCGACTCAGTGTTTTTCTCATAATAAAAGCAGCATCAACATTAGTCGGCTTAACAGCCCATAAACCATGAGACATATTTCTAGTACTGCCCTGATCAATCATAGATAAAAAAAATGGGGCAATTGACGCGGCGTTACAAATAATATGTAAGTCGGGGACACGAAGTAAACATAGGTTATTACAAATAATATGTAAGAACTTGTTTCAGGTGAACAGTCCATAGACTAACAGTATTAGGATAATGTAACTGATGATTAGCGCGCTACTTGGAGTAGACCGTACTAGCGCTAGCCCTTTGCTCGAACGGATCCATGATGCGCGCGTCATGATCTGCAAATCATCTTTCCTTTTTTTTGAATTTTAGGGTCGAGCCCCCGTCTATTAGCAAAACCAACAGACAAGATTCAGTTATTACAGCGTTTTGATGGCACTGCCATCGTAGCCTCAGGCTACACCGCGCGACTGACACCCCAGCCGGCTGGAACACACAAAGAGTTTGAGTACCAGGATTCAACTTAAGGATTACATCAACTATTTATTAAAAGCTCTCTCAGAGATATGCTCTATTGCCTTCTTTTGTTCTTCAGTTTGCCAGCACTCGGAAAGCAAAGATCGCCCCCCCGTCTTCCACAGCAAACTTGGATCGTCTTCTGAGATGGCTAAGGCAGCCAGAGCACTTGAGAAGCTTGTAGCTTGAGCTCCATCACTTTCTCCAGCAGATTCTCCTTCTTGCCCTCCGGACAAATGACTGACCATCTTTGTGTAGTTAAAGCTATCCTGTGGAGCAGCATAGCCATGCCTGTCCACTGATTCCTCTGAAAACACAAATCATTTCTCATTTTCCATAGGCACCAAATAGCTGAAGAAGAAAACATATTCAAGATCCCATTTCTTTTATTGCTAAGCCGAGTTTACCCGTAGTAATCAATAGAATCACCAAGTTGAATCTTAAAAAGACTTCCTATATGCAACCACATTTGCTTTGCTACAAAGACATTAAAAAAAAAAGGTGATTCACAGATTCTAATTCATTACACAAAAGACAAAGTTGGATCTTGAATTTTTCTTCTTTTCTCTAGATTATCTCTAGTTAGAATCTTGTTTTTACTTAAAAGCCAAAGAAAACACTGTACTCTTGGAGGGATTTTAAGATCCCAGATAGCTGAAGAAAACATAGGCAGAATGCCTCTAAAGTTGACTACTTTATACAAAGATTGAACACTATAAATGCCATTCGAGGTAAACTTCCAAACTAGAGAGTCTTCCTCCTCGGTTAGCTGTATAGTTGAGGCTATTTGAAAAGACTTCATTCCACAATTCTAGCATTTGGACATCCGCTTTGTTCTCTTGAAAGTACATTTTAGAGACCGGTCCATCCCAAAGATTAGCTAACGATTTATTTTTTTCTCATTGACCCATCTATAGATTTTCAAAGATTGTACGCCTAAACTGGAATTACCAACCCAGATTATCTTCCCAAAACCTTACTTTTTCCCCATTCCCAATGCACCACTTATAGCCCATCTTGGCAGCTTGAGTCTGCCCACATGAAACCCTTAAAAAAAAGGAGAAGCCCCTCTTTGGATTTGTTTGAAAGATGTTAACCTTTTTGGTTCTATATTTGAAGTCAATCATCTCTTTCCACAATTTATCTTTATCCTGTTCATATCTTCTTAGCCAAGAAGCTAACAGGCAGATGTTCAGATCTCTTAGGTTTGGGATCCCTAGACCCCCATACTCTTTTTTCATGGCTACTAGATCCCAATTTGCTAAGTGATACTTATGGGCCTCCTCAAGTATCATTCCAAAGACAATTGCCCATTTGAGAATTGAGAATTTTTATAGCCCATTTTGGGAACTTAAGAAAAGAAAGTAAATAGATGGGAATGCTAGCTAAACGAGGTTTTAATAAGTTGAGCTCGGCGGCTAGAGATAGAAGTTTTCCTCTCCAACCTGCAATTACGTTTAAGAGCTTATCTACCAAAGGTTGTAGATCCTCTCTAGTTAACTTTTTATAGTGTAAAGGAACCCCCAAATATTTAGGGGAAAGTCACCTAAGGGACAGTTAAACAGGTCTGCAGACTAATTTGATTTCCTCCTCTTCCAAATTCAAGGTAACTAACTCACTCTTATGGAAATTGATTCTCATTCCTGAAATTTGTTCAAACCACATGAGAATTTGTTTGAGGTTTGTAAGATTTTTTGGATCTGCATTAGAGAACAAAATAGTATCAATGCGCATATTGCAGAGATACAATTCCACCCATTCTAAAATACATCAAGGCTCCTTGAATAAGACCTCCATTAATACCCTTTTCTAACATAGCAAATAAAAGCATCACCTACCAAATTGAACAAAATGGGTGACAGAGGGTCCCCTTGTCTCAGCCCTTTTCCCTGTTTTAAAAGTAGGGCTTTCCTCCCCATTAACTAGGATGCTAATGGAACCACCGTAACTAATTGTCTAATCCGGTTGGTCCATTTATTTGAAAAAAAACCTCTAGTCTGAAGCACTTCAAAGAGAAACTCCCAATTAACTCTATCGTATGCCTTTTAAGTAGTCTAGTTTAAGAATAACACCTTTTTCCTTCTTGGTAGCAATATCGTGTACTAGCTCATGGGTCGTGACTACACTTTCTAGGATGTATCTTCCTTTTATAAAGGCGTTTTGGTTAGTAGCCACTAACCTTTTTGCTACTATTCCTAACCTATTTGTCAAAAGCTTTTGAAAACATCTTGTAGCTACAATTTAAAAGACTAATAGGTGCGAGCTGTTTCATGTTACAAGCATCTTCTACTTTTGGAATTAAAGTAACAAGGGCAAAATTAAGCCTATGAATATCTAAAGTGCCATTATAGAAATCTCTAAACATAGCTTCTATGTCACCTTTAACTATATTCCAGAATTTTTTGGTAAAAAGGAAAGATAATCCATCAGTCCGGGGAGAACCTTACGGGTAGCAACTAGATCTGACTAGTTTAATTTCCTCCTCCGTGAAAGGAGCAAGAAGGAAGTCATTTTCCACGAAGTTACTTTCTGATCCTCTCTCCAAAAAATTGTCTTCTAATCTAACACATCCTCTATCTTCTTTAGCAAAAAGAGTTTTGTAGTAATCAACGACTACTTTCATCATACCACATTGGTGCGTGACATGACCGGTGGGGGTTTCTAAATAGTCTATCCTTTTTTGTCTACTTCTATAGTTAGCTACAAACATAGAAATAGGCCGTATTTCTATCTCCTTCTTTAATATCTCTCTCTCTAGATCTTTGTCTAATCTTAATCTCTTCAATTCTCCGATTTTGTCCAACTCACCTTCCAAAGTCCTAAGCCTAGCCCATTCGGTTGCATCTAGGTTCCTAGATTCACCCAAACTTATCTAATTCATTATACTCTTGGGATAATTTGGCCTTAGTTTTATTTAAAAGAGCCACTTGATTTGAGGCCCACCCCCTAACCAACCTTCTAAAGGTTCTAACTCTGAACTGCCAAATCTCAATGGGATTGGTATTTGAGCGAAGGAATGGACCAAGCTTTCTCCACTATTTCTCTAAAAAGACTCTTCCTGTAGCCACCACTTTTCAAATCTAAATCTTTTCTTACCATAAAACATATTATCCCCCAATTCTAATAATAAGGGGTTATGATCACTAGGGATTCTATCCGGGCCTTTCATCCTAGTTAGTGGAAAAGCTACTTCAAAGTCGGTAGAGATAAAGATCCTGTCAATCCTAGCCATGATCAAGTTTTCTTGGTTATTTGTCCAAGTGAATTTTCTATTCTTAAGCTCTACTTCTATCAAACCCCACTTATTAATCCAATCATTAAAAGCATCAACCCATTTGAAATTGACCAGAAAATTACTCTTGTCCTCTATTTTTCTAACTAGGTTAAAATCACCTCCTAGGATCATGGGACCTTGCCAAGATTCCATGACTTTATGAAGTTCATCTATACATTTTTTGTTTGGTTTCCTCATAAGGAGACCCATAGACTGTGACTACCTTAAAAGAGAAACCCGACTTTTTAACAGTAAGCATAACACTAAGAGAATACTCTAAGGTATCACCTAGAACTAGATTAAAGATATCAGCATTTGCTCCAAAGAGAATGCCTCCAGCTGAACCTTTTGCTCTTAAGGAGCACCAATTAAATCTGGTGTTTCCAGTTAGAGCTCTAAGTAAACTGATAGGATAAACACTTTTCTTAGTTTCTGAGATCCCCACAAAGTCTATGTGATTCTCTCTAATCTTTGTACCTAGAGCTTGCACTCTACCAGTTTGTCCCAGACCTCTAATATTCCAGAAAAGACCTTTCATTTTTTAACCTTTTTGTTTTTCCTACCTCTCCTAACTTCAGTCCATTCTCTTTCTTTCTCTATAACAGCAGAGCCCTGCTTATTGTCTTTAATAGGTGTTGATGTGTTTCCACCCATCAACTCCTTCTCATTTACTTTACTAGCAACATCTACCTCAGCAGCTATTTTTGCAGCTTCAGCTTTATCTAACTCTATCTTTTTTCTATTCTTCTCTTTAATTCCTTTCTCATAGTCTACTATCCTTTGATTATCTAACTGGACTATGCTATCTAACATTTCTAAGGGTAAAGGATTTCCATCCTTAGTAGTGATACCCACTACAGAAGCAATATTACTGAGAGTAGAAGAATTAATAGTGCATTGGTTTTTTGAGTGCTTACCCTGCACCTCCAGATTATGGATCAAATCATCTTTCCTTAATTAATTTCTTTTTGTTTTGAGTTGCACCGCCACCCAACCAACCGGCATGGCTTCATGGCTAGTACTGTATGATGGGATGGTGGTGATGACCCGGCCCCGAACGATTATAATTTGCATATCTCATCCTTTTGACCAGTCAATTAACCTCATATATTTAATTAAACATATAAATATATAACTAATATCTAGCATGAAATATATTTTTACCTATTTTTTTGTCCACCTCTTAATTCATTTGATTTGATCTTATGCGATCTTAATGCTTTACTCCGCGCAACCTTCTCCATCTCAGTTTTTCCTTGACTGCCGCCCGGGTTCGATCATGCTTGGGATCGAACTTGGATGTCTCACCTAGGATTTATTGCCAAAACTAAATTTGAAAATCTTGGTCGGGTGTGTGTATAAAACTATGTTAGACCTTGAACAAGAGACTTCATGACTCCAAAAAACTTGCACGTCACCTCGCAAATCGACAACAAGAATAAATTAGGGATCCTTTGGATAATTTAGCGCTTCTTGCGGCGGCTTTTGGCGTCAAAGTACAGAGATATACTGTGGCGGGGCCGCGAGGCCCGCGACACACCGCAATTGCCGCTTCCAACCAAACGCACGCCAAAAATGCACCGCAGGCGGCGCTGCGCGGCGAAGGTAGTGCTACGAACCAAACGCGCCCTGCACACTTGAAGGACAATGCTATTTTTGAAGGGTAATGTTATTGTTTGACAAGAACTCTCCTCTCGCAATACATTTGCAAGAACAGCATTGGCAACAACGTTGTTGTACTCACAAAACTATTCATTCTAGTAATTGATGGTATTGCTCACGACTGATAGTCTGATACACTTGACTCAATTCGCAGTCCAACTATCTGTAGGACCAAGTCGAATGAAAATTTCTGGTGACCTTCCAAGGTTTCCATCCCAAATGCAAAACCACCAAGACCAAATGAATTGCATCTACCAGGACGATGGGCTTCTTTCATACTTCTGAAGATTCATTCAAACTAAAGCTGAGGTTTCTCATGTACCACAACTATTGTGCCAAGTCTATCAACCGATAGCCTGAGATAACCCTGTAACCATGAACAGAAAAATAAATTAATAATATACAGCTTCTACAAACAATGTTAGTATGCAATATTCAACATTATAAATAAAAGTGGTTAAACATAAAAATTAAACAGATTGAATTTCTTGCTGCATCGGTACAGTTTCCATTATTTCAGACAAGTTTCTGTAGCGAATTCAACTGTATGGAGTCAATAAAGCAAAAGAAATTAATCTTCATTCTTCACTAGTAGGACCCAGTCAAGTTTATGGATCAAGACAATCAATTTTGATAGCCATCAGCAAGTCCATTATCCAAGGTCCTCTAGCATTTATACTTTCCATGTAAAAGCCATGACAGAAGATCCATTTTATGTACTTTTATTAGGTTTGTTAATTGAGTGTAGCATATACCACAGTTAAGTGTATCCCCATTTTCCTTTGTTTTGAAACCAGGATTCCTTGTATGATTTCATCCATGTTTTTCAAACCATTGACTACATTATTTGAAAAGTCTAGCAGCTCATCTCTATTTGAGATACCCCACTCACTTATTGCAATTCAGAATTAAATTATTATATTGTTGATATATTTGCAATGAACATATCCAAAAGTTCTTCTCTCCAGCCTCCCTCCTCCCTTTATTAGAGTATTCAAAACCATACCACAACAACAACAACAACATAGCCTTTTTTGTCCCAAGCATTCAAAATCATACCATAACACTTTATTCATTCTTTTTTCCTTCTAATCTGAATTAGAATTTCATTTTCTATGATTTTATTTTTTATCTTCTCCTTTGTAAACTATCTATCCTTAAAATATTATCAAATAAAGAAAAAATTATACTAGATAAATAATCAAACAGATATATAACCTTATGAACTATGCATCATGCACCTATATATATGTAAAGCAAGATACAGCTTGCACTGAGGTTAAATCATTCCACCAAACATTAACACTGCTACAGCTTAATGATACGCCAATGATAGAACAAATAATCGCTGTTAAACCATATGTGAAATGAGTGCATATTGGAAAGACGAGCAATTTTATCCTGGAATGATAAGATTAACCTCAATCATAGGATGGCGACCGCGACAACAGATGAGTAGTAGTGTGCCTCTAGCTCCTTGAGGCTAGCTGCTGCCTCCTGCCCAATCCTCTCCAGCATTCTTTCAGTTCCCTCAGCTTGCTGACCCAGCACTTCAATTCTCCTATCCACATTCTCATTCAATGAAGCAAGCCCAGAAAAGATGGCTGTCCTCTTAAGTTCCGACACTAATTTCAACAGAGAGTCTGCTGAATGTACCTAAACAGAATAAAGACATAAGGGAATATAAGAAATATTTAAGTTCAAGAGTTGATGCATGATTCTTCTTACCATTTTGATCAAATTCTAGAGTTGTGCTATAGGTAAATAACTAACTGTGCATGTCAGAGACAACTAATCAAAACATCACTTTCCCCTATAGCATATGGACCAGGGGACATGGTTATCCACCTGTCTTCCATGACCACTTTGTCTATAGTGACCTAACTAGGGTCACTTCTAATAAGGTAAACTTCTCTTCTTGTCATGTCTATAAACTGTGTCTATTGTCTATCATGGAACATAGGCTCTAAATGCATGATTATAAATGAAATCCAGGTTCCCATGTCCCCAAGAATACCCAGGCTTATCTTTCTGAGATAGTGCTATGTACATCTACACTTCTCCAGTTATACATAATCAGATCTTGCTTCTACCCAACTGGTCCCTGTTTCAATAATACCCTTATTAATTAATCTCGCTCCTTCATTTTCATTTGGGCGATACCACAACCCCATGGCAGGTCACACCTATAATAGTATCATATTTTGCACAACATATCACCATGGAGTATCCAATGCTATTACAGACAGACATCTATCTTAGCATATTACTTCCACTGATCGGAGACTTTTTAAAATTTTGAGTAGCAATATTTATACAGATATATTACCTTAAACATAAGATAGTTATACATATCATTAAATATTCTTTAGTTTTTATAATGCTGTCAATCTATACAAGACTTTAGATATTGATGGTCAAAGCTAAAAGAGTTTGACTTAGGACAAACCTAGAAGGACCAATATTTCACCGATCAGAGGAAGCATATCCTTTATGATTCTACAGCCTGGCTTATCTCAAGCAGTCAAGCTATAGTAAGATTGCGTTACCCAACAGCTTCTATGTTGTCCATTAAATTAACTAGATTGGAGTTAAGTTGAGCTTATCAGAACTTAAAATCTAGAAGAACCTCATGCATTATTTTTTTATAGTATGCTTGGAACAAATGTGCAGCCTTCTAGCTTCCCATGCCCCAGCACAATCACAAAAGTAAAGCGAAAGCAATATTTCCAGATACAAAAGAGGAAGCAATAATCTGTTGCTTTTATATAAGAATCAGACCATGCAATTTACTTATCTCTCCTCTAACCCCAATTTTGGGGCACTGCAGAAGTAGAACAATCACAATATTATACACCAAAACGGCTTAGAAACCACGGTACAGATTTTTTTTAGTGTAAAATATCCTCGCTCCAAAAATTTTGATTATATGTATCTAACAAAACAACTAACTTAGGGATGCCTGATTCAAACACACTTTCAGAATCAAATCCGCTAACAGTTGGTGGGCAGCGAGCAGGGTCCATACCATGCGGGCGGCGCGCATCTCCATCTGAAAGGCCTCCTGCGAGTTGCGCACTGGCGGATCGTTGACCTATCAACCATGACATTCCGAGCTAGGGTTAGTCCGGAGTGCTTCAGGCTGCCGGATTCGAGGGAGGGGAAGGAGAGCGCAGGGACGTACTCGGGCGATGTTGATGAGGGAGGAGAAATTGTCGACGAGGCTGGAGACGTCCGCGTCCGCCTTCTGCAGCAGCGACTTCTGCTTCTGCACCGCGGCCGCCGCCGCCGCCGCCGTCGGGCCTGGGGCCGAGCCGGGACCGCCGCCTGCTTTGCTCATCGCGGGTGACTGCCGCTTTGACCTCTGTGTGGGCTGCACGCGAGAGGTCGACCTCCGTCACCTTCCTCAGAGGTGGTGCACCACAAGCCCAGGGACCGAAACAGAGGTCGCGACACGCGAGGTCGAGAGACGGCAGCGCGGACGAGGTCCAAAGACAGCGGCGTAGAGTGGAGTAGCTAGGTCGGGTTGGGACGGAGTTGGGAGTCCCAGGCGGGGAGGTGGACGGCGCGGCCAGAGAGCCACCGGGACGGCGAGGAGTCGTCGTCGTCGTCGGGTCGGGGACAGGGCGAAGCCGCGCGCTACTCGCAATGTGGAGACGACGGGATGTGCGGGGATGGCCGGACGGGGGATGGGAAACCGGGATGGGTTATGATGGGCCCGTTTGGATACTGGGATACATTTCCCACCGGGTTACGACCCGGATACATCTCCGCTGCAAAGGGTTGCGGCTCACAAGGTTTAGGGTTTTCTCCTTGCGCCGCCCACTTCCGCCGCCCCACGCGCCCAATCCCTCCTCCCTTCACCATCTCGGGCGACCGCGGGCGGAAGATGGCGACTATAGTGAACACGACGGAGGAGGAGCCGATGCTGGCCGTGGTCCGCTTCACCGCCGAGCTCGCCTGGGCCGACGCGGGCCCGGAGGTCGCCGACCCCGAGGTTACCCGCCTTTGCCTCGAGGCGCAGGAGCACATCCTCGCGGGGCGATGGCTCGACATGGCCTCCCTCATGCTCGCCTCCGCCGACCTGCTCCTCACCTCCCCGTCGCGCGTCGCGGACAAAGGTAACGGAGGAATCGATGTGAAGCATCTCGGTTGCTTGGGTTTCGTCAGCTCAGATTTCGCTCTTTTCGTCTTAGGGCCCGTTTGAAACCTTGGAATTGATTTCGTTGTAGTTTAGGCACATATTTGAGCTACCTATATACTTGGAATGGAATGGAATGTATGTAATTGAGTTGGAGAGTGTAAACATAATGCTGATCTATTCCATTCAATTCCCATCTCCCACCCTATGAATTTGAGATTTGAGATGGGCTAAGTGAACTTTGCCGAATAGCCTAGTTTATTATAGAGATTTCAATTCCTCCAAATGAAGGGATCCTTTATCTCAGTTGCTCGAATGTGGTGTATGTACCCTGGCTTTGGCGTGTGCTGGGTGAGGCGAATTTCGTTTACAAACTCTGCTGTATTGGTTGACATGGTCTTTTATATGCTAATAAAAGACCGGAAATCTGCCCTTGAATGAACTCTAAAAAATGTTATGTGCTTGAGCCTTGAACTCTGCTTTTGCAGATTTGGAGTGCGTTCTCTCCGTCATCTGCAGCCTTGTCACCAAGGCAGTTTCCGAGGACCAGGCACTGCAGATCACCAACCTCATCTGCGGCAAGCTCACCCAGCAGCCCGGCGACAAGCCAGCGTTGCGCCTCAAAGTGTAAGCAACAAACGTTAGCAGAGAATTCAAAGGGGTTTTGCTTAGACCTGTTCCCAATGTCTGTGTATCTATGTAGTCTTTTCAGCTTATACAATCTTCTTCCAAGCCCCTACGGCAAGGCATTTGTTTACAAGAAGGCTCTTGAGCTCGCCACGGCTGGAAAAGCTGCCGAGTACATCATTCCATCTTTCAAGAACATCGACAACTTTGTCAGTGAGTGGGGTATTGGCAATTTGGAGCAGAGGGAGCTATACCTTGCTATCACAAGCATCCTCAAAGACCAAAAAGGGGTGCGACATGCATGACTGACTCTTTAAGGCTTGTCATCAAGCTCCTGTCTATTGCTACCTGGCTTGGTTTTGCACTGATACAATTCAACCATTTTCTCTTATAATTGACAGCATGACTAAGGGAGTACTACAACTTTCTCAACAAGTACCTTGCCACATTCAAAGGGTCAGATGATGAATCAGCTACAATTGGTGATGCAAAGGAAGAGGCCGTTGCGGTGATCATTGAGTTTGTCAAATCGTCTAATCTCTTTCAGGTGCTTGTTTTACTCCTGTCCATGCATCTGTAATATTGATTCTTTGAGAAAAAAAAAAAATCAAGGTATATAATCCTCAGAAGGATAATTTTTCCCCTTAGCTGTTCATTAGTACCTTCTTGAAATAAAGGATGTTATTCTTACATCATTAATCCAAATTTGTATCTTCTCAGGCCTGAGCTTGTGTGATTATAAATTGGCAGAGTTGACATGGGGGGGTGTCCTTAGTTCTTTTTTTTTCTTTTTATTGTCTTGCTTAGATAGATGACCATCAGACCATGTATGTTTCCAACTCAACCAACTTCTCTTCCATAATGTCAATCTCTTGTATGTATGCCAATAATAACTGTGAATACTGAATATATGTAGTTGTTTCAAATTTTGATCTTGACAATCCATGAATGTGGTCTAGTCACATCGTAAAATCCTTTAGTAGTTTTTGTTCCAATCAGCATGCTTGATTGATGGAACTTTCTTGTAATTGCAGTGTGATTTGCTCAATATGCCAGCTGTTTCACAGCTTGAGAAGGACGAAAAGTATCAGTTGGTTTATGAGCTTCTAAAGATATTCCTTACTAAGAGGCTCGATTCCTACTTGGAGTTTCAGACTGCAAACTCTGCCTTGCTGAAAGATTATGGTATCTTCTCTGCGAGACCAGTGCCTATGTTTTTCCCTCTTGTAAACTCAAATATCTTGTACATCTTGGTTTCATTTCTTTGACTTTTGATGAACAATCGACAGGACTCGTCCATGAGGAGTGCGTAACCAAGATGCGCCTCATGTCTTTGCTCGATCTGAGTAGCCGTTGCTCTGGCGAAATCCCCTATTCTGCAATCACTGGTGAACTTAGGGTAAATTGTCCATTTTCACCTGCTGTTCATTCAATCAAATAGCTTTTGTTAACCTTTCTGGAATTTTTTATTAACTTTTTGTAATGCCTCGTTAGATCAATGATGATGAGGTGGAGCAATGGATTGTGAAGGCAATTGCATCCAAGATATTGGATTGCAAGGTTGACCAGCTTAACCAGACTGTCATTGTCAGGTATTCATGTTGCTAAGACTTAGCAGACTATCTTTGTCTTCTAGCAGTGGATCCAGTTTCTTTGTTGATTTGATGTTATGTTGTGCCATGTAAATTTTAGTTGGCATACGGGGAGCATCAAGGGGTCCTTGACAGTTAAATACAGCAGTAACAGAACCAGCCAACTGAACAGATTAAGTTGTGGTATCAGAAGTCGAATCATAAAAGGGCAAACAGAAACATGGGGCAACTGTAGCTGTACAAATAAGTGAATTCTTCCATCAATTTGTCCATAGGATGATGACGATACAAATAGAGAATATATATAAACATTTTATCTTCTACTAGACATGTTGGGTGTTCAATTTAGTTAACTCCACGTATGACTTTTTTAAAAGTAAATTCTCACACCGAATAAGGTAGTGCAAAACTAATTTGCAATATGATATTCCTTACAAAACTAATCAATAGTATCCTTACCTTTTTTTCTTATTGAAACTAATATATTCAAATTTTATTTCCACCACACTATAGTTGAACCATCTACATCTTTGACATTTCCATATATTACCAAGAAAATGAGTCAAAAGAGATCAATCCAGATGCATGCAGAACTGGAATATGATATTTACTCCCTCCGTTTTACTTTGTTTATCCATAGCATTTGAGAGACAATATTCCATATTGTTTGTCATAGAAGATATTGTTATTAAATACTTCCACATGGTTTGGTCTATGGTATGGTGTGCTATGGACAAATATAGTGAACATAAGAAGTACAAGAGATAGAGCGAGTACCAGAGAGAGGGAGGGAGAGGAGTGGGAGAGAGAGGGAGAGATAGAATGTCAATACCGGGAACATAATAGGTTTCATTTTCACTGTCCTTATAAGTGCATTAACTTCAACTTATGGAACCTGAAAATAGAATAAAAGTTACCAAAAGATGTAAGCATTGCTTTTTAGGGAACTCTGTATATGAGATGACACTGTGTATGCAATTAGAACAGTTTATGGTACCTGGCACATTAGATGAAGCTCTCCATCCTCAGGATTTAGTTTTAGATCTCCAGAAGCTTCAACTGGAGCGTCACCAAACCACCCACTTGCATTGTGCAGAAATACTCTTTGACCACGAAATTTGCCACTATATCCTGAATATATTCAGGATTATTATTGAAGGGTGGTAACTACACACTTGCAACGTTTCCAGCACTAGCATTTCCAAAGACTTTATTCCATTGTTTACATGGGTTTAAATGTAAACATACAGAAAATGATGATGGGGCATCCAATATCTGAAAAGCTAGACCTTTCACATCAAGCTGACCATGAATGCTTGGAAAACTGGCACCCTTTGACATACAAATATGCACCTGTAAACCAAATGGTCAAGCATAAGAAAGCTTCATGAGAGGTTGGTGTCTTGGTGTGGCTAACAGTAAACCCCATTAAGTTCAACCACTCATGCAGAGCATGTGAGAAGTCACATCTCCACTTGTTTTAAAAAAATAAGAACATGTAACAATGCAAGCAGTGCAAAAGGACATGTAAGAGATCATGCTTAGCAAAGTACCTCACCGATAGCTCTTCCTTTGTGCCAAACAATAGGTATTTCTAAAATTCTTTCAGACAGCTGCACACGAGAACTCCTTTTGAACACAGAAACTAAACTTTCAATATCATTTTCTGTTAAGCAGAGATAATTCGATAATAAAACTATGGTAAACAGAAATAATAAAAGCAGTATCATTACCGGAGCAAATGCGTCGACTACATTGAGATTAGCATGCCATGTTTCCTCAGCTATGTCAACAAATACATCTGTAGAAAGATGACCCCTTCCTTGAGAAGATCAGTCTTGCAATTCCCATTTACATGCGTGTGTACATGATTATAATTAATACATCTTTGTCTTTTAGCAGTAGATCAAGTTTATTTGTTGGTTTGGTTGTATGTTGTTATTTTGGTTAATTTATGTTGTGCCATGTAAATTTTAGTCGGCATACGGAGAGGATCTTCGAATGGCACAGTGGCATGGTTTGCGCACAAAGCTTGGAGTTTGGAGGGTAACCTCTTGATTCACATCGAGTTTACTACTTGATTTAGGCTTGTAATCTACAGAGCCTACTATGGTGCTTTGGCCTGGTAATGTACACTGTTCTTCTGATTGAGATTTCTTGGAAAACTATGATCCAGGGAAACATTGCCAGTGCTATCAACACAATACAAGCTAACAAAGTCACTGAAGAAGGGACACAAGGGATGCAAGGCTTGATGATCCGCTGATTTGAGGCAGGTCTGTGAATTGAGATTATAGCGTGAGAGATTAGAAGAGCAATCTTTTTGTATGAGACAAATTGATTTACTTAGATCCTGTGACTGTGCTGGATAGATCTTAAGCATGCTAAGCAGTATCGTTGTTCCTTGTATTTGGTCAGGCAGTCGTGCAGTACAAGGCTCATACCAAATTTTTCCACATAATGCAGTCTGTCCTGATAAATTTCCTTCACTGATATTTTTGGTACTGCAATTTTTGATCATTCATGTTTATCAGACCATGTTGTGATATCCTTGTAGCCTCAGATGGTTGGACTTGTGCACGAACAGTATTGTTCTATCTTCGGCTGGCAAAATTTACATCATTGCATATCACTGGAAGAAAATTTCGGCACTAACCCACCCTGATCTCTGGTCGTCCGATTAATCGCGATTAGTCGTCCTAGTCGGTCACGGGGCTCGATTAGGCGCCCTCGACCCGACCAGCTCGACCAGAAACCTGGTCGTCCGATTAGTTGTCGACTAGTCGCGATTAATCGCTCGACAAGTCAATTTGGACGACCAGGTTTCTGTTTTTGGGCCTGTTTTGCATGTGGGCTGCTGGGCTTTGGCTTGGCCTGTTAGGGTTTAGGGGACAAAGGAGGCACCCAACTCTCCCCTGCCGCCGCAATTCACTCGTGATTTTCACGGCAAGATTTTCACGCGCGCGCGAGCTCTCTCTTCCCGTGCGGGATTACTCCCTTCCCGCCGCGGGATTTCCCCATCCCCGCGCGCCTTTCCTCTCTCTCTCATGCCTCTCTCTGTCAGTCACTACACTAGTGAAGTGCTGAGCAGCAGGGACGGGAGCTGCAGGTGCCTGTGAGGTGCTTGCCGCCGGTTTGCAGGATGAGCTACTCCGACTACGGTACGTGCCGGCGTTTCCCCTCTCTATCTTGCCTTCTTCGAATTGCTTTCTTCAATCCTCCCCCGACCCCTTCCCTCACTCTGCACTTGCTGCAGATGTGGACCGACAATCTGTTGGGTCAGATGCTACAGATGTGCAATCCCTCATTGACATTGCTATAGCAAAGCTACCTCTAGATCTACAAGCCCAATCTGTGGTCAAGAAGAGGAAGGCAAGATCACAAGACCCTGGATGGAAGTTTGGGTGGTGGGAAGATCCAACCAGTGTATATTAAGAGCTAAATATATAGTTATATATAGTATGCATCCTAAAATACCCTGGACGACCAGGTGGACGACCAGGCTCGACCAGGGCGATTAGTTTTCCTGGTCGACGATTAATCACGATTAATCGTCTGGTCGGTCCCCAGTCGACCAGAAATCATGGCTAACCCATGGTTTTATTGAATTTTATGACGAGTCCATGGTTTTATTGAATTTTATAATCTAATATGCAGAAGGCTTACATTTTTTTTAAATACCCATTTTGGTTTACGAACTGAAATATGAATGCAAAGTATGTTTCAGTTCCTCCAAAAATATACTACGTCTAATTATCAGCTACAAATCTACAATAATTACTTCACAGCTCATACATGAACAGAAATTCGGCACTTTTAAGTAGAGCAACAAATTTAGCACTTGAACAGAGTGGCCAATGCTTTTACTTTTATTGAAACTCCTGAATAATATGCAACTATGCAGGAGATTAAAACTTTTTTTATATATCGCCGTTTGGTTTGTGACTCAATGAATAATGTCTAAGCATCTATCTTTTTGGAGGTCTTTGATTCTCTTTGAGGTTTTCTTCTGTTTGTGTTTTTGTCATTCAGACGTCAGAGTGGAGTATATGGAAAGTACAAAGGTCATCAATAATTGCACATTTTTAATTGCTGTTGAAGAAAATGGAACAAAATTTTCTTCATCAGAGAACCGAGCAAAAACTTCTATAGTTCCATATGCAAGTCGGCCTCGCAAAAACATTAAGTATGTACATTTTTTGTCAGTCAAAACTTCAGAGAGTTGCTCTTCTTGATCCATCAAACCTCGATATATGATGCTGTTGTGTTTTGGCCAGGCTTGTGACTATCATGCTAGCCTTTAGGTAGATCATCAAAGGTGCAGAAATTCACAGTTTCAAAGGTGCAGAAATTCACAGTTTCAAAGGTGCAGAAATTCCTGTTAGTAATAGTTAGATAAGAGTAACTAATCTAAAAAGAACCAAGCAAAAGAGCTTCTATTAGCCAACCAAAAGCCTTTGATTATCAAAGATACCCATCCAAAAGAGCTTCTATTAGTAATAGTTAGATACGGGTAACTAATCTAAAAAAAACAAGATTATACATATGTACATTTCTCCAAAAAAAAAAAAAAAAAAAAGCAATCTGTACATTATTTGATCTTTCATTTGCTCTGACAAAACTCTGCAGTCTTCCAGCAAAGAATCATCTTTTGTTTGTGGTCCATTATTTTCTCTGTCTTCTGAAAAATCAACTCTTTCTTTTCTATTGTGGTTACCTATTCGTGTTGTGTTGAAGCAAGAGATCTCTCTCAGAATTTGATTCCACTTTCTCACGTCACCGCTATTCCTCTGCCTTGCAAGTAACTCAACCTTCATGAACGGCCAGCTAGCTCCGACAACCACTTTAGAATTTAGATGCCTGGCCGGCTACAAAGAGCTGTACATTTCATCACTAACAAACCTACGCAACTAGAGCGCATGCATGGTGCCGTTCTGGCTCACACTACAGTAAAAATATTACTAGGTAGCTCAATTATGAGATACCAACGATGATGCTTAAGAAGCTAAGCTAGTGCTTGGACCCCTCTAATCGAGCCTCAGACCTAATGCGCTTAGCATGTGGTACACTTAAAAGGATTTTGGCCTGACTATCTATCAGATAATATAGAACACCGTGCCTATTCAGTGTCTAGATGCTTTTTAAACAATTTTGGGGATTGAGCTCTAATCTTGGATCAGATTGGAAATCAATCCACCAGCTGTAAACTTCTGAATGTGCTGATTAGGTGGAGGCCACTGTGAAAGTGCTTCTGTAACTGAATTTATGGAGAAAAAGAAAAATAATTCACACTTCACTAGTCACCACAGTTCACACAGCACCAACATGATCTACCCTACTACTATGCAAGTGCTCACTCTTATCTTATCATCCAATCAGAGCTCATCAAGTCATCAGTAGTTGAACGATGCCATGTGGCAAACAAGAATAGCAGCAGCTGTGGCCTGTGGCAAAGAAAATTGGCAAGCCAAGTGAAAGGCGAAGTACAGATACCAATAAAGTGGGCAAGCTTTCATCAGACCAAATGATCAGCAGTCCACCAGAGTGCACTTTTTATCCCTCATCTTTCCTCACCCCTATGCCAATGTGTCAGCTTGAGCATGGCATCTTCTTTGTAATCATAGCACTCACTCCTAGGGCTACTACAATCTCGGCTCTACCTGTTGATCTGTGACTGGTTGGTTGGTGCCACAGGGGTGAGACCCACCCCCAGGAAACTCAGGAGCAGCATTTCAACATAATGCCCTAGGCTTGTCAATGATTCCAAAGGAGACATTGACTCCATTGCTTCACTTCTAGACTAGGGCCCCCTAAAAGAAGGGGAATGATGAACTCCTGAACAAGAAGCAAAGCTGTTTGCTTCTCTAATCAAATCCGTGCTAGTGCATGCAACAATGTTCTTTTAGGGAAAAAGACTAAAGGTTTATTGGGGCTTGAGACATGAGCACGCTGCGGATTTCCCTATACTGTGTAGTACTAGTTCCAACCGTTTCACAGTTTGACAAAAAGGGCAATGCTTAGATTAGTACTATATTGCTTCATGCGTAGATGTAACTTACAATTCCATTGAATGTTTTAGCTCAAACACTCGCTCAGTGGTAGGCAAAATAACCATTTTGCAATATATGGTTAAGTCTCAGCTTGTCTCACACATAGTGCAAAGGTCATTGCTACATTCATCTAAAAAAAAAGGATACAACTTTAGGTTTGATCTACGTCATACTGTCTTAAGTTTATCTAAATTTATAAACATGTATAAGTTTTATATAAATTTGGTCAGATTTTTATATAATTTTACTTAGGCCCTGTTTGGACAACTAAACTTTTTATAAGCTGCAATAGCCGGAGGGAACCCACTAATAGCTGTTTATAGGCTGTTGAATAGTTCAAAATAAGTTATAAGATGGACTATAAGCTAAGTTGTTTGGATCAATTAGAGTTTTTTTTTAACGGCTAGCAACTTAGTTTAGTTTATCCAAATAAGGCTTCGAACTATACTAGAGTTACCTTCTTTCTTTCTGGGATGGATGTAGTAGTTTGTTGATTTTTTTGGTATAGTTAATTTTTTTGCGAAACAGGGTACATATGGCTCAAGCACACTCCATTCTATATATGTATGCATGCACCCGCTACCCTATGAGCACCTTTCACAGACTAAAGTTATAATAGTTATGGTTGGATAATAAACTAGCTTACCTCGTTAGGATATATCAACAACTAATTATTAGTTCCAGGCAAGCCAGTTTGTTAATTAGCTTCAACTAAACAATGCATATATCAATACCTACTAATTAGTTCCATGCAAACATCAAGCCCAAAACAATAAGTACAATGCATAGCATTATTCTTATCAGTTTTAGACTTTAGTCTGATGCATAGAACATAACATCAAGCCTAATTATTATTCGTTTAGGTTTTGAACTATGTAATGCTTGGCTTTGTTTAGCTCACGAGTTGTCTTGTGAGCTAGCTCATCAACTTGAAGAGCTAAAATGTTAACCAGACTCTCATTAAAAAAGGAGAGAGAAATGAGCTATGCCAAGTTCGATCAACGAGCCAGCATCAAGCTGACCGAGCTTACAAGTCATGAGTATTTTGTCCAGCTCTAACCATGGACGCCTCTCCATTAGCAGGCACAGTCACCTACTACTAATAAATGATTGCCTCCCTTTCTTTTTTGAACTATGCCACTATGCATGCCAACTTTACAACAATTATTATGTTGCATCGATAGTAAAACAATATTCTTATTGTGAATTAGACTTCTAGACGCAAATGCCCACAAAAATGTGCACTCAGTACTCCTATAAATGTACATATGTAAACTCTCCCTATTCGCACCTCCAAAAAATGAGCTGATAGACCTCGAGGTTGATGAATTCTTTTTTTTTCGTGATAACGCCTAGATGTATTTTTCATTAAGCGAGAATAGAGTTTTGTACACAAAGAGGAGAGACAGTAGTCGCATGAGTACCGAACCCCAAAAACCGATGAATAACTACCAAGAAGAAGATTACATAACAACCAGCACTAGCAGAGAGACACGTGTGCATCGCCGCATTGGCCTTGGAGCGAACCCCGCGACGCACCAGTCTTCAAGTTCCTCCTGAATCTGCTAGACCCACCACTTTGGGGACTTGGGCAGTCGCTTAGGCACAACTCACGCCATGCCATCACCCAGGCTAGTTATGTTGAGGTTCAAAGCCGTCGGGTTGAATTCGCCATTGAGCAACACACCGAGCACGTTTCGCTACGAAGGACATGTCACCTCCGAATGCCCGAATGAAATTGGCGTCAATCTCCTTGTCCGGGGCATCCTCGTTCACTTGTGTTCCCAACTTCTTTAGCAAGCACCATTTGGGCCTGCCGCGTAGCATTAGGCGCCCTTGGCTTGGCTGCAATGCAGTCACTCCTCTCCTAAGGGTGTTAATGGAGACAGGCGTATGCGCGCGCCTCAGCTTTGGGCGCGAAGTTGATGAAGTCACTGCAAATGTCTTGTTGTCGACCTACCACAAAAAAGAATAGCGTTGTTAAAACCTAAAATTTTTAGAAGAAAAAAAAATATATGAGCAGTCACATGAAGTCAAGAACTGGAACAAGCGGCAAAAAGCTGAGCTACGCTCAGTTTGCAGTTGTAAAAAAATACATGGTACATAGGTGAAATTTTCCCAATGATAGTAGTTCTTCAGTATACTTTGCACAGAGAAAAAATATTTCCTGAAAATATTCTACCTTTTCTCTGGACGTTACTGTAATAGAATAACACTAGTTAATTAAAATGGCGAGGATTATGACTAAATGAGCTTTCGTGTTGGACACTCCTTGGATGGACAATCATAAATAGGGTTCCAAGTTTTCTAAAGCACTAATTTGATGTGTATTATCGTGTCCTGGTTCCACTAAGAGGGTGCATGCCAACTCGCATGCTTGCCCAAAATTGGTATATTCTTTTGGACCACATAAAAATATATATGTATGCTTATAGCATATTGGAGTTCTCCAAAAACACACAAGCTGACATCTTTCGGCGCATAATCAAGTTGAGGAACCTTGCAAACAAACAAGGGGCAGCCTGTGGCCCACAATCTAATCACGTTCCATTTGGGATAAGGTTTCTTGACATAAAACAACATCAAGGACTCAAGTGAGATCATAGCAAAAGTGTTTTCAAATCTCCCCTTTTAAGATCTTGTTTGTAGTTGGGACATCTTGGTGATGGTGACTCACATGGCCGGGCCTCAGGCCAAAGGTTTTATAGCTTAGCATTAGCCTTTACTATCTATCTAGGGGGTAAGCTATAGCTAGAAAACATTTCTAGATGCCATGTGGTAAGGGTATCAACTGAGCTAGCTATAGTTTGTTGGGAAATATGATGCTTCATCAGTTCATTGCTTCTAGTGGTTGGGTGTCCTACTTAACAAGTGTGGTTTAAGAAAACCTTTTGTGGACAAAATGCTGTTCGGTAGTCATTCAGTTTGTTATGTCACCTTCTTTCAAAAGCAAGCACCTTTTCAAAATAGCTGAATACTGTATGTTTCACATAGCCGCGATCAAAATATCAGCAGTCAAAATATACACTTTCCATTCCGGATGGTGATTTTGAACAGCTTTGTCGATCATATATATATAAACGAATGGAGTATTAGTAGAACAAGACATATACAATTAGTATAGCGCCTGTGTAGTAGACAGGAAAGGAAACGCACTACCTTAACATTTCGTACCATTTTGTCAAAGAAAAAGATGATGCAACGACAGAACTGGACAACAAATAAAAAAGAATAATTGTAGTCGTCGTCTGTTGAGTGTCGGCCTGGTTCACAAATTAAGGAATGTTTAGTAGTAGTACCAAATTGGAGTTAGTAAATATATGACGACAACTGACAAGCATGATACAAGTGATCCCTATAACTAGAATATAGGGATCAAATACTTAGCTTAGGTCTTAGGATAACTATTTTACTACAGTATCTTAAGACTATATATATACTTTTATTAGAGGATCGGAGTTAATTACAGCGGGTGAATTATTATTACTGATCACGTACTGAAATAAACTCGTATCAAATAAATATTCTCAGTGCAACATTCAACTGCGTGCATGCATATAAAATTGAAGACAGAAAAGCTAGCTAGGGACAAGTCCAAGTTTCCACCACGATCATAGAGAAACCTACCGACACAAAATTATTTATCAAAATTCGTAGCTTTACATCACCTTTCATATCACATCAGCAACACAAGAATTTGGCTAATCGAACCATATGAAGGGTGTCAACCCCACACATTCTAGAAGGTGACTAGTTTCTGATTAAAAAAAGTTGATGAAGTGTTTGGCCATCCCTTTCAGCAATCTCTTGCATGCTCCCCCGTAGCTAGAAAATTCTCCATCTCCAATCTTGTGCCAATCAACAAATATTCTTTTTTTCGAAAGCATACCATTGGCACGTGTTGCATTAAGCGAAAATAGAGTTTTACACGTCGCACACTGTAGCAAAAACAATTGGCCGAAGCGGACGAAAGCACACAGATAAGAATCACCGGCTCAAACGGTGGTGTAGTACGGTTGTACTAAAAGTTAAACTAATGCGTGACGAGGGTGGGTGAAGGAAGCGACTGCGGTTACGGCTCCAGCTCAGAATCTTCCATCTGTGCCGCCAACGCACCAAGTCGCATCAACAAATATTCTAATACTACCCGTTCCTTATCTCTATTTCTAGTCGATCACCAAACAAATAAAGCCAACTGAAATTGGCCGGCTCTAATCAAGTTAATTAACCCACTGCTATAGCTTGGTCTAAGCTTCCACAAAATATATACTCTACACTAGACAGGTCTCGCCATGCGTCACCTACTTGTCCTTTTATTAAAAGACTTATATGCCTACGTGTACTGAAGCCACCAATTAATTAAGTAATCCTACAAGCAACACATGATCCGAAGATGACGCAAGCCTAGATTTGAAGAATCGCCTCATGCAAAGGCACAACTACTAATCTTTGAGAAAAGATGATGAAATCACAATTAAACTGTTGACAATATATAGGCTGATGATGATTTGAATCATATATACTGTATGTACTACTGCTTAATTAATGATGAATAATTCAACAGGAAAGAAATTAAAATTAAAGATGGAGATGGAAAAGGTCAGACGACGTGCATCTGTAGTTTTGTCAGCTATCGGCTTGTCGACTAGATCAACTGAGCTGGGTGCTGCGCGGGGGGTGTACATGCAGCCACATGACATTGACGATTAGGTTAATCTCCATATTAAACTAAAGCTAGTTGCTTGTCTGGAGACATCCTATCAAATCCTTTCTACATGCCCCCCGTACAATCATGCATTATTTTATACTACCTGATGCTTTGCCAAATGAAGTGACTCCATAATGACCTATGTAGGGCAAAAATAGAATTTTATTATTAGCTTCGACTAGGGTTAACCCCAGTTCGTAGCTAACCTAGCCTAATCCACTTGGATATGATCTGAATGCGATGCGAGTTTGATAAAGCTACAGCCCGTCGTCGACGCAACATGCTAGTCGATCTGGTATTAGTTAGTGAGGAGGAGTTAGGGATATACAGTATACATTAATTCAGTTCTTTCAGCTGGGCTTTGCTTTGTACAAACAATAAGTTATGCAACGGTCAAGTTGTCGTTGATGGGATGGCGTGTACGTATAAATACATATATACTTGTACTATAGGAATAATTCAATAAGGAAAGCTGGCCAATGTTATGCACACGTAACCACCGATGATTAACCTATGTCTGGACTGGAACAACACACAATTTTTATCACCGACAAGTGTGGCTTATAATACGGTCTCCAGGGGCGGGGAACGGGGGTGGAAAGCGGGGACCGACGCGCATGCCGCCACCTAGTGGGGCGAATAGAAAACTCACTAATCCCCCCGCTTAATACTATATGTGATACGAATCTTAGGATGATCTATCTATCATCATCCACCCTCCCTAGCTCCTGATGAGCTACAGGTATATATGTAGGGGTGGTCACTCCACTGTGCACATGTTGACTCGCTAATCCTTGTTAATTTAGGTACGGTTCCAGGGATTAACAAAAGTTATCAGTTGAGGAGCCTCCCATGTAGCACTAGTATAAAAACCCCCTAGCGTAAAGCGCAGGCGGATCCTATTGGCATGCACGACGATGCAGCCAATGGGTGTGCAGGCCACGTGTTGAGACCCCGTTGGCTGGGCCCGTCCAACCGAGGCACGAAACGTGGACGCCGGGTTTTGGATGCATGCGGAGCCTACGTGGCCGGAACGCCGTGGGGATGGGCCCCAGCGCGATCTCGATGCAGGGATTCGCCGGACATTACCATAAAAAGAAAATTCTGTCACTTGTGTTCACGGCACTGTTTTTACGTACTACCAGTAAGTACTCATAGTACTCGTTGATTATCTATTAATTATCTAGCTCGTAGTTTTCAAGCTCGATGCACGCATAGTGCCTGGTAAAATAAAGTTGGCAAGAACCGATGGATCAAGGCTCGTGCATGGTCGTCTACAGTGATGCAGTGCCCTAGCTAGCTCTGTGGTTCCGGGTTGTCGACACGTAAGCCCCAACAGTGAAGGGACATGCTGCAACACCGATGGAGCACAAAGCACAGTACACACAGCATGCCTGTCACTTCGATCCATCTCTGCAAGGCAAGTACACGACACAGTGGAGAGCATGCTTTTCTGGTCCCGATCGACGACGACGACGAGTACCCGCCGGACCAGCCGGGAACACCACCCATCACTGATGACTTTTTGGTGCGCGCATGCACTCGCTCCGACGAGACGAGACGCCGCCGCCGCGATCGCCGTGCGTGCGCCCGTGCCACTGCGCACCAGTGCCGGCCGGCCAGGTGCTGCATGCCGTCCAAATCGGAACCCAAATCACGCGGGCGCACGCACGAGAACGACCCGGGCATGTGTTGCACATCTCACATATAGTATATATATACAGCGTGCTGATCTGACTCACTCAAGGAGGCAGCTAAGCACAAAGGGTGCGTCTATCACCAGGTACAGTACAGGTAGCTAATTTAACCCCAGGGGTAACCATCAGTAGAAAAGCACGCAGCAGCTTTACAGAGTAGTTAATTAATTGGCAGAGAAGAAAATGGTTGGGAGGAGGGGGGGCGTGTGATCTCCTTTTTGGTAACATGCGTTGATGCATGTTGAATTTGGAGGATTAAAATAGGCTTGGCGCTTAGTTAACTAGTTGAAGGAAACAGATAAAGTGACAAAGTCTATATACGGTGGCATCACAAAGGCAAGAGGAAAATGACTCATGGAGCACTAAAACTAGCAGCAGCTGGCCTGGACCTGCATATATATGTTCAACTTCAACCTATATACAAAAATAACTTTCATTCCCATCACATCCAAGATCAGCAAACCAAATCAAACACGACCTCATTCATCACTGGTTTTTAACTAGTAAATAGATTTTATAATATTATTAGCAGTCGTAGCAATCTGGCCGGGTTAATACACAACACAACACAACACAGCAGCAACCAAAGAAGAAGAAGAAATGGGCGCGCGGCATAATAGTGTACTGAAGAAAATGGCAGATCGAGAGAGATTGATTGATGGATTGAGTCTGATCAACCAAAAATTTACAGGGTCTGCCCAGCATGGCCATCCTCCTCCGATCCTTAGCTTGAGATCATCATCACCATGCACATCAATTAGCTAGCTAGAACCGGAATCTTACAGGTGGCTTACATGCAAGCAGCTAGCTCTCCAAATCATCCCAGCAACTAAACATAATTACTAGTGCTAATTACCATTTACCTAGCCAACGACGATCGATCGATCTTAGTAGTACAGACTTTTTAGTAGTAGCAACGACAGCAGTAGTACTAGTAGGTGATCAATTCTCTTTTACCAAGGTGATTGATCGACAGCGCGTACGTGGCAGGGTAGCTCTCGCTCGCGCCGCGCGCGCGATCTCCATCGACGACAGACGACGACCGGCCAAGTCTCACAAGCCGGCGGGCGCAAGGCTGAGCTGCAGGTCCAGCCCCAGGGCGTCCTCCGGCCCGGTGACCACCGGCTCCGCCATCCCAGGGCCAGCTGCCATGCCGGGGTATCTCCCCAGAGCGGCGGCCGGGCTCACGTGGACCCTCCGCCCGCTGTGGTCGTCGGTCACGTAGGGCGCCGAGGCGGCGGAGGGTGCCGGGGTGTAGGAGAACACGGCCGGCGACGCGGCCGGGGTGGCGCGCGACGGGAACACGCAGTTGTGGGAGACGTGGAACTGCTGGCCCTGCGGGCCCCCGGCCACGGCTGCGGCGCGCGGGGAGAAGTAGACCCAGCTCGTGGGCGGCGCGTCGCCGCCTCCGCCTCCACCACCGCCGAGGAGGTGCGGCGGCGGCACGAACGCGGACACCATCGGGTTGGCGCGCGGGTAGAGCGCCGCGGCGCCGCCCGCGACGCGTCCAGCGGCGGCGGCCGCGGCCTGCAGCTGCGCGCGCTTGAGCTGCTGCCGCTCCTTCTGTGCGCGTTCTGGTGTCCGCCCAGCGCCTGCGAGTTGGCGAACTCGCGGCAGCAGTACTGGCACTCGTACCTCCGCCCGTCGCCGCCGGCCGCCCGTGGCCGTGGCCGTGGTCGTGGTGGTAGACGAGGACGACGAGTCGGACCCTCCGCCGCCGCCACCGTTACCGCACGCCGGCCGGCGCCTCCTCCGGCTCGGCTTCCGCCTCCATCTCCGGGCCCGCCAGCTCGTGATGCCGCTCCTCCTCGGAGACGTGGAAGCCGAAGAGCTTTAGCCTGGGGCTAGTCATGTTCATGACTGCTCAGCTCAGCTACTAGCTCCCTGGTAGTACTTGCAGCAGGAGAGATGATGGAGAGAGGTGGCTGTCAAAGCTGGAGGAGATGCATGGGTTAGAGGGAGCTGTGTCAGGTGAGAAGGGGCAGTATATATAAGACCTGGAGCCTGGAGCTTGCTCAAGACACACACACAGCAAACCCCGAGTGGATATAATCAGCTCTGTCATTTGAGTTGCATGAAAGGGGGCCTCCAGATATTATAACCATTGCGGTCCAGTACCAGTAGTGCTAGCACCTTTCTTGCTCGAATTCTTTAGTTGCCTCCCCTGCACTTTAGAGAGAGAAGGACGATCGATCGGTGCAACTGCATCTGCAAATTAAGAGAGGAGAGAGAGTAGCTGTGACTGTGAATAGGAGAAACAATTCTCTTCACAAAAGACAGCGTTGAGGTCTAGATTGCGCTGGTGTCCGGGCTCCATGTTGCCGAGTATTCTAAGGACGTGGCCACCTCGTTGGTTTCTGACGATCGACACGCGCACCACCGGGGGTTTATACTAAATTTTTTAGATGGATAGCTAGCTAGATTGGTGAGGAGCTAGGTAGACTGATTAAGTGGCCAACTAATATGTACTAGGGACGCCATTAGTTTAGTCGGACTGATTGCCGCAGGATATGGATGCTCAGTTGCAGAGCTAGTTGTTTATTTATCATATATGCGCGCGTACGTACGTAACGCGATAGTTTTTTGTCCTGACAGCGTCGTGGTGTTGTGTAGAGATGAGGCAAGGCATTACAATAATACAGGCTCCTTTGGTGTTATATAGATAGATGTATAGATTATATAACTATATATATATATATATGTATATGTCTATGTATTATAGCCTGATCGGATCGATTATAGTGGCATTGTTCATGTACTATGTAGAAAGAGACGAGCTAGGGGGACCATATGCAGGCATGTGCAGGAGCTAAGCGCCACCCACTCACTTGTTCTTGATTAGAGTAGCTTAGTTGTAATTATTTTCTAGTACAGTGTAAAGTTGCAAAGATCATGTGGGAGATGCAGAAGTTCATGAGACACTATATATTATATATACACTACATATACTAAAGTTCTCTCATCTATACAAAATTGGTTGTGTATTTGTCCTTATCAAAGTGTATGTTGGAATGTATACGTATGTGCATATGTGCCCATTTTGTTCCCTTGTGTGTGGCGTGGGGCTTTCCTATTCCTGTCATCATGATGGAGCGACATGCATGACCTCGGCAAAGAATCGCTTTGTACTAGTCCCATCACTGGAACCATTATTGTGTTCTTGCAATGCAGAATTCTTATATACTTCAGCAAGAAAAGAACCCTAGAACAGAACAATTTTTTAAAAATACAAAAAACAGAATATATGGACCAGCAGCACGCGCCTCCTCCTATATATGTATTTTTATACTAATTAAGTAATTTGCATGTATGATGTATATAAATACACATTCGCATTCATGTGTACGGCAAAAGTTAGCGTACAACTAGTATAACTATATCGACCGAAGGAATAAACCATATGCATACTACTGTCAGTGGAAAGACCTCTCTCTATGGTCAATCCACAATAGCGGTGTAGTGCTCAGTTAATGATTCCAATCATGCCAGAATATCTTTGGAGATATCATCGGTAAGACGTGGAATATGAATTCCTTTTTTCACACACACTGCGAATAGTTAAGACTAGTTACTACTTTTACAGCAAAATACGGTAAAAAAACACAAAATCATCTTTTTGTCTTTTTTTTTTTTTTTCTATACTATTTTCCCTTTACCTCTTTTTTTTTCATACAATACATATGTATTTTACATTTTTTTTGACCGAACTCAGCAGAGAAAACCTAGCCTATTTTTAATTTTATTTTTATTAGAGACTTGCTTAAATTCGCTCCTACGAAGAGTTAAACCTAGGTCCGTTGGATGCTACTAAGATGCACTAACCACTAAGCTAGAAGCCTTTTTCACAACATTTCTATTTTACATTACCATATATGATATATGTATTCAATACTATTAGTTATATACTTGTATAGTATAAAATAGCGTGTTATGTATTTTCCTTTTTTCACCATTTTTTCTCTCTTCTTTCACAATTTCTCTTCTTCAGATCTAATTGAATCTTATGATCACAAATGTCCAAAAAAATATAATGAAAAGTTATGATGATAATTTGTCACATAAAACACGTCAAGTTCGAAAAAGGAAACCCATGGGACATGTTGAATTGATTGTTGATCTAGCAAAATCCCTATGATATGGGATTAATAAAGAAATAAAGTATCAATTAAAGGTTTGCCCTAATTAACAAAGCAAAATATCCTTAACTAATTTCATGCAGAGAAATGATTCACAAGAAAGATTTAGCTAAAAATGAAAAACATTTATTTATTGTAAAATTTAATAAGAAGCTCAAATCCTAAAGGTCATCACCAACATTGCTTAATTAGTAGTAGTGCATGATCACCAATTGGCATGAAACACCAAGTAGTGAATCACCAACTAGTGTCATATCATTTGGGCCTGAACCCCACCAGACGGATCATACCATTTGGGATGTTCGGATCACCACTGGATGTTTCTACACTCTGGCCAACGTCCATCATCATATCTTCACTAGTGAGAACTGAGAAGTTGTTGGCCGCTGGCATCCCCTTCTATCTAGTGCACTTTTCTAGATCTCTCCATCGGGATAGGAACATGGCCATAATCCTTCCATTTCAAGGTCACACAACTGATTATGGGTGGGCGAGCACCATACGACGTTGTCCTCGCGGGCGCTAAATAAGATTGCGAGTCAAGAGTCACCTTGGCAAAGGAATGAGTCTTTGAAGATAAAAATTTTTTTGTAGCGACAATCAGTGAATGATACGGTTCTTACGATTCCATTTGGGTGGTGTGTTATTCTTTTCATTTACAACCAATTTCCAACGCACACTAGTGTATTCTTGTATATATGCCACAACAATATTTGGGATGCGTAACACTTTACAAAAAGAAATAGCTAAAGCCTACGAAATGAAAAACATATCTTACCAAACTAACTAATTAATCAGTCACCTTTTTTATATATATATCAACATTTCACGTCATTCAAGTAATGAAACATGACGATAGATGTGCTTAATTATTGTTAGTCTACTCATATGAAAAAAGAGTTCCACTTGCTGTACTGCTACCAGAAGTGGGAATTAATCAACAGCGATAGCTGGGATCGATGAATGAAAGATCTAAACATAACAGCTGCTCAGAAGCTACAGGTTAAGAAATCGGTCTATAGTACGGAAGGAGCGGAATTTGTGCCGACTGACAACCATTGTTGGCCGACTGACAATTTTCTCAATCATGTTTTATGACTTTCTTCTGTACTTGAGTAGAACATCAGCTAGTGGTAGTTAGTGAGCACCGAGCTGCACACCTAAGATCATTTTATATATAAGATAAACAAGGACAGATGACAGAGCCATCTGATGATATTCTTGTTGTGCAATTCTACTCTATATCAGTCGTGTCTACCCAGAAAAAAAAGGAAGCATGCATGTTAATTAAGAACCTGGGCAACGCAATGTGATGGTCTTCTTGTCGTTGTACGTGCCACCACACTGCTTTGTGTGAATCACTGGCACTAACTATATTATACCTTCTCAGAAGAATATCATGTTTGACTTCAGGTTAAAAGGAGAATGGAACCACCAAGAATTTCAGTTCGTGCAACTTTGGTATTGTCCAGCAATATCAGTGGTGCTGGAGCCCAGCCTTTACAGATCTCAGCTGTAACTAGTGCGCAAAGATCACCTGGCCCTCTCCCCTTCGGTGCGTTTTCACATGGCTAAACAAGTTGGGACAGCACAGCACAAAGCCAGTGTCGTCTCCAGCATCTATATGAGTTCAGATCAGCAAACTTTTTGGTTAGACTTTTGGTTCAACCCGGTTGGAAAGAAATCTGCCCAAATCCTACTAACCCCAGAGAAAGCTGGAATTTCGCAGCTTTTCCTAACGCAATCTCATCTCCACCATCCACGAAAGCTTCTTTGTGTGTCTTTCACCCAAAATTCCCTTCTCCTCGCTCTTTATCAGGTCTTTCCCCAACTTCCAAACAAGGCCCACCCTGTCCCCTAAACTTGCACCCAATTTATTCCTCTCTTTCTATCCCTTTCAAATAACAAAACATGACTTACCAGACGCTATTGTGGCTATATAAAAACTATATGATATCTTCAGTGATCTATTATCACTTGTTTATTGCTTAGAGGAGACGTGGTTACATAGCTGTCATCTATGTGATGGCTTTATTCTAGTACAGTTTTTTTACCCTGTAATTTTTAACTATTGCTTAGATCATGGACATTTATATATGCTAATATAATGGTTTCAGGTTAGCTAAGTTGATCAAATACTTGATTGCATTGTTGGTGGACATAAAGTATATGACCTATACTACGTACCTCTTTATTATTCTCCAAACATGCCACATCCGTAACAAATCAAGAGTCAAAGAATCATTTAAATAGGCTTCCGTGGGTGCTTTGGATCCCGTAACCTGCTGATAGCCCTGTGTCAATGCGACGAAGCCACCTTTCATCTGATTTTGACATCTTTCTATAACCCTAAATCACAAGGTGTAGACACAGAAACTAGGATAGATTATTATACATATGTATGGCACAGTATTACAGGAAAACCAACAGCTACTGACTTGTAGACACATAATAGAATGATAAGAACTCACATGCACGGAATCAATCTTGCTCCCTGGCCTGTTTATCTATTTTCTTGACGGTGCTACATATTAGATTCTAGACACAGATAAAGTAACCACAAGTTTATGAGTATAAAATTCCACTATAGCAAATTATTACCGACAAGGAAAGATCATGCATAGTTTTAGGCGTACATGTGCCCAAAGACTATTTACCAACAAAGACTAACATTAGACAAGTCTAAATTGTGGTTAAAGTTTCTCAACAGATGGAGTCAGTATCCTAAAAATATAGAAGTTGCAGAATTTCATGTCTGAAATTCATCAGTCAGTGAGCACAATCTTTTCCTTTTTGCGAAACAGTGAGCACAATCTTTCACTCCATTAGTTACTGTATCAGAATTAGCAGTCGCTTTGAAAAACATGCTCTCCCTCACAGTCACCAAAGAGAGTAGCTATTATGTAACTGAGGCTTGATCCACACGTGAATTATGACACGCCCATGAGAAACAGGAAAAAATTGAAAAGGTTTTTGAACTTGACGTTTAACTATTGGTCTATTGCTACATTTTTTTTTCATGTCTGTATAATCACATGATTTGATGCAAATTTCAGAACAGCAATCATTTGATAAAGGAAAGTTGTCCACAACTATGACCAACATGCATGCTACAATTGAGATAGACTCCACTCTTATATATATATATATATATATACACACGCCAGATTTCAACTATTAACAAAACTAAATTTTGATCCATCTCCTCTACTAGGATATCCTGACAAAGCAGTTGAGTTGTTTTTTTCATATTTATAGTCATATCTTGTCTCAAGCCCATGTGATTTTATGACTCCTCACTATGGGGTAAGTAGCTCTGCAAGATGTCAATCAACTCGATTACTAAGGAAAAATATTGGCAAGATTTGGTCCCAATTAAATGTCCAATCATATAGGGTCAGTCAATTTGGCTTATATCAAATTAAAAGAGATGGCATTTCCACCAATGTAAAATTGTAGCAAAAAAAGTTATAGAAACCTTTAGTGCAATAAAATAAGGGGAATTACAACAAATTATCTTTTAATTCAGTAACAGTATTCAATGTTCCATGTGATCAGCCAAACAATTATTTCTTAGTAAAAAAAAAGAACTCATAAGAACTCATATCCTCTGTAATGCATGGCAGAAGCTAATGGTTAGTTAGAACCCAGTTCCAGCCCATCGGGCATGCTAGTTGTGACCCTGTGCTATATCAAAATACAAAACATGTAGAGAAGCCAAGTTGCTATGTTCTATAAAGAACCTTTGTCCTCTTCAACTACAAAAGTCGTCATCTACTTGTCCTTTTCTTCCAATTCTAAGCTTTCCTTATAGGATGAGCAACTCTAGGACCCCATAAAGATACCAACTTCTTTTGGAAAAACTATTTTGTTTTGATCCCAGGAGAAATTGTCTTAAAGAAGCTTGAGTGGTTGGCGGGTAAGGGATCACAATTGCTTTTCCTCACAGGCTGCAATTTGCAGCAAAGCACATGGTCTTTTATTTTGATATATATACAGGTTCTAAACTCTAAAGGACAGTTATTCATTGTTTATTCCCACCAGGAATCTAACATGCACTCCAACCAGCCAGCATTATATATACAAGCATTATCTTTTGAATTTCAAGTATAATTAGTCATCAAATACTAAAAACCAACACATGCATATTAACAGAAATGTTTTAAAAGATATTAAAAAGAAGTGAATCAGTGCAACGAAAACTAGTACATGTACTTGCAAATTAATTTCTTGAACTATTTATATCAACATTTGGCTATTCTGATATACCAATTAAATTGTCATGAAGCAAGCTACACAGGCACATGGTCCTAATCCAAAACAATAATTCATTGATGCCTTGGGGTTTGGGCATCCCCTTTAGCAAACATATAGTTAACACAAGAAGTTGTGAATTCAAAAACTTGTCACAATCATGTGTGTTGTACAAATAAAGCTAAATAAACAGCAAAAATCAAATCTCAAATATATCTGATATTGACATTTAAAAAGACACAAGTTGTTACTGATAACACATACGAATAGTGCAAGATTGACTGCTTGTCAATTTGTTTTGTAACATCTAGGTCAAATTTCAAACTGAATTAATTGCAGATATATTTAAATCTATGTGTACTGCATGCATGATCTTTTTATGGATTTTGAAACATTGCAACATGATAGATTCAGTAATGGTACGGGTACCACCCTGGAAACAGAATCTGTACTAATCCAAAAAATCGAGTTCCTGTAAAAAAAAAAGTAATAACGCCTCCAGCTAATCGTATACAAAATTATGTTTTATCCTTAGAAATGCAAGTAATCATTGTAACAAGAAATTGCTAAAAAATAAAATGACACATTTAACTCCAAATACAAGAATGAATCACCATTACTAGCCTTTTTATTATTTGTTAGCCATGGAGCTTTAGGATTAGATATTGGCAATTTATGCTGGATCCTATACGTTGCATCCATCATCCAGTAGTATGGAGTCCCTAGGCAGTTCTCTATCCATGCTGCTGCTAAATATATGCCCCTTCTTGATGATGATTTTTCTAATATGTAGGAATCAAATGCTAGGTGCATCTGTTTTCCTTTCGTATCTTTCCACTAGCCACTACCTAGTCTATGACCAAAAACAAACATAGGGTCAGTGAACCATCCCAGTGTTCTCCTGATTAAACATTAGGGTCTAGACTGCAAGGGACAACTTCATTTGGGCGTTGCATAGGTCAATAGCTTTTTCCTTGCTGCAGTGGTCTCCACCTTGCGCAGCAGTGTACCTCATCCAGACATTCTTTAGTCCTCAGAGGCTCAAAAGGTACACAGCAAAAGGTCCACACTGTTGTTCTATGCATATCTATGATTTATGTCAAGAATACTCTATCTGCAAATAGCTATATTGTATACTTTATTTTTCCTAGACACAATGTGTTACCATCTTGTCATTCAAAAACAAAATGTCTATTTATTGATTATGTTTGATCATGTAAAAACCAAATAAACTGGTTCGGAGGACTTAAATTCTGAAGATCCAATTCTGAATATGCTGATGGAACATTTCAACAGTATTGATTATGTGATCACAAAACCAAATAAACTGGTTCTGATTTGAAGATCCAATTCTGAATATGCTTATGGTACTACAGCACAAATGAGACAAAAAAGAAGATAGATAGCATGTTACTAACTTAGTGTTGCATTTAAAAAGCTTCTTAGTCAGAACCCTTAAGTACCTAATGCAACAACACATGTGACCGGCCATAAAATCACAACAGAAGAAAAAAAAAAACTACTTAGTAACCTTGATGGAGGTCTGATAAGCAACAAGAGCATGTCACTTGGGATTTTTGGTTAAAAGCTAGGCTCCTCAGTAAGGTCTCAAGTTTGCGTTGAGTTTGTTGTATTCCCTCAAGAAAGGGTCCTGGTCACATCCACAGCATTTTTGTTAGTTGATTGCAAGCACAAAGTAGGCAGCATTTAAGATCACCCAAATCCCAGTAGGGGCCCGCATGAAATTGTGCTGTCAAAGGAAAATCCTTCTTTTTGGCTCATGATGACTATAGTTTAGAGCATAGTTTAATCCCCACGGTGACCTCACCCATTTCACCGCTAAGAAAAACATATGCAGAATATTCAGCAACCATATCTCTATATTTTCTCCATAAGTGCTTTTTGGGCCACCACAGGATAATAAACAATAGCCTGCCTTAATAATTGAGCCTGATGTCTTCCTGCAGAACAAGTTTGAAAGCTAGTTAACAAACCCAAGCAATGTGGGCAAGGACTATAAACTATATTTTATTGCCCAAGTGACATTACCTACTGCATAAAAACAAGCACTTGAGATTGGGTGGATTTCACTTAAAGTCCTGAGAAGTGATTCGCCAGTATACTAACTATGCAACAAGCGATTAATTAAAGAAACACCTAGACCAAAATCATGTCTAGAATGTATAAAGCTAAATAAATAGCACAGAGAATAATTTAGAACACAGGTATCCAGTATAAAGCATTGAATAAGCTAATAAAGCTACGATTGTGATACTTGGAAAAACAACTACACCTCTATGCTAGTGATCAACATATGGAGATATATGATTACTTGACGACCTTGTTGTGTTATGCCTTTAAGAAAGGGATTAGCGAAGAGTTTAGATAACTTGATGGTGGAAGAAGAACTTTATAAATGTAATCTTCAAAACTTTAGACCACTTGACAATTTCATAAGAACTAGACACAAGTTTTTTAACAGCAAAAAGTAGTGGAAATGAGGTTATTAGATGTTTTTAGGTCTTAATCTTAAAACTAAAGTCAAAACTAAGCCTTTGACAAACATCACATCTGGTTTGATGTATCAGACAAGCCACCTTATTGTTATTTGGATATCACAGCACAAGTTATCTCTGGCTTTTACAGATCAGTAAGCACTCAGACTAGTTTTCCTTATTTGCACTTGGATGTCTAGTAGAAAAGCTTTAATGGTCAGAGTCTAAGTGTAAGTTACTTTGCATTTCATTTTGTTAACTCTTCAGTGGGTAGAGATCACAGTGGAGCATTTACTCAAACTCCTCCCTCCCTCGTGAAGTTGTCCTATGGACAGCTCTTCCACGAATACATAGTAGTCCCGGTATGGGAGAAGATTGAGGAACAGGACAAACACCTTGCAAACTGTTGCTGAAAGAAGATCTTTCAAAGAAATATATAATAGAGATTCAAACATATTTTGCATCTCCGTATCGAGTATCAACAAAGAGTTTAGTTTACATCTTTACTTTCTGAACGTCTGTATTTGTAAGTTAATGTACAGAAATGACAAACTTGTAAGTTCATGTACAGAAATGACAAATCATGTATTTCCTTTCAGAAGGTTTGAGAAAAGATGCATTCAAAGTGACAATTAGAAGAGAATATAAAGCTATTCAAATGGGTAACATAGCAATAGGAAAATCAGACCCTGCAATCTAACATACAGACCAAACCGTATGATTAATAGATGCCCTACAAAAACAACCTAGTATTATGTATGCTCCACGCTACTTATCATGTGCTAATTCACGCCTAAGCATGTTCCTGTTTATGACTCATGACAATAAAAGTATATGGTCCCAGGTCAAGAGCTACTCAACTAATTTCCAGTACAGTCTGTAAGCATTTAATAGAAGATAAGCACACAGCCATATACATAGGTTTAGGTATAGGTAAACCAGGCATGAGATCTAAAGGTGATCCAATTATTATCTCCACCATTTGCTCTATCAACTAGGAAGTCCAACAATTCTTTCAGAGGGCACTAACAGATTTCACCACCTTAGATTATCAAGACAATTCAAGGCCTAGTTTAAAAAGTTAATCTATGCATTGGTTGCAAGATTGCCATAGGTAGCGTTTAACAATGAGAAAAAACTTGTTCAAGCTAATCACCACAGCACTTCACATTGGTTATTCTAGATGGTAGTACAGGTTAACAAAAGCAAGAAGTCATACTGCCTTTCAAATAGTAACACAACAAGTTTTCAATCCTTTGCCAGAAAAGTTCAGACTGGCATACCAGAATAAGAATAAGAAAATAATAATTACATTTCACTTTCATGTCCTTATCAAAGAAGTTCTGGGGATCTCCTAAAATATTTTTCTAAAAGGACGAGATAACGTAGAGGTTTCGACATCTCTAACCATAACATGGCAAACTACTAAACAACTTTACCACATCAAGTTGATGAAAACGAGTTGTACGGACTGAAATAAAATATAGATACGTGATCTCTTTGCAGGGAAACTATCTGAACCAACAAGGACAGATGGTATGTATTTCCAAGGATAAAACCAGAGTTAGCAAATGGGAGAATCAAAATGGTCTATATTTCATATTTTACATCAAACTCAAATGCCTTATCATCAACTTAAATAAAAAAAATAAATATTTTTACAGGCCCTGATCACAATAAGCCTACTATATATTCTAATTTCAGTCAATCACATGTTCTCGTTAGGAAAAAAATATGGAGAAAATACTACCTTATGTACACACTGATGAGTACTTAATATCCTGAAAACTGCAGGAGCCTTTTGGAAGAAAATAAGTACACTTGTGTGTAGTTCAAAACTGCAAATCACCACATCCAACACTTCAAATGATATTTGGGCGCATCGGGTTTCTTGCAGAAGTAAACCCAACCATTTCACGGATCCTCAAGCATTCAGACCTTGTGGAACTTGTACTTCTGCACAAGGTTGAATCTTTCAGTACTCCCACTAAAACCCTTAAGCACAAGGGTTCTAACTGCGTCCACCCCTTGCTCCAGAGCAGCGTCGATCTTCAACCAAAATTATAAAGCGGGTATAAATCAACAATCCAAGAGCAGCTATATCACATAGTTCATACTAGAAAAGGGTGCACCACTACAGAATGAGTAACTTGAGGCTTAAGTAAACAACATTTATCTTAGGGTGATGAAGTAAAGTTGAATCCTAATATGCTCTTTTCCAGAACCAACTTCGGAAGTGTTCATTATCTCTGCATGGCAAATCTGGAAGAAGTGCAATAACCTCATTTTTATGAGAGGACCTCCTTCCTTCTCAAAGATGAAGCTTGACTTCAAGCGTACAGGATTTCGGAAAACAAGCAATCTGTTTTCCTCTCCTGGGTTAATTCTTGTGTTTGTTCTTTATTTTTCTTCTTGTTCTAGCCCTGCTAGGGCTTAGCTGAAGTGTTTTTCCATTTGTTTAGCTCAGTGTTTGTTTTGGTGTTTAATAAAATCTAACAGTGGGGGCTTCCCCTGCTGTTTTTCAGGTTCAAACCCCACCTCCACACACCCTTATTAACAGCAGTTTGATTTGGTATTGTTGCGGACAGGCCTCTAGGTGAGTTGGTTAGGTGGCTCCAGTAGCGGACAGGTCTGCTAGGTACACTCTTTGGTTAGTTTGGACTCCCCGTGCGAGCGACAGGCAGGGGTTAAAAAAAATCTCCTCGTCTGTCCCACACCAAAGCACAGGTATAAGGTCCGGCCCAACATCATGGTTGTTCTCGCATGGGCTATGGTGCCGCTGTGTATAGGTGGGCCAGGGTTCAGGGTTTTTGTTGACCTATGGAGAGGGTGTTCTTCTTAGCAAAATGCCCAGGCACTGTCTTACACTCTTACCCCGTAGGTTGGGTGTTTTTTCTGGTATTGTTGGCACAATATGTAAATTAGGATAGTCCTCTGCGCTAATGACTTGCAGCACTACTCCAAACAGTGTAGTCCATCCAACATGGGAACCATGTCTTTGTTCTTGTTATAGAATAGAATATGTTTACTGCCAACATTTAGCATTGCCTATAGCCAACATTTATATGCACCAACTACGAATACGATAGCTCAGCCAAATGGCGGAAAGTCTTTTGCATTTTTCCGACAATCAATCATAGAGCCGAGTGAAAATAAACACAAGATGGTTTTAAATTTTGTCCTATCTTCTTTAGAATAAACAAAAATTTAGCAAAGGCAATACCTGGACTCGTTCCTCTGAACTGAACTTCTGCAGAAGAAAAGCTCGTGGGTCCATTTTTCCAGGCGGGCTACCAATGCCTATACTCCAGCAGCCAGCAACAAAATAGCATGAACATTCCATCAAGTAAAAAAGAGTCAGGACATGAATATAGTAGTGTACCTATAGATAAACGAGGAAATTCTCTGCGACCATCCAAATTCTCAATCACATTCTGTAGCCTGTTTCAAGAAAAAATGTTTTTGTGAAGGTAATGAATGTATACTTCGGTGATCATAGAGACAGCTACATCAAGGTATTATGTGCATAAGTAAATTATAGTATTGCAATCACAAAATGGCAAATTACGAGGTTCCATGACAATCAATTGAATTAATCTTGAGTAGAGAGACTCAAGACTGTAACATAAGCGATGCACCCACATATTCAAGCACCAGAGTTTGATACAATACTGAATTATCAGTTCTTCAGAGTCCAAACAAATATATGTACACAAATTATCTATCAGATCATCATACAGATTCCACTATTAATATTTAGATAACTATTGCAGCTTACATTTGAGTATTTGACAAGTAAATCTATGAGTTACATTTGACAAATACATCAGGCCAACTATTAGTGCATTAAACTATGTCTCAATTTGGCTCTTCTTGGTCTCATACCAAAGAGTGTCACTAAATGACGTGGCTGACCAAATATTATGTCTTCTGTATGCGAATGACAACAGCATGTTTCTTTTGATTTTTGACTAATAAGGTAGCCTATATGAATTGGTCCAATGATTTGAAAATTTAAAGACTACCCGTTGTGGCGACCATGACCACCTTTCTTTTGAAGCCGTAGTACACCATTGGGCAGACTCATATCATCATAAATCTGAAAAAACAAAGTTGCAGCAGTCAACTTTGATATGATAATAACTGAAAGCTGAAGACCATCAAAAGAACACTGATGATGAGTACCAAGAGGATGTGTCGCAATGGTACTTGATAATAGGATGCGAGAGGTCCAATCTTCACATGACAACAAGGTCAGGTTAGGATAGTGAACTCATTATAAATGATAACAGATTTCAACTAGTCTTGACAATTTCTGGTAGCACATTGCAAGACATGATGTGTGATGCTTTAGCAAGATTGCAGGAATGAGGGAAACAAAAAATTGTATGTGTAGGCAAGTCAAGATGAAATCATAAGATTATTAACATAATTGCCATGCTTTTGCTGTACTGTGCATTCAACCAAACTGACTATACTCATTTGATACAAATGGTTTCTCATTAATGAATAATATATCCATACAATGGATTAAGCTAAACCTCAACTTTGATTGAATACATAAAGAGCCAATTTGATTGTTGTGCGCTTCATATTAATACTCCTAACAGGCAGTATTTCGTATCAACAGGCATCAAATGTCTGCTCCTTTACCCCAAATAAAAACAAGTTCACAATTGTGCTCGTGTTATATCCACTACTTTATCAAAGGTTGCAAATACCAAAAAAATGAAATGCATGTAAATATATTGCAAGTTTAAGAAGTAAGGAATGCAACTGTCCCCACAAGTAATCAATCTTCCATAGAAGCATTTATTTAAGTAATTAAAACACCATTGCTCCCCTTAATAAAAAAAAAAAAAATAAAAAAAAAAAATCGTTGCCCCATACATTTCACAAGCTAAGAATGTCATCTATAAAGACTAAGAATAACTCACTGCCTCTCCACTGTAGTTCATGTATGATTGTGGTTTTACCACCAAGACTGGCACCTCGCCAATAGAACCTGCACTAAAATTCAACCCAATGATGGGTTAAACAAATTAATAACATGAATACACAATTGTGAAATTTATATCAATCATCTGCAAAAGTACTTATCCTTTCAACATGAAAATGTTCGGGCATGCACATACATCTTATAAAGATAGATTTATTTCATTTTGAATACACCACACATACGCCATTATGCATACCTAAAATCTCTACATTGTACTTTTCTCATGGGATTGTCGACAGATCAAGTTTTAAATTTCAACCAGTACATCAGGGCATTTCCTGAGATGGTCTTGGCAGTACAATAAGGACTAAGGCCATGTTTGGTTCCTTTGGGTCAAGGACTAGGGACTAAATTTTAGTCCCATTTAGTTCCTAATTTAGACTAATTTTTAGTCTCATCTAGTCCCTAGTCCAATAGACTCTTGGGAGGAGCTAGGGACTAATTTTTAGTCCCCATTAGTCTCTAGCCCTAATCCCTCTAACCAAACAGGCTCTAAGTAAACTGCATGAATCCTCACTGGATTGAACAGTACAATAATGGAAACCAAATGGCAATGAACAGGAGAAAATGATTGTTGTCTCTTGGACCAACATTCTACTTGAATAGAACAACCTAAGCACACACACAATCCAGGTGATAAGGGTTTTAGTTACCAATTCCCAGCAGCGACTTGGACTGGATTGTGTTCATCGTGATCCCCTCCTCCCCCCGCGATGCGATCCACCATCTCAAACCCCACCTAATCAATGACACGAGCACGCGCAAGCACAAGGGAGCGGAGAGCGAGAAGTGAGAACCACCACATCGAAGTTGCGGGAAATGGGACGAACGAAAAGGGTGGCAACGGTTCTAACATTGTGCCGCGTGCCGTAGTACTTGTTGCCCGGGTTGCCGAGGCCGGCGATGAGCCAAGGCGTGTATTCCACCGGCCCCGCCGCGGGGTCGGGGACGGAGGCGACGACGGTCAGCAGCCGCGAACGGCGGGTGCGGTGGAGTGGGGCGGTGAGGTTCCTGCGGGGTATGTGGAAGGAGGGGAGGAGGGGTGAGGAGAAGTGGGAGGAAGTAGTGGGAGTGGCCGTGCCGAGCAACGACATGGCGAAGGGGCGGGCGAACGAGCGGTCCAGAGGATATGGCGGTGACGCCGCCGGCGCCGAACCCAAACGATAGGAAACGCAGAGGCCAGGAGGAAGATGGAAAAATATCTAGCAGTGGGCTTGGAGCACAGAAGTATATTTTTTTTTTTTTTCTGGTGAGAATCAGCACAGAGGTATATGGGTGGGTCGGACGAGGTAGATTGGCTTACGCAAAATGGGCCTGAAGGGAGGAAAGGGTTTTTTACCGACCGGAACCCTAAAACTGCTAGGTAGATTATCCGTGTTTCTCTGAATCCGGTTGACTTGTTCCTGTTCACCAACAGAATAGTATGTGTGTGTTTGGTTCAGCTGGTTTGGGAATAATAGGAAACTATATTATGTACTGTAATCTTTTAAAAATATTTTTACCCGGTCGATTTTGAGCGGTTTAACAAGCGCGATATAAACGGTTTCACTAATGGACGGTTTGAGAGGTTTGAACGTTTTTTCAAAATTCAAAATTTAATTTTTTTATAAAATGCTAAAAAATTCCTAGCAAAAATACTTCATGATTTGTAGAATCCAATGATGTCAAAATTACTCAAATTTGATATTGTGTTTAGTATGTTTTTAGTTCCTTCATGATTTGTTCGTCCTTAACCGCCGTCCATCAATTTTTTTTTTTTTTTATTTTTTTCAAACTTAGATTTGAAATTTTTTATACCAAACGAACTCAAATTTGAAAAAGTATTGCACCGTTGGCTTCTATAAATGGCTAGTTCAACAAACTATTTTCTCTGTCATTTTTTTAACAATTTTTTTCACTTTTTTGATTTTGAAAAGAAAACATGTTTATACCGCAAGAGGACCCGGATAATCCTATCCTTGTGACCCATTAGTTTAAAAACATGAATGAAGTTTATGGGTTTGGAAACCGACCACACTTCTCTAAAATCCCACTGGAAGGCAGGGAATTCATGTTGGGTTATTATTATTTTGGTTTGTGGGCTAAACTGCTAGGTAGATTATCCGTGGGTCTCTGAATTCTTGACTTGTTCCTGTTCACCCACAGCTAAATAATATGTGTTGCTCAAAAAGAAAGCTAAATAGTACGTGTGTGTTTTGGTTCAGCTGGACACTTAGAATAATAGGAAACTATATTATGTACTGTAATCTTTTAAACAGGTAGTATTTGTGATTTGTGATTGGAGTAGCCGCTAGATAACAAGCAAGCGATAGTTTAATTTGGTTTCTACGACTATCACTAATGGGCAGTCATCTAAATTATTCCACGTTTATCTAACAGACATAGCACCTTCTCAACTTGTGTTAGTTGGTCACCATTTTCTAGTTTTGAGGTCCAAACAAGCAAACCTGTCGTCCTCTGTTTTGAGGCTGAAGTGACCAAACTAACCCAAGTGCTAGATATTTATGATTCATCCTTAAGCCTAGTTCCTTGATCCGACCTCTATGTTCGTCCTTAACCGCCGTCCATCAACTACCGGAACCAATCTATTGACCTTATTAGCAGTTATCATTAACGATCTTCACGCACTCAACATCTGCTTACAGGCAAGCCTTGGCTAGTTCAACTCACGCTAGAACCAACTCAACCAAAATCTCTGTCATCCCACTTAACAATCACTCATTATCTACTTATCCTTAGCATGTCATCGGGAAAGAAAGACGTGTAGATGGAGCGCAAGAGGACCTACATGTAATCCTATCCTTGTGTACCCATTAGTTTAAAACATGAAAGAAGTCAATGGGTTTGGTTTGTTACTACACTTCTCTACAGGCATCCCACGAGTATCATGACATGCCCCTAAGGTGCAAAATAGGTCATCCTCATGTCAGACAGGATGCAACAGGCCTAGACATTTCTTCCCTTTTACTCCCTTCATCCACAAAATAATGCAATTCACTTTTTTTTGAATAACAGTTTAAACTTTAACTATATTTAAATTTTATGTAAAAAGCATTAACATTCATGATACAAAACAAGTACCATTAGAGTAACTATAGAATACATTTATATAATAAATTTAATTTTACACATAAATGTCAATACTATTTTTTTTATAAATTTAGTCAAACTTGAGCTGGTATGACTAACATGGATTCTATAATTGCATTTTTTGATTAATGGAGGGAGTATTTGAGATGAACTTACATGGCAAATGTCATGGCCCGCGTGGAACCCGAGCGCACCATGACTTGGCTGCCGAGTGCCGAGAGCACCTACAATTGGGTATAGAACTCTAGATTGAGCTCACCTCGCTAGTAATATGAGTTGAAGGGGTTTCAAATTATAGTTCATTTTGGCTTTTAGACCTAAAAATACACTTTTGTTATGCACCTGAGTTATACATTATGACTTAGATGCATTTTACTCAAAAGAAATGCATCTAGAAAAAGTTAAAACAACCTACAATTTAGAATAGAGTAAGTATATTTTAAATTATTTAGTAACACACCTAGCTCGAGATCTGCATGGTCTGTGGCATGTGTTGTGTTTGTGGATGCAACGCGGATATACGAGTTTTTTTCACGCCTTCCTTTTTCTTCAATGAGAAACGTGTGACGCAGATATCGTCACTCGAGCAAAGCTTCTTGCCGACGTAATGAAAAGGGACGGAAATGACAGGATAACGGCATCACGCTGCAATCGCGGTATATGCATGGTGAACCTTGTGCCTTTGGGAATCGGGGAACATGTCGATTAGAGGCCGGTAGGGTGTGTCAGGTTTCGATTTTATTCTCTTGGTGATTTGACTCGACGACTCAAGTTTATTCAATCAAACAAATTCAGATGTCAAAACTTAAAAAACAAATGGAACGACGACAGTGGATTAAAATGGTCTATACTATGTATATATATATATAGAATCTATCTGATTGGGTGCCCATTTGCACCCAAAATTTCCTGTCCGACTCATGATCTCATCCCTCGCGCAAAAAGAACCGTTGCTGAAACATTAATTTTGTCGTCCTACTTACCATAAAACTGATCCGGACCTTTGAGAAAACTACTCCGATCCCTTTTAACAATGGTAACATATACGTTGCCTTTAACAATAGCAAGGAGTAGCTCAGTTAAGGTTCACATAATATATAGTAGTAATAGTACTCCCTTAATAGCTGTACTCCGATCCATTTACATAATACTCCGTACTCCGTAGCAAGGAGTACAACATTAGTCGATCCCATATGACGATTCAATGAAGCCAGAAGCCCGTATGGTAGATTTGATCATGTTAGCTGCAAATTCGTCGCAGCACGGATTAATCGATCGTTCGTTCATGGAAACAACCCAACCATCCACCACCATATATAGACACGATGACACCCCTGCGGCCCTGCCGGCCAGGCCGCGATAATGGAAAGTACAAAGTCAGCACCTACTAGTAGTTTTCTATCTAGTACGGCAGCCGGTGCTTGTCCTGGGTCCGGTATTTTCCAAATTTCCACACGCGGTGAGCGGGCCAGGAGGAGTAGCCCGAGTGGCCCGGAAGCTCTCTCGCGCGCGCGGTCTCTCGCCTTGGACGGTTGGACCATGGCTGGGGCTAGCTGACGAGCGAGCGACAGGACGACGCGAGCATGCCTGCACTCCGACCAGACCCGACCCCAGCGTGTTGACCATGTCCGCTTGATTGATTACTCACGCTCTCTCCAATCAACGTGGAATAGTATAATATACAAATCCTGTCAGCCCGCCGCCACGGAACCGTCGGTACAACATGGAACGAGACGGAGTTTATGCAGCACGTGCCGTCGTCTCCGAAATCCATACTTGGGGTCGTCTCGGTCGCTGATATGACTGATCTGTCTCTAAGCCAATTATTAAACCAGAGATTTGGGTTGCAAAAAAAGATGTATATGCACTTTGCCGTGCATGCTCAACCATCTTGGCCTTCCTTTCCTTCATCAGCTGGATTAGTACACCAAAGGGTTTGCATACAAGCAGACTTTTCTGTCTTCTGTATATACATAAACGTGCAACAGAGTAGAGGATGTCAAAGTCAACCGCGCACCCATCGGACGTACTGCTACTGTACAGTAGTAGTACTCCAATTCACAGCCAAGACCCGAATGGTGGTATTCGCCGCTGTAATAAATTGCCTTTGCCTGAGACTTCCCGGTTGAGAGGAAACCTGACAGCCAGACTTCCCGGTAGACTTCTGTTCGTACTCTTGCGAAAGCCACAAGTGCAGGGAGGCTTGCGACGCACAGCAGTAGCACTCGCGGCGGCCCGAAAAGGAGAGCAAGCGGTTGCTGTGCAGAGCGGGTAACATGGATTCCTCCTCTATATACGCCTAGGCATCAGATCAGGCATGATGTCCCAAGGATCCAACCACATCTGCGTGCAAGTGGTCCAGAGCTTCCCTTTCAGACAAGGTAGGCGCACCGTACGACCGGAGCAATGCACCGCTGTGATCGGACGGCGGCGGCGGAGGGTCGATATGGAACTCATCACCATCTGTGATCAGCAAAAGTTCACCAACAGTTTTCGGTCCAAAACCGTGTCCACTCCCGCAACCCAAAAACAACTTATTTTGTCTTGACAAAATGACGCCCACCCACAAAACAAGTCCTTATCTTTACCATTAACAGCTCGTTTAACACATGACAGTCCCGCCCGCACGACGTAACCGGCAACCGCATGGGGTGCGCGTGGACCGGGCCCATGAACCGTCCAGGCCACCGCACGGACGAGAGCAAAGCGTACAAACCGGGGAGGCTCGGACGGTCCACGGCCGGGACCACCATGGATCGGATTAGGAGTGTGCTGCTATGTTTCAACAAACTCTGACTCACTGACGCGCGGGCCCTCCCCTACCCGGGTGCTATAAACAGGCAACGAAAAGGCCCTGCCCACAGGGCGAGCGGCGGCAGGGTTTTCTCCAAACTGTTCGGTTCCCGGCACTGGTCCGGCGGGCCCGCGTGTCAGCGAACGGCCGTCAACTCCTCGTGCTCAAAGGGGCTGTGCCTTGAGCGGCCCATGCCCATCAGTAACGTAACCCATACCACCCTAGCCGTTGCCGGTAAAATCTCACCCGGTATGTGACCAAAAAAACCGCCAGTGTCATATTAATCACATCCCCAGCAAAAGTACAGAAAAAAAAATCTTCGAATCAATGTAGGAGCCTCAACATCACTGATGAACATATATAGCAAGCATGAGTCAGTTTTCACCAATTTTGTGCATGCAACGTTGCAACTTCATGGGCACGAACCCAGCGATGTGTGAGAAAGATTAGCATTAGCATTTTAGAATCCAGATGGTAATTGGTAACAAAGCTACCGTAACATCAAGGGTAATACCAATACCAGCAGCACGCACCAAACAAAAGTTACCAAAGTATCCCTTACGTACTTTTGCTAAAGATGATAAACAAGTTGATACTACAGTAACTTGCTGCTTCTTGAGATTGCTACTAGCATCCTATTCAATCAATTAATAATAATAACAATTACTGATAGCTACTAGTAGCTGATTAGCTCATGGTAACATCACCAGCAGAAGACGAGTTAAAGAAAGAATGAACAGCACCGGATTAATTGTGATTGGCCAATTTGCCTTTCTTCAAGGTTCCTGCGCCCTTCGTCGACGGGACGACGACGTGCTTGATTCATGCGCCGGCCGGCGACGCGAGTTTCTTCACCGGTCGTCAGGCACCCGGTAGGTCTCGGCGGTGATCTCCGACAGCCACGAGCCGGGGAATAGCATCTGGGAACGCAAGGTTTTACGAAATCACAAACGGGTCCCTGGAACTGGAACAGGGCAAAGGGACGGAGACGGACGGACGGACGGAGGAGGCCAGGGAGGGGACTCACATCGAGCTGCTTCTGCACGGGGCGAGGCCGCCGCTTAGGGCGGCGGCGCGGCCGCGCGCCCGTCACGGCGTAGATGTCCTCCTCGATCTCCTCGCTCGTGAGCGTCACGGAGAACCGCGCCCGGTCCAGGGCCTCCGCGCAGGCCCGCGACGGCCTCCGCTCGTGGGGCGGCGGCGACATGCTCGCGGACGACGCCGCCACCTTGGACTTGGGGCGCCGCCGGGTGCGCAGCTTCCACGGTGGCAAGTCGGGGGCGGGGGCGGCGGCCTCCTCCTCTGCCGCCGCCACCACGTGGTCCGCGTCGGCGGCGTCGCTGCCCCCTGCTTCCAGCTCGTGGTGGAGATGGCTCATCAGCGTCTTCTCCTCGACCACGGCGAGCTTCCCCGGCGAGCGCGAGCGCCTGGCGGTGGTGGTGGTGTCACCGGCACGGTTGAGGTGGGCGCAGCGCAGGGCCCGGTGGCTCCCCATGTCTTGAGCGACGGGAACGAGGAGAACGCGGCGGCAGCGGCCTGGCGGGCGTTCGTCGTGGCCGCGGCCACGGCCGCCGCCTCCACCGCCACCGCCGCGTCGGCGACGGGATCCGGGGAAGCGGCGGTGGCGGCTCGGCCGAGATCACCATGGCCGTGGGCGACGTTGCTGCGACGCGCTCGGATGCGGGAGCAGCTCTTGGCGGCGGCGTACTAGAGAGGAGCGCGTGGGAAGGGAGGAGGCGAGGGCAAGGAGACGAGACGAGAGGGAGGGAGGTGCGTGCTCGGGCCTCGGCGATGAAAGTGTGGGCGAAAGGAAAAATAGATGGAATAGTGGGTGTTGGTGATGAATAAATATTGATCGAGGGCGTGTGCGTTGAGGGCTTGACGGGCATTTCGTATTTTCAGTGTTGTGGTCGATTTTCTTTTTTTTCTTCTAGAAAAAAAAAAGATTTTCTTTTTCTTCTGAGATTTTAGATGAGAGATGATGCGTGCTCTGTTGATGTTGACGTAGATTGGATGGACGGTGAGACACTCAGCAGCTATATCTGCACGGAAGGAGTGCTGGGTTATAGTGGCATGCAACGCCCGTGTGGTATATTGCGTGTTCGTTTTTGATTTTATATTCTTTATTTTAGAATTTTTTCTTAAAAACATTGTACTTTGCTAACGATGGTTTTAATTTTGATGGTTAGGTTTTTAAAGTCGAGGACTCAATGATAGCCTAGTTGGTTGGTTACAAGTGTGGAACCGATCGCTGGCTTGAGTTTGATCTCCATAGGAGGCATTTATACGACTTATTTTCTTTTTTAATGAAAAAACCACCTAGTTCTTCTTAGGTTGGATCACATTTTTTTTTTGTTAGGTTTTAAAGTCATAGAATCTTTTCAAAATAAGGAAAACAGTGTAGAAACCAGGTTTACTTAACGACAATAATAGTGGAGTGTGGTGTGACGTCATTGATGATATATTATTACCGTGGGACGCGAGTAATAGGGGATTTCATAAGAAGAGTAAGCAGATATACGAGGGAAGCAATGCGACAACACAAGGAGGTCATGAGAAGATGACGAGCAAGTCGGGTTATTTTGTCGAAGTTTTTTTTTATTGTGACATGTTATTATGTCGAAGTAGAGCTGGGTAATAACGTACAGTACTGCATGTGCCATTCATACTAGTACTGGTTTCCCCGCGTAAGTTGCAAGATGAAGAATTTGGAGCCACGGCACGGCCGGTTGTTTTCGTAACACCAGGTAGCTAGCCCTGGATGAATCGAGGACGCAACGAAAAAGAGAGCGTGCTTGGTATGATCACGGAAAGCGATATGCCCCCGAGGAGGGAGGATTCCTTGATGATTGTTAGCAAAGCACCGTGGTCTTGTACGCAAAGAAGCCCAGTCTGAGAGAGGGGGGCAAAAGGGGCAAGCCGATTATTATTATGCTCCGGCCGAGTGGCCGGCGCGGCGCGGTGTGTGGCGCTCGCGGTCGCGGCGGGCTGAGTTGGCTGCCTGGCAAATGCCATGCCAGTCTGCTGCCACCACACGCAACGCGAGCAGAGCAGCGGCGGATCGATCCATCCGCGAGCGCGGGCGCCCCGCACAAGCACAACCACCTTCACGTTTCTTAATTACGCCGTCACTTCCGGACGGGGTCCCTAAACAGCTCAACAAAATGGCTGACACGTGGGACCAAGGAAACAACCGCATTGCCTGGCCCCACATATTGGTAGTGTACGTAGCGCCCGTACCCGTTTCGGCCTGTACCGGCGGCACCACTTGCATTGCATCATCCAAGGGCAACGGTTTTGGGGACCAGAACGGAACGACGGTTTTGGGGACCAGAACGGAACGACGCGGCGTGCGGGCGATGCCACTGACACGTGGGGCCCAGGACCAGGATTGAGGGCCCTCGTGTCAGTGTGCATGATGCATGGTGCCAATTGCCCATGCATGCCATGCTGGTCTGGAGCCTCAGCCATGCTCACAAGGGCGCCGCCGCTTCGGGCTGCGGCGGACGTTCACGTGAGTAGAGTACTCGTATCGTACGTGACCCGCTCGCTCGCCGCTGGGGGCGAGTCGTTGTTGTGGCGACTGCGTCGGTCGCGGGCTGCCATGTGGGGGCCCACCTCATGGGACGCAGAGCACACGGGGAGCTTTCGCGACGCGACAGAGCCGGAGCTACTGCTGATTCTTCTCTGATTTCTGGCCCTGCCTGGAGATTCGTTCGTGGTCAGGACTGTTCAACCGGCGTGCGTGTTTTTCTCTGCTTTGATAGACGGACGTGTTGTGGTGCGTGCGTGAAACGGATTTCTACTGCTGTGCTGCCGTGTTTGCGTGCTTCGGTGCTAGCTTGCGTTGCGTTGTGCTGCTGTGTGCATGCGGTCCGTGGATGCCTTGTATGAAAGGGATTGCTGGGCATTAACGATCAACATCGAATAGCAAGTCTTAGGTTTGTGTCGTTCGCTAGGTTGGCCATAATAACTGATCGTATTATATTCAAAATATTAGTGGTAAGAAAATGGTAGAATCGATAGTCCAAAAAAATGATAGAATCGTGTTCTGTTTCACACAGGGTCTAGGATGTGTAGCAAAGGTCCTGCAGTATGTTTTATAAGTACTTTGGGAAATGTGCCCATGCGTTGTCACGGGAGGCAAAAAAAAAAAAAAAAAAAAAAAAAAAAATCAAAACTTTGACTTTTGCGTTGCAACCGGAAGAAAATAAAGACTATATTGCAAAATTGTATTGAAAATAAGAAAAATATGTGTTTATGCAAGTATGATTGTAATATGCTGACTGAATTTATAATTAACAACAATATTTAGGATTTCTATGTATAATTACCCACTATGTATTGTCATTACGAAGTAAAACAGAGTTTATGTCAGCGTATAGTTGCGATCGCCACACAGATGCATTGCTTCCTCCTTGCAGATGATGTACCTGAATTATGAATTAGTGCCCTGATTCGACTGGCACTTGGAAGGCAAATATGCCCATTACTAATGCAAAATTATTATTCCCTGCAACAAATATCAACCAAAGTGATCTAGTTAATGTGGAAATTAGAAATACGGCGGTGTGTAACTCATTTTAGCTACCCTTCATAAGTAAATTGATACTGACAAAGAACACAAAAGTTCAGAGTTGACATATGAGTAGGCTTTTTCTTATGTGATACAGAGCATGCATCATCATTAGTTTATATATGATAAAAATCAACCAAAGTAATTTGGTTGATTAAACAATGTCCTTACCACTTGTTGCATGCGCTTCTTTCCAGGCGTAAGAATCAGATTGATCATGTCCGGTGAGGTCAGGAGCGTTGTCCAGCCCGGCGAGGTCAGGTGGCCTACGAGATTAGGAAATCAGGGATTCAAGATGTCCCAACGAATCTTGCAAGATCGGGATGTCCCAATGGCAACGTTTAATTTCTGTTTCAACCAAAATCTCTATAAACATGAAAATAATAAAAGGTGTTCCCTGTCGAACGTACCACGAAATCCAAACGGGTGTCTTCGAGATTTGATTCAGATTCCAATTCCAATTTTGACTCGATGAGTCGATGAAGCGTCCGTCGATGCCACGTGACCGACGCGGCGGCGGCGGCCCCGGGGAAGAGGCGGCACATCCCATCTAGAACGGCACCATCATCTGAGGTGACTCCGGAGGAGAGCGGCGCCTTCTTGTTCGACTTGGGCCTGGACTGTTATACGGACCGGCAAACAGAAATATATATATACGGACGTGGAAGCCTTGGAGAAGAAGCGCATGCAAGCACGGCAGCCAGGCCAGCTCCGACTCCGAACCGATCCACCTTATTCAATGGTTCGTGGACGACGGGACTCTGGTAGACGGAAAAATAGGTGGAGAATTTTTTTCTCTTTATTAGTAGGTATAGATTTCAATCATTTTCTTCTGAAATTATACACTCTTCAATCACACACGCATGTAGCAAAGATTACTGTTTTTGAAATAAATATAACAATCTGCAGAGTAAAACATGACCAAAAATAATATTTTCAAGAGCATTCCGTTGCCTGTTTTTTTTTTTTTGTCAAGAGGATTAAAAATGTCAAAGTTACACAACATCGACAAACTCCGGCTATTCCGCATCTGTTGGCAAGATGCTTGAGATCAACCTAGAACGTCGTCGTCGACAAGCTAGATCTAGGCTAGGACCTAACAGCTGCAACCGCGCACACAGAGAAAACACAGGGCAAAAATGTTTTGGCAGATCTAAATCGATGTTGAAATCATGCGCATCTGGCCGTATAATTTCTATGATCGGCCAACTTGACAAGTCTGTATCTCATCAACATATCCTGTGAAGGATTTTACCAACGTATGAAATCCTATACGTAGGATAGGATGATGCTACTACTACGGATCCCAGGTATGCACTTTTATAGTATGCATTTTATACACCCCGTCTAATAAAAATCCAGTAAAATCTTTTTTTTTTTTCGCTGTTTTTCAGAAAAAAAAAAGTATACATTTTATATGAATCTCAGAGCATATCAAACCTGGGTCCCACCATCTCATCCTGTCAGCTGGGCCCTACCAGTCCCCATACATCGCAGCAGCCACGAGCAGCAGCCATCATCAACCGCCTGATGAATTTTGCCCTGCACCAAGCAGAAACACATTGCAACAACTAACAACACCAAACCAATCATTGTGCGACATGTGTACGGATGTGTTTCCCACTCCTTTCTCTCTCCTTGCTTCATTGGTGGATGAATGTGTTGCTTGCGAATCTTGATGTATCATGCTGCTGTTGGATAATAGGTGTTGCAACACATAGTTGTTGAAAATAGCACTTGTTGCACCAAGCAAAGCCAGCAACCAACCGCTTCAGACTTCCAAGTCCAAAACTGCTCGCTTCACGCCCGGTCCCTCGATCACCACCACTTGTTCCTCCATCCCTTCTCTGCTTCGTTCGAACTCCTCTCTTCCCTCCTCGTCTCGGTGCCCAACCCACGATCCGAGAACGCGATCGCCATGGAGCAAGACAAGCGCGAGATCCCTGACCTGCTCAAGGAAGGAGAAGGAGCATGACCAGGGAGGCGGTGCTCCGGTGCCGGGCGGGGTGGCCGGTGCCGAGGGCGGCCTGGCGCGCGGGGCCGCTTCATCGGAGCAGGATGGCGTCTCGGAGGCGGGCAATGGCGTTTGCCATCCCGCTGCTGTATCAGAGAGCGACGACGACGAGGATGATGTCGGGTCGATTTTTGCTTCGGTGAGGCGCGTAGTGATCCTGAATTCCAGAATGCCCCGGTCTTGATTTCGTTCTTGGTTCGCTCTTCGCTGTAACAGGAAGCTTTGACGGAGGAGTTGGAAATGGTCGCTCCGGTGGGCAATGCTGCTCGTGGCGATGCGCCGGGGAACGGCCGGAACGAAGAGCCTGCGACGATTTACTTCGGTAAGATAAGACTTCCATCCCATCCCAACGTGCTCCCCTGTTCTTGTTTGCCTTCTGGGTTTCTAACCAACCATGGATTACTCAGAGCTTCGAGGGTTTCGACGGACCAGGCGAGCAGTTGCGCACGCTATGCCGCCGTCGTCGTACCGCCGCCTGCCACTCCGAAGCAGGAAGCAGTACATCCCGACGCGCTTCATCTTCGCGGGCGACGCGGCGTCGGGCATCGGCATCGCCAATGCTCATGATCCTGGCACGTCAGAAGCAGCAGCAAGCGTCCCACTGCCCACCGCTAGCCCCGGATCAACGTCGGCGACGACCGCCGGTGTCTCTGGAATGGCCAATGTCGAGCGTGGCGCCAAGAACGAAACGATGGTCTCGACGGCGGGACGCTCTGGTAAGGTGTATATAGCCCGAGCGCATTCGTTCTATGACGTCTTTCTGAGACTCTGATGCCTCTGATCGAACGCGTCTGCCAGAGATTGACGTTGTGGTTGACAAGTCATGCTCCGACGACCACAACACCGAGTCGAAGGATGTGGTGGAAGCGGCCACGGCGCGGGCATCCTCGTCATGCCGCCATCCTTCTCGCGGCAGGAAGCAGCGCCGCCCTGATCGCTGCATCTCCGACCCCGAGGGAGATGCCGGGGAAGCAGCCCGTGCCAAGGCTCGTCGGGGTAACGTCGTCCTCGACAGGTTCCTCGCTTACCTGGTCCGCACCTCGCCGGAGCAGAGGCCGGAGTGGGTGAGGAACGTCACGGCAGACAATGTCGGCGTCCAGGGGCAGCGCGGCAGCAATGTCTCGAGGACGGCGTCACGGGGCTGTCCAGAAGGGCCGCCTGACGGGAGCGCAAGGATTCTCGCCATCGTGGCCATTCTTGGAGCTTCCTTGGCGCTCAGCTTGGTCTCGTGCGTGCTCTTCTACATCGTGAGTCAAAGGACAGCCCCTGGGCTGCCCGACACGAACCAGAACAAGGTAAGTGTCTCGCTTCTGAGTTCTGATGAGTGATTACCGATTGCTGATCTTCTGCTTCTTCTGGGTTGTGACGTGCATGTGTGTTCTTCAGTGAGCGATCTGAATTGGTTCGACTTCAGCTTCAGTTGATCTTCAGTGAGAGATCTGAATAGTACCGCTTCAGCGTTCAACGAAGCCTGAAAAGCACAGCTAAGGTCCTTCAGTTCATGTGGTGTTAGAAATCTGTAAGAAATAGAAGTGATTTTTGCTGATGTGGGGATTGTGGGAATGGAACAGAGTTGAGCATATATATATTTTTTTTTAGCATAGGAATGGAATAGAGTTATTGCTGTTAAGTGTATAGTTTCTGTACATCTGCTGTTAAGAATGATAGGAAGGTGATTTTCTTTTGTGTTTAAATTACAAGCTTTGCAGTTTCCTATACGTTTGGCATCTTAATTACTAGTTTTTAAGAAACAAATGCAATTCTTGAGTGTACAAATTGCTCAATTGGATGTATCTGAAACTTATGTGATGAATGGGAGAAAAGATCGACCAACGTAGTATAAAAACTACTAACTACCCAAGCTATTTGTGCCAATCATCATGCTCCACCCTCAATCCTAAAATATAAAGGGATCCAAATTTGTCACAAGTCAAATTGGAATAAATTGGATACATTATGAAATATATTTTCATATTTTATATATTTGATTTGGTATGATAGATGTTAATACTCTTTCTTCATAAATTTAGTCAAATTTTTGCATAATTTGAGTTGAGGCAAATTTGGAATCCCTATATTTCAGAGGGAGTAGTAATTATAGTTTTAATGAAAAGGTTTTTATCAAGCCGGATAGAACGTTCAAGGGGTGAGCGTGTGATGAGATTTTTAAAAGTCTGGCTGCAAATATATAAAAATAAAATATTGGTTCAATTAGTGTACGTGTGAGATTTAAAAGATTGGCTACAAAATCCGCAAAAAAAGGGTGAGAATTAATGAGTGAAGAGATTTAAAAAGTCTAGCTACAAAATTAATTTGTAAAAAAAGGAAAAAAGGCTACAGATCGGACCTTAAAAAAGCTAGCTAATGGGCAAAAAAAAAAAAACATAGTTGCAAATTCGCAAAAAAGATAAAAAGGCTGAACAAGCAACATTTCAAAAGGCTGGCTATGGATAAAAATCAAGAAAATATTGGTTCAATGAGTGAAGAGATTTAAAAAGTTTGGCTACATAATGGATTTGCAACAAGGAATGAATTCACAAAAAGAGACCGAACGTGTGACATTTAGAAAGGCTATCTAGATGTCAAAAGTCAGTATAAATATATATTGATTACAGATCAATGGTTCAATGATTGAAGAGATGACAGATAAGAAAAAAAAACGAATTGAACAAATATGCTTTCGTTGAGAGTCGAACTCAAGACCTCCCGCTTACTAAACGGGTGCTCTAACCAACTGAGCTACGAAAGCAATTTTGTTTTGTGTTTCGAAGATTCCCTGTTCACATGTTTGCTGTTCTAAACGGTCGCTTTAAGCTACAAAAGCAACATTGTTTTGTGTTTCAAATGAGCTACGAAAGCAACTTTGTTTTGTGTTTCAAATCTTCACTGTTCATATGTGTGCACCAATGTACATTAATAGTATTGACTGTCGAGCAGTCAGCACCCCCACAGAAGCTCAAATACAATTAAACATCATGTCAACCAGGAAAAAAGTTACAGAAAAGTAGCTGCCATGTCTTTACTAACAAATCTCATGTAGAGAAAAAAGCTTATTTGTTCCGCTGAGCTGTATCACTTTGCGGTATTTCTTTACAGAAAGATTTTCAAATACAGATTCAACTCAAGTATATAATGTAACATGCGTGATAACAATAATCTACTCTGATGTTCACAGCATCTTACCTTGCTAGAGATGGACAAGCCGTTTGCAAACTGCATTTGCAAGCTAGAGTAGTATGACTTACAGCATTTCAAAATGTGTTAAAAAGCCTCCCCTTGTTTAGCAGACATACTTCTAACCTTTGCTATTTTCCTCATCTCAACAAAATGTGTCAAACTAACTGAAACAATATTACGAATGAAGGGCCTCATCCGTTTTTTTGTCTGGATGAAGCAAGCAACTCTTTGAACTGTGCTAATGCCTTTTCACTTATAGGCTTAAATGGTATGCGCTTTATCACATGGGCTCCAAAGAAGTATAACAAGGCATCTGTTGCAGTTTCCGTGTTGATGCCTCTTGCCTGGAAGTAGAAGAGCTCATTTGGATCAAGCTCACCACTGATGGCGGCACCATGAGTACACTTCACATCATCAGCAATAATCTGAAGGTTTGGTTTGACATTAACAAGCGCCTTTGGTGATAGGATAAGACACTTGGTTTCTTGCCCCGCATCAGTTTGTTGTGCATACCTGTGAATCAAGACCATCACAATATTAGGATGCAGATCTAGGATTGCAGCTTCAGACATAGCTTTGTCATGATTCATGAGTACATAGATGCTAAGACATCCTAGGAATTATATAACTGTGTCCATGTATCACCGATACACAATACGGTCCAAAAACAAAGATAAGCCAACACGTCCAATATAAAATTTATAATTAAAATAATTGCATTTAATGTCCTCACAGAGAATCTAAATGATTGAATCAATTTCAACAAGACATACGAAGAAAAGAGAGGATCTAAATGAACAAGCAGGTAGGAACTGACCGGTCACCACAGCTAGAGGGCACCTATCTCGAACCTTCAGCAGCTGTGAAGACGATCTCCCAAGTCCCAGAGCTTCAGATCCAAAGCGGTGGTACTGACAGGGACACAAGCACACCCAGTGGTGACGTTGGCTCCTAGTGAGGTGGCGGCGCTAGATCCTAGGGGCATGTGCTCCGCAAGAGGTGGCAATGCTGGCTCCATGTCCGTGGAGGTGCCGAGAAGCAAGAGATGGGAAGCAGAGACGAGACGCCCGGTGTTTTGGGGTGAGACTTGAGAATGGATGGGCTCATGCTGTTGGGCTTGCGTTGGGCTTTAAAATGAGGTACTATTCGCTAGCATGTATGGGCAGTGTATCTCACCGTATGGCAAGCTAAACCCGTCGATTTTTTTATATAGTATTTTCTGATACTTGGTGATATCTGTAGCATGCCATATCGCCGTAAAGATACAGATATGACGCCTCCCTGGCGAATATAACTATAGTTGAAACAAAATTCAACAGTCGATAGGTCGTAAGTACAGAAGGATGATAAAACAGCTTAGTACAAGGTAATAAGTAATGTTTGTGCGGCTTTCTGCTAACTTTCTTTCAATTATTTTATGTCATGAAACACACCGAACACCTTATACAAGTACCCATACTATATTATAGACTTCAAGTTAACTTAAATCTATCCTAAACAAATATTCAATCTTAGGATGCGATATATTCAGTTACTGTGAAATGCGAGCAATAAAAAGGATTCTCACACAGGCATGAAACTTGAAATACTTTTATGCGACGAACACATCAAAGTATCAAACGTGTTATGCAGCTATATATCGATATTCCACATTTCAATTAAAACTTAAATCTATCCTGAACAAATACGTAATATCAGGATGCCATATATTCACCTACTGTGAAATATTGAGCAGTAAAAGTGTGTATGGCACAGGCGTGAAACTAGAAATCTAAGCAATGCTGGTCAGATAAATGGCTGGGACAACATTTCTCTTGGAAGAACAAAACAACAAAAAAAAAAAAAAGCTAATAAGTATACCTGTTGACTTTAATATTGCCATCAAATATGCTATTTCCTGTGCCACAAGCAATGCATTTGTGGAGCTGTCGTGAAAAACCTCTAGGGTGATCAAGTATGAGTCTGCTGTGCAGATCATGTATCTGCTTATTCTGAGATGTTAAATGAAGTGTTGATAGTTCTGTCTCTGTCTCAGGACCTAATTGCTCGATATGGAGATTGTGCCTGTTCAATTTTGCTCCAGTGCTGACCTCAACAAACTCATATTTACTAGTTGTATCCTGCGAAAAGAAAAAACGAAGTTTCAGAACAAATAAAACTGATTTTCATTGTTCAACTAAGCTTCATTGATCAATCCTAACACCCACAATGACTATTGCTCTATTAGCACTAGCAAACTGGAGGCAACTGTCTCGAGTCATGAGGTAGATCAAACAATGAGACCATGGAATGACAAATGTCACCAGCACAGAATCAATCTGACTAATTCCAACAATCTCTCTTCCATATTTTGATCACAGCTGCTTCTCTTATCATCACTATCCTTTTTCCCATTCATGAAAATATAACACTCATCATAACTAAAATTACAAGTATCTTACAACATTTATTCATTTATCTAAAATCCAGACTGACCTGCTTGACGACTGTCCATTTAGTATGTGCTGCAGCAAATGATTGGTGCTGAAGGTATGAATGAACCACTCTTGCACCCTCGTCGATGATAATATCTGCCACTGGATTGGCCCAATAGAAACCACCTTCTTCTCCAGCCCCAAAGTGCTCCTCCACTATGGCCACCTCTGCTGCCTTCTCGGCCACGACCAGAACCCTTGGATTGGACATGAGCAGACTTTCAGCACCGCTATTGGTATAGGCGAACCGGATGTGGATTGGGTCGTCAGCCACCTTGACCCCCTCAGGCACGTGCACGACAACGACGTCCCTCGCCCCAACGGCGTTGAAGTCGTAGAAGAGGTCCTTGTGGGCGAATTCAGCGGATGCGGCGAGCGCGGCGGCGGCGCGGTCCCGGGCGCGGCCAGGTGGAAGATCGGCCAGGGTGCTGACATGGGCACCAGAGGAGGATAGGAGGATTCCATCCGAGAAGAGGACGTGCGAAGAGAAAGGGGAGGACGGCAGCGCGAGGTCGGGCTCCTTGGACGGGAGGGTGATGGGGAGGGAGCGGAGGTAGGAGATGTCAGTGAAGCGGAAGGCCTCGCTGGAGCGGCGGGTCGGCCAGGGCGTGGAGAGGAGGGAAAGCGCGGAGGCGGAGCGGAGGGGGGTCGAGGAGCGGGGAGGTGGAGGTCACCGAGTCCTCGAGCTGCTCGGCGATGCGGAGGACGAGGTCGTCGGAGACGGCCGGCGCCGCGCGCGCCACGGAGGCGGACACCGGAGCGGAAGAGCGGCGGAAGCGAAGGAGAGGCGGCGGCGCGCGGAGAGCGGTGGAGCAGGAGGCGGCGCATAGCGGCGACGGCGAGGACATGGCGTCCGTCCGCGAAGCTTCTCCTCGTCTGCCTGCCCAGTGGCTGCGGAGGGCCGTGGGGGTCGTCGGGTAAATCCGAGAGCCTGACAGGTAGGACCAGGAATGAGAACTGACAGCCCAGCCCACTCAAGAAAAATATGGACCATGTTGGGCCGGCTCATGTGGGCCTAGCCCTGATCCTGTGGAGCTGCGCGTAGCCTTATCCGCTTTCGTTCCCACAGCTGGCGTTGCCCCGCCCCGGCAAAGCAATGGCGCTCCGTCTCTCTGCTCCGTTCCTCACCTCGCGCTTTACGCCGTCGCAGGAGTCGGCCCCGCGCAGGCGCACGCGGGCCCGCTCTTTCTCCCCGTCCGCCGATGCGCGGGCCGCGTGCTTCAGGAGACCCTACACGTCCGTCCTAATTGTCCCCACGGGCGTCGGCGCGGCCGTCGGGGATTCGCCGGCGACGCCCTTCCGGTTGCGCGAGCCGTCGCCGGCGTCGCCGACTGCGTCATATCCCACCCAAACGTAACGTCATGGAACCCTTCATAAACGTTACGCCGCCGTACTTCTGTTGCTGTTTCTCCATTTCGATTTGGTTGCTCACTTAGAGATGGAATGAAATTTCATGTGCAGGTGCTGAACGCTGCGATGCTGTGCTGGCCGATGCCCAATACACTTTATGTGGAAGGGTACGCCCTTGACAGGTTCGCAGAAGGATCCTGGGCGCTCCAACCTGTTCACCAAAACAAGGTGAGTGTTGCATTGCATTGACTCTCGCTGTGGGGATTACTGTCTCCCACCAACATCCACATTGGCTAATAGTGCTGCTATACATTATTGCTACTGAAAGAGATAGCCAATGACACATTGCAACTGATCACACCTAGGTAGGCTTGGTGTTGGATTCTGGAATCGAGGAAGACCTCCAGCTGCGCCACTTGCAGGTTGCAGATGCCACGAGGGCTTCTCTTGGCTTGCCTGTAGTGGAGTACATTGTCACAGATGCTCCTCTGGAGGTGCACACTCTGTTCTGATACTAGTACAGATAGTTGTAGCTGTAACTGCTTGCATAATCTTGATGTTTACTTTGGGCATGCCCATTTTTTATGTAGATCAAGACATGGTTTGATCCCAGGTGTGGGAAGTCGACAGGGAGTGTTGGTAACTCTGATTCTCTTCTGAGAGCAGTTGACGCACTAGTGACACATTCAGACGTGAATGCTGTGGCAGTTGTCGCACGCTTTCCAGATGATGACCCAGAAGATTCAGATTGTTACCGGGAAGGAAAGGTAAACTCTTGTCTGCTCAACTAGTTTGTTTTATTTTTGTTTATACGATGTCTTGTACCATTGACATTTGCATCAAGCATTTTTAAAGAGAATTGAGTCAAGAATGTGTCTTCTAAACTTTCAAGACATTCAATTTTAGAAGTCTGATAGCTACACGGATTCTGGTCTAAATTTTAGTGAATAGAGAGGTAGTGCCACACCATTCGCCTAGAATATGGAGGTCATTGCCCCTTTATGGCACTGGATCTTATATTGATGGTTCTGAGACTGAGTTCTATTGAGTTGATGACAATTAACAGTACACTGAGGTTATCATTTGTTGGCAAGCGTATCTTTCATTTTGTGCATTTCCTAGGTAGTGAATGTTTTTTGCATTTTTCATCATTTATGTTCTTGAATGATTTTTCATTGCAGGGTGTTGATCTATTGGCAGGAGTTGAAGCAATTATCAGTCATCTAATTGTGAAAGAATTCAAAATCCCTTCTGCACATGCTCCTGCAGTGTTACCGCCACCACTCAGCCCATTAGTATCTCCTAGATCTGCTGCTGAAGAGGTATATGTCCATGTGTACTCAGAGCATAACTTAGTTAAGTAATTATCAATTTACTAGTGATATGTTTTACAATCACACTACTTATGTTATGTTAGACTTGTGCTATGTGTTCAGTTTTTAGTTACGACTTTTAAGCTGCCTTTTTGCCTTTTTGGTCATATATATAGATATGAATCCTGTCCTATGTCAAACTCAATACTTTTTCTCTTTGGTCATATATATAGAATCACACATAACCTGATTGCTTGTTACTTGTATATGTTGTTTGTTTATTCATAATATGTGTTTATCAAATAGATTGGATATACATTTCTGCCTTGTGTGCTTGCTGGGTTAAGCAATGCTCCACAGTATGTCATGAGCAAAGGAAGCTTGGACAAAGGTTGCATAGTGGCTGCTGATGTTGACAGTGTTATTCTTCCCAAAGACTCTTGTGGAGGAGATGGTACACTTGCTTTTGCTAGAGCTGCAAGAAAGAACAAGGTATAATGTCCATATTAATTATTAATGAAAGATGGAATTATGTATCCACTTTGACCGCACAGTGTGTTAGATAAGTTCATCAATGCAAGTTATGTTAGCATCATGATTGGAGGTAATTGCAAAAAGTGTTAGACATAATTAACTAGGTCAGCTAAATTACTCATTTCTTCTTCATCTTCTTCCTCTTTGCAGCCCTTAGTCATTACTGTACAGGAAAATGAGACAGTGCTTGATGATACTCCAGACAAGTTCGGCATAGAAGCGGTACACAACATACGTCTATAATCTTCTTTTCGTATTTCTTTGACTCTTTCTGATAAGCTCATAGATCTAAGCAGTTATTTGTAACTTTGAATGTTTTCTCCTCAGCTGAATGTCCGGAATTACTGGGAAGCAATTGGAGTCATTGCTGCCCACAAGGCAGGTGTCAATCCAAATGCTCTTAGAAGACAAGGGATTGATCATCTTAAGAGCTCTAGACGATTATACTCTGCTCACTCTTCAAGTCCTAAGCCATCTGCCCGTCCTCCAGTGCACAACAAAGTACATATACAGCAGCTAGTTAGACAAATTTAGTACTAAAAAGAGCACCAGCAGTAGTAGAAATCACTTTAGATAGGTAGCAATTAGGAGCTTCCAAAATTTTGAGCCCCAGGTACATATTTTCCACGCCGTGCTGCAGTGGATCCTACACACATAGCCCCAGGTAGCGATCGTATTAATTGTGCCCGTACCTGCCTGGCAGAATATATATGATTTGGTGTCTCCGGATCAATTCCACACAACTTGCAGACTGGATCGTTTGTCCAATTTCTTTTCATTAGATTGTCAGCCGTGAGGATTTTCTTGTGTAACAGTGTCCATGCAAAATATCTACATTTAGGTTACGCTCTGGCTCTCCAAATAGGAGTTGATTTCAGCTTACTATAACTCCCTTCAAACTGGATACGGTATGCATTTTGAGTTGTGTATTCGCCGTCGGCCGTCCACTTTAATCTGTACATCTGCTCCCAGAGCTTGATGAACTCTGTAATTTCCTGAGCTGTTTGGACCGGCCAAATATGAGCAATCCAAGTATTCTCTTTGAATGCCTTGTAGACAGTTATGTTCTTCCTGCTTGCTTTTTTGTAGTTTGGTGCTATGCTTTTTGGTGTTCTACAATTTAACCAGGAAGAAGCCCAGAACACTGCAGTTTTCCCGTTTCCAACGGTGACTATTGTTGATGCTGCAAATAGCTCCCGGTCCCGTTCATCGCATGGGAGATCGTTCCTTGTGCTTCCACTGGAACCACAACCATCTCAATTTCAGTGCTAAGTAAACCGTTCAAGTTCTAAGATTCCTAGCCCGGCCCCTCTTTGTTTTTGGTCGGCATGTCGTTGGCCAGTTTACAAGCGAGTGTCCTCGTACACTTTATCTGGTGTCTCTCCTCTCCAAAGGAAACTTCGTCTGCCTTTATCAATCTTTCTTATTAACCATTTTTGTTCTGGAAAAGACGTCATATGATAGATTGGTTGTGAGCTAAGTATAGTTTTTACCAAAGTCTCTCTGCCGGCTGTCGATAGATGGGTTGTGAGCCAAGTATAGTTTTCTTTCCATCCTGGCAATCTTGTTCCGATTTTGTCGATGAGAGGATGTACCTCAATCCTTCTTAGCTTTCTGATGTGTAAATGGGAGACCAAGGTATGTGCCTGAAACCTGCCCAGCTTTCCTGGGAAATTTTCGGCCTAACAACAATAGGTAAATTTGGAGAGGATTTAAGTAGGTAACAAATATGTTGAGTCATATAGGGCGTGTTTGTGAGGGTGGTTGCGGTCGGCTTGGCTAGCCCGTGAGGCCCAGGCCAGTCTCAACTGCTGCAACTACTCTTGTTTGTCTCCATGTACGAAACGAACCAGGCTGCGCTCAGATCGTGTTTGTGTGCATGTACCAAAGAAGTGTGGCTACCTTGCACTGCGATGTGGTAGCCTTACCACTAGAGAAGCCTCACAGGCATTTCATCAAGCACTTGGTGGACACGGCGAGCAAGCATGGCCAGCAACGGCCTCAGCCATGGCGCGAGGCGGTCGGGCCTTCCGGCCCTCGCGACGCAGGCGAGGTCGGCCTCTCCGGCCATGGCAGCTCGGGGCGAGCTCGGCCATGGCGGCGGGGGGCGAGCTCTCGCCTCTGGCCATGGCGGAGCTGCGGTCGTAGCGCGCGGCGGCGGGCCGGGGTCGGAGAAGGAAGGAGCGGAGCGGCGAAGGAGAGCCGGCCCCAGCCATGGTGGCATGGGACGAGATCCAACCGCCTGTTTCTTTGCCGCGAGAGGGAGAAGGAGCGGCGGGATCTCACCGAGAGGGAGAAGGAGCGGCGGTAGGTGAGAGACGAGGAGGGGGAGGTGATTCCATCGTGCCCACGCGAGCGCACAAGCGCCGCAGCCGGCCGGGCTGAGAAGAAGGATTTTACATATTTACCATTATAACGAACGCATCTTTACTCGAATATCACCCTTTAATGCGTGCTTACAACTATATCGGCCTTTACTTGAATCTGCTACATTTTTTTACCACTTTTATCCTGCGTGCGGCGTGCCATATCAGCCTGAGAAGGTCCAACACAGTCGACAGCTGCACGCGAAATGACCTCCCTACCCCCTGCCTTCTCCTTCCAGATTGCACCTACGCATCCAGCATCATCAGAACTATTGTTTAATCCAGTCAACGTGCTTTCATGTTAAATACATTTGTGCTTAATATTCTAGGTAAAAAAAGAACTAGACGATGCTGTATTTTTTTTTTAACATGTATTGTTTTGTTGCATATCCTGTATTTGCTTTATTTATTTATTTATTTATATTTATTTATTTGCAAAGAGGAGTATCGCGAGCGGCTCTGTCTGGCCGCGCGTGGGGGAAAGGGCGAGGCCGGCCGAGCGAGCCGAAAAAATCGGGCCGCGCCTAGGAACAAAGGCAGGGGTAGGGGGCGTCATTTCGCGTGCAGCTGTCGACTGTGTTGGACCTTCTCAGGTGACATGGCACGCCACGTAAGATAAAGTGGTAAAAATGTAAGAGATTCAAGTAAAGGCTGATATAGTTGTAAGACGCATTATAAGAGTGATATTCGAGTAAGATACATTCGTTATAATGGTAAATATGTAAAATCCCCTGAGAAGAAACGGAGGAAATTCGCGTTTCTCGGGAGCCTGGTTTAGAGTGCTTTAAATCCCAATGCGGGCCAGGCTCGAGGTTGGGCCAGTGTGGCAAACAAAACAAGTTGCACCCCGGGAGCGCAGCCGGGCCGTCGGGCCACCTCCGCAAACGCGCCCATAGGTAGTCGTTGGAGTAGTGTTTTTAACCCGAGCCTTTTTCATGGATACCATTATAAAATATCGTGTTCTCATAGATACCCCTCAAAAATTCCGACTTTCACGGTTAACATCGTCATTTCAAAGTCTTTTCGTGCGTGCCATTTCTGTCTAGTTGCTGTTTGTTTTCCTCCGTTTGGGATCCTGACAGGCGGACCCGGGGCGGCAAAATGACCACCGATGCTCCTCAGCTTGCCCTCCTCTTTTTTCTCCTTCTCCCTCACTGTCAAACAGACCCCATGCGTCAGTCCATCCCATTCTCCCTATTCTTGGCTCGGGCGCTCTGGCCACCGCAGCAGGCATGCTCACGTTCTTGACGTTGAGCATGGCGGTCTGGCCAAACTGACCCCGGAGCCCCTCGATGGTCTTCATGTCCACCGGCTAGCCCGAGGTGTCCCGGACGTAGAAGACGTTGGTGGCCTGCCCGCCCGCCGTCGTCACGTCAGCGCGGCTCACCGTACAGCCCGTGCTCCCGGAGCACCCTCGTCACGTCCGACAGCAGGCCCACCCGGTCCCTGCCGCACACCTCCAGCGTGAAGCCCTGCACGTAACGCACGGCGCGTCGCCGCCGGCATCAGCAGCAGCCAACAGAATGTAGAATGCTCTGAACAGCAGGGAGACAAGATCACAGGAATGGCAGCGAATTCTGTCTGTACCTCGGACACTCTTCTGGAGATGGCAGCTTCCAGGCACCTGATCACCATCTCTGCTTCGTCTTTCAGAAGCGTCTTGCCGTCCTTGCGGCCTCCTGAAACAATGGAAGGAAAAGCTTCATGAACGAACCTGCTTGCATTGCCTTGCATGCATCAGAGGCACTGATTTATGTACGTACGTACCTGGGATCTGGATGCCGTAGTTGGCTTCGGACGACACGGCGGCATGGAACACGACGTACTCCATGTCCGTGAGCGTGCACACGATGTCGAACAGCAGCTTGGACCGGTCCTTGCACTTGACTTTTACCACGGAGTAAGACTTCTCCTCGCAGTGCTCCACCCTCACCTCTGGCCTGACGCCCTCGCCATCGCCGGAGCCGCGCCGTGGACGACGTCCACGTCGGCGTGCATGAGCTGGTGCAGCCGCCGGTCCAGGTGGTGCGGCGTCGAAGAGGCGGCCGTGAAGTTGGCGAGCGCGCCGCTGCCGTCGTCGCCGTCGTTCCCGCCGCCGCCGCAGCCGTACCCACGGAGCCGGTTCTCGATGCGGGACACGCGGCCCGGGTCGTCGATGGCCTGACCCGTGGCTACGTCGTTCACGTACACGACGCAGGCCACGCGCATGCGGTGCGTCCACACCTCGGCGGCCAGTGCGGGCACGGGCAACCGCGGGCACGGGGCCACCTCGCCGGCGTTTGCTGCGACGACAGCGGCGTCGGCGCCACCGGGGCCACAACGCCCCTTGCGCTATCTGCCACCGGGGCCACACGACGGAGTTGACGTCGATGCCCATGTGGTCGTAGGTCACTTGCGGATCCCAGCTCTCGTTGAACGTGTCGAACTCCACGGCCACGAACCTGTCCGTGTCCTGGGCGACGGTCCGGTTGAGGCAGTAGTCGGGCCTGCAAAGCCCAAGGGCGCCGCCCTCCGAGTTGGCGGCAGCGCCGACGGTTAGTGGCCGAGGAAGAAGGCCATGCCGTCGCCCTTGTTGTTCGTCGAGTCCGCGAGGCTGATGAACGTTGGAGGCGTTGGACAAGTCCAAGTCCAAGGAGAGGCAGGAGGCCCCGCGGAGGGCGCCACGGCTGGTGCCACCGACCATTAAGCAGACCAGCGAGATGAGGACGAGAGGTGTTCTGGAGCTCATCGCCGCCGACCTGCTAGCAACCATACGCCTGCACGCTGCCACCGCGTAAGTATAGAATGCTAGCTTTGCCGCGATGCCTGGAGCCGCTTGCCAGTTTGAGAGGAGACGGGAGGATAAAGAAGAGGAGGGCAACCATGTCTTTTTACAGTGCTGGGCCCACGTGTCGGGGCTCCAAACGGCGCAATTCTCACGCCCAGCGGACGGAATGGCACGCACGAAATACTTTGAAATGACGATGTTAACTGTGAAAGTCAGAATTTTTAGGGGTATCCATGAGAACGCGACATTTTATAATGGTATCCATGAAAAAGACTCTTTTAACCCCACTACCCAAAGCCCGTCGCTGTGGGGCGACGTCGATGTCTTGTTAGTTGCCGCAAACTGGTACCGCACCCCGGCTGGCCGGGCCCCGCTCGCGTGGACAGCACCCATGGACGCAAGATGCGCCGTAGCGCGGCCGGCTGCCCCGAAGAGCACTGAGCACCGGCCGGTTATCCAGCCGCCACAACAGCCTTTGGGTGTGGATCCAAAAACATTGAAGCATTGATTGATGTCAAAGTTTGTATACTGAATAATCTTATTACTGAAATCAACCATAGGATGGATCATCTTTTTGTATTGTACAAGCACTAACACCAACGCTCTAGGGCGTGATCGAAAAAAAAAAAAAAAAAAAAAAAACCTGTGGCTCCGCCCCGGCCTGCTGCTAGCAAGTAGTAGCAACCAATGAATTGAACCAACACTTTGTTTACCTTCATCCTCCTCCCCTTTCCTTCTCAGAGCTACCAAACACCCTCCCGAGTCACACCGTGCTCGACGCGCCTTCCCCGAAGCCTTCATCTCCTTATTATTGCTCGGTTTGGGACCCCGATCGGCATCGGCTACGTCTGGCGGTGGCGGCGGCACGGTGAGAACACCACAGCACAGCGACGTCGTATCGTACGCGCTAGCTCTTCCGGAGTGCAGGCCTACGGTGAGTTTCCCCTTTCTTTTAATCTTGTGATGCATGGATCAGTCCCCGGCAACGCTTGAGCAAGTCAACGACCCACTCTCTAGTCTGTTGTGAGTAGTTGTTTGGCGTGCATGCGCGTGAATCATTATGCATGAATAATTAAGTAGCTAGGATAGTCATTACTGTAAAACGATAGTCATTACTGTAAAACGATAAATCAGGAGGGGGCAATATCTCAAGGGTAGGAATGATTATTTCCTCATGCGCATGGAAGGGATTTTGGGACAGCTGCTTGATGGAAGGGATTTTGGGATGGACGGAACTGTTGAGCACGCCAGCGCCCAGGAGCCAAGCAGCTGCAGTTGCAGTTGCAGGGGAATCGAGTCGACGGAGACGCAAGGAGGGAAAGGGTGCAGTGGAACTGGATCGCCGAGACTGAGAGAAAGGATGGTGATGACAATTGGAACTGGAGTTTGATGGGGAATCCGATAAAGTAAAAACATAAACTTGTTTGGCCCAATTCGCATCTAACAACTCAAGTGTTGGACAAAACCAAAACAAGAACAAAAAGAGTAAAGACATCATTTTTTTTTTTTTAAAGAAAGACATCATTATAATTAACATTTTGAGAGAAAACTGAAAAGCAGAGGAAGGGATTCGCTCCAATCCATCCTGCCCGAATCACGAAGCAGATCAATCCCGGCGATGATGGCCGCCGGCGATGGCGACCACCTTGCCGCCCTCCTCCGCCGCCAGGCGACCCTTCACTCTGATGCCGACCCGCCTACGGGTAGCCGTGGACATCAAGCCTCCCTCCGCGCCTGGCCTTCCCGCAACGCCGCCGCCTCATCCCTCCTCTTCACTGTCATCATGCATCATCGCAAGCCGCCGCGTGCCCCCGCCAGTCCGGCGCCCCCGATCCGTCTCGCACTACCGCATCCCCTGGGGCTGTTTGGTTCCTTGGATGAGGGTGAACCAGCCCGGCGGATGCAGGCACCAGGTTGCCTGGTCGCCCCCTCGGCCTGGCCACGCTCGTGCAAGATTCCTGTTTGGGCCAAGCTGAGGAGGAACACAGGAATCGAGTGTTTCTCCTAGGCCACGCTGAGTTCATGCAAGTAGGTGTGTGAGTTCATACAATACAGGCAACCAAAGGCCTTCTGTTCCTAGCCTAGCTACATGCATGCGGGAACCAAACAAATAATTGTTGCATAAACACAGACTGACTAAAGAGAGCCCCACCAGAGAGCCTGGCTGTGTGGTGCGAGCCAGGCTAAGTTGGGAAGGCAATCAAACAGCCTAAAGGGCATGACGAGCAAGGAGGTGTCGAGGAGTGGTAGTGGCGGTGCGGCCTCCTACGAACCCTCTACAGATCTCCATGAAAGGCGGGTCGACCACTACCGCCGCGGGCCAACCCTGCCTGCAAAATCCATAGAGGCACCAAACCAACCCCTGTCTGCACTCTGCAAAACTCAGCCCGCTTCCAGCCATTTCACAGTCCATGGGTGAGCCAACGTCTTCGTGGAATGAAAGAGCCCAACTAACACAAACGAAGAACCCCGCTAACACAATGAGCCCACGACCCGTGATGCCTGCGAAGAGCCCTGCTAGCCACCATGCCGCGCAAATCCGCACCCCCCTCCAACTCGTCCCGTCCGAAACACAATAAACATATTACTGCAACAAACCGCAACAATAGGTTGTTAGTTAAAACACCATGTGGAAACAGACAAACACTGCAACATTAGGATGATGAAGTTGAAACACCACGAATATATTATTGTAATAGCTGAAACACCAAATAATATATTATTGGCAACAACACCAACAACTGTTGTAACAACATGAACAACTACTGCAATGTCAGATTGAAGCAAACTGAAAAACAAACTGCAGCATCTCAAAAGCAGTGCAACATCAACTGAAACGTACTGCAACATCCAAATAACCCCATTGCAACACTCCGAGATCGACGGAGGAACCCTAGCGACATCCTCATGCCTTTGATCCAGATGGAAGAGGAGGAGGAGGAGGAGGAGTCATATCAAGGCGAAGAGGAAGGAGGCCTCGAACCCAAATCTAGAGGAGGAGGAGGAGGAGGCCCAAGATCTGGATCTATCAACCACCTACCTCTTTGGAGCCGCCGACGTCGTCCTTGTTTCCGGTTTAGTTGGGAGCCAGGGCATAGGAGCAATGGGGTGCGTGGAGAGGCGCGGTGGCACAATAGAAGGAGGGGAAAGGGAACACGGGCGAGCGCGGACACGCGGCGAGCTCGTCTATGGACGAAGGAGGTCGCCAAGGGCGAGGGACGGAGGGACTGAGGCGCAGCTCGCGTGACGACGGAGTGAAGAGCAGAGAAGGAGCGAGCACGGAGCGACAGCGGGCAAAACGGCGCGATGCAGATTGCAGGGGAGGGACACATGTGGGGCGGTGGGTGGGCAGAGTGTCTGACGATTTTTGTCGGGCTCGGACGTCACAAGGGTAGCATTACCGATGTTATTAACTTAGCCGCAGCTACTCTCTCTCTCTCTTGAATTGTACTTGGATATGATCGCTTAAGCTCACTCTGTCTCCCTCTAAAACCCTTCAGCTCGCCATCGCTTAAGCTAGCTCCATATATAATATGGAAGGATTGGAGCCGCTGGTTGTTTTCTGGACTCGATGGGGCATCCATATTACGGTGCTGGTGAGCTTCACGGTGCAGGTGACGCTGCTGTTGTTGGCGGATATCCGTCGACGCAAAGACTGGGCCTTGCTTAAGGTGGTCATCTGGTCGGCATACACGCTGGCGGACACGGCGGCCATATACGCCCTGGGCCACATGTCCGCGTTGTGCAGCTGGTCACCTGAGCACCTGCTGATGGCGCTGTGGGCGCCGTTGCTGCTGGTGCACCTGGGCGGGCAGGACAACATCACGGCGTATGCCATGGAGGACAACCGGCTGTGGGTGCGTCACCTGCAGACTTGCGTGCTGCAGGTCGCACTAGCTGGTTATGTGATGCACGTGTCCTCCATCCTCTCCCACCCGTCCAAGCTCCGGTCGGCCGCGATCCTGATGTTTGTGGTTGGGGTTGTCAAGTACGGGGAAAGGATATGGGCGCTCATGCGCGCTGACAGTTGTTGCAGTAGCAGCCTATCGGCCACGAGCTATGACAAGGCACTTTCGGTGGGTACTGCTGCTGGTGATGAGTCAAGAGCGACGATCAACGTGAGGAATAGACACCTAATCCTAGCTTACTCACTGCTGGATGTTCCCAAGCAAATGTTCGAGGGCCCGGCAACCTACGTGCAAATCAGAAGCAATGTGGAGTATGAAGCAAAGTATATGCTGGATGTGGTGAAGATGCAGATGTCGATGATGTACGACCTGCTCTACACCAAGGCTGCTGTGGTGCACACGTGGTACGGCTTGTGCACCCGTGTCCTCATCTCGCTGCCTTTCACCGTTGCCGCACTCGTTCTGTTCCGTTCATTGTTGAGCCACAGCCACGACAAAGATGCTGCTGCTTACACAAGAGTAGATGTCACTGTCACCAATGTTTTGCTTATTGGCGCAGTCATCCTAGAGATCATGTCAGTGCTGAGGGTCATCTTCTCCAAGTGGACAGCCGTCCTGCTGTATGGTATTGAATGGGATACCATTGGCAACATGGTTTTTTCAGTCGGACTAGTCTTCACAAGAGCAATGGAACTTGTACGAAGTGGAGCACTCTGCCTTATAAAGCTGATCCGTGGCATCTGTTGTACATCATGCATCAAGGGAGAAACGTTCGAAGAGCCGTTGCTGGACGCCCGCATGCGGCAACACAGCCTTTTTGTGCTGATGAGGCAGCACGATGACAAGTGGAGTGTAGGCAGGGCTGGAAGAAGGATGGCAAAAAGCATGGGAGTGGATGACTGGTGGGACTCCAATCACTACTCCTCGTCCACCGAGGTCCCCGCACTTGTCATTACAAAGGTGCTGGAACTGGTCTCGTCCACAACTATTGAAGAAATCACGAGATCATGGGGCCAAAATGCCGTACGGAGATATTTGAATGACAACGTCGCCGCCAGTATCTGGCCGATGGAGCCGGAGATGAAACTGGAGGACAGAATCCTTGTTTGGCACATCGCTACTCATGTCTACGACTCCTACACTTGTTACACTGCTGTATGGGATGTAGGGACAGCAGCAGTGGTTATCGCAGATTACATGTTTTTCCTGCTGGCTGCCCGTCCCTACATGCTGCCTTACCCTGTAAGTCGCCAAGCCTATGCCCTGCTGTGCACCGATGCCGAAACTCATTTGAGGTACTGCAGCTTAATTAAGCTGCATGAAGCCGTACTGAATCAGAAGGAGGCCTTGATGCAAGGAACTCCACTTCAACCAGATAGAGGCATTGGACGACGACAAACTGGTGCCGCTGCTGCTCAGCCTCAGCCTTCGATGAATAGTATATTGGATAGGGGATGTCAGCTTGCGGCAAAAGCTGATCCACATCACGACGAGAAAAACAAAAGAAAGTGTCGATGGTAAAGGCATAATCGCGGAACAAGCAGGTGAAAACAGGTTCAAGGAACAAGAAGCTAAAACAACATTCTCTTTCTCTGTTGCTGAAGACGTCCTAAATATGGTATTGGAGGTGTGGGTGGAGATGTTGTGCTACACGGCCTACCTGTGCAATGAGAATTCTCATGCCAAACACCTGACCGACGGTGGTGAGATCATGACCTTCATTACCCTTATGATGATATACAAGAAGAAAGGTTTATTCCGCCGTAAAAACACAAGGAGAAGCACAAGTGGTACGGCGGCGGCGGGGCCCCCTCTTCTTCTGATCAAACCACCGCCACAGACATAGAGTGACATAGAGTCTGATTGAATATAAACCAACCAAACGTGAGTATATATATATATTCCATCTATCTTATCGTTATTGTACATGCATGTTATCCTTTAATCAGATCCCGATATCTGCTCCGGTACTCCCTTTTCAAAAAGTTATACGTGTTGCAGACTCTGTCTAGAACGAAAGGAGGAGGAAACCTAATTCTAATCCGTTTATATCTCTTACCGAAACTCTTAGACTTTAGCAGGACTATATATATGCGGAAGCTCTATGTTGTAATCATCAATATTCAGATGAATAAAAAATAGTCACCCTATCTTGTATCTACTTGTTGTACTTTTTCATCTACCGTGTGTTGATCATGAGAGACGGAAAGAGAAAAGTCCTAACGGCTGGCAACATGTTTTTTATAACATGTTATCAGCATAGCAAAAACTCTTCGTCGGCATCGTCGTTGAAGTTGCCACCGATTTTGGCACCGACGCTCGTGCCGACCGCCGACGACCCGCCACGACTTCGCCGACGACGTTGACGATTCAACGTTGTTAGCGGAATGGATTTGCTACCTAATCATTGTCATCAAGCAAGCAGTTCTACGACAGTGCCAAACAGTTCTACGACAATGATGAAATTTAACTCATCATTGTTCATGGGGTTCGGAATCCACTCCTCTTGGACTTGTCCCACAGAGAGGCCCAGTCGATCTTCATCACAAAGGGCACCCTGAAACGTCAACTCGAAGAAGAAGACGACGATGGTCTTTGAGTCTGAGATGATGCTACCGACGACTAGCGGGAAGACTTGCCATATCTGTTGTGCTAATGATCTCCAAGCATATGTCGGGTAGAGGAAGGTATGAGGTGGACTGCCAATCAGACTCGGATGCTGCATATCGTAGTAGTACTTGTATGAATCAGAGACTGGATTTTGCATGTTGTCAAAGGGGTTGTGCACAACATTTCCGTTGTCACAACCGACATTATTACTGGATTTCTCCGGCTGTCCGTCTGGTGTATATTGTTGGCTGTCACCAGGTTTGTGTGTCGGATCATCGGCATGACCCAAAACGACCATCTTTTTTTTTTTTTTTTTTTTTTTTTTTTTTGAACAAACATACTTGTATTAAAAGTTAAGGAAAACAACTAGAAAACAGCGCGGCGTTGCCGCGCTAACCCCCTTATAGGCCCATTTATATTTGTTTTAGTGGCCATTTGGGATATAAAAAACTATTAGTTGTATGACTGTTTAAAATTACTTTCGAAAAAATTTAGGAGGTTATGATTTATTTTGTAATTAGGGACGCATTATATGTTTTCATTTGATAGCCGATTAGTTTTTGAACTAACTTTCGAATAGCACAGCAGTTCAAAAAATAATATGGAGCTAACTAATTTTTGTTTTCTGTCGACTAAATAATATGGAGCTAACTAATTTTTGTTTCTGTCGACTATGTGTGCTGTAGTAATGTATGGACGCATTATATGTTTTCATTTCTCTTTATTTTCAAATGTGTGGTGTATGTATGGTTTGGTTAATCTTGTAGTACTCCTACGTCTTATAGAGTTTGTCGTTTTTGACTTTTTAATCATCATGTTTGACCATCCGTCTTATTCAAAATATTTATACAAATAATAAAATAAATTAATCAATATTTATGTATCTTTATTGATAAAATAAATCATTAAAAAATAAATTATATTTGTGCAAAAAAATTTGAATAAGGCGAATGATAAAAAAATGATGGCATGGAATACTGAGGGTGACAAACTCAATAGGGACGGAGAGAGTACTTATTAAGTAGAAATGCTACTCTTTTTGCTGAATGTATTTATAAAGAATATAAAGTATGCAACATGGGATTTTCCGCTTGTACCATGTAGCTATAGTTATTTTAATTTGAACAAAATTTAGAGTGTTATTTTAATTTGAACCAATTTAGTGTTTTTTTTATTTTTTGGATTTATTTTTTTAGTCCAGCGTGTAGTTATACTCCTACTATGCAAAAACTATTGTCAGCATTTAGACCATAGGCTTCCAATCCTACGCGTGTTCCACTCGGATGCTGACCATGAAGCCAATTTTCTGGAAACGTCCATGCCCCTCGGGCCTCGTCCCCAAAACTAGTCAGCGCGTCAACTTTTATCCATCCCGTCCTCGCCACAGCCGACGCTCCTCGCGGTCGCCGCTGCAACGGTGTCTTCGGGTTGCCCCTCCTCCACTTCGACCTCACGATGCCATACATCACCGAGCTGGTCACGTCGCTGCAGGCACCCTCAGTCGCGCCCCTGCACGGCCCTGTGTGCGGACGAAGCACGACGCAGATTGGCCTAAGCCGCCGAGGAGCGCTGCAGCGGCCACGGGCACGCCCCTTTCTGCGACGCCTCTCGAAACAGCGCGTAGCGGCCGGACAACTTGCCTGTGCCGCCGCCATCCACCCTTTGCGCGTAGCGGCGTTGCAGCGGCACCGCCGGCCCGCGACCCTGCTGAAGCGCGGAGCCACGATAGCAACGCGCCGACCACCCACCTCGCCGCGGCACGGCGGATGGACGCAACGTCGGTGTGGCCTCAGCGCGGGGTGTCACGGTGGGCATTCGGTAAAAACCGAAAATTCGGTTCGGTTCGGTAAAAATAGTTCGGTTTCTAGAAAACCAAAACCGATCGGTTTAGCAAAATCTCAGAAACCGACCAAATCGGTTTCGGTTTTAACATTCGGTTTTTCGGTTTTCACCGAAAGAAACCGATGGAAACCAAAAATCATTTCGCCGAGCCGCCGCCGCGCTCTCGCTTCGCGCGTGTGTCGCGACGCCGCCGCCGCGCCTTCGCATGCTGGAGGAAGAGCCCCCGCGACTTCGAGGACGCCGTGCGCGCGCCTCCTTGCTCCGCCCCGCCGCCCCCAGCGCTTGAGACGCCGCCCCGCCGCTTCGTGAACGCCGCGCGCGCCGCCCGCGCCGCTCGAGCGCGCGCGCCGCTCGAAGGATGCCTTCGCCGCCGCGCGCCTAAGGACGGGCGCCGCTCCCAGCTCTTGCCACGCCGCCCGCTGCCGTCGGCCGCCCAAAGACGCCGCTAGGGTTTCAGCGTGGGAGAGACGCAGCGTGAAGGAGAAGGGAGATGCGGGCGGCGTGACCTTTTTTTTTTTTTTTTTTTTTTTTTTTGATAAAGGGCGGCGTGACTTGGTCAGGTGACGAGGAGTAGGGGCCGGTTCACTTCACTTGGTCGGTCGACTCAGCGCAGTGGGCTATGGGCCGGCTGTTGTTGGGCTGAATGAGTCATGGTTGTGAGATAGTTCGGTTATTTCGGGAATTCGGCCCGGTTTACGCTAAAAACCGACTACAACACCGAACACCGAACAGTGGAAAAATGAAAAACGAAGCCGAACGAAAAACCGAAAAACCGACATTTCGGTTCGGTTTCGATCCGATTCGCTAAGCTCGGTTTCGGTTTTTCGGCAATGTGCATGCGGCCGAGCGGGGGTGGGGTGCGCAGCGCTGGAGCGGCGCGCGGTCGTGGCGGGAAGGCGCGGCAGCATCTGCGACGTCGCTCGCCGGGGTTGACGTGGCACACAGCGCGGGCCCGTTATCGGGCGCGGCGGGCGGCACCTTCGCCTCGCCACGGACGGGACTCGGGCCGATGTTCCGCCTCTCCGACACAATCCGGGGGCGCGTGCCGCTTATCCAGACAGGCGGGCGCATCGCGCCACAGCCCCAGCGGGCTACCTCCCACGGCGACCTCGACGACTTGGGCGCGGGTAGGGCACGCGGGGTGGCGGCCTCGGCGGGCACGCCCGACCGGCGGCGCGGGCGGTGACCAGCTAAGCGGTGCTAGTCCCGCGTGGCATCCTCGACATGGCAGGCCAATGCGTGAGCATTTGCGCGGCGGGCGGTCGCGGCAGCCCCGACGGATCGACACCTCCCACGGCGAGGGTCGCCGAGACGGCCGAGTCCCCGCGGTGAACGGGTCAACACCGATACCATATATGCGGGATGCAGCTTTGTGATATGCCGCAAGAACCACGACGCCTCTTCTGGAAGGCACTGGAAAAGGCCGGGTGCGTGAGACTTATCAAGAGTCGCGGCACTGCCTTGGCACGCGATCGGACCGTTCGCGTTGCCGATCCGATGCCCGAAAATGGCGGGCGACGTGGCCACGCTCTCTTGCGAGCTTGAGCTCGGATTCGATAGTGGAAGATACAAAAGGATATGGAAACAGCTGTGACGACCATTTTACACAGAGGCCCCTACCAAACAAAGAAAATACAAATGAAGCCCTAACCGATGAGGAGGAGCTCCAGTGAATGGAAGCAGCACTCATAAGTCATAACTCTCTGTTGGGCCATTGGGCTTGTATTCAGTTGGCTGTCGGCCTGGTCGTCTGGCTCGCGGTCGGGCAGGTTATGTTATAACTTATAAGCCCAGAGTCGCGCTTGTGCGTGGTGTCGAATAACAGAACCTTGAACATGTAACTGCTCTGAAACTTCGTCTAGAATCTACGTACCTCGTGCTCTTCCTGCTCTTCGTCCCGAATTCCTGCCGTTCGTCCCCGATTTTTATCCAAGGTTGTGTCCAGTTATCCTGTTGCAATCTAATCCGGGTTGTAACTGCTGGGTGCAGAGGCAGAGGGGCCGGCCCAGGGACATCTGGGGATCAGGGAAGAGGAGGAGAAGGTCCTCACGTAACGTCATGGAACCCGTTATAAACGTTACGCTGTCGTACTTCGGTTGCTGTTTCTCCATTTGAATTTGATTGCTCACTTGAGATGAATGAAATTTCATGTTGCAGGAGCTGAACGCTGCGATGCTGTACTGGCCGATGCCCAATACACTTTTACGTGGAAGGGTACGCCCTTGACAGGTTCGCAGAAGGATCCTGGGCGCTCCAACCTGTTCACCAAAACTCTTGCTGTTTTCTGATTAAGGACGGCGCCAGTACAAGGTTCTGAGACGATACTTGGTTAGGTGATAAGCCCCTCAAACTAAAATACCCGAGCTTATATAATATAGCTAGGGATCGACATGCAATGGTTTCGAAAGTTATATCCTCTAATCCTCCCAATATTCTATTTAGGAGATCTTTAGTGGATAATAACCTAGTTAAGTGGCTTAACCTAGTAGCTCAGGTTTCTAATATGGCTTTGGTGGATGGCAAGGACTATTTTAAATGGCTCTTGTCGAGGTCTGGAGTATTCTCCGTTCGGTCTATGTATCTTGATGCTAGAGATGCAAATCCACCTTTCCAACATAAAAGAATGCTGGAAATGGAAAATACCTCTAAAAATCAAAATCTTTCTACGGTTTATCCAACGAGGTGTCATTTTGACAAAAGACAACCTTGCCAGGAAAAATTAGAAAGGGAGTTAGAAATGTGAGTGTTGTAACATGAATGAAACTATCCAACACCTATTTTTTGATTGCCCTTTTACCAAGATGATTTGGAGGATTATTTTCTATGCTACTAATCTTACCCAACCTGTTTCGGTTAACCATATGTTTGGTACTTGGCTTAATAATCAACATCAAAAATCTAAGCCGCTGATCTGGGTTGGTGTAGCTGCCTTACTCTGGGCCGTCTGGAGATGTCGCAATGACACGATTTTTAAAAAATTGAAATCTAACTCTATTATGCAGGTTATCTTCAGGGGAACGTATTGGCTGCGCTTCTGGGCCCAATTACAGCATGCTGAGCAAGCTAAGGATGCCCTGATTGCATTGAGCAAACAATTGGAGATGGTTGCATTAGAAATTTCCAATAAGGGATGGAAGCATTTATTCCGTTTGCTTTAGTTCCTAGGTCTATGTTTCAGACACCCGGCTTGCGGTCGGTTTTTAATTTCACAAATCTCTGTAATAAGTAGCTGTGTACATCCCTGGATGTAGAGGCCGGATAGTTTTATCCATTATCTAAAAAAATTGCATTGACTCTCGCTGTGGGGATTACTGTCTCCCACCAACATCCACATTGGCTAATAGTGCTGCTATACATTATTGCTACTGAAAGAGATAGCCAATGACACATTGCAACTGATCACACCTAGGTAGGCTTGGTGTTGGATTCTGGAATCGAGGAAGACCTCCGGCTGCGCCACTTGCAGGTTGCAGATGCTACGAGGGCTTCTCTTGGCTTGCCTGTAGTGGAGTACATTGTCACAGATGCTCCTCTGGAGGTGCACACTCTGTTCTGATACTAGTACTGATAGTTGTAGCTGTAAGCATGATTAACTGCTTGCATAATCTGGATGTTTACTTCGGGCATGCCCATTTTTGGTGTAGATCAAGACGTGGTTTGATCCCAGGTGTGGGAAGTCGACAGGGGAGTGTTGGTAACTCTGATTCTCTTCTGAGAGCAGTTGACGCACTAGTGACACATTCAGACGTGAATGCTGTGGCAGTTGTCGCACGCTTTCCAGATGATGACCCAGAAGATTCAGATTGTTACCGGGAAGGAAAGGTAAACTCTCGTCTGCTCAAGTAGTTTGTTTTATTTTTGTTTGTACAATGTCTTGTACCATTGACATTTGCTTCAAGCATTTTTATAGAGAATTGAGGCAAGAATGTGTCTTCTAAACTTTCAAGACATTCAATTTTAGCAGTCTGATAGCTAGTGCCACCATTCCCTAGAATATGGAGGGTTTATTTATTTATTTATTTATTTATGGAACAGAATATGGAGGTCATTGCCCCTTTATTGCACTGAATCTTATATTGACGGGTCTGAGACTCTGAGTTCTATTGAGTTGATGACAATTAACAGTACACTAAGGTTATCATTTGTTGGCAAGTGTATCTTTCATTTTGTGCGTTTCCTAGGTAGTGAAAGTTTTTGCATTTTTCATCATTTATGTTCTTGAATGATATTTCATTGCAGGGTGTTGATCTATTGGCAGGAGTTGAAGCAATTATCAGTCATCTAATTGTTAAAGAATTCAAAATCCCTTGTGCCCATGCTCCTGCAGTGTTATCCCCACCACTCAGCCCTTTAGTATCTCCTAGATCTGCTGCTGAAGAGGTATATGTCCATGTGTACTCAGTGCATAACTTAGTTAAGTAATTATCAATTTACTAGTGATATGTTTCACAATCACACTACCTTTACAAGGCTTATATGAGACTAGTGCTATGTGTTCAGTTTTTAGTTACAACATTTTCAGCTGCCTTTTTGCCTCTTTGGTCATATATAGAGATATGAATCCTGTCCTATGTCAAACTCAATACTTTTTTTCTTTTCTTTTGAACCTGATTGCTTGTTACTTCTATATGTTGTTTGTTTATTCATAATATGTGTTTATCAAATAGATTGGATATACATTTCTGCCTTGTGTGCTTGCTGGGTTAAGCAATGCTCCACAGTATGTCATGAGCAAAGGAAGCTTGGACAAAGGTTGCATAGTGGCTGCTGATGTTGACAGTGTTATTCTTCCCAAAGACTCTTGTGGAGGAGATGGTACACTTGCTTTTGCTAGAGCTGCAAGAAAGAACAAGGTATAATGTCCATATTAATTATTAATGAAAGATGGAATTATGTATCCACTTTGACCGCACAGTGTGTTAGATAAGTTTATAAATGCATGTTATGTTAGAATCATGATTGGAGCTAATTGCAAAAAGTGTTAGCCATAATTAACTAGGTCAGCTAAATTACTCATTTCTTCTTCATCATCTTCTTCTTTGCAGCCCTTAATCATTACCGTACAGGAAAATGAGACAGTGCTTGATGATACTCAGACAAGTTCGGCATAGAAGCGGTACACAACATACGTCTATAATCTTCTTTCGCATTTCTTTGACTCTTTCTGATAAGCTCATAGATCTAAGCAATTATTGATAACTTTGAATGTTTTCCCCTCAGCTGAATGTCGGAATTACTGGGAAGCAATTGGAGTCATTGCTGCCCACAAGGCAGGTGTCAATCAAATGCTCTTAGAAGACAAGGGATTGATCATCTTAAGAGCTCTAGACGATTATACTCTGCTCACTCTTCAAGTCCTAAGCCATCTGCCCTTCCTCCAGTGCATGACAAAGTACATATACAGCAGCTAGTTAGACAAATTTAGTACTAAAAAAGAGCACCAGCAGTAGTAGAAATCACTTTAGATAGGTCGCGATTAGGAGCTTCCAAAATTTTGAGCCCCAGGTACATATTTTTCCACACCGTGCTGCAGTTGATCCTACACACATAGCATCTACACCGAATTTTGCTGTCATCCAGTCTGGACTTGGCTGGCGGTATGCATGAATCTTTCTCCACTGCCTTACATTAATCCAATCTCCAGTCGGCTTCTCAATCATTTACATCATTATTTCGCCAAGGAAAACACAGCGCTTGTAATCATTTTTCTCAGACAATATGTTAGTAAGTTGGGTAGAAACAGTAGTACTGTTTTGTTTCCCCGCTGAACATGAAAGTTTAAGATGAAATTCCAAGCTGTTATGGCCTGGTTTATCACACGAATGGTCTCAGCTCATTTGGCTGTTATGCTGTTGTCCGACTGCGGATTTGCGTCTACTTCCTTTGTTCCAAATTATAAGTAATTTTAGATCTGTCCTTGCTCCTATGTCAAACGACGCTAACCTATCTACACATAAAACAAGATCGATATTTACTTGTATATGTTTATATATTTTATATAAACTTTATCGAAGTTTAGGCAAGTTTGATTTAGGACAAAACTAAAACCATTTAATTCAAAAATAGGAGCATAAGCAAAGAAATTGTTGGTTCAATTTGTTTGTCTCAAGCACTATTACTACTAAAGTCTTTATAATTATATGATCCCAATGCTACTAAATACATCCAGTTCATTTCTCCTCACCGCAGCCCCTCGGAGCCATTCCACAGTGTCGACTGATCATGAGCCATCATCAATCGGTCACACCACCTTAGGGAGGCAACACAACCACCAGGCGCGCCGTCCCATGACCAAGAGCATGCTGTTAGGTTGATCTCCACAGGTCCAGTCCAACGACTGGGCCCAAACTTGGTTCTTGCGCCTTGATCGAGGGCGCCCAGCCCAAAAATGGCTGGTGGGCCCTGTCACCAATGCCACAATAAATAGGCGGGGAACCGCAAACACTGTTCACAAGGTTTCCTGGAGCCATCACTCCTCACCTGACAAAACCCTAACACCGATCTAAGAGGGGGCACTGAGTTGACGGGAAGAACAACCGCCGCCACTGCATCGCGCTCCACTGCACGCTAGACTTCATCAGTGAGCTTCACCGACGAACCAGTGATGGCCGCCGGATCCAGCTCCTCTGCCCCGACCGGATCTGGTATGATGTTCCACCTCCTACCTTCTCCTTTGCTGCTCCGGTGCTTTCTCCTTCTACATTCTAGTAGGACTTCCTAATAGGATTCGATTTACCCGATTCACACTCATAGAGGTACTCACTGGCCACTCACTCTAACGATCCTATATAACACATGCCACACGTCGTAGAAACTCAACAAAACGAGGCCACCCGAGCCAGAATTATCTAGTAAGAAACTACAAGTCTTGCTTATTTACTTTTATTTTCTACGTCCAGATGGTCTCCAAAGCTTATCTGTAGAATCATTTGCCATTCAACCGCTCAATCCGCGGCCCCTAGCTACCTTGTTCCTTCCGTGACAAGAAGTGGAACAGCGAGAGATTTGTGTACAAGGTGCCAAAGGCCACCACGGATTCAGGAACCGGCCGGCCGGACCCCATAACTACAGAGCACGCAAGCACAATCAGGGGCCGGCGAGATACTACGCCAGCCAGGTAGAACAGTGAGCAACACTGAGGAGGAACAGTCCCTGCCTACGAGCCTAACGACTGCACCACACGACCAACCATTTGCTGCTGATCTCGATCTTCAGATCATGCATGATGGGCTGATGGCATGATATGCTCCCTCCCCCGGCCTAGCCGCTAGTGACCGGAATTCAGGGACGGCGCTGCTCCAGATGCCCCCTACTACTCGTCCTGGATTGCTACCGCTTGGTGTCCCTTTGCCCTAGCTTAGGTAGCCGAGCTTGTCTCCATGGGCAATTCAGGATGCTAATATAGGAAGATGATGGAGCTAGGTACCAGCCTACCAGGTGAAACTCTAACTAGGCAACACTGACTGACCGACATCAGTCACCTGAATTTACACTACACCAGCCACCAGTGAGATGACATTCTCTCGATCTGACTGCAAAATGTTGCTACTGACATCGATGCAAGGTACTAGGCCAAATCATTTTTTTGCATGCATCCACTGCATTACAGTTGCAGCGCACAATAATTCGCAGTCCATTGATCTGGTCCAGCGTTGCAGAAAAGCGAAGGAAGGCACGTACGTACTATGAATAATTGAGCGAGCGCGTGTGTGTCCACGAGGCAGCAACTATGATGTGCTTCGCATTTTCACGACACGTCACATTCAGAAAAAGATGAAGAGACTCTGTTACACAAGTAGCAGCTCCTCCTCCATTGATTTCATCACAAGTCCTTGCTGAAGTCTCTCCAGTTGAGTGCTGCCCTCGCATTGCATTGCCATCCTTTTCGTCCATGGAATGGAAGGAGTTGAAGGGAAATGGGTACAGCTTCCTTTCTCGATCTTCTTACATGCTGCCATGGCTGTATGTCTGACGATCGAGTACCATGATTTGGATGAGGTCCCTGCTGATCCGAATGTTCATGTGAGAGATTGAGCCGAAACATGGGGCTTCCATTCCCATCCCCCCGTGTTTTCGCTGGTTCCATCCATCGAATTTGAGAGATAGTGACCACAGAGGACCCTCCCATCATATTCTGCTCTGATCCGAAACTAAACTACAGTAGTGCTTAACTCGGAATCCCTGTCGACATCTCGCCATACAGCGTAAACAGTGGTATACAGGTATACATGAAAGCAATCTGATTATCTGACACAGCAATCCTCTCTCTTTTTTCAGCACAAAAAACTCTGATCTTGCGTCCAAGCCAACCGAGCTCCGTACAGTGCCGAGCCCATCAGTATCACACCCATTACCGTTGCGTACTTCAAGCAGTTGATCTGATTGAGTTGCCAAAAAGATTTGGATCGATCGAATTCTTGACCCTAACAGCACGATTCCATACATACTCCCACATTCATGTATGTAAGTCATCAGTATGTGGGCACAGACAGTTACACGCCTGCACCGTAAAGCAAACTATGGACGTTGGACTTGGACGAGAAATGCTCTAGGTTGATCGCCAAAATTTCACGTTGATCCGGAGGCGTCCTGGGCGAGAAAATGGTGGCTGCCACTGGCGTAGTAGCGTAGGTAGGTGACCGACCAGGGACCGGGCGCGAGTGCGATCGAATCAACCTCGCGAATTCGGGTGCGAAATTTTGTACCCCACGGAGACCACGGCCCCAAACCTGTCGTCCGTCTGGGACCGCCGCCGCCGCGGCGGGGCTCTCGATCGATCGGTCTCTCGGCAGCTCAGCTATTCTATTTATCCGTTTCCCTCCCAACTCCTCCCTCCGTGCCGGGCCTCTGATCTCCCACTGACATTCCTGACACTGCCGGCCAAATGGAAGAAACCCCGGAGGCGGAGCTGATCAGTCCTAGGATCTCCTTCTCGCACGACCTAGTCGTCGTCGCGACACCACCGACTGCAGCCGCATCCTCGCCGGCCGGCGGTCGGACGCGTCGCTGCTCGTGTCACGCTCATCGTCACGCCTACCGGCGGAGCCGGAGTTCGACTTCGCCAACGCCATCGCCGTGGGTGCCGACGCCGACGACGTCGCCCCCGCTGACCGCCTCTTCGCCGGCGGCAAGCTGCTGCCAATGCCGCCGCTGCCGCTCGCCGCTCGGAAGCCCACCACCCCGTGCAAGCCACAGCAGGCTTGCCGTGTCAAGCCGGAGCAGCAGATCAGGCGGCCGGGTTCGTCGTGGGCGTCCCCGTTCTCACGCAGCAGCAGCGTCAACTCCGCCACGACGACGACGGGCGCGCCACGGTCCGCGGGGAGGTTCGGCTGCCCGCCGTTCCCGCTGATGCGTAGCTGGTCAGTTGGCTCGGCTACGACGGCCGTGGCGCGGGATGGTGCCGCCGCCGCCGCCGTCGCCTTTTTGGTAGTGCCGACGCCGCCGGCCGTCGGCCTCATCATCATCATCAGTACTGCAAGAAGTTTGGCGGCGCAGCGGCAGCTGGTAGTAACGGTGGTGGTGGTGGTTCAAGAGCTTACTACTATGGCGGAGGTGGCAGAAAAGGTAGCAGCAGCGGTAGTGGTAGCCATGGCGGTGTTAGGGTTCGTCCGGTGCTTAACGTGCCGTATGTGTCCAACGTGCTCAGCTACTTGCTTTGTGACTGTAGTAGCCACAGCAGGACCAAGAAGAGTAGTGAGTTCATCTAGATCGAGTTAACAACTGGCCAGCTGGCGCCCAGCTAATATGGTGATTGATGAACAATTTCCTGTGAAATTCACAAACAAAGAGCTTGTGAATTAACGTACGTACTACGCATGGCCCGCCTGGCTAATAGGTTACATCCAAAAAATGGTAACTTTGGAAAGAGAGGAAATCAAGGACGTTCAACGGCACGAGCTGCAGTGGGGACGAGGTTTTCAGTGCGATCGTCGACGAAGCCAATGTTTGGAGTTTGGCAGGCGTATTATGCACATTCGCGTCTTGTTGCCGCTAGCGCTTGCTAATCTGTCGCAAAATTATATATGCCGTGTAAATTAAAGCCGAGCTCGTGTCGGGGTTTCACTGTTCCTCAGACCTCAGTCACCCAACCTTTGACACTATTCGCGGCAAAAAAAAGTTACATCCATGCTTGCATATATATGCAATTAATCAAGAAAACTTGCCCTCCAAATTGTGATCGAATTAAAGTGAGACAACAGGTGGCACGACGGGGAAAGGTGCCAATGATAGAGCAATGGTCTTTTTTTCCTTTATAAGATCCTTTTTTTTGTTTGCTTGGCATGGGATCTCGGAGGCGCTTTTTGGTTGTGTTGTTGTTGATTATTACCGGCCGGTTGCTTGCCGGGGCAGGCATGGAGTGTGATCGAAGTATGCCCCATGTGTTTGTGGGGAATGCACTTGTTCGAGGGAGCCTCATCAGGGTGGCGTGCAAAGGTGTAGAGCCCGGGAGAGTCCCGGGCATCGGCTCCGTGCTCGCAATCTCGCATCGCATCGCTGTGTGGTGTCGGGCTTGTTGGTTCACAGCATGCCATGTACTACTTCAGTACTTGTACAGCTCCTACCACAGAATGCGAGTTCAACTTTCTCTGCTAGTTGGTTAGATGTAGTAGTACATGACATGCTGTGAATGTGTATAGCAAACAAAAGATCCTTTTTGTTTGCTTGGCAATCTGATACATAACCTCGAGCCGAACACCAAACAACTGGGCCCAATCCGTGTTGTGAGGCGCGGAGGCCCGAGGTCGTGGAAACGTGGCTTAGCACGTTCTGGGCCTAACGGGCTGTACGCATTGTATCTAGACGAGGACCTGATGCGGGCCCAATCGCTGCGAACACTGCCGCCGTTATGAGGGCCCATGAGGAGGCCGGCCGGTGAGCGCTTGGGCCCGTTGCCTAACCAGTGAATGCGGCCTGGGCACCATCGCATGCGTGGCCATCCAAAACTTGAACTGAGCTAAAAAAAAAAAAATCTCAAAACAAAAAAAAAAAGATGTCACCTGTACCAACCACTGGACCGTTTTCAATTCACGCGACGCATGTCGGCGTCAAACCGGTGCCCTATTTTATTTCCCTCTCCGGATCAGTTCGTCACCAATAACCAATAGCCGCCTCCAGGTCCACAACACATGGCGACCAAAATGAACACAGCTACGTACTGCTGAGGCCTTTCTGGAACTCGCTTATAAGCTAAGCGAGTTTATTTGAAAAGCCACGGTGGGGAGAATCTGCTATCTGAATAAGCATGGTGTTTGGCTAACTGGAGTCCGGATTACTTTGATAGATTATTTGTTCTAGATGTATAAAATGACCGAATGCCCCTAGAATCAACGCCGCCCCTTATCCTCTCGTTCCCGATGGTGACCGGCCCAAGGCGGATCCGCACTGTGGAGCTCCGAGGGAGGGCACCGAACGCCACACCTGCTCCACCGTCGTGGCCGCCGGATGGCGGATCCAGATGAGGAGGGGGGCCCTGGCCCTCGCCAGAGCTGGAGGAGGAGCGGTCGCGGCGGGGAGGAAGGCGAGCCGAGGGGAGGAGGAAGAGCCGAGGAGGAGGATGGCGGACCGCGGGGTGAGCCCCAACACGGACGGAGCCGTGGGGTGGGGGAAGGGAGCCGGAGGGACCGCTTCCACCAGCGCCCCGTCCCTGGCGACGGGAGGAGCGCGCCGGGTCCGGCGACGGAGGAGCCGATCCGGATCTCGCGAGCGTTGACAGCGAAAGCGGAGGGGGGGGCGATCATGGGATCGGGCCGGGCCGGGCCGGGTGTGGAGGGCATTTCGCCGAAATTCGGTCCACTTATTCTCGTAACTCGTCCGGGAGTCGCTTCCGAACGCGGTGTTGGGCCGGATTTTCGCGCGATGGCGGTGTGGATAAGCTGGATGAGAAACGAGGTGTTTGGCGGGTTTAAATCGATTATTTTGCTTATAAACTACATTAAGCGTATCCAAACAGCCCTGAATCGCGGCGTTAAATGCGGCGCAAGAAAGCAGCAGTGTGAAAACGCTTCGTCGTTAGCGGCGAGGGGGGAGGGAGAGACGGCGCCGCCCAGCGGCGGCGGCGGCGGCGTGTCATGCTTATCCTCCATCCGGTATGTTTAGAGCCCAAAATTCCTTCCCAAATTTTACTATGCAAAAAGAAGATTCTCCATCACATTAAAATGCCGGCACATGTATCGATTACTAAATGTAAGTAAAAATAAAATAAAATAATTACACAGTTTAGAGGTACATTACGAGACGATTCTTTTGAACCTAGTTACGTCATGGTAGGATAATATTTATCACTAACAAATAAAACATGCTACGATTATGCGATGTGACATGCATGTCCCATCCGTCCAAAATTTTGTTAAAATTTTGGGTGCTAAACACACCATTTTTTTTTTTTTTGTTGTTCCCTAGCATCTTTATTTCTATCTGTGCTGTCACGGTCTCACGAATTCACAGTGGTCATTAGAAAGAGCAGATGCAGATCCAAAGAAACTACTGCCTTTACGTTGAGCAAGTAAAACTTAGATCAAACAGGACAACAGTACAAATACAATCACCAACAATAACAAAGAGACACTTATATGGCAATTGAAGTACTACTACTCACCAGAAAAGAAAAAAAGGTCATCTGTTGACTGCTGTTTTTATAGGAAAGCAGCTATAACTAGTATAGTTACTAGGACTCGTCAGTCTCTTCACATGTCGTTTTTTTTTTAAATTTGGTCCAACAACAAAATAAAAAGGCGGTGCCTGATTAAACAAGCTAAGAGTATATATAGATATAGATGGGTTGCCCCAACGTAGACAGTTTTTTTTTTTTTTTTTTTTTTTTTTTTTTTTTGTCTTTGTCTGAAAGAATTTGACAGTTTTCTCCACCCCTAACCATATACCAAATGTAACAATATCAACTTCGGCCCGTTCAACTCACGACTGTTGTAGTTTTCCCCATCCTATTTGAGAGTCAAAATGTCAGCGTCACCCGATCCCCCCGATTCTCCGTGGGGAATTCCCCTATTATGCCTCATTTGGAAAATCCCGTCATTTTCGGTATAATCCCCGTATGGTAACTGTAAACCGCTCAAATCTGATGCATTCGCGAGGGGGACAGACGCTCCCTTCCCAGGTCGTTGCTCTATGGCCTCGGAGGTGCGGGCGTCACTCCCGGCCTTGCCATGCGGCGGTGGCGTCCCTCCCCGGTTATGTAGCGGCAAGAAAAGGAGCGGCTCCATGCATGCACGCACGCATCAGCTTAAAATAGCAATGCTTAGTTAGTCTGACCCCGGGCGGGGGCTTCCCCGGGGCTTCCGGTTCCCCAAACGAAGCCTTAGGGAACGTGGGGTGGTAGTGATTTAATCCCTACGGGGATTTATATGGGAGGATTTTATCTCCGTCGGGTTTCAGCGGGATTGGGGATGGTTCCTGACCACCGTCCGTTCCGCATACCAACTCCGCGAAGCGTGGCTTACTCTGGGTAGGTCTTCCTCTGTTGAAGCCTAACAGAGGCCCACTGTATAGCCCAGTATAAATAATGGGCAAAATATCCAGTGCAAACTACATATACCATGAAACCATAAGTTAGTTGATTTAATGCACTAGTGCGGCGACCGTTCCCAACTTCTCATGCGCTGCTGGCAGCACCTCCAGTCCTCTGAACTGTGGATCAGCCCATCGTGAGCCAGGAGGCTGAGCTGTGCGTTTGCCGTCGCGGCATGCCGCTGTTAACCGCCGCAGCATGGACGGCCGGGCAGCGTGGTGTCATGCTCGCCGTCGTCCCAATGCTCTCGGTTACCTCAGTAACAGGCGTGGAGGAACTTAATTGCCTCGAGCGTTGGTCACCAGCTACCATGACTGATGGATGTTGCGCCGTCACTGAGCAAATCAGGCGCAACATGTAGGCGCCTGTGTGAGAGGCGGAGTATCCGGAGAATAAGGAATTAACAAAGTTCATAGTAAAGCGAACATAGGCTCTGGTTGTGGCATGTGTTTCATGTAAACTATATATAAATTAAAATCAAAATGAAGAGAAGTACAATTTGGGAAAGCTAGCAATAGTATATATGGTGAGAACGAAGCACACAATTTCATTGACTATAACACCCATCGAAATACACGACGGATCATTCATCACACCCATGGATCGAAATGTATTGCGATCGATCAGACATCGCATATTATTTCGTTGAACACACGTAGTATATATATATAGATCGACAGCTAGCCAACTGCAAGCAAGCAGCAGGCTGTGAATCGAAGAAGCTGAGCTAGCCACATTCTGGATACGGGTAATCTTGCCTACCCAGCACGATCCATGTCGAGTAGTAGCTGGTGTCGACCACGACAAAGACGCGCTCCGGGAACTGCCCCAATCATTGGGGAGAGGAGTTCTCGGCCCGAGGTTTATAATGCTCACGTCCGGGCGGTCGCTAGTGATTATGTGAACTGCATCAAAGAAATTCTGCCCCACAACATCCGGCCACTCCGTTATTTGCGACATATTTCACGATCCAACTCTCTCTTTGGTGTTGGGGGGTGTGGTGGAAGGCATGGGCGGATCCAGGGGTATTCCCCAATTTTTCCGGGAATACCCAACTATTTGGGTACATGTTCATGTATATATGTGTATATACTTGTATATATAAATGTATAATCCTATAATTTGCAGTATTTTCATGTATTTCAACCCAAAAAATATAAAAACTGGCCTTTCAATTAGAAGTCCAGAATATAGAAAGCAAATATTGGTTTGAAGCCTATGAATTCGATTTTTGCGCGGTGCTATTTGGCCATATTTTAAGCCTATGAATTCAATTTTTTTCTTGATGTAGAAATAGGAATACCCAAGTTTCAATTCCTGGATCCGCCACTGGTGGAAGGAAGGAGAGCTGCACTGCATGTGGCCTGCCGTTAGCTGCTTGTGGTGGTGCTGAGATGGAAGTGGCAGCCTATATATAGTACTCACGGGCACGCTCATCGTGTACAGAATATACCACATCATGTAGTCAGTTGTCCTTACTCACGTATATATAAAAGCTTGCAGCTAATAACTGGCACCATATATATTTACAACAAATGACGAGACATAAACTATATATATTACGCATGCACATCCGTGTATAGAGCAATATATATATGTCCAACAACCTTAGCTGTTAGTTTTAGTTTCTAGCTATATACACAAAAATCACACGTCATCACTGAACTCATTAGTAATAAGAGAACTATTAATTCTAGAGATACATGTCTACCATATGGCTACAACAATGACGAGATAGAGACTACATATATTGCGTGTGCACATATGTGTATATAACGATACATGTCCAACAGCCTCGGCTGTTATTTTTAGCTTATCATCTCGATCACCATGCATGCACGGACAAGTTTAAGTGAAAAAAACCCGCAGACGTTGGATCTAGATCCTGTGGCCTTAATTGATGGTTACATAGCAGGTTGCACACGAAGTTGGGTTGTATATGACACTGTCTCCCCCTAAATATGCTTTGTTTCTTTCAAAAATTTTCACAGTTCAATCAAGTCCATCGGTCCATGTCATATCATCATTAGCAAAGCAGGCGCCGCTACCGGTGCAGGTGCAACGGGCCCAGAGGACAGAGTAGCAGACGTCGCTGGACAGGCCCACCCCGGCGACAACTCTGGCCGCCCGGCACGGTCACAGTAGAAAGATCCGCTTGCAAACAACTCCACGGCGGCGCTTGCAAGGAAACACCAAGAAGCATGCCGCGCCCGTGGTTAGATAATAATAAATAATAGATTTTTTTGGTTTTATCTATAATTATAATGACAGAGGCGGGTAATTTTCTAGAAAATAAAATAGATCTAATGGTCACCGATCATGAGAACCTATAGATTTAACGGCTAGATCTCTCTGATTATTGTGAGAATTCTTAGAATCTATCTTTTTTTCTAGCGTGTTTGGTGAGAGTTAACGTGGTGCCTCCGTTGGAGCCTCTCAGTGCACATTATAATGGCAGAATTAATATACTGCTTTGTTATAGTGTAAATACTTGATTAAAATCTCAAGCTATTTAAATTTGTTTTAAGTAATTTATATTGATGTTAATCCATTATATAAGTAATGCTAATGTGGGGAATATTTTCCATGGATCATCAGCAGGGCTTGAGCGCATATGTTAAAAATGTAATTAGTGATTGTGTTCGCACGCAGTTGTCAGCACAGTCACATTTAGCTAGAGGTTAATTTGTTGTCGAGTCTTTTTGCATGCTGAGAGAACCAACTCTGACCTGGATGCATGCATGAAAGGTCGTCACGCAGCAGCATATATCTTCTCCACATGTAACTTTTGTTTATATACTAATAAACTAATGACAATAAAATAGATTAGAGATGTAGGTGCGTGCACAACTTACCGGTGATCTCTCTGAGTCTCCCTCGTGTGCTGAAGAGTGAGGATCGACGCGGCAACTGGCAAACCAACCTTGCTCCTCCTGCATCGGTGCATTGCAGATACTCATGTATTACGCGTCAAAAGGACGCCGCCGGTTTCAGTTGTTGTGGCCATACCTATCCAGCACCAGCTAGCTCATCCATGAAACCATATATGTATACAGGATATTCTGCCAATCTGCATGCTGCTCCTGGTGATGTGCGAACCCTGTATGCCTGAGATCAAATTAATAGGAACTTGAGGTCAGGCAACAAAAGGACAACGACTACTTACTACTTCCAAAGAAACAAACCTAGGGTGTAGATATAGATCGATCATAGGGCAGGGTTGCCAAAAAACCTGAGGCACAATGTGACAGGCTGCACGGATGGAAGCGCGGCCGCATATCTAGAGCGCACGCAGGGTATGAAAGAAGGTTAGATATTTTTTTTTCTCGTTCATGGTCGGCGACTATATTTGAGCGGCGGCTGACGTTTGCTAATACCGAGAGAGAGAGAGAGATTGGATGAGAGATATAATCAGGTTTTTTTCTCTTCAATTGAGCTCTTACGTTGTGATTTTCCACTAATTAAGAAAAATTTTATGATTTATAATGGCAATGTTAGGTAATTAATGTATAAATCTAGGGGGTTACTTTAGGTTTTTTCATAATGGTAGTGGTGGGTAATTTTTAAATAAACTACAATAGATCCAATGGCTATTATCGGTGATGATAATTAGTATCAATGGTCGATGCGTCTGATTAATGTGAGAATTTCTAGCATTTTTTTTCTAGCGTCTAGTGAGAATTAACGTGGAGCCTCCAATTAGTAATAGTAAGATACCGATCAAGGCTAAGATTAATGCACCGTCAAGGCTAAGATTAATGCATACCGTAAGTCAACTGATTTAATAGTATTTTATGAAAGAGAATAAGCTAAAACAAGACAGCTAAACAATCAAGAGTCAAAGCTGATGAGGATGATTGGATATGTTCGTGGTCACTTCCGTCCATTTTGAACCGAATAAATATATGCTGCTGCTGCTGATTGGATATGATCATGTGAAAGAAATGGGTTTATCGTTATACCATACGACTCGCAGCCATGAGTCAAAGTTTCGCCTAACAATTAACAAAATGGAAAGCATCCATCCATCGTCCCAAAAACGAAATGCGATTGCAGGACTATGGCGGCAATGCCATGCTGTGCAGATCTCGGCGCCTATAAGTACCTTCTCCACACCGCGCTGTTGGCACCAGCAGAAACTGCGCAACATAGCTTAGCTTCTACGAGAAGTAGTAGAGAGAAAAACAGCTGCGTCTGAAGACCACGCCGATCGATCGAGACCATGAAGAGCAGCACCCTCCTGGTGATCCTCTGCCTCCAGGCCGCTCTGGTCATGGGGATCTTCGCCGCTGTGGCTAAAGAAAATGGTACGTTCCTTGATCGACGATCTTATGATTCTAATCATCATATACTGGTTTGACACTGATCTGAATGAGTCTATGTGTATGTGTTACAATGCATGGATTCGATTGAATTGGTGCGTGCGAATGTGGGATGCATATATGCTGCCGTGGGCGAGAGCAAGGCCGTCGACATCAACCCGGGGCAGCTCAAGTGCTGCACCAACTGCAACTTCTCCTTCTCGGGGCTCTACACCTGCGACGACGTCAAGAAGAACTGCGACCCCGTGTGCAAGAAGTGCGTCGCCGTGCAGACAAAATCGGGCAAGATGTTCAAGTGCACCGACACCTTCCTCGGCATGTGCGGCCCGAATTGCTAGAAGAAGAAACGAAGAATGCTAGCTGGTGCTTCATTCGTCCTTCTTCAATTCACCGGTGCATGGTTTACTGTGTGTGTCATTGTGCTTGTGGGTTTGTGTTGTTCGATTCTTGTTCTCGATCGACGACGTTGCACGCCAACAATAAGCCGTTGTTTGCAATAAATAAATAAATAAAATACAGTTATTCACTGAAAGAAAATTGATGCTAACGGGCATGCATGGGTGGACATTGAGTTTGCCCTTTTTTTTTTCCTTATTTTTTTTTCAACGCGAGGACAACAGCCCCATTTTCCATTCATGCAAACGGAAATACAAGGGTTTTGATGGTTTTGCCTAGACAAGAAAAAAGAAAGCAGAAAAAGACTATCCTCCAGTCATCTACCAGCTATCTGTAGCTGCAGCAGAGAAAAGGAGATAGTATTTTTCCCCTTATATATACTCACTCCGTTTTCAAAATAAGTGCACATCTCAAAAACTTAAACAATCAATCAATCTCAATTTAAATTAGAATTATGCAAAAATATTCTCCCTCCATTCCAATTTATAAGACGTTTTTGGCTTTTCTAGATACATTTCTTTTTGTTATGCACCTAGTTATACATTATGTCTAGATACATAATTAAATTAAAGTATCTAGAAAAGTCAAAAACGTCTTATAATTTGGAATGGAGGTAATATTAACATTTACACATCTAAATAGATTTACTATGAAAATATAACTTGATTAATCTAACTAATTATATCCAACTCAACGTGGCCTGTGGATAGATGCATGATTGGGTACTCAATCTCAAGTCGAAACAATATGTCATTTCGCCACTGCGCGTGCACGTGCATACATCCTGCACAGCCGCAGGGTCGCCGAGCCACACGAGCTTCGTCGCCGGCGGTCTTGCATATTCGGCGGTTGGGCCGTCGCGTTCATGCATGTGATGCGGCCGGGCGACGGTGCCACTAGCGGCTCGCGCCTGGCCCCTGCCCTGTGCCCTGCCGACACGGCGTCTCTATCTGTATGCTCGCCATCTTCATTTCTTCGACACCACACCACTGGAAGAAACCAGCTGCGACCCACTACAGTGTTGGGATAGATCGATGCACAATGATCCGGACGAGCCTGCTTCAAGACTGCGACTGCGAATAACAGCGAAATGCTTTGACTCCAATGGCAACAACACATGCATGATTGTTTGGTTAGTGATGCGGTGAGAGGCGATCGACGCCCCCCCCACACACACACACACACACACACACAAAAAAAAAAAAAAAAAAAACTTCACACAATATAAAGGCTTGTTTTTGTTAAATCTGTGTATAAATATTAATCTTGTGATCGAAACCAAACATTAATCTAGCTTGTTATTGACTATGTATTTACATAGTTTTTTTTTTACTTTCTAAAAAATAATCTATGTACAAAAACATAGTCAATAACAAGATTAATGTTATCAAGAAAATTTGGCATATGAAACTGCCCCTAAAGATTCAGATTTTCCTTTGGTTCTTATAGAAGGGTGTAATATTGACAAAAGATAATATTGCTAAAAGGAATTAGAATGGTAGTAAGGCTTTTTTTTTTTTAAGCAAATCTAAAAGTATATAATATTTGTTTTTATTGTCATTATGCTTTTTTTGGTGTGCTATATATGTTTATTTCGTTTGGCAGTAAACAACCATTTACATAGTTGGTTAAAGTTAGGGGTTGCAATTGTAATCATCTTTTATTGACTAGGCTGCTGCTTTTTGCTGGCCAAACATGGATCATAGGGAATGATATGGTATTCGATAAAGATAACCTACATTTTGCTTTTTGCATGTTCTTTTTCAGAACTATAGTAGCTACCACAACCCTTCATTTTTACAACTTTCTAACATAGTATCTCAAAATAAAAGTTACCACACAATACACATGATAACAAAGTTGATGACGATAAGCTTATGGTGTGTCTGGTTTGTGAAATCACCTCATGCTTTTTTTTAAGGTAGTACATCGAGATTTCATTCCATAAATTTTGTTGAAATCAACTCGTTCATCATGCATATATACACTAATTATTAACTTGTGAGGAATAAATTTACGATAGATTAACCATTCAATTTCACAGACCAAACTCACTTTAGCATCTCTGCCTGCCTGGTTCACTGAGTCACTGCTGTGCGCTTGGCTTGGACCATGCTGATGAGGACGGTAGGGCCAACATTGATTGATTAAATTAAATAATATAATACAGATGCATGCCTTCCACAACTAGCCGCCTCTAGTCAAACAGACGCCTAATTGATGTTTCCGGAATGATATTCGATCAGAGGTATGGTGATATGCCATTTTCCCGTCTGGACGCCTATATATAGAGCTGTGCTACCGTGTGCTTTGGCCAGCACCAGCAGCACAAAAACACTCTATAAGTAGAGGCAACAACAAAGTCAGAGAGAGCTAGCTGTGGGGAAAACGTACGCCTTGCGTACAACTAGTGAAGATGAAGAGCAGCACGCTGTTTGTGATCCTGGTTCTCCAGGCAGCTCTGGTCATGGGTATCTTTGCAGCTGTGGCCAAAGAAAACGGTACGTGTATTGCTCTTTTAGATGCTGAAACTTTCACTGAGGTTACTGTTGACCAATTAGTTTGCCCGTCTTTTTTTGAGAGCGAGGGGCCAATGGTTTGTAGTTACATCCATTCCAACAATGTGTCTATGGAAACAACAACTAGTTGTGCCAAATTCCCATGGGATTCTAACCATAAAGCTCCCGAAAATTGGATTTGTATATACCAGATAGAACCACCAAATATTAATAACCCATGATGCATTTTCACCTCTGTCCCGGTTAGTTTAATCAGTATGCTATTTTTTCTGTACTGAAGCAATGTACTAGGAGCTCAACGGATGAAAGACGACGAGAGGGTTATATATTTATATATATCCTCACGATTTTTTGATTAGCCGGCCAGGACACCAGATTTTTCTAGAGTGCACATCAAGAAGATAGACTTGTAGATCTTGCCATATATATTGGGGCCAACTACTCACTGTCATTGGCACCCCACTTGCTATGCACAAACAAACCCAGACGATAGGATCCGACGTGCCAGCCTGAACCTGATTGTAGATGTAGATGGCAATCCGCACCACTAGAAAACAATAGAGATCACCAAACATCTAACCCGGTTCGCCGCATATTTTCTCCGTGCAGCTACGATTTTTAATATATTTTTTAAAAGGCGAGCAGGCACAGAAAGATTGTCATGCGCTAGATTTAAACTGATGTGAACTCAAACGCGTGGATGCAGCTGCCGTCGGTGAGAGCAAGGGCAACATGGAGACCAACGGTGGCAAGCTCGGGTGCTGCACCAAGTGCAACTTCTCCTTCTCCGGCCTCTACACCTGCGACGACGTCGTCAGCAAGTGCGACCCCGTCTGCAAGGTCTGCACCGTCGTCAAGAAGTACCCCGTCAAGCAGTTCCAGTGCACCGACACCTTCCTCGGCATGTGCGGTCCACCGTGCAAGAAGAACTAGGCTCAGCACGGCCTCCTGAGCTCGCTCACCTCGCGCAAATGTATTCCACGCTACACGCCATCAATAAGCCATCGCGGCTTCCATCCATCTCTCATCTATGTATATGTTCGTCCCTGCTCAATCGAGCATGGGTGAATCAAAATAATCGTCCGCTGTAACTCCCAATGGCCCTCTGTTCAAATGTTTAATGGTTCAGCGCTTGATCGAATATCGAAAATATTTCATGTGCTATTGTCAGCGCTTACTATGAATCAGATCTGCGTTCGTTTGGTGACCGATTGTGGATGCCCGGATTAGAAAGGGTTAAGGATTCTTCCCAGATCAATAAGCTTTTCTTTCAAGAGGTATAGGAGTCAGGCAATCTGAACTCCGACAGCGCCATTCGATCTCTGATCATGGCGCCAGCAATGGGCATAACATGCCAGTGTAGAACAAATTGAACAGTCTTCCCGCGCAGGCTGCTACCCTGAAGTGAGGGATTGCATAGCATTGTCAAGAAAAACACAGCTCAGGGCGCAAGCCAATGAAAAGCAAGACGGGAACAAAAAATACCTGGTCTATCAGGGGATACTTGCTCTTCACCTCTAGTTGCAGCTTTGCAAGGTCCTTATCAGGTATAATATGGTCCCACAATGAAACCTGCAAAACAGATTAATTTACAAACCGGAGTACTCCATCTAATATTCAACTAAGCAGCCTAAGGATGACCTAAAAAACTAATCGAGTGTTTGGTTTGTGGAATCAACTCATTCGGTAATGCATCATGAGCCCACTCTTCAGATTTAATGGTATGGCCCCATTGCTAGTACTAATTATTAATTTGTGAATAATGAAGTGGTGATGGATCAACTTATTCTATTCCACAAACCAAAAAATAAAAATAAAGAGTGATATGATGAACTGCTTCGTTCCACAAACCAAACAACCACTGAATAGTTTTAGAAATGTTTGCTAAAATAGCTCAATAGGAAATTTTACTGTTTAGCAAGGAGTTACTGCAAACTAGATACAGGTGCCAGATTATCACAAGAGTTCAGTCACATGCTCATATTAGTGTGTCAAATGTTTGGCATATTACATGGAACAGGACAATTTCCACAAAAATGAAAACGCTAGTGACAGGGCTAAAGAGATCTCCTAAACTATAGACCAAACATGAGAGGATGGCACTAGTATTCTTATGTGGGGCTCAAATATGAACGAAGCGTTTCAAAGGCGACGCCTAGGCGTGGGCCCAGGCATACCCAGCTCGCCTTGAGAAACGATGGTGCCTTGTCACCTCCAGGCAGACCAGCACTCGCTTGGCGCCTAGTCGCCTTTTAAACACTGTATGAAAGGCGCGAGTAGAGGAAGGATCACAAGCCTGTGCTGGACCCAGACACAGCTGCAGCCTTGGGGAGTGGCTGAAGCAGGACAAATTCAGAGCAATTCTGGTGTTCAGTTCGAAAGAGAAATTCAGAGCAAGGGCAGGTGGTTCAGAGTTAGTGCATTAGTTCGCAATTAGGAAACTGAGTTTCAGTTTAGATAAATAAACTATTAGTTCTTAGGAGGTTTGCTAGATCCGCGTGATTGTGTACCCCAGCCTATAAACGGAGGCTGTGAGCATTTAGATAAGTTAACCAATAGATTGAATATATCTTATCCTCCCTAATGCTGTTCCTGCCTCCAGGTCACAGTGTGCCATTGCTGCCCCCCAAACCACAGCCTAGAGCATAGAGGTCCAGGGCCACGTACGGATACGTCGCACAACTATAGTCTATGCTATTGTCCACCCACTATTCACCCACCGCCATCTCAAGACAAGCAGTCACTTGAATTTTCATGTCAGACTGTCGCTTGTCATTCATGGCAAGGATATTTCCTTGAATGAACTTAACTTGGATAGCAGGAACGTATGTTCACAAAATGCCAGTAGCATCTAACAAACACCAGTAGATTAGTTAGATATGTGATATAATTTAGTAATGCTTACATGCTACTACAAAGTAAGATTTCAAGATTCAAGCAATCATTGATTCAATCAGTTCTATGTTCTCAAAAAGACTTATACAGACAGGATGCATGTCGAAAATGGTAAGTCATGAATTGCAGCTTACCTGGTTCAGTGAATTTTTCGTGTTTTCATACTCAGCTGTCAGAAAGATAAAGACCTTTATAATGAAAACAATTCAATTACTGTCTGTCTATAGAGGATAGTACAAGACTGGAATTATCAATTATCAATATTATCAATAAACATGTTGACATTCATTAGCTCATCAGTGACCATCCATACAACAGCATTGTACCAGCTGGTTTCAGTAAGGCAATAGTCATGAACATGACAGCACGTAGTGATTGTTGCAATGATATGTGGTTTGGTAGTGTTCCTGAATGAGCATTGCTACATAAATTATTCAGTAAATATGTTTCGTACAATTCATATTAATGAAATGACATGTAGTTCTCCTGGCTTTTTCAAGGAAAAAAATGCCTCAAATATGTTTAATCTTTCCATTTACATGGGTACATTCTAGTACAATGTAAACCATTACTTGTTGGACACAGCAATTTTAGTATAAAAGATATCACAATTAAAATTTGCTGAACTGAAAAGATAAAAACGGTTTATAATGGCATACAATAGTATGGGAGGAACGAGAAGATTTTTCTTATATGATACTCCCTCCAGCATACCAGCACTTTGATTTACTGACCCTGAGTTTCATGGAATCTTAACGTACATAGAAATATTCATGAATATAGTGTGGAGTGTAACACAGATACTGCACGAGAAATTGGTAGCACTGATGTAGTAGCACAAGTAACAACTCAAGCAATTAAGCATTCTTGTCACTTGAACAGCATTTGGATTTGACATGTGTCTATTTTATTCACTGATATAATCGTCCAAATATATCATAGGCATGCAAGCAATTTTCATTTGTGACATACACACAACTTTTTAGTGGCCCCACAGCAAAAATGCACAACTTGGAGTTTATACACATTTATGATATGCACCACAACGAAAGGATCACCTGTTTTGTATTCCAAGTGAATAGTGACTCCAAATTTGCAGATACATTTAAAGTCAATGTCACCTGAAAGACAATTTTACAAGTTTGTCATTGAGTGGAATAAATGTGTATGTGATGCATCTGATTGCAGCAACATGTGTGAGGGAAATATATCCCTGTAATGGTATGGACGACCATCTGAGATATGAATTGTTGATATCATGGAGAAATATAGATGGTTTTGAAAACCTATTATTTTATAGGATATGCAGTAGAATCCATGGAGCTAGTACTTGACAATTTGTTCAACAGGTGACTGGAACAAGTAAAAGATGGCTCACATTCAGTAAGTAAAGGCATCATGTAGTCTTTGTAGAAGAAAGTTTCACATCTTATCAACAAGAAAATATTTCTTGTTTCCAGAGTCTAGTACAGTTCTACAGGAAAAGGAGAAAGTAAGCTATGTGCTTAAAGTTGGTTGACCTAGCAAAGTCCATCAATAGTAAGTGTGGAAACTGGAAGGGAATTGCTTAGTTTAAGTTTGTAGTCTGCAATTTTACCCATAAAACTGAAACATAATCAAGCTAATTCTCTTAAACTAGATATGCACAATGAGAAGAGGGCTAAACCTTGCAGTATAAGTATACGGTAATTTGGCAAACAGAAAATAGTTTCCAACAACATAGAACATGCTGGTATGCTATTTTATCATATGAGATCGCACTTAAACAGTAGATTGGATATCTGTACACCAAACCCATTAACTAAGAATCATGCTTCAATCATAATCTTTCTGGAAGAGAAATATGGTTGAAATTAGATCAGCACTAGGCACACACCTTGTCATTGCCATTGATCTGTCTGTGGAACCGGTTGATCTTTGTAACCTACAAGATAAGTTACATAAGAACATTGATAACACAATAAGCGAGGATGTTGATTGGACCATGTTTCTCTATGTCATCAATGCAGATGCGGCCCAAAAAAGGAGATTCGTATGTGAGCATAGCTACATTGGTGTAGATGATACTGCGAGAATAGCTTTACAATTTCTGCAACTGTCAGAATCGTATTCGCTCGCAAAAGTTGTCTACTGAAATCAGTGTCTAGAACTCTAGACACTTGATCTAGCTAACAACTGCTAGCATATAAACAAGTCGATAATTTCAACGAATATCCTCGAATCCATGACTTGTATACAGTTTATTACTACCACACTAATCGCCCCGAAACATAGCCGAAACCCCATCGCCGCAAGGGTTTGAATCGCGAATCGCACCCCAAGTTCATAACAGTTAAATTAAACAAGCGGGGAGAGGATGAGAGCGATACATGGACTTGGGCTTGGACGTCGGAGGCGTGGTGGAAGGCGTCGAGCGCGGAGGCGGCCACGCAGACGGCGGCCAGGAGGACGCCGGCCGTTGTCGCCGCGGCCAACAGGCGCAGCGGCCAACTGTGCATCGCTTTCGACCGAATTTTCCCCACTTTCCCGAAATTTGTTTTTCCTAGATATTTTATCTGGGGCTGTTTATGGCCTGATACGCCACACACCCACGCGTGTCAGTGTGTGAGCTCTGGGAACCGTTCGATCAGAAATCGATGGCTGGCCAATGGTTATGATGCACAGCTTTATAGCATGACTGCATGAGGTGATTAAGGAGTTGATTGGTTGCCCTAACGGCACCAGCAGGGATGGAGAGGGCATACAGGACCATTTTTTCCCAAACCAGATTATACACTCTCCGGTGATTGGTTGCCCCAGCGTTTTTGTACATGATGAGAGGGAGTGTGTTTGGTTGCAGGAATGGACTAGTTTGATGCACGAAGTGATGCAGGTTACCGTGTTTGGTTGATTGGATGCACCAAGGTGCCAATCACCCATGTATCAAATTGGTGAAGTTACCCCCACCGTTATAAGAGATGAGCACTTTTCGTCGGGGAACTCTATAGTTTACCGCAACCCGCGACCACGACGCCGCGGCCCCCCGGGCGAGCCACCGCCGCCATGGTCGCCGATTTGCCGCCCCTAGCCAGTAATCGGTCTGTCAGTCATCGCTGACGCGTCCGCGACCCTCCCAGCTCCATCCACGTGCAAGCCGCTCGGGAAACCGAGGTCCCGAGCGCCCGGGGCCTTCGTCTCCGGGAGAGTCTCCCCCGCGTTCGCATCGCGGTGCTGCTCTACTCTATTTGTGTGGGAAAAGGTAACCTGATCCTTGCTTCTCATCTGGGAGGATGGCGTTGTCCGCCTCGAGTACCACGCCCAAAGCATTATGCCGAGCCCGGCTCACATGGAAAGCTCGTCTCCGGCTTCTCTCGTCGTCCGGGACGAGGGAGGGAAAATGCACGCGGGCGGAACAGGAAAATGGGTACGGCGAGGGAAACCAATCACGGAGTTGAAACGACACGATGCAGAATAATGGTGTGGAGACGGGTCTATGCGGGCAACCAATAGCACCCTAAGAGTAGAATGTAGGAGTAGGCAAGAAGTCAATAGATGGCACTAATAATATCCTGATCTTTTGAATTGGTCTTCGGCGATGGAAATTCCCAAGATGTTGGGGCCTGAGAACGGGAGTGGTCCTTGTGATGAGACAATCCATCAAAATCGACAGCTCTCCGATAGAATTCTGCATCTCCTGTCTCCTTGTCTACAGGTTACCCTGCCAAATGTCAACGCATTGGCTAAAAAAAATGTAAAGTCAAAAGCATAGTAGCACCGTGTGCTTCAATGGGAAACTTCGCCATCAGCTACGAGCAGCACGATAGTATATAATCGCCATAGCCCATAGGGGCATCTGATTCACCGCCTTTTTTTTCTTTCCGAATCGATACGGGCCACGACGGCAGCTGGGCCTCAACATCTTCAGTAGCACCAACCGGATCTCTTGATTCTCGCTGGCCTAAATCCGGCAAGTGTGTCTCTTTTGTCAAATCTGAATGCATCCCCTCCTCATCAAAAGAAAATCCATCCTCCTCTCCTAACTGATATTATGTTTAATGTTTTCCCTCGAATTTTTATCTGGGGTTGTGTAATGACGCCACACTTGTCAGTGTGTGAGCTCTGGGCCTCTGGCCAATGGTTCTGGTATAGTACAGAAAGCTCCTCAACAACTGCCGTTCTAAAGTACGGTGTACCGTGTACGCATTACGCTTGTAGTAAAGCTCCTACTGGAGTACGCTACGGCGGCCAACTGTCCATAAACTACAAAATTCGCTGATTTCGTGCAAAAATGTTTGTACACCAAGCTCCTCATCATAATCAGCGGATGCTGAATTCTGAGTCTGCAGCGCCTGAACTGTGGTTCTGAGAATATCCAACCTGACGTCCCTCAAATTTTCTTACCTGAAATTGTTTGATCATAGTCATATCATCATAGTAAAAACAAAGATTGAAATTGAACGACGAGGGGCCAGTTTTTATAATATGACTGCACGAGGCGATTAAGAGTACCTTGCAGCCAAGAGTTCACTAGGAGATGGCACTAATACATTGATTTCCCTTCCTGAGCTTCTGAATGGTGTTCGGCGATAGCTTTCCCAAGACGTTGGTGCCTGAGAACGGGAGTGGTCTCGAGGACTTGCGAGTGGTCCTTGTGATGCGATAATTCCACAACGCTGAAGTATTATAGTACAGTGCCATAATAAAGTGCCAGCACTGATATACAGTAATAGAGCAAATTCTACGTTGCCCTGTCTCCTTGTTTACAAGTACCCTGTCATACATCAAATGTCAACGCAACGCACTCATGGGTTTCAAGCTAAAAAAAAAAACAGTCGCCATAGAGTCCAGCACCGTGCACCAACGGGAAATTTCGCTATCAGGTACCAGCAGCACGATGATACTAGTATATATCGCCGGCCTAGGGACCAGGCCATATGCTGGCATCTGATTCACCATCTTTTTTCCTTTCCGAATCGATACACAAGCTCGGCCTCAACATCTTCAGTAGCAGCACACACACAGAATCAATCCCTGTCAGTTCTGAATTGGCCTCAAGCCCTAAATCCGGCAAGAGTGTCTCTTTTGTCAAATCTGAATCCATCCCCTCTCATCAAAAGAAAATACTCCAAGAAGGTAGAGGATCCATCCATCCTCCTCACTGATATCTCTCCCAAAGCTGCAAAAAAGGAGGGATAAACATGGAGAAATATCACCGGTAGTGCCATGCCAGCGTTAGTGAGTGCTCATCTTTTCTTTTCAGAAGGTTATCACAGGAGTGAAAGCAAAGCAACCACCTACTACACCTGACAGGCACAGCGGGTCAAAGACGGAGATTCATGACGGAACCAGACAGAATGCTCCACAGCCTTGAATGATTGATTCCACACGCTGTAAAATACCCAATAATGCAGGCAGCAGGCAGGCCTCCACTCCATCCAACGTCCAACTTGGCTGGCCTCCGGTTTTTTGACCCCGGCGTCAGCGAGAGAGGAGAGGGTGGTGCTCACTGTCACTCACTGGCGGCTCACACTGCTCGGCTCAGCAGATCCGCACAGCTGCCCACCCACCCACGTGGTTCCCCGGGTGAGAGCGACTGCCCGGCACTGAGCCCAGCAGACAGCGGCCGGGAAAACGTTGAGAAACCGGGCGGAGTTTACTTACCATGTCCGCCAGCTTGACAAGTCAGACGCTGTCGTGGAAGAAAAACACCTTTGTCCCGGCTCGCACGAGCTCGAGTGCTTGACCTTGAGGCGATGTACCTACCTGGCCGGCTGGATCTCGTTTCTTTACACGCCTTTGGAGCTTCTCTCATTGTTCCTTCCTCAATTTGTTGTACTATAATAATTAATAATCCAGGCAGCTGATTTCGATACTTTCCGTCTTCGTCATCGTATCAGCGTGATCGGTAGTACTAGTAGAAGTAACTACTCCATAGTTTACCCCATCAAAACCGCTTTGAAATCAATCGGCATTAGTAGTTTGGAGTCGACTTTGCCGGCATAATATCATGATGAATCCGTCGTCCCGTCCACCACAACTCGATCGTCCGAAAGAAACTCGGAACAGGTGGAAAGAGCTTGGAAGATCCAAGACGCCACGAATTTGTGTGGAATTTTGTACGGGGGTTTGATACTGTCTGGACTCAACTGTGGGATGGATGTCACCGGCGATGGGGACTGTCTACTTGCCGGGGACACGAGTCTTCCGATCCCTGCTTCATCAACCAAATCGGATTGATTTTGGCCCCCGCGCCGCGCCCGTTCGTTCAGATCCAGGAGGTTGCCGGCCGGGGACACGAGTCATTGTTTCCTTCCCCCACTTGTGAGCTGTGACGACGTGCCAACATAGAATTTGCCTCCCTGTCGCTGTGCCGCGCGTCACGCTGCCGGCCGACTCTGTTGTCATCGGCACCGAGCAGTGATAGGATCGGAAGCAAAAGCATGTCCGGCACGGTGCGAGTGCGAGTGCGAGTGCTTCGCGGGCGTTCCTGGGGCCGGCTGGATGGGGCCTCGGATCGCCATCGGCAAATAGGACTGTGGCTGGGGCGGAGGATTCAACGGACCGACCGGCGGCAATTACTCGTCAAACACGCAACCCCCGCGCTGGTGCTGACGCCGCCGCCACCAACTGTTTTTCGGCTGCGTCCGGCCGCAATTGCGCCAAGCGTGCCATGCCATGCCATCCATTCATTTCAGGCTCGCTCCACTGGTGTGAGTGTGAGTGTGAGGCGCCGACCGGGCAAAGCGACGGCCACGGAGCGTACGAGTATGTACGTACAAACGAGAGGGCGATACGTCGAGACGAATTCGCGTGGATTCGATTGGATTGGATGGATAGATATTCGCGAGGATTGCATTCGTCCCTCCTGATTCAGAGCTAGCTTCGGAGGAAACGTGCTGCCGGATGGATTCCATATCCGAACGTTCAGAGAAGCCTGCCCTGTCGTTTTCAACCGGCATGACCGATTCGGACTGTGGTTTGCACGATGCATACCGGCTAATGGTAATGGCCAGGTCATTATCGGAGTCATCGCATTAATATTGTTTTCAGACAAATCACAGCCAGCCAGCCTCGCTTTTCCCCGACTAAAAAAACATGCGTTTCCAACTCAGATTCAGAATGTTCAACTCCATTCACCAACATTCAAAAGGGCCTGGGAGAGGTCTGATATTCTTCAACTCAAAATCTAGACTATTAGAAATACCAAATTTCAACAGCGATTTCCGCGGGATCCTTAGTCATCCTAATTACGTGAGAGATATGGAAAAGGACAGTATTTTAATTCGGAGCCAACTTAAGCGCCACACTCCTGACCTCAGCTCTACAGAAAATTCAAATTAATATTACGTGGGTCTTTGAATTGCAGCCGAGAGCAACGTGTCATTTGTGTCTCCGATGACATTCTCCCCTTTGAGTTATTTTTTATGTTTATTGTTTGCTAGACGTTGACTTTGTTTCTTCAATGCTATTGATTCACTTTCTCCTTTCTAGTTGAGCGAAGTACTCCCTCCCGGGATGGTATTAGAAGTCGTTTATGACAGCGACACCGGTCTCCAAAACACAACTTTGACCTCTTATTATTATAAAAATATTTATGGAGATGTGATATATGTATACTTTTATCAAAGTATTTTTAAGACAAATCTACTCATATAATTTTTACATTTACAAACTCAACAACTTAAAAGTTATTGATGATTTATATTCCGATGTTTGACCCAAACCTTGTCCAAAAACGACTTCTAATACCAACCCGGAGAAAGTAGCTCTCGTTAGATCATATAAAAAGTCAAAACCTACGTGTCGACACCAGTTAAGAAATAACTTGGCCTTAGCCTCTACCCAAATGGTACGTGTTACACATTTAGGCATTTTTCAACTCAATTTAATCCGAAGAAATAACAACATAAATATGATGGCATAAAAGGAAATGAGCCTCATGATTGTGACGTCAAACGTGGTCATTTGTATAACCAAAACATGATTAGAATAATTAAACCATTTCATTGCTAACAAACCAACAAGAACATGTATTATGGATATGATCAAAACATGATTAAGAGCATGTGAAAAGGGCATATGAAACAACCGAGATAGAGCACATATATTATATAAAATACAAGAAGAAGAATAAGAACACGAGTTGCGGATATACCCAAAGGAGGGTCCCGTGTCGAAGGCATCAGAGGCTCCACTCGCACCAGCACCACCTGACATGGTGTGCAAATTGGTGCGTTGCTCGAAGTAGTGGATCATGGTCGTTGCAAGACGAGGTTCGTAGTGCAGACGTCACCTAGGATAAGTCGTCATGTGTCTCCAGGAAGAACATGGACCAGTCGCGTAGTCGCTCCCAAAAAACCTAATTGTCGCACACCCCGAGCAAGATTCTCAGGCGACAAGGATTCTGCAGGCACCTGCTCTCCTATAGAATCACACGACGGAGAAAACCTTCTAGCAGTGGACGTATCCTTTTATAGCAGGCTAACATGCAAGAATAGAACCCAAAGAAACTCACATGAAGCACTCGTGCACGTAACTCTCAAAGGACCATTCATGCACATAACTCACAACAAATGAAGGAGCACTCGTGTATGTAACTCCCTAACTCACAAATGACTATTCATGCACATAACTCATAACAAATGAAGGAACACTCATGCATGTAGCTCTCAAGAGATGAAACCTGTAGCCACCAATTAAATAAGATTAAATTGAGCTAATGGAAAAAGAGGAAATGACTTTCATCATAGCCACAACCTGATGCACCGTTCATGCTTCACACATTGTATGTCTGTCTGCCTGCCTCGCCATTGAGTTTAGTTAAAAACCCGTACGATATTAAAACTATTCCCTTCAAACCGTTACTTACAGTAGAGTATATTGATTTATTAAATTTAATATAAGTCAGACTCATAATAAATCCAACAGTATGCTCGTGCACAACCTGTGCTCAAGCACAACTATTTGAAGTGGTACGGCTATAATTGTGCGTGCCTGTTTTGCATTTTGTCCTTAAGCTGCTATTCCTAAGGAGTCGGAGGGACGAGCTACAAATTATAGCTACGACTACTCTTACATGCTCCGAATCAGTTGTCGAATGGAGGGTGAGTGAGACTAGGATGACACATGGGACCGTATATGGAATCACATGGGGAAGACCATGTCCCTATACGCAAAATGGAACCATCCCAGCCCACAAACTTTACACGGTTTGTGATATTCATCCTAGTAGTCTCCAAACAGAACACATGCTAATTTAGCGCTTGCTTGTGTCTAGTATGTGATCACTGCAAGCAGCACAAACCAGCACAACCCTGGGGTTCACAACTCGTGTCAATGGCGGCACGCTCATCGCGTGCTCCAAGTACTCCGATTGATTGATAGACGGCCCCGACCTCGCCGCCCCTCCGCCACCCACCCCACCCGCAACCGCGCAGCCGCATTCACTTTCCCCACCGGCTGCGTGGCCCAGTCAGCTGCACTGCAGGTGCAGTCCTAGACACGCCAGGCCAGTAGCGCATGCAAATATGGGATCAGTGCAAAGCGTCGTAGCAGCAGCAGCATTTGTCCGGTGGCGAGCGCTTTGCGGAAACGGTAGTAGGGGTGGTAGGCACACGGCCGGCGGCGGCAGGCTCGACCGACGGGAAAAAAACTAAAGCCTAAAACGTCCGTGTCGTGGCGTACAGGCAGCGTGCCGCCGTGCGTGTACCACCGCCCGTCCCGGCCCCGGCTGGTCCTAGAATAGGATAGCCACTCCATCCACCCGTGCCACGCCCACGCCGGGGATGGATGGATGGATGGATGCATGGGATCCGATCGGAAAGCGCCGCATCGACGACGGACGACGCACCTTCTCCCTTTTTCTGTGCACAACCCCAACTTGCGGCCAAGGCGAAGCAGCCGAGCCACAGGAGGATGCGGCCTCATCGGGAACCTTATCTCGTGCAGAGGCACCTGCGCCAAGCACACCGGCAAAGGCCCGGTCCAGTCCCCGTGCCCGCGCCGCGCGCCACGCCAAGGACGGACGATGGCATGGCATGACCCCGTAGGAAGAGGAGAGCGGGGCAAAAGCGCGCCAAGTTGAGCGGAGGAGGCCGGATTCCGCGCGTACTCGCTCGCTTGTCTCTCTCGTCGTGTAGGGTCCCCGCGGCCGGTCTCCGTCTCGTGCGTACTACTAGCGCGCGGGGACTCGTGAGCGCAGCACACAACAGGGTGCCGGCCGGTTGCCACCGGTCCTCCCTCGCCTCGCCCAGCGGCAGCGGTGGCCAAAACGAAAGGACAACTCGGAAGCGACAAGGCGCGCGGCATGGGTGGCGCTGAGGCCGAGCCCACGCCCAGTCACGCAGCTCTCGCCGCGCCGCGCCGGGGAAGGGACTCTGGACTCGCTGCACGACTCGCTGCACGATGCAGGTGCTGCCTCTGCCTGGCAGCATGGCCTTGGTGTCCACTGTCCGGTCACAATCAGATACTAAGGGGGTGTTTAGTTGAGCTACAGTAACAAAAAGTCGCTACAGTTTTCCGTCACATAAAATCTCTTAACGTATTTTTCAAAGATTAAACGTAGGTAAATAAAAAACGATTGACAGTTTGGTTGAAAAGTGCGAGACGAATGTTTTCGCTAGCTAATACTATGATTGGACAACAATTATCAAATACAAACGAAAAAGTGCTACAAGATTCTCAACCCAAAATATTTCCCCAACTAAACACCCCTAATGCTTGCTAACGCATGAGTACATTGAGAAAGTCTAAACGATGCATCGGATTCTCTAATTATATTATCAAATTTATCAAGGACAAGTACTAAACAGAGCATTGAGCAAAGTCGAACATTGCATCGGGGATATAATAATCAGTTAGATTAGATACTACGTACGGAGTACTATCAAATTTATGAACTGAATGTGTCGACAGATTTACACCCACGCCCGTGCACAAACGATTTCCTGCACATAAACAACCAGGACTAACAACAATCAGGAACATAATCAGTCCAATGGCACATTGGATCCAGTTGCAGACTAGAGATTATATAGAATAAGTATCAATTTGTTGTTTACTGTTGGACGCCCTGCCCAAAACGGCATCTTTGATTATCACCACCATCACGGCATAAGTATCCAAACACATTAGTCAAACACATACACTCAGCTGCACGACCTGCTTTCTGAATCGCAAGCTCGAAACCACTTAAGCATTCGAACCAGACACAGTAAGTGCTGCGATGCACACGGATACCTATCACGAAACTTATTTTTCTTTCATAATAAGCAGCTTCATAGTAACAGCTCAATGACTTGTCCACTATAATGTCTTGACAAGCATTACCGAATAACACAAGGAAACAGCGACACAGCCACTATAATAACTTATCATAATGTAATCTACTAACAAAATTACTTCTCTCTCCGGCCGCTAGCTAATGTGCTGTTCGAGAAGAAGAAATCTCTTGGGCACGAGCAGATTGAATTGCCCGGGAAAAAACCCAAGATATCCCCCATCTCAAGCACACTCACAGGCCCCATTTTTATCAAAACCAACAACCCTAACATATTAAGGCACACTTCCTTAATTCATTCACACGCAGAAATCAACGGTTTGGAGGAAGTCGTCCATGCCGCGGCCGAGGTCGCAGCCAGGCAACTCCGGAAAGACGTCGTTGATGTCGTCGAGGTCGAGGTCAATATCCAGCTCCTCATCCCCGAAGTCCCCAAGGAGAAGGTCCTGTTCGTCGTCAAGGCAGAAGGCCGCGTCGGAGACGTCCAGGGCGTCCAGGCCGGCGCGGAAGTCCATCGGGTCGATGTCGGGCAGCTGCAGGCCGCGCAGGAGGTCCTGGTAGAACTCGGGGTCGTCCGGCAGCTGCGCGGATTCAGTGGACGGCGGCAGGACGACGGGTGCTGGTGTCGCGACCGGCTCTGGAGACACAGGGTTCGGCGCTGCCTTGGTGGATTCGAGCACGGACGACGGCGACGGGTGCGCGAACGGAGCAGTCGAGGTGGACGACGAAGAGGACGCCGTCGGGGTAGCGCTTGGCGAAGTAGCTGGTGAGGTAGCAGCGGCCACGGGGCTGCCCGCGGCGGCGGCGCTTCTCGTCGGCGAAGCTCCGGGAGGCAGACAGGTAGGCCGCGGAGGCCGCACCGGCGGTGTCGAAGGTGCCAAGCCACTGCCTCTTGCCGGTGAACGGGTTGCGGATCTCCGCCGCCCACTTGCCCCACTTGCGGAGCCTCACGCCGCGGTAGCTCTCGGGCACCCCGCCGCTGGTGCACGCGGCAACAGTGGCCGCCGGAAGAACAGGCTTTGCTGGGGCCTTGCCGATGAACGCCTCAAAAGAGAAGCGCTTGGCCTTCGCTGGGCCCGTAGGGGCGCCGACCTCCTCCTCGTCGTCGGAGTCCGAGTCCGTGGCGTCAGGGTCCTCGAAGAGAACCCTGACGCGGCGCCTTGGCTGGGCCGGCGCCGGCGGCTGCTGCTGCGGCCGGGACTTGAGGAGGGCAGCGGAGGGTTTAAGGGCAAACCCGGTCATCCTCTTGGTGAGGGGCTTCTTCGCCAGGGCCTTCTTGATGAGAACTTGGCGGTGGGTCAAGGGAGCCATCTCTCTTGTATCTCCTCTGCCGCCGGAGAGATGTCCAAAACTTGTCGCCAAAATTGCCAAAAACTAAGGGGGAAAAACTACTAAAGAAAAACAAGAAACTTTTTCTCGGAGCAAAAATTTGACGGAGACGAGCGCAAATCGGTCGAATCCGTCAGTCTCCTCGACAGAAGCCGCACGGCCTTATGTGGAGGAATCCGGAATACTTCACCCCGAACCCGTCCCTGCAGTCACAAGAAGAGATTTCTGTCAAAACCCCATGAAAAGAAGAGCCAAGAACTCCCCAGATCTGGACGAACCGGGCCGTAAAACCCGGTCAAAACCTCCCAGATCGGTGAAACCATGAATCATTCGCGGGTGAAAACAAGGGGGAAAGAAGGGGAAGCTCGGACCTGAGCATCGACGAGGATTTGTTCCAGCCGTTGAGCCCCTTGCGCATAGATCGGCTAGAGCAGGCGAGGGCGCGGAGGAGGACGGCGACGACGGCGACTATGAGCGCTACGACCACCACCAGATCGGAAAAGGGGCAAGAAGACATATACGAGTTGGCTGCTTCTTCTTCTCCGACGCCGGCGCCCGTCGTCGTCGCCTCCGGCCTCCCTCACACTCGCTTAAACCCCAACCCAAAGCGGCGAGAGGAGCGAAAGGGCTTGGCCACGCCTCCGCCGCCGATATTTAATCCCCTTCCACATCCGCGATGTAGTGCCCGCCGCACCACGCGAGACCCCTCGCGTCACGCGTCCCGACACCAGCCTCACACGCTGCCACCTGGGCCCTCGCTAACCCGGGCCCCACGCGTCATCGAGGATCATCTGCCTAACCGAAACACGAGAAAAGGACGGCCGCAATGCGCTGGCGCCGGACGTACTTAAGATCTGCCGAATGCTGTTTTGTGACACACACAGTGACCTGTTGGCCCCGGGGCACGTCTGGGCCCACAGTCAGTATGGAACGTGCTTGTTTTCCTGGTGGCGAAGGACTTTTCCGTGCCATGGCGTGGAAATTCGCTCAGGTTTTACCTGACATGTGGGTCCCCGTTGTTTTGTCCCCACCCATCATCGAGATGGGGATGGAGCGCTAGTGGTGTGGCTAGTGTGGTTTTGGTGGGGTTTATTGGGCGACGAGAGGACGGCAATGGGAAATGATAAACCTTCGGCTACACGTCTCGCACGAATATCCCGCCCTTTCAGTGACAGCTGGGACCCACACAGTATCGGGCCCATCGCTTCCGGATCCGGCGATGCGTTCCCTCCGCCCGTCCTTTGGTCGATTCAGGGATTGCGATTGCGAGATCCTCTGGTTGAGAATTGAGATCCCACACATCCCGCGTGACCCGCTCAGCATTTACCATGACCACCATCAGTTTGTAAATATAGTAATTGTTTTCCATATTTTACGGGGGTAAATTAATGGCAGTTAATTAATATTTTATATATAGCAGGGGATAAATAGTATGGCTCCATTTGACCTGGCCAGCTAAAGATGTGCTTAACCTCTAGATATATATAGATAGATAGGGGTGGAGGTGGAAGGTGGAGGGAGACGTGACGGGGGTAGTTTTCACGCATCCTTGAGGGCCAAGCTACTAAAAAGTAGGGATAAAACAGAATGGAATATTTTGTGTTTTCCATCTATTCCAAAAGCGAAGCCAAACGAAAGGCCACGGGGATTTGGTGCCGTTGGGCTTTTTTAGGTGCCGCATGTGACACGTGTACAAGTTTGTGCTGCCATTTCACGCTCTCTCTTTGGTTGATTGATGTCGTCCGTAGCTCTAAAATGGATCTATCGAAAGATAAGCTCGTCCGTAGCAACTGTAATGGAAAAATCATGAAAACACATACTACAACAGTCCTAAATGTTAAGGTTAGTTTGCTAAGCTCATCTCCACCCGGTACTAGCGAGCTTTTTGAATCCAGGAGGGACGCCATGTCTGCACGACTGCACCGTGCTTGGCAGGGATTCACATGGCAATCTCTTCTCGTACTCGTACCAAACTTTGGCACTTGGGAAGAGGAAGATGGATGGAGCTCGAAGGCGGGGGCAGAAAGGGAAAGGGTTGCGGACTTTTGGCAACGCGACGTGGAAACAGCCAGGACGACGCAATGCGTGGCTGGGGTGCCGCCGGCCGGCCTTGGACCCATGCGCGGCTGGCACGCCGAGATGCGTGCCCGTGCGGACGCGTCCCCGCCCGTCCGCCACGCAGACCCAGGCGCGTGCAGGCCGCCAGCGCGCGCTCGGCGGGTCACGCGACACGCCGGAGCGCGGGAAATAACAGTAGACTGGCGTGGGACCCGCGGCGGGGTCGTTGTCGGTTGGTGCGCCCGAATTGACTATTCGGATATCTGTTTTTTTCTTCTTTCCTTTCCGCACTCTCGAGGCGTGCCGCCGCCGTGGCCCGTGCCTGACTGGGATGCACGTGAGCGGCTCGTGCGATATTTATTTTAGTCCGGTCAGATATTCTCCGGAAATCATTTCTTTTTTCCTCCCACCCAACGATCTGTACCGGCGGTGGATGCTCAAGAAAGATATGGCGGTTGTGCTTGTGTCGTGCGTCCAAAAGGTGAGAAAGTATGGGCGTGCCGCGAGCCAAGCTACACGTATGCTCGCACGACCGTGGCATGCCTGCCACGTTCCCACCCGGTCTCGTGCACCAAGCATTTTTCTAATGTGCCACTACGGAATTTGTCTACGAGTACTAGAGTCACCAACTCGAAGCACCACTAGCACTAGTAGACGACGTCTATACTAGACACTAGCTAGTGTGGGTGGTGCTGAGTTAGATCCTTTTTGTCGTCCAGTCGTGTGGACTGCTCGTGCTCGGCTCGGCGCGAAGGGCGGTAGCTGCTGGTTCCCGCGCAAAAAGAAAGTGCCACTGCCACCACCCCCCGGCGGGGTGGTGTGGGCGTGGCTGCGTGCGACTGACCGACTGTGCACGCAACGTGCGCCCATGTGCGGCACTGTTAAAAAAAGGGTCGCTGTAAAATACAGAGCGGCGACGGTACGGCCGTATGGGGCGGTGTGTCTCTGTGTGTGGACGGGGTGGTTAACCTCGTGGCCTCGTGCAGGGCCGTGATTACCGTTAAGTTAATCTGTAAACTGAAAGTCATTGTGACAACGACATGGGGATGGTGAACTCATGGGCTGATGATGGTGTTGTTTTGGCTTGCTTGCTCTCTCTCCTTCGTGGAAGGTGAAAGCAGTTGATTACGAGTTGCCCTAGGAGGTCTCTCCTCTTCTGCTGCTGCTCATAAAAATTCGGGAACAACGGGGTTTTTCTCTGCGCGTGACATGATGATTTCAGATTTCTTGTTTAGAAATGCGGGCCGTGCAAGGCCTGTGTGGGGCGGCGATTCATGTGATGATGATGTGAAATCTTCTTCGGCTCCTGTTTTGTGTGGCCAGAATAAGCCCACATTTGAGGAAAACAGCCGTGTGTGTATTTAGCCTGCCGGCCTGTCTGTACAGTAAAACTTGGCCCATCTCTGACAATTCAAGGTCAGAAATCTCTGTTGTGCTGCTAATTTTGTTTTTAGGCCCAGCGTCAGAGATCAATAGTGGCAACTGGCGTCGTATCAAAATAAATGTCCTTTGGCATCATTCTTTTGGCTGGATACTATATATTATCACAACCTTCGAGTTTGGGAATTGGGAGTAGGGACACTAGAATTTTTATGAGCCTCAATTTTCTATGCTGACGTTGCAGTTGTACCCTATGATTGTAGTATTTTCTTGTAAAGAGCTTTTGCCAGATTTTTATCACAAGTACAGGGTAAAAAAAAACAACCCCTGCCACTCAGCTCAAAACCTACAAAAACGCCGCTACTTTCCCTAGCATCCTCACAATTTCAGCACGCAGGCTGACACCGAAAAGAAGGAGACCCTGATTGTATCTTATCATGATTATTATGAGGAAAAAGTCCGATTCCCTCCCCAACTATCGCTTAAAGTTCACTTTTTTCCTCCCTCAACTCTAAAACCGCAGACAAATCACCTCCCTCAACTTTTTTCAAACCATGCAAATTACCTGAGCGGTTTTGAAGGCGGATTTGCTACAAAGAACCGCGGTTTTGGTACAGTGTCAGCGGGTTGCTACAGTGACAGTGACTTTTCCTTTTCTTTTTTATAAAAATTCCGGTTGAATCTTTTAAAAAAAATCATAGTAAATCACTTAAAAAAATCATAAAAATAAAAAATCCAATTTTGTTGGACTCCACATGATTAGACCTACACATTGAATATATAATATGATATGCTTTAGTACAAAGTTTTACGAAGGTTTTGTCTTTTTCTTTTATATTTATTTGGCTGAATCTTTAAAAATTATAGTAAATCACAGAAAAATCATAAAATAGAAAATCTAATTTTGTTAGACTCCACATGCGCATGTCTACACAGTGAATATATAATATGGTATGCTTTAGTATAAAATTTTGGTTGTAGCTTTAGATCTATGTTTTTTTGTAATTAATTGAAATAATTCGTGAGCTGCAACTTCATAATTATTTTGTTGGACTAAAGCATACCATATTATATATTCAATGTGTAGATCTACTCATGTGGGAGTCTAACAAAAATTGGATTTTCTATTTTATGATTTTTCTATGATTTACTATTATTTTTCAAAGATTCAGCCAAATAAATAAAAAAGAAAAAGACAAAACCTTCGTAGCAAAAACTTTATACTAAAGCATATCATATTATATATTCACTGTGTAGATCTAATCATGTGGAGTCCAACAAAATTAGATTTTTTATTTTATGATTTTTCTATGATTTACTATGATTTTTCAAAGATTCAACCGGATTTTTTTAAAAAAGAAAAGACAAAAGTCACTGTCACTGTAGCAACCCGTTGACACTGTAGCAAAACCGCAGTTACTGTAGCAAATCCGCCTTTAAAACCGCTCGAGGGAGGTAATTTGCATGGTTTGAAAAGTCGGCGGAGGTGATTGTCCTGGCTGAGTCGGAGGAGGAAAAGCTTAACTTTCGCGATACGCGGATGAATCCCTGACTTTTTCCTTATTATGATCGCAATCGGTGTGTTGATGAACCTGCATAGCCACTATCTCTATGGGGACCCGGGCGAACATATTTTTCGCTTGATTCTTCACCTAAACTTTATAATAGAACTTTGCATCAGTGGTGATTGATTAACAGTAAAGGGAGGTGATTTACAAAAATAGTGCGGAGATTTGCGTGGTCCGCTCTGATCTACGGATGGTTGTGCTATCAGCCTGTCACCGGACATTTCTGCTGATTGCACGGCAGATTAATGGCATCAGCCGGACAGTTTGCAGTTACCACAACAGCCAAACCATTTACTGCGAACGCCGTACGAGTAATTGCGATGTGGTGCCCCCGACCTTCATTTTCTGTACGGGTGTGGCCCGGAAAGGAACTGTATACAAAACACAGTGTTCCTACCCATTTATGACAGATAGAGAGAGATAGAATAGGGAGAACATGTGCTACACAATAGATTATCAAACTTTTTCACATGGATAATTATTGTTGCAAAGATGACTTCAACATGAGGGAAATGACCACCTGCATGTAGGTCTTCCGGGTCTTCTTCATGTGGATCATTTGCAACGAAAGGATGCATTGTCACCTTGTATAAAAAGAATGGACAACCTTGTATAAACACTAGAAATTTGTAGATTTTCCTAGTGATTAGAGATGAACTAAACTTGCACGTACTAATTTATGATTGGGGAGAGAGGCTAGAGAGAACTGTTTTAAGGACAGAGGATAGTGAGAACTAGAACTAGTACACTCTAGATTGAATACAAACAGATGAGGTTACCTTGATGAATTTGTTCTTGTTCATCGTTCTTATTAGGATGTACACCAAAATGGTCGGGTCTCCCAACTTGATTTGCAACAATTACTTCTTTATTTTTTTTGAATAAGGGGCTTCTCCATTTCCATTAATCAAAACGAAAATACAACAGAGTTTTTAAAGAAAGTTTAGGTAGCAAAGACGACTAGAGAACTTAGAGTACGCAAAGAAACCCAACATGGCGAACACGTTAACCCCAGGGTCCTAAACTTCAACCACACGCGCCATACAACGACAACCAGCTTGACCATTACATGAAAGGAGACTGAACAAAACAATTATTCCTGCTCCATATCATCAGCTTCCTGCTCGCCTTCTCCGGTCAGAAGCCTGGGCTGTTCTCGGCGGTCTTGGCTTAGCAGATTGACGGCAAACTTCCTAAGCAAATGGATAGTGATCACAAAGACTTAGAGCCTGTTTGGTTCACGACCAAACTTTACCGTGCCACAGTGTGGCGGAGCACGCTGTCCTGTGGCGGAGCCGGCTGTGGCGTGGTGTGGAGGCGGAAGAAATCATGGCCACAAGTTGCCATACTTCAACATGGAAAACAACCAAGTTACAGTAGGAAAACGGCACAACAAAAAAGGTGTGGCAGCCAAAGGCAGAAACATGATCCAAACAGCCGCCTCGCTAGGTGTGGCCGCCAAATGTTTGGCATGGTAGCCTTTGGCTGTAAACCAAACAGACCTTTAAGTGTTGTCTCTGGATATGGGTCGCACAACAAATTGGTTGGGTCACACAGATACAGCCAATTCCTCTACAAGAGATTGTACACCATTAGGATCTTTGCTTGTATTAGAATCCATTCATGCAAAGAACCGGTGGCAGGTGCCCTCCATATGGACTCGTCACTCGTATCAGTCTCCAATGTTGGTGCATGTGTCGGACCATCGTGCCTACATCGACCAACAATATTCCTATAATATGCCACCCACACACCGTTCGACCTCCTGAACGGGGAGCAGGAGCACGGAAGGCAACTACTACTGCAGCTGCAGGAATTGAGCGTTGAGCGCATCAGTTAATAAGTTGGGATCCAACGACCACCAGCAGCGGATCCACCACTCTTCCATCAGTTCCATGTGCTGCTGCTGCTGCTGCTGCTGCTTCTGCTTGAATCTTGCCGCTGCACCTGCCACGACCGACCACGCATGTCCTCGAGATCTCGCGCGGGCAGGCGGCACAGGCACAGGCATGCGTGCATGCAGGTGCCCAAAGATCCCGAGTCCACCAGACCACCACCACCTTTAAAATCCCTTTCGCCACGAATTGATTGCCACACCTCTCTCCTCTGCTGCTGCAACAGCGTGCAGCAGATCAGGCAGGAGTTGCAGGAGGCCCCGGCCCCGGCCCCGGCCAGTCGTGCGCCGCGCATGTGCAGTGCTCGCCGCTCGCCTCCCTCCTCTGCCCCGATCCAATCCAACCACCTTTCCAACCGACGCTGCCGGTGCGTGCGCTTAACCTTCCTCGCTCGTCCGCTACTGCGGCGCGGCGACTCCGTGTCTAACCAACGGACGGCGAGTACAAGCCCCGCCCCAAACGAACGCCACGTTTTAGAGAATCGAATGATTTTGGGCGTGATCGTCCACGACGGCACAGGCGAAGCCAACTTGGCCGAGGACGAAAAGAAAATCGCCATGCTGCTGCTTGACAGTGGCACGCACGCGGACGCGGTGAGCAGGGGAGAAACGGCAGGTCAGTTGAGCGGCCCGGTTGGTGCCGCGAGAGCGGGTGGGGGTGGGGGCTGCCTGGGCGTGCCGTGCCGGCGCGTACCGACCGCCCGTCCGTCGGGGTGGGTACGTTGCGGGTGGTGGCGATGGATGATGGATCGGCCGTGCACGCCGCGGCAACTTGGTTCGGCCCGGCAGGCAAGCAGCAGACCACATGCATGCGCCGGCCGGTTCGGTCGTCCGGTGCTGTGCCTGTACTGGAGCTGGATCCGTTTCGTCTCGGCGAGGGAAAAGGAAAACGAAAGGAGGTAGACGACGGGATGGATGCCCGATGCCCCGGCTCCAGTCGTTCGTTCCGTGCCGTGCGTGGCGTGCCCACCTTTCGTACGGGGTCGGGACCGGAGTGCCGACCGGAGTGCCTTCACGGCGCGCGGCATCCATCCATGAATGTGTAGTTTGCCTGGTTTCTTCGGGCCCTTTCCTGGTGCTGAAGCTGATGATGCTTCGGTTCGGTCTCAGATCAACTCCTTTTCCTCTGAAAAAATCTGAATCAGCTTCAGCATATATATAACGGAAAAGTAATCCCTAAACGACTTTGCAAGCCCGAATAAACATGGTGCCATGTAGAAAATCGCAAAAAGTTAGAAGACTTCTTCTATCTAGAGTAGGTAGTTACCATACATTTACCCAACGCATGGGACAAAAAAAGCCACGTCTTTGTAGACGTGTTTGATGTCCCGTTTGCATCGTGCACTCACCAATCTGGAAGAATCCTATATGTTTCTTTTTTGTGAATGGAATCCTATATGTTTAATTGTAAAACTTTTGACAACTCTAAGAGGCGATTTAGATCTGCGGACTAAATCCTAGGCCATCGTTATTATGATAACAAACTACTATGAACCTGGTACATATAAGTCCATGGGTGGGCCCATAATTACCAGGGGCGGAGCCACGTTAGCCGGAGGGGTGCCCAGGCACCCTAAAATTCAAAAAAAAAATCACTTATAAAAACATATTTTCACCATTATTTTTAAATTAAATGTTCATATCTATAAGAAAGAAAGCACCCCCACTATTTTTTCTTTTAACTTCGCCCCTGATAATTACCCTCTCATTTGGCATCCAAAAATTCATGATTAGTTTTTAGGTCTTGTTTAGATTACCCTGGTGACTATTAGCCATGTTAATCGATAAAATTAGTTATTTCTTCATTCCAAATTATATAACGTTTGTTTTTTCTACACAGAAATTATTTTTACACTTACATGTATATATAATATATGTCTAGATATTAAGAGCTAAGCCAACATGTCTTGTAATTTAGAACGGATAGAATCATTGTCTGGTTTATATTACTCCTAAGACCAAACACACTCTTAAAAAATGTTTTCACCAACTAAATGGCCTTATAAAAGTCTTTTTCAAAATAACTGAAGAAAAAAATGAAGAAACGTCAAGCGAGACGTGAGTTTGGGAGTAGGGACACGGTAGTGCTTTCCCGTACAACGTTTGCCGTGCGCCCCCGCGTAGCGAGATTACCTGTAGCGAGATTACCTCACGGCTACGGCGAATGGCGAATCCTAGCAGCCGTTTGCTCACGCCCTTTTCCCTGTTAACTTATCTCGTTCTCAGGCAATGTGTAAAAAGTTTTCTATATACCAGGTCAACCGTACCAGCCACTCGTGCAATCACGTTAAAAAAAAATAAAATAAAGTTGTGAAAATTCACGGATTCTTCCAACTAGTGGAGTGCTGGAACCTTCCAAGTATTTCCATCCTCTTTTTTTCTTCCAGTCGATAATTGATCAAGATATTCTTTTTTCCAAGATTTGGAGGTGTCACATCAGTAGGTCAGCGTCCTTCCGGCCGCCACATGTGTCGCTGTAATCGCCCACCTCCTATCCTCCATCCACGCAACCAACGTGGCGGCATCTTTTATCTTTTGGCTCCACTGTTTATTTATTACTTAAATTTAAAATACAACTTTATATACGAGTGGTACTTGCTTGATTATTGGCTTTTTTTCCTACTAATAATAAGCGAGAAATAAATTCCATGGGCGAAGAGGGAAACCATTTTTTTTTTTTTCCAGATTCTTTTTCCCTGTCGATGAGAAGTGAGAAGCTTCCTTGGCAAGTTTCCACGTCGCCCTGGCTGTTTTACCCTTCTAAAACTTACTTTACATTCAGGTTAAAAAAGGGTGCCCTTCTTTCCTGCCCGCTAAGGTTAGCCAAAAGGTGAAACCGAAAAAACAAGAAAAACAAGGCTAATCCACTGGCTGCATGCGGCTGCCCGGCCGGGTTGGCCGGCCGGGGATCAGATCAGACGGCCGGCATGGTCTCGTGGCGGACGGCGGCGAGGTCATCACCGAACGCGAACAGGCCGGCGTCGAAGCCTTCGTCGTCCCACGCCGCCGCCGCGGCGGCAGCAGCCGCGGCCTCCGGCGAGTAGCCACCGAACCCGGCGCCTCCGTCTATCTCGTCCTCGAAGCCCCAGATCTGGGCGTCGTCGAGCACGGACTCCGGCGCCGCGAGGCCGCCGTCCGAGGACGAGGCGGACGCGGCGGAGCCTCCCGCCGGTGGCAGACCCAGCTCGTCGTCAGAGGCCTCCAGCAGGAACCCCAGCTCAGGCTGCGGCTGCGACGGCGCTTCGGACACGGCACCAACGGCCTCGTCGAAGCTGGCTATCTCCTCCTCCAGGCTCCGCATCACCGACGCTAGGTCGCCGGCCGCCGCAGCGTCGGTGTCATCATCCAGCATGTCCAGCAGGTCCTGTGGCCGTAGCCTCTTGGCGTCGGCCTCCGGCAACACAGCCTCTCCTCCGGGTCCCGTGCCGGCGAGGTCCACCGCCTCCCGCGCCCGCTTGTGTGATGAGCTCTCCATGAATGAAATGAGCTAAAGGAAACGGCTTCTTTTTTTTTTTATTCTTTTCTCTTCTTCCCTCTCTTCTCGCTGTGTGTACACACGACGTACAACGCCGAGCAAGGCAGCGATAGAGCGAGGGCAAAGACGGAAGAGTACAAAAAGCGAGGTGTTTTGCGCAGCGTCGCCGAGTTGGGATGGCGCCTTATATAGCGTTGCCCGCGGTGGGCGGCTGTGCGGACGACGGCTCTCGCAGGGGTGTTTCCGCAAAACTCGCCCGCCTGCGCGGTTTTGGTGCGGTTCGGGGCGGGCGGTGGTGTGGCGCAGGCGCAGCGAGCGACTACGGAGGGAGTACTCTTCCTAGTCTTTGGTTTCGTTTGCTAGCTTTTCTTTATTTGGTTGCCGCTTCGGGGGCTGCGCCTGCGCCGCGACGACGGACGGTGATGTGTGCGTGTGCGTTGCCTGGCCATCTGGAAGACCCAGGCCGGGTCGTGTGGGCGGGTGGGTCTCCGTCCGTCCGCGCCTGGCCTGCCTGTTTTGTCCACGCCTTGGACCTGGACTAGATGGGTGGACTAGAGCGGGTGTGGTGTTTGAACGGCGACGGCCTCCTCCCACCTTCGATATTTCTGCCAGTGGTTTGGTTTCTGTGAAAAAGCCATCTGTCTGTCTGCTCTCTCCTCTTTTTAGTTAGGAATCGGAGGTGGATCCAGCTATATGTATTTTAAAGGTTTTCTTATTCTCACATGAAAAAAAGATTTCCACAACGTGCCTGCTTTAATAAAAGCGGTCAAAATCCCGTTAAGAAACAAGGTGGTTCTCAACCTCACAAATACACAGAAGTTTATCATTAATTAATTTCATACCTTTTTGCCGCGGACGGCATGCACTGATATAAACTGATAAATAATAACAATTTATAATAAACTGAAAAACTATAGAGTATCTGCATGTACTTTTCAAGGAGGAAAACAATCGCCCTGTATGTTTGGCTGATTTGGTTACGCGGTCTTGATTTGTTCGGTAGAAGATGATCATTGCCGACCGACCGATCTTGGTAGAGAAAATCCGTTGAATGGGCGGCTGATAAAAGCGCGGAGTAGTCCAAACGAACGGACCGAATAGTAGTACTACGTCAAGTTCCGTTCTGTAAATTCTTCATTTTGAAGGGTCCTCTCCGCCACTGTGCCTTGAGATTCGACACGCCCGTACGCAATGACCGGGACTCGGGATGCGACACCGGGCGGGACCACGAGCCACCGCAACCCGACCCGGCCCAAGTGTACGGTACGGTGCACCCAACCACCTTTTAATTCTGGGAGGAAAGGAAACGCCACGACCCACGACGCTCCGAAGCAAGCAACACCAAGCATGTGACCCAACCGTCGGGGAGCCACCTGCGAAAACGGGGCTCTCCCCAGGGTCCGCGGCGCAAAACGGGGCGTGGGGCCCGCGAATCGACCCGTTCTCAGGGGCACTTTTGCGAATAGATTTAACCGGGGTGGCGCGGGATAACGGATCGAGGCGGGGGCCTAGGCGCGAAACGGCGCGGGAGCGTCGAGATCGGGATTCTGGGGCCATCCGTCACGGGCGTGTCGCCTTTTCTTTTCTTTTTTCATTTTACACCCTGATTTAAATTCGATTCTTTGGGTCCGTTATCAGCTGCGGTTCAAGTCCGGCGCCTGCACGATTCGCGTCCGCGAGCGCGGGGCTGAGCCGACAGCGATTTTTCCTTTTCGTCGGCTTGGCCGGCGAAATGTAAGCGGCTAGCTAGCCTTGGTAGCTACCCACCCGGCTGGCTCTAGCTGTGGGTCCAAGCTACTTGGCCATGGTCCATGTTTTATGTGCTGGCGGTAGTTTTGTGTGCCTTTTACGGTTTTACCGTTTCTGTGATGCAGTTCCAACCACCATTATGGGGAGACTTGGACCTTTTCGACTTTTTTTTTTTTTTTTTTTTTTTTTTGCGTTCAAGGAGGACCTTTTCACGACTAGGGCTAACACTTTTGCAATCAGTAGCTTATTACAGTAAAATTACAGTAATATAACCTAGTACTCGTTTATTTTACAAAGTTTTTCTTGTTTTGTTTATAAATTGACTGTAAGTTTACCGCTCACTTTTTCTTTTTTCATTCTATCTCATTTACCTTAGAGCCTATTTATAACATTTTACTATAGTACTCTAAAACGTTCTATTTTGTATACACGTATTGCTAAATCTTGTGTGGTGTAATGTCTCAGTTTGTAGTAGTACTCCATGTGTTGGAAATATTTAGACACGTATTGGTAAATTTTGTACACACGTATAAGGTCAGTGCCTTTCTTCATGGAGATTATCACTATCTTTTGCTGGGCGATTTGGAAAGAAACAAATGATTTAATCTTCAGACAAGTCAATCCGAGCCTAACTCTCTGAAGGTGTTTAGGAAGAGATTCGTTTGCTGTCTCTGCGGATGAAGAGACACCCCTCTCAGTTTAATCAATAGATAGAAAACATGCTTAGCATGGTTAGCTTCTGTGCTAGCCTTAATTTTCTTTTTCTCCTTTTATGTTTCCTGAACTAAGGGTCTCAAGAATTAAGAAAAACAATACCCCTAGTTGCCATAGAAATTGCTGATAATTTGAAATAAAATTATTTCATAATAGGATAAATAATTTTAAGTTAATGCTAGTGGATGACATGTCATAATGCTAGTGGATGATATGCTTTGGTTTTGCATGGAGATTATAATTGCAAAGGCTAATTGACAATAAATGCTTACATTAGTGGACTAAAGAGCAAGTTTAATAGTTTAAGTAAGCTACTTCGTCAACGCCGGCAACGTATTTGTGAGATTACTATTTATGGCATAGCCGCATGCGCGAGCCAATTGCGCGTATGTGCATGGCCCTGGTCGCCCGGCTTGTGGGCGCGTCGTGAGAGGTATTTCATTTTCTTCTCTCTCCTCACTTCTCTCTCCTCCACGTAGACGTAGGAGAAATTAGTGGCTCATCATATAATTTACTGCTCTAATGAGGATGGATAGCTTGCATGTTGGGAGAACTTCTAAGTGGGTTTATCTTTATAGGAGTAGTAGATCTATCTTTCTTTCTCTGCTTGTAATCTTTGCTTGTAATCACTGTTACTTTGTCCTAATTTAAATAAATTTCTGTAGGGGTGCAAACCCCTCCAGCTTTATCAAAATAAAAATATTTAGACTAGTTTCTCATCTGCGTGAAATTTATTTTTATCTCATGAAACTATGATAATCTCTCTTTATTTATTTATTGTCATGTCAGCATATTTGTGTAGATAGCTTTATTTAATCTTCATAAAACTTCTAGTTAGCTTTCTAATTTCAATAATAATGCTAACTATTACAGTAGAAATTAGTATTTAATAGGGCAAAAAATATAAGACAGCTATGTGAAGCGAGGCCATTCGAGAAGTCGCAATTTCGTATATATATTTACCTCACGAAAAAGTAATTTCATATATATTTACCTCTATTTGAAATGCTATAGTTTGGGACCTAAGAACTTATATTTCAAAAAATACAGAGTACTAAGGGAAACCTAAGATTTCCTACATGATCTGCAACATGGAATCTCACGATACTATTAGGTTGAAAGCTATGAAAGTGTCGTTCAAAAACCATGTCCTACTCACAAACACACTTTCCGGCATTAACATTTCAAGGGACGGAGGGAGTATATGTTAAATTTCATTATATTTTGATCCTATAGTTGTATCAGTATTTTTTTCAAAAGCGTGTTGTGCACGTTCTATATTAAAAGAAGTGAAAATAAAGTTACACCATGCGGTTGGCAAAACGGCGTGAGCAACCATTGGCGACCTGAGTTTGAACCTTATGGATCCTACCGGGTATGTCAAATTTCATTGATCCAACACGGAGATTCCATACGATTGTATATGGAATAACATAGTACCAATAAGATATTTACCTAATTGTTTTAACAAGGGCCATGAAAAACTTTTTCCCTTCTTGCTTCCAAGTGTAGGGATGGGCATAATTAACCATACCGAAAAAAATGAACCAAAAGAATCAAAACCTAAACCGAAAAAGATCGAGGAACAAGAAAATCATTCACTACTTGGTTTCAGATAGCAAACAACCAAAATGTCTAAAAGAAAGTTTGCTTTTCGACTCTCGATTAACCGCATGAACTGAAATCCACGGAATACATGACCTGTAGTTCACTTACTTGCATTTTGTAAGACTATGCTTGGTGTGTCTGTGTGTCATATACCACCATTGTTATGCATTCGGGTTATTATTATATCGTTGTGCTAGTACAATTATTTTATTAACTAAAATAAAAGGTAGTGTTGCCCAAATTGCTTTACAACCTGCATTTTTGTTGTCTTAACCTCTAGTGAAAAAATCCGTAAACTCTGAACTAAACCGAAATGCTCAATTCCTAGAGTTTCATGATTTATGTGTCCTAATTTCTAGCACCCAGTTTTCTTCAAGAATCAAGGAAGCAAACCAAAAAAAATATGCTAACCCTTACTTCCATGTCCTTGTTTTATGGACTTAGGAGTGCGGAGTAAGGGCATGGGCAATGTTGCAGTAGGAAAATCATCTTAAGGTGGGGCTAGAAAAAGTGACCAGAGTTATTATCCTACACACAATGTCAAAGGTCAAAATGCACCTTAAGTTGGCACCCTCACTGAAGGTGGTGGATGACTCTCCCTCTGCGTTGCACAAGTTTGATTCGAAAGTACGCTGAGCAGCGACTATTCGGGGAGAACATAATACGTTTTTTATTCCTTATGGTGTGATATTAGGCTTGTGGTGCATTTCTTGCCGGCTTTTGCTTTGGTGCCCTCGCACAATGCGTAGGGCATCCACAATGGTAAAATCAATAATAGCCACGTAGTCGCTATTGTGGTTGTGAGATAGCTAACTAAATACTCCCTCCATAGTTGAAAAAGAAGATGTTTAGGACAACGACACGGTCTCCAAAGCTGTAATTCTCTTTTCTATAAAAATATTTATTAAAAAATTATATATGTATACTTTTATGAAAGTATTTTTCAAGATAAATCTATTGATATGATTTTTCACATTTCTAAACTCAACGACTTAAAAGTTATTAATTATTTATGTTCCTAATGTTTGACCCAAACCTTTCCAAAACGTCTTTCTTTTCAACCATAGAGTAGTAGTTATTTGTCAGGGGTGTCCTTATACATCAATGTCGGGCATTTAATGTTAAAGGTCATCTTTTGATGCACTTGTGGATGCCCTAATACTTTTTCTCTGTAAAATTGATCAAAGTCAAACTATATATACCTAGAAGGAAAACCTAAACTACTATGTCACACTTGATTACTTTGCCGGCCTCAAAGCCAAGTTAGCTTGCTACAATACATGGGAGTTGGAATTAGCTCTGCTTCAGTTTTAATAGACCTGTTTGATTCGTTCGTCGACTCCCCACACCGTAGCTACGGCAGCCTCGCCAAAAATTGCGACGGTGAAATCGAGCACCAGTCTTTTCTTTTTGGCGTGTGCATTGGTGTACATACAGCGAGCGATGATGCCACGGTTCTAGCAAAACCAAAGATGCGGCAGCAATCAAACACTACTCCGGCATCTTCATAGTTTTTGGCTGGGCACGGTGCGGCGGCGGCAACCAAAACAGAGCCAACTCGCCGTGTTTTGTACGGCCTGTTAGTGGAGTATACGCGTAAATTTGGTTGTAGTTTCAGCTGGAGAGAGACTTGTTTATCATCGCACTTTGATTGTGTGTGGTACTACTAATTCCAAGTGAGTTGCTTGATTTCATTCGCACAGGAATCTGCTGGAGACCGACAAATCTGCGTGGACTTGGAAGTCCCGTCATGCGTAAGTTGCCCGGGGCCCTTGCTGTCGTCCATCCGCATTGTAGTATGTGTTTGTGTTAGAGAGAAGAAGTTTTAATATTTTGCCGGTCGTTCCACGATCATGGAGCAACCAAATTGACCCAAAACCAAACCACAATTACTAATTAATTAGAGCCCTCCTGATTAGGTGTGACTCCCGCTGTCAGGAGTACGGAGTCGCTGGAACCGCAATCGAAGGCTCCGCCTCTCAAACTGTACTACATCCAATCGTATTGACCGCCACCTAGAACGAGAACAACACGATAACACCCAGCTCCCTCCGCCGGTGGTTGACGGCGACGAAAGAACAAGCAAGGCGTGGCGAGCGCGAGGTCAAACGACGCACGCACGCACAGGCTGACAGGCATCGGCGTGCTCACTTGGTCATTGTGCGTACGCCGCCGTCGCTTTAGCGTACGACGGCACGGCGCCGTGTCCGTGCTTAGTCTAGTCGTCTCGCCCGGGCCAAGAAGGAATCGTGACTTGGAACGAGGCATTATGCACCAACGCAACCCGCGGGCCGGATGCGCGAGCTGGGTCGATGGAGTGAGTCGCGCACGCAAGCCAGCCAACCAAACGTGTTCCGTCTGTGTAGTACTTGGAACTCTCTCTCCCTCGCCGATCCACAGGTCACCACCTAACACTTGTATTGCATGACGCGGGACATGGATGGACGGGGAATTTCTCCCTTTTTTCTCCAGATACATATGTGCACGCAAGGCTTATTGTGGCAACCATGCATTTTCGTTTGATGCAGGCTCTGTCTTTTCCCTTCAGCGGCTTCGGTTCAGGACAAAGCATACGTGGTCGTCACTGATTTTTCTGTCGTGTGGCCGTGGAACGGAAATGGAAGGGTGTTCTCACTCCCCTGCTTTTACACGCCGGTTCGGCATGCATGCCCCGTAATGCAAACAAGAGACGCGTCCTTGTCGTTGGCCGTCTGATCTGTGACCGACACCACCACTGAGCAAGGATGTCGTTGGTTTTCTTGGCACGCTAAGCCTGGACGCAGCCTCGTTACGTTACGTCCACACAATCCCTATCCGGCCGGCGTGGTGTTCCTGGACGCCGCATGCATGCATCCACTGTTGCGTTTCCGGCAACGGGACTCGGTTTGCCGGAATATATACAGAAAGGAACAGGACTGATACGAGCAGACAGATAAGAACGAGCGAGCGAGCGGTGCTGTACCAGACGACGGTGTGTCGCTAGAGTCGAAGAAACGAAGAAAAGGCCGTGTGGGTGTGGTTCACAGTTGTCTTATCTAGTACTAGTAGTTAGCTCACGAAAAACAGGTCTCTCTCCCTCTATTTTTTGGTTGAGATCGACGATAGAAAAACTGCTGCCTCATCTTATCTCTTATCTACAACTAGGACAAGGTTTTTTGGGAGCCAGAGAAAGTTTTGCACACACCATTTCTCTTTTGGGATGACAAGAATGAACTTGCACGATAGAACGAAAAGAAAAGGTACGTTGGTTTGTAAACAGAGATTATGGATGTTTTTATTCTCAAAAAAAAAAAAAAAAGATTATGGATGTTTTTGCTTTCTTTTTCAGCAAAGTGAGCTTTAAATTATACTACTGTAATAGAGACTGTTGGGCCTTGAGACAATCTACAAAATGCAATTACAGTGATGGACATTTACCATGCTTCTCAAAGGACGGTGAGATACTTATCAGAAAATGTGTGAAAGAAGCATGAGATGAACTCCATAGATGCTTGCACAACTTCTGCACTCTCTTGTAAGAAATGCAGCACGGGAAACCACACATTTTGCTTATAAACTCTATAGGTCATATAGCAGGAGATTATTATTCTTCAGTTTCAAATATCGATGCTTCCTATAACCATGCCAGTATTTTTCTGTTTCCTTTTTATGTTTTCCTTTATTCGAGTATCAGTTTTCTCATAAGCAATTTCTGTTTCTTCTAGTTATTAATGTTTCTTGATTTCTTTTGCCTTTCTCCGTTAGAGGTAACATTCAGATTCAATGTATGCTCGTTTTGAATATTAAGTCTAGATCCTTCTCTATCTATTTATCCGTCAGTCAGTGTGGAGCCTTTCTTTTTATATTTTTCCGGTGTTCGAGCGTCCAGACTTGTGTCCACTGTTCTGTTCCTTTTTACGTTTTTCATTGTCGAGTAATTTTCATTTTTTTTTTTTTTTGTTGTGTTCGCATGGTTCCTAATTTCTTTTGTCTATATCTATCTATGTCGGTGGTACCTTTCAAGGGGCACGCTGGGGTTTTGTCTCCTATTTCTTTTGGTTTTTGTTTGGTTTTCTTTTAATAAATCTCTATATGCTTGCTTCATCTACTATTTATAATACAATCTAGGGTTTGGTTGGTTCTATTGTTTTAACTTTTAGAAGTGCCCTTGCAACATTGGGGCTTTATTGGCAATCCTACTCGAGTTTGTTGTACACTGGATATTTCTAGTGTAGGGTGCGGGCATGAGGAGCGAGCCAGCGAGAGGAATATTTATGAGACTTGACTTGACTCCTAAGCAAAATAGCATATCCTTATTGATTCGATTCTCCGTTCTATTTTTAACAAAGCCAACTTCCTATCTCAACCAATTCTCCCTAAACTAAATAGGACTCCATAACGATGGGTAGGCGGCTTTGGTCGCAGGCGCCTTCCTTGGCGTGCGCCTAGGGCACCCCGTGGAGACCTCGTGGTGCAGCGGCGCCCCTCCCACGGGCCTCAGCTAGCCATTTTCCTCCTCCGGGGTGTACAACCTGCGTTGAGCGTTTGTGAAGTTCTGATTCCTCAAATGACACAACCATAATATTATATTGTAAATATTTAAGTCATGAGTGGTTTGTTAGGTGTTTATACATTAAGCCGTTCATAGCAAAGTGTAAAATAAAAGGCGTATGACATACGTCCGATTCCTGAAATAACACAACCACTATATTATATTACATAAAAATATTTAAGGTATAAGTGGTATTTTAGGTGGTTCTACATTAAGACCTTCATAGTAAAGTGTAAAATACTTTTCTTAGAAAAGAGCAATTTAGCGATCCTCTTGGCCCAGCTTCTTTTTGGCGTTGGCACGTGAAGCAGGAAGCAGGTGGATGATGGGTTCGGTTTGGACGTGCGGTTCCGCTCGGGCCGCCGGCGTGGGAATGTGGGATACTGGCATGGGCTGACCGGATCCCATCCAAATCCGACGTGGGGTTAGGTGCCCGTACCTATCCCTCCCTCAGTCCTCACCCGTCTAACCACGTGATCCCCGCCTACCACACCACCAGCAAGCCGCGGCTCGTCAGCTGCGCCCCGCCGGCCCCAGCTGCTCAGCTACCTCATCGAGCCGCTTCGAGGCTGGCTCCCTCCTCGGCTCAACCAGCCGCAGCTCGTCAGCTGTCGCCCTGCCGGCTGCCGGCGATCGCAGCGTGCACCGCAGGGGCTCCGTGCTGGCGTAAACACGACAACAACACGTCGGCGCGTGACCCCGTGCCGCTGCTGACATATGGCCCCACGTAATCGCGTACCTGCCGGGCCCGCGCGTGGGACCTCCCGGAGCCGAGGTACGGTGGGGCCCACCACCGTGCAAATGACGTCGTACTAGTCCTGAAACTTCCCGGCCGGGCCCGGGCCCTGCGTCGTTTTGTAGTAGTAAGTTTACCGTTCCACCCCGGAAGATCCGGTGCAGCGCTGGCGTCACGAGGGGGCGTTCCCGTCATCTCGAGCCCAGCCGGGACGGGGCCGGGTTTGCCGCTCCTCGCTTGGATATATCTCACATGGATATATTTCGATAACATTATAAGTGGGGCCTATTGATGGTAGTTGGTATAGAGTAGAGATATAAAGGAGGATGGGTGCGGGGAGATAGATCTTTTGTAAAGGAGGAAATCTTGATGACTAGGATGTATAGAGGGAGTAAATAGAGGAACATGAGTGCGGATAGTGTAATCAGCTGTTGCTCGTCGTACGGTAGACCAGTTGCGACGTCGCCGAAAAAATAATTGGAGGTGGCTAGGCGAACGCAGACAGCTACAGATATTAAATTAGTACGGGTAGTACTAACCTTTAATCAGAGAGTGCCGTATTCATTGGGCGGTCCACGCACCCATGGCATGGCGTGGCGGCAGGTGTTTCTGGGTGGAGGAGCCAGCCAAATGCCCAAATGCATGCATTGACACGGTACTTGTACTAAGTGCGGTAATAATAATAAACGGTGCACGTAGTATACAGTACGCCTCCTCCTATGGCAAGTGTTTAATCACGGCGGCCGGTGGTGGTTTATTGCCGCCGCGGCTGCTCTCTCGTGTCTGGTGGTGGTGGTGATCCAGATCCACTGCGGTCGGTGGAGCAGAAGGGATCAGAGGACGGGCGGGGCGAGGTTCACGTGAACCGGGCGCAGGGAAGGGACGGGTCGCCGAGGCGCATTTATCGTGGGCCGGACGATTCGTACTGTACGCGCCAGGGAAAGAGCTGGAGGAGTAGGGGTAGTTCTGGCATTTCACGTCATTGCTGCCCTGGGTTGCGTGGTCCCGGTCCCGCATGGAATCGCGTGACAGCGTCGGATTCTCTGGTCATACGAGTAGGGACTCCGTAGGAAGCAGGGTACTTGTCCTGGACTCGTGGGCCGTGCGCTAGGCGACGCCAAGCTCTGAGACAATGTCCCGTGGGTCTGTTAACCTTGGGCTCCACACGACAGTGAGAGGACCTCGTGATTTCAAGGTGGAGAGCATGTGCGAGCTGTGTCGGGTACAAGAAAGGATGGAGGGAGGGCGGCAAGCGGGCGTCGTGCACGTCCACGTCACCCCGCTGTGGACGCCCATCGAGGCGAGACTGGCACACTGGACCAGGGCGTGGCGTCGGCATCTTTGCTCCCTCTCTCTCTCCTCCTTTTTCTTCACCCACAAGCCTCGTGCCCGGTTCGTCTGCAGCACGAGCCAAGCAGCAGCACTACTCCTACTCGACGCTACGTGGGTCCCGTCCTCTGGCTCGGCCAGGCAGGCAGGCACGCACGCCTCCACTCTCATTTTTGGCGTGTGGCCTCGACGTTCTACACATGCTATCCCCTCCTGCCCGCCCGGGCCTGTGTGCCGCGACTTGTCCACACCGCTTGGCTGTGCACGCCCTGATGCACGGGCTCGCTCATCGATGGCGCGGCACGTACGCCAACCACCAACACACGAACATGGTGGCACAGCCACCACTCTCTCTGTAGGCACTGTAGTGCTACTGGATCGCCGCCGCTGTTGTACAATTCCAGGACGGCCGGCCTCGCGTCGCGCCAGATCTTGACCGCCCGCCGGCCCGCGCGCACCTAGTAGTACGCACACGCGTCGTGCACGTCGTGCACCGTGCACCGGGACCCTCGCCCGCGTCGTGTCCAACACGTACGTGCGCGCGCCACGTACGTACGCCGCCGTGCCCACGCGATCGGAATCGGAAGGAAGCCGCCGGGGCCGGCCGGTCGGTCGGCACCAGCACTTGCCAGTCAGTCCCCCCACGCCGACGGCGACGTGTTCACATGTCACGTTTCCTCTCGGTGCCAAGGGGCCTGTTTAGAGCGCCGAATTCGGTGCAAAATTTCGCATCGATCGTCTAATCGTGAAGACGCTTTTGTTTGTTGGTGGTAAATATTATCCTACCACGGGCGTAAAAATGCACCAAAAAGAATCGCCTCCGTAATGCATATCTAAAACTGTGTAATTATTTTAATTTTTACCTATATTTCGTCTTTCATATACGCACGGCCGACGGATGTGATGAGGAATCTTCTTTTCGCGATAAGAAAATTTGAGAGGAATTTGGGGCTGCCAAGGCCCAAGGATTAGACGCTGCTGCACGGGACGACAGGCAGGATACGTGCCTAACCTCCCCTCGTCATGCGTGTTAGGTTTCAGAAGCCAAGTTGAGCTTGAGGTCGTGCCCCTTTCGAGAGTGGCGCTAGCTGCACCGATCGTCAGGGGCACGGCACTTGCCGGAGGTCCGGTCGAGTTGCCAAGTTGCACCGTCGACGCGTCGCGTGCGCAGACAAGACTAGTTCAAGAGAGACTATGTGGACGCCCACCAACGGTTCTCCATCTTTACATGTCGGGAGAGCCGCCGAATATGTATGTGGACGCCGCCAGAACGGAGGCATTTTCACAGCTTCCTGTTCTCAAAAAAGTCATCGTGTTAGGCAGCGTGCAAGTTGAAGGATTATCAATCTATTATCCGGAACCGTGCGTTTAGTTTTGCGGCGTCGTCGGAATTATTTATACCCCGCAGTCTGTGAAACTAGCCAGCTCCGCTTTAGATTCAGTTAATTAAAACTAGATTTTGCTCTTATCCTGCAATACGATGTACTCAACCTTCTGAGTTAGGACTTCTTTGACTCCCAAGAAGCGATTCCTAGCTAGAATGGTTCCTAGGAAAGGTTGAGAACTTTGATCAAGCTGAAATAGTAATGGTTAACATTGATCAAGCTGAAATGGTTCCAAACGCATTCAGGGTCTATTCCTGGGTTGCCTAATGTAGGCTTAATGATACCCAACTGCTTGAGCTCTCCGTCCCAAAAAAAATGATGATGTTATGTAAAGTATGCAAGTTAAACTTCCTTAATTATATGTACAAAATATGTGCAACAATTATATGTCCAAATGATGGTATTATGAAAGCATATTCAACAATCTATCTAATCAAACTAATTATATATTATAAATATTGTTATTTTTAATATATAATTGATTAAAATTTCAAAAACTTGACATCTCGAGAAATGATAATGACATCTATTTTAAGAACAGAGGGAATACGTGCTAACCACCTGAACTAAACAGCTTCAGAGATTGAACGGAGCTGTGCACAGATTATGTCATTATGAGAGATTAGGAGGGTGCTCCTACTACATGACAGGCTCAACCGCTCAAAGCAGCTCTTTATAATCTCCTTAATTTCATGTCTCCTCGAGTAGGGATCAAGCCCACTTCAGAAGACCTGTGTTCAACTGTGCGCTGTCAGCTCCAAATAAATTTGTTAAACGCATTTCAGCACTGTTCAACTGTGCGTTGGGTTCAGCATGGCATATAATCAGCACATGATACGCTGAAATGTTGACCACATTGTTTCGAAACCGATGGCACGCCACACACGGATGACAGATTGACAGTGACACACGCGGCCATGCCATTTCTTTCATGCATTTTTGCTTAAAAAATATATTAATATTAAAACTTGTGCATCAACAGTTTCTAGGCCTAGTTGTCACGTCAAATATAAAAAGCAACACATGTCCTTCAGTTGACAGTCATAACAACTTCTGGTGCCGAAAACAACCGATACTTGGTTTAGTTGGTGAAATATTTTGGGTTGACTACTGTATCACTTCGTTTGTATTTGATAATTATTATTCTATTGTGGACTAAATAGCCTCAAAAGATTCGTCTCGTACTTTTCGGTCAAACTGTGTAATTTATTTTTTTTATTTATCTATATTTAATGCTCCATGCATGCGACAAAAGATTCGATGTGACGGGTACTCTAGCACTTTTCGGGTTCACTTTTCAGGAACTAAACATGCCCACGGTACGAAAACCTGTGCCGCCACATCACGTAGGTAATCCCGATAAATCAAAACTGTTGTTCACTACTTCCTACATCGGCTTCCTTGCCAACTTTGTGGGCACATCTCACGTCGGCCTGCTTACCAAATTTTGAATTGCCATGCCAACACACTCCTCCTGACCGCTTTCCTCCGTCGTTGACACCGCAAACATGAATCCTCAAATAGGCCTTCACCTTCCTCACCACGACGCTGGCTAGGCTCGACCGAGCACAATCTTCCAAAATGACGTCCCCAAGAACGAACGTGACACCATTGGTCCAGCTGTCGCCTAACTAGAAGGTCTAGGTTTTTAACTAGTAAAGACAAACAACACGAAGGGAAGAGACACGAACAATTGACCTTCCAAGGAAGAAAATGGCGTTTGGAGGCATTTTCGTCATCGGCCCAAGAAGGCAAAGCTTTCACCGTGGCACCTCAATGTAAAACATTGTCCACGACTTGTTCTCTATGCCAGCCGCCGCCCTGTTCGACCGAGCCACCGGCTGTCGTTAATGCTAGTAGCGATCGTCTCTGAACTCACCAGCCAGCAACTCCGGCCACTATCACGCTGATGACTCTCCACGCTGGAACTGGAGTAGGAGATAAAGGATTCGGGTACAAGGCCGCCCGCTCTAGCCATAGAAGGGTGATCTAAACTAGCCATCCACCCACATCCCCATGGTCACCGGGCACTGCAAAATAGCCCGGTTGTCGCCGTCAGCCAACTGCCACTCCACTGATCAAGGCGAGCACGATCGAGTTGTTCAAGCTTCGGATCCAACCACCCGAACACCTAACCGGTGGCTCCGACCAACGTCAACCCCCCCCCCAAAAAGCGCCCGTGTGCTAGAGCCGCCGTGCCGGCCGCGGCGCCGTCCCCGAGTACCGTTCCCGCACAGAGGTGGTCGTGCCCTTCCCGTGCAAGAGCCTTGCCACCGCCGTCCTTCACTGGCCTCCCGGTCACACCCTCAGGTTGTGGCAGGGGCAGGGGATGTGGTGGTTGTTGGTGGTGACGACGGCTAGGTAGTCGCCCGTATTTTGGGTCACAAGTATTTTGAAGCAGAGGGAGTATGATATAGCTATGTTCAAATTCTAATAACAAATGGAGCAACACATTTATGTTTAATAAGCGCGGAGGTATGCAACATATTGCAGACTGTACAATAAAGGTCATATCAGAATTACCCAAAACGACGGTGAAATCGAGTACCTGACCAATAAATTGGAATGGAACAGAGGAAGTATTTGATTTTACTGTCGTGCTCGTACAAGTCTGAACTAAATGTTTGTATGTACTTCTGAATGTCATGACGACTGATGGTACATCGTTACTGCCAACTATATTCTACTCTAATAAGCGCACTATACATGGTGAGGTCTTGGGGATTAATGTCAACGACTGGGCAATCATGCACGCCGGCTAAGCGTATTCTATTTGCTAACGATGGCTATCGGTTGTTTTTTCCCAGCAGGTGGACTGGATTTGACAAAAATACCTCCAATTTTGTTGTCTGATCATTGACTGGTTTCAGGTCACCTGAACCACAATCTGATTTTCTCCATTTCAAAGATCAAAGTCACAGGCATGTCTGGGTGTTGAATGGGTGTGTACATGTTTGTCAAACAAGTAAACAAGATTATTTACTTACGACAGCACAAATTATTTTATTCATGTATGAATGGTATAGTGTAGCCTAGAATTGTTCAGCTTTCATTTTCTCACCGATTCCAGAGACATGTTCAATAAGCCAAAGTTCCACGCATGCATATACCAGATGAGACTTGCGTTGGGCATGGGCCCAGGGTTTACCAGATCCACAACAAACCTCTCGTTGTCAGTTTTCAGACAGTGAAGCTCGGTCTGTTGCTTCGAACACTGGCGAAAATCAAATTGCGTGTCCCTTCTAGTTCTAAACCAAACATGTTGAGCTGTGGCACCAAGTAATTAAGCAGTTCCACCAAATCGGGAGAAAAATTACCGTGTCAACCAAGCGCTAATCGACTCCAAGAAAGGCACCCAAACAGGGTTGATCTTATCAAAGTTAAGGTTGTCCTTCTATTTCTATATGCAGGCCTGCATGACATACCCATAAAAGAAAGATAGATATTCTAAACTCAAAAGTACATCGGCCAGATCATGCAAAAGTCTAATTCGTCCAACAGTAAGTGCGCAACATTTGAAAAGAGAGGAGAATAATCTAGTGTTCTTTTGTTCAAAAGTCGCATGGCTTCTTGCAGGTTCCAATTCCAAATGACATCGTTGTCGTCACACGCGGCACATGTTACTTGAGCAACCACCCAATTCGTCCATAGAAAAAACGATGAGGGTTAGTGAAAGAATAAAGGACCTGGCTTTTATTCTTGAGAGGCAGATGCCACGTCGACAGCCTGATCTCCTCATGACCGAGGACAAGGCAGATGGTGACAGCTGATAGATAGATAGCCTAGTTGTGCGGATGAGGTCACGACAGGCGTTTGCAAGCATCTTTGATCTGATCAATTAGGTATAGCACCAGCAATTTAGCGCTTCGGCAGCCTATGAGCTGAGATGTGTCACTCATTCAGGAAAAAAATGGTCAATCTGTCGATCAAGAGATGTAAAAGGTAACACTTTGGATGGTGGATATAATTTTTCATTGTACTTATTAGTATGGCTTTAATTTGACTGTAGTTTTCTAGTCTCAATTAAGAACATCATGTTATTCAAGCAGTCTACTTCAGACTATATTTGAATTACTTTCCTTCTCTTTGAGGCAGAAATGTTTAATTAAAACAAATCAAGTGGGGGATCGATGGTTTAATGTTTGAGGGCTCTAGATAGAAAGCCACTTCATTTGTTTGAGGGAGACTGCTTGAACAAATAGTGTGACTAGGTAAAAGTATCAACAAGTGAAAGTGTTCGTCTGGATTGAAAACTGCCGCCGGTATAAAGGACAACACGATGCGTTGTTTTAGCTCACATTGAATTGATTTAGTAGACTGTCCTAAAAAAATCTTTAGTAGCTCATCAAGAAGGCGACAGAGACACATATTGTAATTTTTGCAATACCTGTCCATTAACTAGTGCCCTTGTTATGTTTATAGAGCAGTTGGTTAGGTCCCTTATGGTGAAACTTGCCCACCCACGTTCAACTCCTTGACTTGACACGGGTGCTCATATTTTCTCGGATTTATTTCGGTATTTTTCTGGCGTTATATTTTAAGTAGTAGCGGCGTTGTCGACAACGAGATGTCATTGGTGACCTCGGGGAATCTCCGAGAGCTGCGACTCAGTCCTTTCGGAGGTGCTCATAGTGGTAGAGTTTACGTATGTGTGTTCATAAAGATGACTGTGTGCTTGTCTAAACATTTGTGTTGTACTGTGTACTAAAAAAACCTAGCGTGCTTGTCCAAGGTATTACCTCTATGATCATTGAATGAATGAACTTCTAAAGTTGTTTCTAAGTCATTTTTTTCAAGTTGTTGACGAGCACCCAAGCCATAGAAAGTATGTGAGGGTTTCAATCTTGCCCCCAAAAATTGAAAAGATCAAACTAGTGGATCGTTATATGTGGAACCCAAGACGTATGATTTAAGTAGAACCCGAACTACATTGAACCAATATTTTGTCTCTGTTGCACTTCAATTTGCAATATTTGGATTTATCTCAATCTACTCGGCTTGTGCCCTTCGGCGTGCCAAAAACTTCATAGCACAACTTTTGAAAGCCTCCTACAACCAGGGATTGAATCTAGAGCTGAAATGAGAAGAATTTCATGTTGGCGTTAGTGTATTTTTTTTTTTTTTTGGTGGCGGGTTAGTGCATTTTGTTGGTGCTTCGTAAACCAACTAGTATGATTTTACGTATGTTGCACTACCCTGGACGACAATGCTAGCATCTAATAGACATGATGATTTATATATATTGGTTGAGGCCGAAGCCCTACGTCTGGTCTAAGAGATGATTGATTGTGTGCTCCACACTAGAATGCTCTAAAGTTCTTACAATGGGGGTGCAAGAATGGTGAAAGAGGTAGGAGACTAGAGCCTATTAAAGAACTACCAGAATGAGAGCTTCGGGAGTTTGGAGACAGGGAAACTGGTGCCATGGCCTCCCTCATATAGAGTTTGGGGCCAAGGCTCACACAGTGGACTCCTAACTAGTACCTTGGCTTGCAAGCAACGTCATCTTGGGGTGCTCATCTCGACTGGTTGTCGTCACAAACTTGTGTCCACGTCACGGTGTATGATGTGACCTACAGTGCCGGCCATGGCGGCACAGTTAGCACGTAGATGGTTCGCCATCGCCTTAACACATCGTGATCTTTGACTTCATCTTCTTGCCTTTGAGGGGGTGAGGAGGGGCGGCGCACATGAGTTGGTAGCCGTCCTCATGTTGTCGATCGTCTCGTTGTTGTATGGGGATCGAGGCCACGATCCCTTGTGTTGGGGTCATGGCCCTCATTGGCTTGGATGGCCTCTAAGTCAAGGCCTTTGTCGTGGTTCCCACTTCATGTAGTGGGTGGAGTCATACACATTTCCCCTCAAGTCGTACATGGATGGTGGTTACTTGTATTAGCCAATACCATCGGGCCTGCGTTGTGGGCAGATGATGGTATCCGAACGGACCAACGTGAATATTGTCCTCTCGGTCCTGGCAAGATTAGTGCGACATGCCAGTTCCTATTCCTGTCGAAACACACGTGCTTGGCAAGGCTCGACCCTTTCCCATCTCTTCCCAAGGTCGTGGACCAAGGCGAGAAGAGGGTGTGGCAGTCCTTGGCCATGACGCTTGGCCTAGCCTTCACGGTATATTTGGGCATGACGCTTGGCCTACCCTTCACGCGGTATATTTGTCTACTTTGCCCCCTGTCAACCACTTCTAGAATATCAATTTATAGAGTCATTTGGAAATCCGGCCTACCTCTAAAAATAAGTGCAATACAAAAAATCTTATCTTTTTAGAATCTAATTCAACCTTTGCAAAAGTTGAAAAAAAATATTAATGTGGATAGCAAAAGTTATGGACTGAATCGATAAGTTCAACACTATATGCATATTGTGTTTCATCAATGCTAAAACTGGTTTGATGCCTAGTGGGTCTTAAGATATGCAGGCTAAATCCCTATTAATAGTGTGGAATTTTAGTTATCTTTGTAAAAACTGCTAAAGGTCTTCAATATTACTATCCCTTGAATGTCTTTATTGTCATGCTAAAGGAACCTATGCAAAATTCTCTACTCAAAAATGCTTTCCATTTAGAATTTGGTAGGTTGCACTTACGATGGTGTAATCCTAAACCTTGAGGTCATATTGGGTTTTTAAAACGGAATCTGATCCAAACCTATACATTGTGTAGAGGAGTCATTGATACACCTATCTATTAGCTGTTAATTTAAAAAATGTGATCACATAATATATCATATCTTGAGTTACTGTGTCGGGTATCAAAGCTCTAAACAAGTGGTTAAGGAACAAGATTAATTCATTCATAGTAGAAGAACACGAGTATAACGATTAAACAAAATACTAGGCAAAACAACACGATAATGATGAAATATGTTATGAACAGAATTGGGCCAGCCTAAGAGTGACTAATTGGGCCAAACGCAGCCGGCCGCCGGCCGGGGAGGGGCCAAAAGGGTATGCTGAGGGGGCCGGCCCCTGCCGCCGCCGCTTCCCTTCTCTCGCACGACTCGGGTTTGCTTCATATTCAAGTTAGGATTATCTTAGGTAATTTTTGGTGTGCAAGGGGCATCTCATCTATAAGGGAGACCCTTATTAGGAAAGAATAAAATAGGATATGCTTGTAAAAGGTATTCCAATCGTATAAGGAAACCTTATAGAGATAACTTAGATTACAAGTCCCACTAGTCGGGCTATATAAGCAAGAGGCATGTAATCTCTAGAGGATAAGCAAGCAAATAAAAAAATACCCTTCTCCCTCGGGCTCTCGCTCCAACCGCCGCCGCCCGCTCCAGCCAGCCGCGCGCCGCCTGGCGCCCGTCGCCCCGCCGCCACGCCGGCGGCGTGCCGCGCGCGCCGCCGCCCCTTCCCGGACGGCTCCTCCCCTCCATCTCGTTGCTCGTCTTTGCTCGTCGCCGCCGGGCGAAGCCGCAGCCCCGCACGCCATCTCGGAAGCTCCAGCGGTCGACGAACACGTGTCAATTCCGGCCTAATCTGGCGGAATCGGCCGGTGGTATCCGGAGACGGGGACGATTCCCACCACCCATGGCTTCCGAGATGACGGAGTTCACCGCGGCGGCGAAGGCGCTCCTCGGCGACAACTGCGCTCGGATCGGCCAAAGCGCCGACAACATGGAGGATCGCCTCCGTCATATGGAGCACGTCTACACCACCTCGAGGACCCCCGTGCACGACGACGACGGCCGGAGGACAGCCCAGCGGCAGCCGCCGCCGCTGGCACGAGGGCGGCCCAGTGCAGCCCCGGCGCCGCCCCCTCCCCGCCCTCGGATATCGGCGTCGGCTCCGACCCCGCCATCCTCAGCTCGAGGAGGAAGATGACGCCGTACATGACGCACCGCCGTTATCGGCGTTATCCTCGACGACACCGCAGCACCGGCTGCCCTCTCCTCTCCACCGACACCGCGACCGCGCCAGGACTCCGACAGAGATGGCGTCACCCGCGGCGCCCCTGCCCTCCCCAGCGCGCCACCCGCGGCGCCCAGACTGCTGCCACCCGCTGTAGCACACCCTCCCCGCTACGTCACGCCGCGCGCAAGTCGGGGAGTTCGATGGAGCGGGGACGACCCGACCCGGATTCGCAAGCTGGAGCTCTTCTTCGAGCTCAATTTGGACATCGACCGGACTACTACGTGAGTTACGTTGCATTCCACCTCACTTTTGGTCTTCTTGTCGCTAGCCCGGTACATCGACCTGTCCAAGAAGAAGTCCCCGCCGAGTGGGGACGAGTTCTGGCGCTGCGACATCACCGGGCCACCTCCACACCTCGGCGTCATGGGAGCATACGCGCCGCCCTCCCGTGGGGCAAGGCTGGGCGACTACATCGGCGCCTAGCCGAGGTCTATGCTTCACGCATGGATTTTGAGGGACAGCGCCACCGCGTCGCCCTCTTCGTCGAAGGCTTGCGCACCTCATTTGCGGGACGGCACTCGAATGGTTTGAGCCCCGTTCGATGGAGGAGACCATCGACCTCGCCTGCCAGTACAACGACGACGAGCGAACGACGCCGAGCCGGGCGCCCGGAACGGCGCCGGGTAACGCCGGACACCACGGCCACACCGGCAACATCGACGACGACATCATGGCCGCCCCTGGTTGACCACATACCGGGCCGGCCGGCGTGAAGCTGTTGCTATGGGACGACATTGACGGATCGACATCGAACGACATGATCACGGGAGCTGCACTTGGCCACGGCGACCAACAAGGAGCTCGGGATCATCTCCAACGCCATCGATTTTGGGGGTGCTACTGCGCCCGAGTGGAGCCTCCACTATGGCATCGTGAGGTACTTCCACCGCTACTACATCCCCGCCGCTTCGAGCTTCTCCAAGACTTCTGGCGGGGAGAACGTCCCGATTGCATGGCGTAGCGATGGGCTTCCACCTTCCCAATCGTCCTCGGGAGGATTAGGCATTCCGGCGGCGTCCTCCTTCTCGTGCACGCCCGACGAGCGGATCGAGGGTGCCACCTCCTCCTCCTCTTCGACAACAACGGCGGCGTCTTCTTCCGCATTGGGAACGTCACCGTCGGTGCGGCAGATGGACGCGAGGAGATCCATTTGGCCGCCCGTGAACACGCCCCAACGACCTCCCCACGGCTGCCTCCTCGACTTGGCTCCCGCCGCCCACGTCAATCCGTCCACGTCTCCCGCGGGCAGCTCCATGCTAAGGTGGCGGTCTGAAGGCGACCTACACCTACACGTCTCCTCCGCCGACCCGCCAGATGATCGAGCTGTGCAGGACCCTCGGCGCCTCCATCATGCGTCGTGCATGGGCGGAACATCCCTTCGTGCAGCCCCGTGAGCTTCAAATTCAGCATCTGCCGACGACCTCCACCTCGACTTCGCCTTCGCCCGACAAGGGCGCCCGGTGTGCGCAACGACGACTACGACAAGTGCGGTCCTCTCGTCTTCTACGCCGGGCTTGGGTGGTCACCTCCCAGTCGATGCCCCCCTTCGCCACTACGTGGTGGGTTGGGCGGCACGTGGGACGCGCCGCCTCGTCGAACGGTGGGGAGATGTCATGAACCAGAATTGGGCTAGCTTGAGAGTGGCTAATTGGGCCAAACGCGACGGCCGCCGCCCGGGAGGGGCGGGGGGGCGCGCACACGCGTATGGGGGGCGGCCCCGCCGCGCCGGCTTCCCTTCTCTCGGACGACTCCGGGTTTGCTTCATATTCAAGTTAGGATTATCTTAGTTAATTTTTTTGGTGTGCAAGGGGCTATCTCATCTATAAGGGAGACCCTTATTAGGAAAAAGAAAAAAATAGGATATGCTTGTAAAAGGTATTCCAATCGTATAAGGAAACCTTTTAGAGATTACTTAGATTACAAGTCCCACTAGTCGGGCTATATAAGCAAGAGGCATGTAATCTCTAGGGGATAAGGAAGCAAATAAAAAATATCTTTCGCCCTCGGGCTCTCCGCTCCAACCGCCACCGCCCCGCTCAGCGCCCGCGCGCCGCCCCTTCCCCAACGGCTCCTCCCCTCCATCTCGTTGCTCGTCTTTCGCTGCTCGTCGCCGCCGGGCGAAGCTGCAGCCCCATACGCCATCTCATAAGCTCCAACGGTCGACGAACACGTGTCAATTCCGGCCCAATCTAGCAGAATCGACAAAATAGCAACAACTTTTCGTTGTGGTGACCCGTGACTTCGATTGAATAAATATTTTTACAACACAAACGTAGTAAAAATTATGAAATAACAATTTTCACAAAATTATGAAGAGAAGTATATACATATAATTGAAATGCACATTTCATTTTAACTAAAACAATGTCTAAACTAACCACAAAAAAGAAAACCCCAAAGGGTGAAATAAGCGTTAGTATTTAATTTCTAAGCACCCTGGCATTATTACTTAAAACTTAAATAGTGCAAAATGGTGCTTGATGACTAAATACAGTTAAGAGATCGACACGGACATGTTAGAACCTGTTCAGATCAGGAGCTTTTTTTTTTTTTTTGCCAAATGGGGTAAAACAAAACAGCTTCACCCAGGAAAGCTCCTAAAATCGTGCTCTCACATAGCCTTGAGGTGGGATGGAGCAAAAAAAGTAGCTTCACCCAGCTTCACCTCATCCTATATGGTGTTCTAAAAGAGCATGTTTTAAGGAAGGAGCTATTTTATGAAACGACGTACCAAAACGGTTCAACTCCACTAATAGAGCTATTCATGGAGTTCAAGGTAAAAAAAAAGTCTTCACTAGTGAAATGGAGCCGTGCCAAATGGGGCCTTAAATCTATTCGGTCTGCTAAAAATTTAGATCTCAAGTTCAAGACATATTTAGGGCATTTAGAGGTACATTTTGTTTACATTTTTAGACCAGATATTAGGTATTTAGGGAATTTAGGCATAGAATAAAAAACAGAAACAAGTTGGTGACAACATCCAAGTTCATATAAAAAGTTCTTATTGTCGTTGGTTTAAATTAATTTTAGAGACGAGCATCTTAGCACATCCGCATCAGAAAATTGGTTTTAGAGACGGATGCTTAGAATGGTGGCCATTGTTAATAGCGAATTTAAGAGATGAGTGTCTTAAAATTCCCTATTTCAAAAAGTAGATTTAGAGAATCTCCAAGAGTTTCTTTGACAGCATAAAAAGCTCCTCATCGACAATTCTCTATCTCAACTTCCAATCTTCAAGCACTTGGAGAAAATGACTTTCTGGCACGGATATATACGCACGTGTCCATCACGCCAATCTGAGGTGGAAGGAAGTGAGAAAAAAAAATAAGTAGGGCAAGGTTCCGATGCGAATGTATCGGAGAGAGAAAATATGAAAATGTTTGGGGTTTCTGTTGACATTGTTCGAGATTCTATCTTTTATGAGCGAGATTTTGAAAACGGTTCATGGAAACTCGGACACCTGTTATAAACTTATTAATTTATGAAGTGATCTTTTTTTTTTTAGAAACTATTGGAAATGCTCTTATGAGCCTGGCGTCCTAAGATGACTGTTCGATAATAAATCCTCCTTGAATAGTTTTAAAAATTTTAAAACCAAAGTATAAATTCATAACATCGTGAGACATGGCATTACAAGAGGCTCCAACATTCAAGTTAAACTTTGAACTAAATGAACATTGGGGATACTCGATAGTGCAAGGTAAAAAGGAAAAGACTATGACTATGATGAAAAACACTTGTACTCGATAGTTTATTAATAAGTTTATCACAAATGGATAGATATTAGAGTGAATCTATAAGCCTACTGCCTTAAAAGATAAACAAATTAAAGCAAGAATGAGCAAATTATTGCAATTTATATTAGTCATAGAAATTAAATATAATTTCTCATATTACATATGCACACGAAATGATTTTTCTCTCCCTAAATGGTCCTGATGATTAATCTATGGATATGAAGTACGGAGTGCTCCATAAGGACAGAGCCGCAAATTTCCCCGCGCGCCGTGCTTGAACATGGAGTGGACTAGAGCATTAGCGTGTGTGGAAGTGCGAGACAAACGAGACCAGAGATCATGGGTGACCGCCAACCTACGGTGTTGACCTAACAACACACAACACTACCTGGTCGGGGGCCCTTCCTTTTCCCAAAATCATGAGTCCATGACAACAAATCCTAGCATCATTTCCCACTACTTTCAATAATCCACCCTTTTGCTATCAATTATCCAACCATTCCCCACAGTTTGTGACACCAAAAGCAGGGTAGCCAGTCAGCATGATTTGCTCAGTTTCAGCACCGGAAGACGGAGGTTGCCTAGACCAGCACTTGCATCCACTGCACTGCTGCACATCTGCCACTACCTTTGGGTACCTGGCCTTCCTCCTCTATCTAGTCTTTTAAAATTCCTTTCTAGCTTCAGAGTTGATGGCAGCCGCACTAGAGTTCAATCAGCAAGGCCATATCTTTTGGCTTTATAGGCGTTGCCTTTAATATAGTATGAAATGAAGCCAGGACTAAACAAGGCCTAAGTATACCATTGAATAAACAAGAACCATATCTTTATTTGTTTATATGTCAAATCTTCCGGAAGCACTCCATCCATCCCAGTTAGTGCGTGGTTATTTCTGGTTCTGATGGTGCGGTGGTGCTCATCCATGACCGTGATCCAATAGGAATCTGAACAAGATAGAAAGCTGAACCCAACTCTAGTTCCAGAAGCATGGCCCTGAAATTTTGCCACTTTTGCCTCCCTCCCAACATGGCATGTCCTTTCACTTTTGTGTATTATGAATCAGCACTGGAAACTACACCAGAAAGTGCAGCGGCTTGGCTTGTTAAGCCAATACCAGTCCACTTTGAGTTCCCCAACTGACCTCGCTGCACTCTGATGCTCCAAGGTCAGGTAAACTTCTTCTGGAACAAACAAAGATTTGCATGAACACGGTGTAGCAGCTAGAGCTAGCCCGGTCTGCCTTTAACCATGTCACTGTCGGTGCCCGCCTGCGCTTGTCACACCACTGATGGCTTGCTTCATGATCTGCTGCTTCTTGCAGTGGATCAGGGCTAGGACGAAGCTGGGAGATGCCGCGTGGTTGCATTGAAAGGTAAGAGATGCCGGCCACGGCTGCACACACACGTCTAGTGGCGCTTTGTTCCCGTGTGATGGATGATGCTCGCCTCGCGGAACTATCCCGGATCGCTTCTTTTTCTGCAACTCCCCTCCTTTTTCTTTTCTATAGCTACTAGTAGACCCGGGACCTGTTTTGTTCTTGCTCCGTAGCATAATACGTGTTGATTTTTCTTCTAAATTAAGACAGGGACGGCAATGGCGAAAGGTATAGTATTTATTTACTCCATCTATATCCATATAGAAAGAAAAAGTGAGAATCGAAATAAATGTGTTGTTCACCTTTTCCATTTATTTCTGAATCTGAAAAAGCATGCATATATATATATATATATATATATATATACAGACGTCTGAATCCTTACAGTGACAGTTTCTTTCGATCTCTCAACCGGTTCGTTCACGGGTCCTCCTGCCTGTTTATTACACACACTGTCTGACGACGACGCGAATCTGATCACGGCGATTTTAGCGACAGTGAGACTTAGCGCGCGGCCTTCGCTTTTCAATCCTTCCTTTCCTCCTTTCTTTCTTTCGTAGCTGAAACTTATCTTGAAGAAAGCTGTTATACATGGTGCTATTGGTTCCATGTCCTGACTGTCGCTGGGCATATCTTCTTCAGTATATACAGGTAGCCGTAAATCAAAACAGTGATGTTTCAGCAGCAGCTATCAAAGTCACGGTCAACAAGCTATTGTCGCTAGAGTAAATTCATGGCAGTTTACATCAATCTGGCTACATCCTAGTACAGGTGTAGCACGGGCCAAGATCCCAAGAAATAGTATGGATGAGTTGAGTGGCAGCATCAGCTTGCATCGCCATCCCCCAGCGGGCTGACCTGATCAGACAGACAGACAGACAGACTCCGAACGCTGCTGCAACTATCACCCAGTTTCTTCAGAGAAAACAAACCAGTATCCGTCGCAAAGCAAGCAAGCAAAGCGACCCGTGGCGAAAATCAGGGGAAAAATAAGAGCCAAAAGCGAAATTAAATTTGGTCTCCGGCCAGAGACACCAAATGAATCGACAGGAGCTGGTAAACCAACCAACCATTCCTACTCCACACCCACCGTGCCTCTGTCCGCGTCCATCTGTTCATCCTTTAGGCTTAGCAAACAACAGCTAAACTAGTGCGTTTGCTCGGTCACACGTAACACGCCTGCAACAAGGGTTTAGCGGCATCATTCATATAATACTTGTTTATTATGCTCAAATAATAAGAAATGAATAAAAAACAAGTCTATGTGTCATGCGCTAGCATCGTAGTACGACCAGAGGTTGATGCTTGGATTCAGACAAGACAAGTTGCGCAGGACGAAAAAGCTGGAGAGGGAATCATCGTCGGCACAGAAAAGCCGGCAAGGCGAACAAAGCTGGATCGAGGAGGAATGTCGCGGGCACCAAATCACATGCGTGACCGTGACATGGACACTGCAGGCAGGTGGTGCCTCCCTCTACCTCCAGACAGACACCCAAACGTGCCGCGCGTGGTGGCTGCTGCTGCTGCTGCAGATGATGATGAGATGAGCGGCAACCGGCAACTGAACTGCTACTTGGATTGGAACAAGACGCCTTTGCCTCGTCGGCGTCCCCATCGGTGCTGTGCGTGCGTCTTGTGTTTTACATGGATCATGCATTTGCAGGCATCCATCTGCGTCGACGGATTTGATATTGTGCTCTGCTCTGGTGGAGTAGCTGCTGCGCACCACACGTGTCGCTCTCTTCTGGAAACCAAAGATCAGGATGGCCTGCTTTCTTGTTCGCAGACATTGGCCCAATGGGTATCTTTGATTATGGCTTGGTAAACAACTATCATGGGCCGTATTCTTATTAATGAGGTGGGCTTGAAACCATACGCGAGCGGCCTGGCCCAGATCCAGACCTCCCTCAGCCCCAGCCAGCCCCCGGTCCGACGTGGTGTGGTCGGCACCGCCACGCCCTCGTCGCGCAATCACCCCGCTTGTAGACCGCCAACTCAACGTCGGTGGCTCTCTTGTTTAATTTCCTTTCCCCGGCAAGTACACGATCAATGCGACGGGATCGCCGCCGCCGTCGCCGCACGTGGACGGACGGTACCACCCACTACCCCCACCCCACCTCTCCTGTCAAACTGGCCACCGGGGACCGTGACCGTCGCATAAACTGTTCGCGGCGCGGCGAGCCAGGGTCACCGCGAACAACGAGCAGATCCCGCCCGGTGCACGCACGCACGCACGATCAGCGTGAGCCGCGGCAAAGGCAGGAAGCCATTGTGGCGGACAGCGTCGCGTGGGCGAGCACGACACGCGACGGAGAGAGACCCTTGTCGCGCCGCGCCGCCGCGGCGGCGATTGGGCGGCCGACAGAGGCTACCAGGCAGCGGCGCTCGGCCGGCACCGGCAGCCACGAGGGAGGCAGGCAGCAAGTTGCCGCGCGCCAAGAACAAACTTTCCAGCCCAACTGCCCGTCAGAGCGGCAGGCAGGCTGGCTTGCCGTTCCGTGCGCCGTTCGCATGCTAGCTGCCACTTGAGTTTGGCGAGTGGCCAGGTCTTACAATTAATTCCGGAGTTTGCCGACATACGGCCACGCACTGTCGGCCCTTAAATACGCCCCTAACCGTTTTCGTAATAAGATACGGCACCGACGACGGCTTCTTCTCCTTCTCCTTCATTCGTACTCCCTCCGTATCAGAATACTCGTCGTCCTGGGTTCAAAAATTTTCTCGTAAAGGATGTCGTTTTAGACTCTGCAGCCTACTGTGTAGCCCCTGCTCCCTCCTCGATCCACTCGTTCCCTTCTACTGCGTTGCCTGAACAGATGGAGATGACCAATCAGAGGAGGCGAGGAGGAGAGAGAATGACGATGGATGGGTGGAGTAGGGGCATGCAGGTCAATTTCCTTCGTCCTTGGTAGTAGCATTGGATGTCAGAACGTCTTGTATTTAGAAATGGAGGGAGTACTCGAAGACCCGTGTACGAATACTCGCCAATTCTTCGATCGATACCAGAGTACCCGTACGTGGTACGCAGAGATTAAAATAGTACATCTACTAATCAACACAGCACTTGCAGCCATTGAGTACGTAGCCACATGCGGAGATTACAGGAAAAAGGCAGCCAGCCTCCGATGCACGCACACGCACATATCATTCCGCGCCGACCTGATTATGTGCCGGTGTGCGTGCTTCGATCGACTTGTTCACGATGTCGGCGTGCGATCGGCGCGGGCGCGCACGCGATCCCCACGCCCACCTTCCCAAGTCGCCGGCGTTTCCACGTGACGGCACGCAGGACCTGGCTGGCGCCGCCCCCGCGCGGCCCCATGTTCCATGCTCGGCGGCCCGTGGCTACGTGCACGCGCCGTGACCTACCGAACGTTGTACCCACCTTGTACACAAGCAGAACCCACATACTACACTAGTCGGCTGCTACAAACATCGTGTATACTACTAGTACCAAAATTATCCGATCGTAAAACTTTTCGCACCAACAGCGATGCGTGAGCGTGACAAAGAGTTGTGGCAGTCGCATCCATCCACACCAGTTTCCGTCACGATCCGGCGGGACTCGCCCGCCCGGCTAGTCGGCCAGCAGCCTTTATGTGATGCGCTGCACATGAAATGATACCCGAGAACGGAAAAACAGAGGTCGACGCGCCACTGCGGTCTGGATGCAAGGGGAACGAACCCCCACTGGCCACTGGGGGCAGGTCACGAGCCACACCGGCACCGGGCAGCCGCGCGCGCTCCTGCTAGTGCGTCCTGCCGAGCCCGAGCCTGGCGCGAACCGGAAGACCCCACCCCGCCTTCCACTCCTACAAAAGGGCCGCGCGCCCAAGCGCCTCGGAGCTCCACTCCCACCGTCGTCCGTCGACACAACACTCACACACACACTCTACCTCACCCGCCTCAAGCGCAGAGAGCGCGAAAGCCCAAGCAGAGGAGCACCGCGGGCTTGCCAACCATGAAGCGAACCAGGGCGCAGCAGCCCAAGCTCGAGGAACCGCAGGACCCCGCCACCGGTGCCGGCAACCTGAAGCCACAGCGCCGGGGAAACAGCCGAGGCAGCCGAAGGCAACCAGCGGCGCCAAGACGACGACGAAGGCCGGCGCCGCGGGTCCGCGCGTCGTGGCGGCGGCCGCGGCCCTATCCGTCGCCACCGCAGCAGCAAATGCCGGCTCAGCCGCGTCGTCTTCGCCCAACCCGCCGGAGATGTTGTTGGCGCCGACCGTGCCGGACGTGTGCGTCATCGGCAGCGGCGGCGGCGGGGAGGGAGGAGGAGGAGGAGGAGGAGGAGGAGGAGGTGGAGGAGACGCGGACGGCTGCACCGTGGACTGGGACCTCGACGTCGACGACGCCGGGCTGAACGCGGCGGCGGTGGGGTGGTGGACGTGGGGCGTGGACGAGGAGAAGCTCCTCGGCTGGTTCCCCTTTGTCGAGGAGGATTTCCGATGCGTCGGCGGCCGTGCTGGTGACGCCGAAGTGGCTGCCTTCGACCACGACATTTGGAGCATCTGGTGAACCAACCGAAGAGATGAGGAGGAACCGTGCCGATGGCGATGCTTCTTTTGCCGATCGATCTTGCTCTGATGAGCTGAGCAGGGTGGTGTTTTGGTACAAGAACCACCGAACGGGGAATGCGCCGGACGGAGAATGTGTAGGCCATGTAGCTAGTAGTCGACTAGATGATGTAAGCAATGGACCAATGGTGCAATTCCAAGCAAGCTCTTCGTTGCTCCATTGATCGTGCACTGAGTCTGGGTGCAGACGTGATTGATTCGATGCTTGCGCGACCTGAATTGTCTGTACAGTATATAGCACTGCAGGACACATGTCAACCCCCGCTCCAATTGGAATGGAAGAATCTAGGCACATCAGCGGTAAGAACTCGTGCTTGCAACCATACAGGAGTAGATCCAGTGCAGGCAGTGTGCGCTACTCCATGCGCTACGGAGTTGCAATTTGCAGTTATACTGATGCTGCGCTTGTAATCAAGTCCTCGTTTGTTTCCATGTTCCGTCGCGGGTTCCTTGGTGGAATATGCAACTGCCCTCTGCCCAGATAATTATTTTTCGAAAGATTTGCATTAACGCAAAGCACGCGCTTCATTAAGTACAAGTGATTTTTTTTTTTTTTTTTTTACAAACTCTAATGAGTGTCCTCATGTGAAGGAACACTAAATACAAATCACAACAGGTGGTAGCAAAACATGTATTCCCCTGTTTCTAAAATGATTCATGATTCTGTAAATCTAAACACAAATCACAATCAGTGGTAGTAAAACGTGTATATTTCCTCCCTTATAAAAATGATTCTTCTAACATTATGATTCTGCATATCTTTTTTTTTGGGCTCAAGTAATTAAATATATTTGGAGATTCAGAGATTGTTATAAATATTACTACTATGTCTTGCATGAATTTAGTCAAACTTAAACTTTAAAATGGAGTATCCTTATGCTTATTATAAATATCCTAACAATCTCTTCCGATAGTAAAAAAAAAAAAACAATCTCTTCCAATTAGTTCAGCTTAACTATATGTCTTCCAATTAGTTTACCTCTGCCCTTCGTCGGATGACACCTTGGTCGTGTGGTGGCTAGCGCCCAGGCGCCCAGTGCCGAAGCCTTCCAGGAAGGGTTTCGACTCCCCCTTGTCCTCTTGGTGACATGGGAAGTGTGGAAAGAAAGGAACCGAAGTACATTCGACAACATGCTAAATTGGCCGGCCCAGCTCTTTCAAATCATCAAGGACGAGGCGGTGGCTTGGGCAGCTGCAGGCTTTTAGGGACCTTGCGCCCCTCCTCGCAGCGGTTCAGTTGACTTAGGAGTACTTGTTTTTCTTCTTCCGATCGCACATTAGTTACTTTTTACAGTACATTGTTCCCACAGTGCCGTTCAAGCCGACAATCTTTGTAAGCGTTTATTTGTGCGTGGCGGCCAATTTAGTTGCCCAAAGCGAAAAAGACTCGAATTCCCCCTTGATGCAATACGTGCGGTGTGCACCCTTTCGAAAAAAAAAATTATGGTTGTCCCTTGTCCCGCACAAAAAAAAAAAGGGGAGCAAATCGGGATTCATTCTCGTCGACGAGCACCAAATCAGTAGTCTTTTTTTTTTTCTCTTTTATTTGAAAAACGCCCATGTTTTGGCAACTAATTGTCCTTAGATGATGATGGGCCTAAAAAGAATGGCGTTGCCAACCCTTCCGTGTCCTGTCGTTCTTTGTCGTTTCTAGCGAAAATATCGGCAAGCAAGTTTTCTGTTAGGCAAAGAGTTTGTTTTGTGGTACTAGTTTCTCTTCTGGTCCAAGCATGGCTTGTGGCTCGAGCTGGTTGCCACATCAACGAACCAACTGGTCCAGCACTAGCAAGTGTATCAGCCGCGCTCTGCCTACTCCGTTTGTAGAACAAAAAAAGCATAATTTTGAACTTTTCAAAAATCAATTTAACCATTCGTTTTATTTGAATAATTTATATAAATATCATCAGTTCTGATTTTGAAAAGTTAAAGATTTGTGTTTTTTTTGTTGGGCGGAGGGAGTATGGTTTTAGTGCTCGCTCACGTCGTAGTTTTGATTGATTACTCCTGTGTCTATGATTTTCCAAAAAAAAAAAAAAGGGGTATAAATCCCTGTCGAGCAACATGGTGCCTGTTTAAGAACCTGAGCACACACTGGCAGTATGGGCCGAGCCGAAGGAGGCGCTGTGCTCGCGTCTTGCCGCAGTACTACGTTCCGTTCCCTGGTGCCAGAAAAGGCGGTGCACGGTCGGAGGCAGGGGCGGCACGTAGCCATGGCGCAACGCTGTTGCTGCACGCGTGCACGTACGAAATGCTGAAGCTATGGCTGGCGTGCGATGGCCGACGGAGCACGTACGACGAGGCACTCGAGCCGGATTTCCTCGGATTCTCCACTGAGTGACGTGCCGATGAGTACTCCTACTGGGCTACAGGTGCCTAGGTGTCTGTGCCGACGCGCCCGGCCGGACGCCCGATCAATCACGGCCGAACGGCTGCTGTAGCGTTCGTGGCACGTCGCTGCCCGCCGTGACGTGACTCCGCAGCTCGTACTAGTACAACTGACATGGAGTTCTGTAGCCGTAGCACGCTCCACGCACTCATGTCGCGGCCTGCCTTTGCAAACTCGTGATTTGATTTCCAGGGTGAACCACTGGGCCTCGTTTAGATGTTAGGAATTTTAGCAAAAGTAACTCCCTAAAACTCGTGAAGACCACCATGCTGAAGACGCGTTTTGTTTATTTGTGGTAAATATTATCCTACCACGGCGTAGCTCCAGAAAAAAAATCGCCTCGTAATGTATATCTAAACTGTATAATTAGTTATTTTTTACCTACATTTTATACCCAAACATATATTTTTTGGTGTATTTAATGTGATGTGATGGAGAGAGAGTGAAAAAGAGTTAGAAACTTTAACCAACTAAACGAGGCCCTGTTCACGGCCATGCTCCACGTACGTACTCCTACCGCTTGTTGGAGTACTCCTACTACTCTGTTTGTTCCTTCCTTGTTCCTTCCACCTCAACGTGTTCCTGCTAGTGCCACCGCTAGTTGATCTGCCCGTGGTTACGCACTGCATTATGGATGTCTCCCTCGCTCGCTCGCCGTCGCACGCCGCACTGCATTGAGGAGGCCATCTCGTGTCCCGGCTTTCGCTTTTACGGACCGGCTGGGGGGCTGGTAGTACCATGGTGGAGCTGGAGGTCTGGTGGCCCCTGCCTGGCCTGGCCCGTGAGGTGATGAGAGAGATGGAACCGGTCGGTCGGTCACTGATTCGGTCGTTTGTTCGGTTCTTGTCTGAGCTGTTTTGCCAATCATTAGCAGCTGGATTGGAGTGTTCCGGGCGGAGATTGCGCAGCCCTTTTCCCAGCTCATAGCGGCGAGTACTCCTCTACTAGGACCATACTATACTACTCCAGCTACTAGTGCCGCGGGCTGCCGCAAATCATGGTCGGAAAAACCCTGAAACAAAACCACTAGCAGAAATATAGCGTGTCGATTTCTTTGGAATCACATCGGCTTCTTCTCTTTCAAGAACGAGGTGGTGAGTTGATTTCTTTGGAATCACATCGGCTTCTTCTCTTTCAAGAACGAGGTAGTAGTGAGTTATTGTAAAAACGAAATATCGTTCCTTCGGATAAAGAAATTCAGCAACGGATAAACGCAACGGGCGGCACCGGAAACTGATCTTTCAAGCAGTACAGTATCCGAGCACCGTATCCCACACCATTATATCCGCGAGACGTCAGGCACGCCCGCGATAGCCCAAAAGATCGTCTGCCCCCGCACCACGACGAATCCGCCGTACGTGTCGGCACGCTGGAACGAGTAGCAATCATACCCCGCCGCACCGTCCCGGTCGCGTACGACGCCCGTTCGGTGCGCCGTGCCAGCGGAAGCAGCCAGCCATAAACTGCGCCGCTGTCTGTCCACCTCGCTGCTACGATGCCGTCCGGCTTTGAAAAGGAAATCCACGGCACGTACCGCGCCGCGCGCCCCACAGTCAGGTACTGTATCCGTGGTGAGTGGTGAGGCGCGGTCCATGCGATCCGCCAGGACTGCCCGTGCCGCCGGTGTGCCGACGGGGTGCTGGGACAGGCAGCCCACGGGGGTGGGTGCTCCAGCGCGGGCGACGACAGCCGCGGCCGGTTGGCGCGGTCGGGCGTGCGCGCCAGAGATTTTCTCGGCTGGCGGTGAGGACCACGGATCGCGGTCACGTGACGGGTGCGCGGCGATTGGATTGGATTTGCATGGAGTCAGTCGTAGTACTACGAGAAGCCAGCCAGCGTGCCTGCCGGCAGTCGGCAAGGTCCGGACGTGGGCGGTGGGGAGCCATGCGACGCGACCGGTCACCTTGGTTTTGGCGCCATCCTTCTCGTGCCGCCACCCCTCGGCGACATGGCGACAGAGCCGGCCGGCCGCCACGGGACTATGGGAGGGTTGCGACACGCGAGTGCGGCCGGATTCTTTGAGATTTCAGATGGCGACGGGACGACCCGCGGTTGCAGTGCCAGCACACAACACAGGGTACCGAACGCCACGACGCTCGAGATTGGTTCGCCCTCTGATTGCACGGACGGACACATCCAGTGCAGGCTCCTGCCAGGATTGAAAAGACGGATTTTCCTGGGTTGGGGTCCATCGTCGTCAGAAGGAAGAAAATTGCTGCCCGTTATCACAACTCCACCGTCAAGTTTTTTCTTTTTCTTCTGCGAGGGTTTACTTACTAGTGGTGAATCTTTTTTTACTAGCCGTTCTTCCCACGGTAAAAACTGTAGTACGGGGTAAAAACTCCGTACAGCCAGTGCCGCGCCACGCCAATGCAACCCAGGCTGTAAAGATCGGTTTCCGCAGGCGGCTGCACCGCTTTCGAAGCAAGCGTTGAGGGACAGCCGGCCTCTCATCTCGATCGCGGAGACGAAGGCTGCTGCCTGCTCGGCCTGCCCTGCTCTGTCAGAGGTCAGGTCAGGCGGCACGCGGGAGGGTGACGAGACGGCCAGTCCAGTCCGCCGGAAGCAGGGGGGCAGGCAGGCCTGCGACGCGACGTGGTGTGCATGCGCTCGATTTTTGCGGTACGGCAGGCTCCTTTTTCTTGTCACGCTTTGCAGGACGGATCCAGGCCCACCACGCGCAGTGCTCCCTGCAGGCCGCTGCCACAGTCGGCAGCTCACCCCGTGTTGGGACGGCGTTTCGCCGCCGATTGATGATGGCTTTTCGGCACGCTTCCCGCCGGCGGGCCCTGCGTTGCGCCGTAGCGGGGTGCACGCTCGGTGCACGCTCGAGCCCAGGGAGCAAGAGCATGGTGGTGCGTGTGCGTCTCGCGGTTCAGTAGCGGTGGATTGCATTGTGCCGGCAACCATTCTATGAATCATTTGGCGTTCGAAGACAACGAGCACTCCTGTTGGGCTGCGCTCCGTCGCCATCGCCCGCCCCGGACGTGCGCCTCGTGGGTGTAGTAGTCGGCGCCTCGAGCGCCACGAAAAGGTTGGGTGCGGCCCGCCGCCCGGCACACCGGACGCGCGGCGATCTGGCCTGTCCCCGTCGCGTGGCGCTCGACGATGCTGACCCGCCGAGCCCCTCGGTGTTGGCGCCGCGCCGCGAGGCTGAGCGCGACGTGACTTGACGGGGCGGCGCGCCCTGTGGCCTGTGGCCCTGTGCACTGTGCGTTATCGTGCGGCGCGGAACACCACGTCGTTTTCGGGCAGGCCGCCGCGCACCGGTAAAGATGGATGGAGCAGTTGTTGCTTGCCTCGGGCCTTGGTCTCCAGGCGGGCCTCGCAGGTCTTTCAGTGTGAATGGGCCCATTTAATATGGGCAGCAACTGCGTGCTAGGTCCACCGCCGATTGTATGGGCCTGTGTTTCAGTGTTTGCCATGGGCCCTGGATTGGCATGGACCATTTTGCAATGTAATTTTAGTTTCTCAAAAAATAATCCGTTGGAAAATAAGTGCGCATTGCACATCCAAAAAGAAGTCAATCGATTTTCAAATTTAGCTGGATTTATGTAATAAGTTTACTGTAAAAATAAACGACATAGGGTTCAAAAAAAAATAACGATATAGTTAATCAAATGATGTTTCTTCAATATCAGGACACGAGATGTTCACTTAATTTGGGAGTTGAGATAGCGGGAGTAATTTCAAAGAAAAAAACAAACTCCATCAGAGCTCTGTTTCATCAAATCAAAAGAACCAAGCCGGAGAGTGCTTTCCTGAGCGGGAGACATCTCCTTAGCCTTTTATAGGGGGGAAATAATTTGTGATAATAATAAGTAAACGTAAATGTCAAAAACATTTCTCGCGACAATGATCAGTCCATGTCAGGATTGTTCCATCTCATTTTGTTAAGTGTTCATTCATCATAGTAGTCAAACGCTAATGATTCAATCTTTTATTATTGCAGCAATGCTTAAATGATGAAGATCGACTCCGTACTCTGCTCCTTGCACAGAGCACCCCCCAGATGATAGATTTTCAGAATCTGAATTCTGAGTTTGTGACTGAACATCAGCATGGTAGGATCTACTTATCACCTACGGAAGATCAAAGCAAAGCATCACTTGACCTATGCTTCGATCTGCATGTTCCAGGTCATGGTGAAGCTCTTCCCCAGCGGCAATGCCAGCCCGCCGACCTCCCACCATGACGCCGTTCTTGCTATCCTCGACGTCAACTTCCCCTTGCAGCTTGGCGTTGCCACCGGCTGTGAAGTAAGGGCTCGACGTCGCGACGGCGGTGGCGTCCGTGCCATCCACCTGGATGGCGAGGTCCTTGCCGGTACCCTCCAGACCCAACACGGCCAGCTTCTCGATGACCAGGTCCTTGTGCAGGCTGTAGCTTCCCATCAGCACCTCCGACCGCACCGTCACGGCCTTGCCGCGCACGCTCGCGTGGAAGCGCGCGTACGTCGCCTGCCCTTCCGCGAGCACCATCTCCGGCCGCTCGTCGTCGTCCACGTACACCGCGCCGTCCGCGTCCGCCTGCGTCGCCCCGAACGGGAACGCGACCACGAGCGTGAACGGCGTCGCCCGGGCGTCCTGGAGATGAACCCGCCGCGCTGCATCGGCAGGATCGTGTTCTGGTACACGTGCACGTTGATCTCGTTCAGAGGCGCGTCCAGCTTCACCGGGGCACCGCTCTTGGACACCACCACCTTCTTCATGTCGAACAGGTTGTACCAGGTGCCAGGCGGGAACATCGCGCTCACCGAAGTGGCGCCCTCCTCGAGGACCGGGGACACCATGACGCTGGCGCCGAGCAGGAACTGCGTGCTCAGCCCGTAGCACGGCGTGAAGTCGGGGAAGGAGAAGAACACCGGCCGCGCCACGGGGGCCCCGGTCAGGTGCGCCTGGTAGTTGAGCGTGTACAGGTAGGGAAGCAGCTTGTACCGCATGCCGAGCGCGTTCCGAGCAGACTGCGCCACGGACTCCCAGACGTAGAGCTCCTGCCTCGGTGACGCGAAGTTGGCATGGTCCCTGGGAGAACGGGTAGAAGGCCCCGAGCTCAATCCACCTGTTGCAGAGCTCCTCAGTCGGCGACGGGTAGAAGCCACAGATGTCAGCGCCAACCATCGGCATGCCGAAGATGCCAAAGTTGAGCATCGTCGAGATGGAATAACGGAGATTTTCCCAAGTGCCCTTGTTGTCGCCGGTCCAGTGTGCAGCGTAGGCTCCCGACCCGACGAATGTGGAGCGGGTCAGAATGAACGGCCTCTTCCCCTGAAGCCCTTGCAGGGCCTTATGCGTGGCAATGGCTTGGGAGAAGCCATACAGACTGTGTGCATTGTACTCCAGGATGCCATTGTAGTGTGTAGCACTGGTTGCAATGGTGTTGAAGCCGAGACGAGCAGTCTGCCCAGAGGCATTGATCTTGTATGGTGGCTCATCCCATCTTGTGTTTGTAAGGTTCTTGCAATCCAAACAGCAGACCCATGGTGTCTTCGAGTCAGGAATGGGGCACTGGTGCGTCTTTGGGATTGTGCACTTGCCCGTGCAGAAGTTGGAGGCCTCGTTCATGTCAATCCAGAGCCCGTCCACCGGGACCAAATCATGAAACCTCCGCACCTCATCAATCCACCATGAGGCACCGTTCGGGTTGAGGAAGTCTGGGAAGTAGACAGGTCCAGGCCACACCTGGGCGAGGTACGGCTCCCCATCCAGTTTGATGAAGATGTCACGTTCCATGCCACGCTGGTAAACGCCATAGGAGTTGTTCACAGCAATCCCAGGGTCGATGAGGACAATGTACTTCATCCCTTGAGCATGGATCTTGTCAAGGAATGCCAGCAGTTTGGGACGTGGGTAGTTCACCGGGTCAAGTGTGAAGTCCTTAGCGGCATCCATGTGGTCATCATCATTCCAGATCACGTCCAGCGGTATCTGGGCATTCCGATAACCCTCCACAACACCCTCTACCACTGAAAGGTTCTTGTACCCCCACCTACATTGGTGGAACCCTGAAAGACACGCACATGGAGTATTCAGAGACTTGAAGAATTTCAGGGTACAAGAAGTTATGCATAGCAGTATACAGGCAGCAAGTTTCAGTTTCTTGATAAAGCGGCTGCATACTATTTCATACAGGAAATGGAAATCATGCATTGTCTACAATTGGAATGAGAACAGCAAAATTGTTCATGAATTGAAACTGAAAATCGTATTCACTTTCACACTTCAACTCTATTGTACTGACAAAAGCAAGAAAATGGAAATAGTAACTGGTCAACAAGTACGGCAACAGATTCAATACGCACATCTGCATTGGCAAAATTTATTGTAGTGTGAGTTATTTGTCAGGGTTCTGATCATCAATTTTCAGAGTGGTCCATGAACTGGGCAAGATGAGTACAGAGCACATGGAAGGCCTTATCCTTATAGGTAACATGGCCTCACTAGCAGGTAAACTGACACACTATCCTGTAAAGGGAAGCTGCATTTGGGAATTTATATGTGTAAGGGTGGGGTTGGGAGGTTTTCTCGATCTGCATCTGCATGAGAAGGGCTTCTTCTTAATACTGGAGACCCAGCGACTGTCTACCCACCGTGGATCGAATTTGTTTTTTGATAGTTGAAGACCGACTTGCAATTTCCTAAAGAATGATAATACAAGTAAATTCAAGTTCCCAGGATACAATAAGCTAATCAAGATGCCAATTTTTGTTATTGTCATGGTGTACAAGGCTACAGCCACTAGAACCTAAGTTTCAGTGTTTTATTTGGTAGGAAGATCAAGCCAACTGCATTTTTTTACCTGATGAAAGGAATTTCACATATCAGTGGAATACTAATCTACCGGGGAATAAGGCACATTGTACGCTTGTTACTGTCTCCCCCAAAATTAAATCTGTGTGTGCTATGGTGACAATGCTTCATCCAATGCCTTAGTCACTCCGGAAGCAATGAATGTTTGTAGTAAAATAATTCATAATCTGTAGACTATGTTACTCAGAATAAAGAACATGCACATTTGATGTAGTTTCATGTACTGAAGCAAATAATCAGCAAAAGCAACAGCATTGAACATGCTGTATTAAAAAAAAAAAAACAAATGATGCATGACGTTTTCTCAGATTTCTGAAATTCCTCAGAGCCAGCTACTCCATCTGCTTGCAGTCTGCACAGTGAATACATATCTGCAGCTCTTACTTTGCAGAGAACAAAACCAATCACATTTAGTTGTCTAATTTGCATGGTCAGCGGTAGTGCTCTAAGGGATATTTGCAATACTGCTAAACTGAAAGGCAGTATACTGATCTCCATGACATGGGAGTATTCTGCTTCATAGCAAAGAGAATCTTACATGAGTCTATTTTTTAGCAAACAGTTCACATGATGTGATTGGGAACTAGTTATAATAATACCAGCATGCTTATCACTGTCTAGTGAGTAGTGACACCTGATACAGAAAATAAACTGCCCTCTCTGTCACCAAAGATCTACATTAGTGTGTGCCAAGACCGAATGGATCAAACTAATCAGGCAACAATTAAGTATCCATCGATGGCATCAGATAAAACTATATAATATCAGTCAATTTCAATCTGGCAGTAAGCTTAGCTTAACCTAATGATTGCGGCAATCAGGAATTTTTAGCAAACCATAACTTAGGCAATCATGTATCCATCCAAACTGAAAATGAGCAAAGGACAACACAAAAAAATGAAACAAATAAACTCTGAAAAAGGCAGTCCTTACCAAATGCCCAGTATGGCATGGGCGCGGGACGGCCAATCATCGACGTGTACTGATCCACAATGGCCAACGGCGTCGGCCCGGCGAAGAAGTAGAAGTCAAGAAGACCTCCGATGACCTTGTAGGTGAGCGACGTCCCCCTGTAGAACACGTCCATGCCATTGCTGTTGAGCAGCAGCACGGCGTGCGCGACGCCACGGCCGCCCAGGCTCCGGAGGTCCATGTACACCGGGTGCGAGCCGTAGAGGTCCGTGTTGAGGTTGATGGCGGAGATGTCCGTGGTGTAGATGGTGTAGGGGTCGTTGGGCCGCAGCCGGATGCCACCGGGCTGCGTGTTCTCGCCGAGACCGTATAGGGCGGCGTCCTTGGGCAGCGCCGTGGACACCTCCAGGTACTGGTCCTTGAACACGAGCGCGCCGTCGCTGGTGTTGAACAGCGGTTGCCCGGTGGACCGGCGGTGCACGGCGAACCAGAACGGGTCCCGGCCATAGGTAAACACCAGCTCCTCGCCGGGGTACTCGGCGCCCGTGAAGGGGACGCCCGTGACCTTGCCGCCGGTCACGGGTGGAGCTGGCTCTCTTGGGAGCAGGTTGTAGGGGACCTCCCACCTCTGCTTATCTGCATCGGTGATCTGCACGCGCACCCTGTCCCTGGTCTCGTGCCTGCATAGCATCTCACCATTAGAAGATGACCTCGAAGTAATTTTTTAAGCCATCATCGCAAAGTATACTACCTTACATGATTGGAAGACTTAGAATACTTGGTCTATGCAAGTGAACATTCACTGTAAAAGCAGGGGGACCATATGCTATGAAGATGAACTCATTGTCAACCATGCCTTAAAACATGACCTCAGGGGAAAGAATGGAACACTATTGATTGCAGGTCAATCTTAAAATGTTCTGAATAATTCCTTCTGCTCTACACCTACTAGCAGCAAATCTAAATCGATTTGTCTTGAAGAATTTAAGCAATTGAATATTACATTAACCAACATTCTCCTCGAAAGTACTACAGGGATGTGTGTCAACACTTGAGACTGGAACAACCACGGGGGGAAAGAAAACCAACAACAGGAGCTTGGTGAGGAGGAGCAAGTTCTTACTTAACAAAGAGCCTGAGGCGAGGGATGTCAGGACCGTAAGTGGAGGTGCGCTGCTTCACCTGCAGGTAGCCCACAAGGCCTCCCCCGTTGGGCAGCTGAACAAGGGAAACCAGCTTGTACCCGAACCCAACCTTGTTCGGCTTTGCTGTGGCGACCACGCCATTGCTGCTTGCAAAGGTGAGAAATACAAGGCACCACAGTAGTAGGTAGGAGAAGATGGCTGAGCGAGAAAATGACAGCATTTCGTTTGGTTTTTCCTCCCTCCCTCACGAGCTCCCCTTTGCAAAAGTTTGTACAGCTACGCTATGGCCACTGCCCTGCAGCGTGAACTGTGAACTATGAAATGCAAGAAGACAGTGAGGAGATGCCTGAGAGAGAGAGAGAGAGAGAGAGAGAGGTGTGCTGCTGTGGTAGTGAATACGAGTAATGGCGGGGAGTGAGCAGTGGCAGCAGGGCTGCTCTGCATGCATTGAGTGGCATGTGGTGTGGATACCATGACCGAACCTTTACCTCCTTTATAGGCTCCGTGCTATACATCAATCACTGATAAGTGGACCCAGCTGACTATGATGTACGAATGATAATGAACCAGTTTAGAGAAACAAATATATTATTTCCTATAATAATTATTTTAGACTCAAGGAGTAGCAAGCTTTTTGTGACCGAAGTCAGGAAGGGAAACCTTACCTTTATATTTTTGGTTTTTTAATAAATAAAGCCCTAACCTGATTATTTTGGACCCAAGGAGTAGCAAGCTTTTTTGTGACCAAGTCGGGGAAGGGAAACCTCACCTTTATATTTTTGGTTTTTTAATAAATAAAGTCATATTAAAATTTCGCTCCTTTTGGGATTCGAACTCGGGGCGAGGGGGGTGCCTCTAAAGTGTCTAGCCAGGCCAGGGTAACCAACCGAACCCAACATCCTTTGGCATAGCAAGCTTGTTGTCAAGCTGTCCATTTCAAACATCCTTGAGAATGGCTTTGCTTCCGGATAATTTTTGGACATTCTCTGGGATACCTAGTTTTTATTCATTCTCTCAATTGCATATACCTAGCTTTTCCGAGTTGAAAATAACAGAAATGAACCCAATTTTCTTTCTTGCCACTCTCTATTTAAACTGTTCAGATGTGTTTGTTGTATTATTTGTTGACAAATTAAGAACAGACCATATATGTTGGCAATATGGCATGTTGTTAAGGTAGTCGATCTCTTCTCTTTAACTGTTTGGAGATGTAGAGCCTTGCCCAAGTATTATAATACTGTGTTGCAAAAACTCTTCCGGCTAAACACGCATGCCATTTAGAACATTAACAGTAGATGTACGATAAAACATTGAAATATAATTTGTACTCTCTTCGCGTTAAATTAATCTAATAGCACCGTTCGAATATTATCTCTTAGCATATATTTATATATGGTCAAATTAAGTTTCTACAAAACTTTGCTCGATATATAATTGCTAAAAGTACCTGCATTACCAAAAAGACATTTCTATATCAGGACTGTATGTACACCTAGAATTTCATCCTCCTTTTTTTTTTTTATCAGGGCGCCACGGTATCTGTTTGCCAAAAAGACATGATGCTTTGTGAGACTAATCAAAGCTGACACGCACGCAACTCAACAAGTACTGTGCAACTAGATACTCACCGAAAAGCAGAGGGGCATACAGGCCCCGCCACAAAGCGCGCCATTGTCGATGAGGCATGTTCGTTCTCGAGGCGCTGCAATCTTCCAGCCAAAGTATTGGGTACTCAGCAGGAGTACTCCCTCTATCCCAAAAATAAACGAAGTTTTTAGGTTTTTCATTCCACAAAGTTTGATTTCGATTTATAGAAAATATGTAGAAGATTTAAATCTCTAAATAAATTTGTTAAAAAACTAGATCAAAATATCTTTCCAATGATACTAATTATGTAATATAAATATTAATCCTATTTTAATATATAATTGCCGGTAGATGTTTTTAGGAGGCGAAAACGTTATTTACTTTGGGACGGAGGGAGTATTTGGCAATGGCAAGCTCTCAGGAGGAGCTGTGTCCGTGAGGTCGGCACCCGCACCGAACCCCTTGGCCACCGCGCGCAGCGCAAACTGCATCAGATTTGGCGGAGCAACCTCGGGCAGCGCGTGTCTGTTCCCAACAACCAACATCGTCTGTGCAAAACCAGGCGGATTTGATTCCACATGCGCGCTTGTAGGAGTACTTGCGAAGATGGTGCAAAAGATTCGGGCATAGTTCAAGGCAAGGTTCAAGGCAAGTGCTTGGAAAATCGTCGCTGATGATAAAAAGAAAGGCACTGGCGATCACCGTTCAGAGAAAGATAACATAGTTTTAGCCGGTCCTAATTAAAGAATCGGTGCAGATTGAGGTGTGTGACATGAGTAACTTTTTTTAATAGTAATACACGAGTGTCACAATCGTTGATCGGATTCAGTATCACAGATTCTGACAACCATGATCGTAACAGCTAGCAAATCTTAAGGATGGCTCGACAACTTAACAAGGAGAACAGCGAAACACGGTACAAGGCGACACAGCTAGAGCGCAACAATGAAAAGTTAGCGGCACCCGGATTCCAGAGACCAGACACCGGGACCTGCCTCGAGATCAGCCGGCACCGCACGCGGCAGGCTCGCGTGATCTCGGCCGATGGGTAGGGTACGCCACGGCGCACCAGGGGAAACCGGCGTCCCGCCCGGCAAATCGGTCGTTTTCCCCACACCGGACTCGATCACGCGCCGGGGCCCCGGCAATTCGGCCAAACCAAACGACGTATAGTACGATATATTTGTGGGGTGTTTAATAGTGAAATATTTTGGGTTGCCATTTCAGAAGACATTTCGTTTGTATTTAATAATTATTATCTAACCATGACTAAGAGCTTAAAAAGATTAAATCTCCGTCTTTTCGGTCAAAACCGTACAATTAGTTATTTTGTTTACCTATGTTTAGTCTTCCATATACGTTAAGAGATTTGATGTGACGGGGAAAGAACTTTTTTAGGTTTGCATGGAAACTAAACACTCCCCAGGCGTGACGAACTGCCGATCGATCTCAGCGGCGCAAGGGAAGGGACGAAATGCCGCGTGGTTTGCGGGGAATCTTTTTGCTCCTTCCGATGCACAAGCAAATGATTGAGTTCAAAGTGAAGATGCCATGTCCACGCTACATTCCGGAATGAACAAGCGTTTGCGTTTGCGTTCGCGTGGAGATGCACTCTGACACAGTCAGTTTGACGTTTCTGCTCGACCTACTGTACGCAACCATTGCCTGTCGCATACGGCGAGTCGCTGATGAGTGAGTGACATCCCACGAGCGGTGCGGTTCGCCACCGGAAACCACGTACGCAAACCTACGTGTTGGTTGCCGAGTGTCGCGGCGGCATCGGCACCAAGGTTTTTTTACCGACCGGAACCCTAAAACCGCCGGTCCGATAACGGTTTATCGTCCGGTTATCGGTAAACCCGCCGTTTCCGGACGGTTTGGGTTTTAATTCAAATGGATTCAAATTTTTTCAGCGTTCGGTAAAAATCTTTTTACCGGTCGGTTTGAGCGGTTTACCGGCCGGTATAAACGGTTTACCGAAGCGGTTTGAGAGGTTTGAACGTTTTTTTCAAAATGCAAAATTTAATTTTTTTATAAAATGCTAAAAAAATTCCTAAAAATACTTCATGATTTGTAGAATCCAATGATGTCAAAATTACTCAAATTTGAGTGTGTTTAGTATGTTTTTCGACCTTCATGATTTAATGGGCCTTAATGGGCCACAGTGTATTTTTCTTTTTTTTTTTTTTTCAAACTTAGATTTGAAATTTTTTATACCAAACGAACTCAAATTTGAAAAAGTATTGCACCGTTGGCTTCTATAAATCGCAAACTATTTTACTGATATTTTTCCACGATTTTTTCAATTTTTTGATTTTGAATTTCAAATCTTTTATACCGGCGTCCCGGATATCGGGCCGGACGGTAGAAGTCCGTAACCGCGGTTTTACGCGGGAAACCGACCGGTATAAAAAACCCCGATCGGCACGGGTCCTTCTCCCCGTCAGACACGGGCTCGTGTAGGTGGTGTAGTAGCTAGTAAGCCAGCCCAGCAACTCACATGTTTGGCTTGTTTTTGGGCCACGGTTCTGGTCGGTACTCGTATCTGATGATGGTTTGTTAATCTGATGGTGATGATAGATGGCCAGATCGATATGAACTCAATACGACGCCTGCGACTAATCATTAGAGTGGAGCATGCATGCCAGGCGAAGTCCTATCTATAATCATCTGCTTGGATCGTCGTCATCCCTGTCATCTTCTGTCTTACGGGATCGGTAGCCGTATATGTCGAATGGCAAGTACTCCTATATATTAGGTACAGTGCTCATCAGCCCTTTGATTGCTTGATACTATGGCACAACGTCCTTTTCATGAAGCATTACTAAGTGAAAGGGTCTCTTGCCTAGTGGTTAGAACGCTCGAAGAAGACCCAAAGGCACGAGTTTGACTCCCCGTGGGGGTAAATTTAAACAGGTTTGCATTATTAAAAAAAAAAAAAAAAAATAGGCCGGGGTTTCCTTGGCGACTTCGGTAAAAAAAAATGAAGCATTACTATAGATTGAGGAATCCCTTGCTGACTTCGTAAAAAAAAAAAAAATGAAGCATTACTATAGATTGAGGAATCAATATACAGGGTTTTATTATTATTATTTAGTTTTTGGCGAGGTGATGTACAGGTTTGCTTGCAGCCAAACTTGAAGTTGAAGTTTGGCGCGGTGGATTGAAATTAAAGTTTGGCGCAACGTCCCAATACAATTTTTTTTTTTTTTTTTGGCGAGGTGACAAGCAGCAGCAAAGTTCCGGTTTCCTTACGTGGCATACCAAGCTAGCTAGTGATCACTAGCGAGTACTAGCCTGCATGATCGAAGAGTAGAAAACTACAAACGCTGCCGTTTGATTGATTATCGTGACGTCCAAAAGATGCGATTTCGCCGGTATACTTTCTCAATTCTTAGACCTCATGAGCTTTGCATGACCGAATGGTTCAAATAGTATTAAATGATCATATCAGATTTCTGTACACCCGTTAATGTGAATAAATCTTTGGAAGGTTCAAGTCTTCGCGGGCTGTTTGGAAATGAGGAGTTTCGTTTGAATCACACACGAATTTCACAAAGAGTCTGTTTAGGAAAAAAAATGCTCGCACTCCAAACAACCCCTACAACATTTCAAACACTCCCTGGGTATACTATCCACTTGCAAAATGTTCAAACGGAAACGACACGATATATATATACTACTTCCCTCCATGAGATTACTAACTTGTCAAGGTTTTTGGGAAGCACATCACTAATTAAGGTCCATGGGTCTCCACTTTTTTTTTTTGAATAAAGTTGCAAAGAGGTTTTGATGACATATATCCATGATATTTCCTTGTCCGTTTCTTTCTCACGTTTTTTTTTTGTGAGTTAATCTCGCAGCTATAGGTATTCAAGGAGAGTTGCAAAACATTTCGTGATCTGATCTATCTCCTTGTTAAGAACTGACCACGTTGACATCGATTCAAATGCCGAATATACAATGGGTGGATTGGGTTCTCATTCTGGGCTTGTTTGGATTTGGTTCTCATTCTAGGCTTGTTTGCATCCGCTTCCCTAAATGTTTGGCCTCTAAACTTTAAAGTTAAAGTCCGCAAATATACGGTCTAGAGCAATCTCCTAAAATTTAGGTCACCTTTACATGAAAGCTCTGGATCTCAAAACTAAGCTAAGATTGCTCTAAAGTTTAAAGAAGGAGATCTAATTAAACCGGTCTATTTGGCTACCGTATCATCTGATTTATTCATCACTGTATACGAATACGATTTTGTGTTCCTGCCTGCGTACGTCCGCCCTGAGCTCGACGCATCTTTACTGTACGTGGCAAGTGACGACGATGCACGTAATAACACACATGCAGACGAGACGGTGCGTACTCCTCCGTCTTAAAATAATTAATCGTGTTGACTTTAAGATATAAGTGTTTAACCATTTCGTCTTTATTCAATTTTTTATATAAATATCATCCAATTTGATGTGACTTATTTTATTATTAGAGATACTTTAATAATAATTTATTTATTTCATAAATTGTATAAATAATTTGAATAAGGCGAGTGCACAAATATGACGCTTAAAAAAGTCAACATGATGTATTATTTGAGACGGATGGAAGGGAGTAGCGTATGTCAGTGACGTACCACGAGCGGACCCTTTCGGGCTCACGCAGGCCTACACGGCAGGCTATACGAACACCGTATGCGTAGAGATCCATGTGGACGTGGTACTGGTACGTGCGTCACCGCGTGGCCGCGGCCGGCCGGGGCCTCCTTGCCGTCAGACACGAGAGCGGCTGCGGTGGGTTGGTCCATTTCCCACGGGCCACGACGGACGCCTCCCTTCACATGCGATGCAAGAGCCGAAGAGCGAGACGAACCCCTGTTGAAGGGGCCCCGCCCGCCGGTGCTGCCTGCCCTGCCCTGCCCTGTCCAGCTGTCCCTGTCCTGCCCATATGGGATCTTCATCTTTCGCTGTGCTTGGGGACAGACAACGCGTGCGGCCGGCCATCCGCCATATCCGTTGCCCCGCATGGCGCGCGAGCCGAGGACCGGGACCATTTTATCCTGTAGCTGTAGACGCCTACGGTGCAGAATCTGACGGAGTCGTGACCATGAGCGTGGCGTGTTTTGGTACACGCCAGCTTCCGTGTTATCCTCGTGTGTTGCGCGCCTGTCTGTATCCATGCATGCACGAACCAAATGATTGATGAGAATTGAATTTCCACGGATTTATCAAATTATATCTACAACTGTTTTCCACCATAATGGACGCATGATGCATGCTTTCTTCACTGGTCGGCTAAGCAAAACGAAGTCATGTGTCGAACGTTTCGTGTATGCCATTGCCCATGGGCCGTGCTCTGAAATCTCACAATTAAGCAGTGAAGAGTTCAAGCAGGCTGCCCAACTGTCTTGGCCCACTACTTCAGATGTTGGCTACCATCCAGGAAGTACTGGTAGCCCATCAAGAGTGCAGCCCAACTGAGAAAAGGCCAGGCCAGTGGTAACCCAACCTACGTACGTACTAGGAGGCGGGCCGTCGGAAGAAGGTTACTGGCTAAAGCCTAGCAGCTTTTTATTTTCAATTCAAATAGCTTTATTACTGTATATAAAAAAATATTACTTCTAGAAGTGTACCTCATTTGTGATACTTATTGGACATTATAAATAAGTAAATTAAACTACTTGCCAAGGATTTTCTCTGTCTTCTTGACTCGTACGTATTCATCCTTCCACGACGACCATATATGTTTGGAAAATGCAACTCGGCTACACACCACTCGACCCAGAAAGCGGGCAGTCAAGTCTCGCTGGAGAGATATGCCGTGCCGTGGCATTCACCCACTTGTGCCAGTGCCACTGGCACAATTGGTCATATGCAACGTACGTATTTGAGCATTCACCAGTTGCCTTCAAGGTAAGTGAGCAGTCCAACAGTTCTTGGTTCATTACCACTCTAGACTAGACACACATCTAAGTAAACGTTAAACCGATCGATCGGATTGGGTCGAATGGACGGGTAACAGAAAGGAAACCAACTTTGGAAGCGCTTAGGCCATCTACAACGCCAAAGCTTCACTAGTGCTGCTTGGAACCTCATGTCATAAGCATGCCTTTGCTTGTAAAGCCGTAGTGTGAGGCACTATTTCCTCCGGTGGCTGCACCCACAATATAGGAATAAAAATTTTAACTTTCTTGCTCTTTTCTTTCTAGTGTCAGCAGCAATGTTTTCAAGTAGCAGGTAGCGGTGCATCATCTTGCACCGATGCCTCATTAGAAAAAAAGTGCTTTCAAGCAAAGCTCAACTCTCAACTCTACCAGTACTAGACTTCTACCCTCTTTTTTAAGTAATGAAAAACGTCTTTTATTGTGGGATCTCCCCACATTCTTTTGAGTCAAAAGAAAAACACACTCTCGAGTACTAGGGCCTTGTTTAGATGGCTAAAATTTGGAACCAGGATGTCACATCGCATTAATGTAGAAGACGTTTCGTTTGTTAGTGGTAAATATCATCCTATCATGGAGCAACTAGGCTCAAAAAGAATCGCCTCGCAATGTACATCTAAACTGTGTAATTAGTTATTTTTACCTACATTTAATACTCCAAACATATGTCTTTTTGGTGTATTTAATGTGATGTGATGGAGAGAAAGTGGGGACTGAAAAAGACTTGGTATCGGCATTTTTTTTTTTTTTTTTGACAACAGGTATTGGCAGTTGTATATATATTCCACCATCTCTGTAGGTAAAAATGAAAATAGTAAAGTGCCATTCAGCTCATGTCACTTAATTTCTCTGTAAAATAAATATATATAGAGAGATAATATACCATATAAATAAAATAAAATTGCGGTCAGCAAATCTAGGAGCGCAGATCTGCGGTCAGCTTCACGGCCCGCGTCATGGACGTTTGCAAATGTCCTCGCACCGCCGAGAAGTGGGCAGTCAAGTTCAAGTCTCACTGCAGATGTGCTGTGCCGACGTGCCGTGTTCACCCACTTGTGCAACTAACACAATTGGTGATGCAGCAGGGGTATTCGCTCGCATTCAGCAATTGCCTTGAAGGTAAGTGAGCAATCCAATAATCGCTTGGTTGGTCCATTACATTGAGACGTAAACGTTAAGCCGGATTGATTGGGTCGGGTAAAAGAAAGGAGACTAACTTTTGCAACTGCTCATCTGGTCTGCAGCTAGGCCAAAGGTCCACTCTGTATGTACGTCCCAGACTACGTAATAAAACTAAAAGTTCCTCTCACTGCTGCGTCATGTGAATGAAGAGAGTAGATGATGTTGCAATTGTACATTTTTTTTTGAGAAGTGCAATTGTATATTTCACCGTCAGTCCGCTGGCCATTCACCTAATGTATGTCCCTTTGATAGCAAAAGTGAAATAGCGACGGGCCAACTTAGACATATTCGTACATAGTAATAAATATTACATAGAGCGAGATATAACATGCTATATAATCTACGAGCCCAGATCTACTCCCTCCTCCGTCCCACCGAAGTTTATCACCCCGGATTCCGTGACATCTTATTCGATCTTCGTCTTATTCAAATTTTTTGCAGACAAATATAATTTATTTTATTACGACTTATTTTATCAATAAAGATACTTGAATCTTGATTAATTTATTTTATAATTTACATAAATATTTTGAATAAGACGGATAGTAATGAAGTTTTAAAAGTCAAAAACCACAAACCTCAAGTGGACAGAGGAAGTACTAGCTGCAACGTGTACTACTAGGAGTGACAGACAGCTTTTGGTTGTTCCCAAATCCCAACTCCATTCCATTTCATTGTACGATCCGAACGAGTGCGGTCTATCCTATCCATCCAGCCTTGCTCACGCTCTTGTCATGGACGAAGCATCAGCATGGATATGCATCGAGCAAATCCTCGGCGCAGCCGCCCGCGACATCGCCTCACTGTCCATCGAGCAAATGCTCGTCTGCAAATGCCAAAGCTCGGCGATGGCGAACTCCACTCACTAGTTGGCTGCTTACTTATGGCTTGGCTAGTAGGACTAGGAGTACTGTAAAAATTGGAGCACTCACTCACTCCACTTTGTGCGACGCGTGAGCCTGATCGATCGATGATCGATCGTACTCCTACAACCCACCACACCAGACGAATATACGGCCAAGTGGCATCCCATCACTGCTTCATCACGCATGACGCGGCAGGATTGATTTGGCCGTGTCCTCTCGTCCTCTCCTCGCGAGATGCCTCAGTGGGCCTGCCTGGCGTGCTGGGTGGCAGTTGATTATGGAGGAGACCTTATTGACCTGGCTGGTGTTCTGGTCACTGTTCCCAGGTCAAGGTCACGGTCACGGTCACGGGAGGACCAGAGTGAGTGCCAAGCCACCTCACCGTGGGGCCCTGTCCGCAGAGAGTCAGATAGAGACACGCCACGTCAGAGAGGCTGGCTGGTGGTGATGTCCGTGCTACCGGCTGCATGTGACGCCAGCGGACTCAAGATCAGCCTCGTGATGTCACCCGATTTCCGGTCGAGTCCATGGAGTCATATAAAAAAAATCATTGTTTTAGTCCACTGAACAACAATTATTGATTGATCGTGCATTCCAAGACCACTGAACAACTCTGTCGATGGAGTCGTATTATTCTGTAATATGCTAGTAATATGGTGTTGGCACGGATATCACTCTTCGTCTTCCAGGAAGCTCGCAGGCATAAGAGTAAAAATGCTTACCGTATCAACGGAGGACTAGTACTGTACTTAAACCTAACCTAACTGCTTTAGAAAAGCAGATTGCTGAGCTACGAAATTGCAAGGTGTACCACTCGTACTATAGAAGTCATGTAGAAGCAACCCCTTACCCTGAGGGCAGGCAGGCATTTTGCTAGCCTTTCACTCCATTGGGCATTGGTGATGCCTTTGGAAAATTGAGTGATTCCCGACCAAGCGCGTGCCATCTTTTACTTTTACGTACTATTATTACTAGTATTTTTCGTGCAATTTGTCCACAAAGTTGCATTCTCTTGGATGGGGTACCGTCCTTCCAAAGAAATCAAGAAATCTAAGCCAAAGGCGGGAATACTAATAAAAAAGCAAATACTCTTACAGTAATAATAAGATGACTAGCCGTACCGGCAGATTCGGCATTTTAGTCGTTTTTTAAAAAGGCCAAATATATGAGAGTAATCTGCAGTGGGTCACTGAATCTAGCTTTTGGCCCTCCGCGTCCACCAGCGGCCGGGCCTCCTCCACTGAGTCTGAGCTACGCAAACTACCAAATGGCATCATCGATCATCATCAACTTGCTGACGAGAGATGATGAGATAATAATGAAAAAAAAACAAACGAAAAACCGACCTAGCTCGCTAGAGTTTCCCTTAATCTTCCAAGTAATTAAGCATCATCCGCTTGTGTGTAAGTACTATAACCACTGCCTTGTTATTATTCAACAACTACAAGGACGGGTAGGACGTTCGCGGCTGTGTTAGTTGCTGGCGCCGAAAGCTACTCTGTTGACTAATGGGGGAAAGAAACAGAGCGCGATGCACAGTTCGCGGTCGTTGTCGTCGGGGAAAGACAACGGTGCCGGTGCCGGTGCCGTCCCCGTCGCGATGACGCACGCAGCACTGGCGTGCGGAATCGCCGATGCGTGACGTCACCGACGGGCAGCTAGCCTGGGGGCCGGAGCATGAGAGTTGAGTACCACGACGAGCCCCCGTCGTCCTCCGTCGACAGCTCGTCGCCGGTCGGTCGCCCATTCCTTTCTTCGGTCCAGACCTGACCTGCAAGCACACGGAGGAGGAGTATTTTGCAGCGCAGTCCGTAGTACTACGAGTTTTTATTCTTGCCTGGGCATAGAGCACGGAAACGCGTTATACAAAGCGGTGGCCCTGTTGGAATCAAAGCCGCCCGGGCTCCATCTATTGATTGATTGTCTGCTGGCCTGTGTGAGTGTGAGTGTGACTGACTGTGTCGCGCACACACGCGGCGACTAGCTGGTCCCAACACGGTGAGAATAGAGATGACAACCGGTTAATGGGTCCAGGACTTACCCCTCCGTCCCAATCGAAGAGTTTGTCACCCTCGAATTTCGTGCCATCTTATTTGATCTTCGCCTTATTCAAATTTTTGTACAAATATAATTTATGTTGTTATGACTTATTTTATCAATGAAGATACTTGAATATTGATTAATTTATTTTATGATTTGCATAAATATTTTTAATAAGACGGATGCACAAACACGTGAAGTCAAAAGTCAAAAAAACGATTTTAACTTCATAGGAGACAGGGAGTACACCATAGCATATCTGGTCCCGGACCAGACACGGTTGGCTAGGATTGGGCTAGGAGGAGGACCATTGCTCAAACCCTGGCCAAAGAGTCAAAGTCAAGCACCCGGACAGTGAACTAATAAACTTTCAAACGTAAACAAGTGATGCCCCAGTAAGGTGCAGACAACATTAATATTTGTTAGAGCATTCATTCGGCACAACACAACGATGTAGAAAAGATATATATAGCGGGGCAAATCTTTCACACAACGATAATTATAAACAAAATCCGCAATCTTAAGGAATCGATTTCCACTAGTTAGGATTTTTTGTGACACTTTTCTATATCTATATCTATATCTAACAACGTTTAACACCCATTACTTTTTTTAGCTAGGTAATTGAATAGAATTTACACTGAATATTTTCCTTTATTTCCCAATATAAGGTTGGTTGAGGATAAAGATTGAGGCATAGTATGCGGAAATAATATAAGACTAAGTTGATGAGGGAAGTGTTTTTTTTTTTAAAAAAAAATCTCATTATTTTTCCAGGTAATACCAAACTTTGCTGCTTTAGCTTGGGCATATTGAAACAAAGCAGTATTCCATCCATCCCATAAAGAGTGTCATTCTTGCTTCTACATAAGCCAAATATTTCTAGTGTTCACTAAATATATATAAGAATATATTTTATGGTGCATAATTGGTATCACTAGATAGATCATTAAAATAGACTTATTTACATATACATATGTTGTTTATATCCTCTATAAATCTAGTCAAACTTAAGAAAGTTTGACCGTAACGCGATACTTTGTAGAGAGGGCGGATAGGGAGTATGCAACTTAAGAAAGTTTGACCGTAACGTGCTTCTCTAGAATGTGAAATAACTTACACCTCACCCAATGTCTTAAAAAGGTGCAAGAGATGGAGGAGCAAAATTGTCATACATCGACAATGAAAGTAATCTAGTGGTGTCAAGATGATACTATGATTCCTACATAGTAGTCTACTTTCATCGATGTTTATGATAAATAGTACTTTTGTATGCGACATTGAAGTTTGACTCTTTGGCCATCTCGGTACAACTTGGAGCTCACTTTTTAGTCCACCATTGTATGTGAGATATAATAATCAAGGCAAATGTTGATGTGTATTTTCGAATCAATCGTTGATGCTTGGTCGATCAATACAACCCAAACTTTGTTGCTTTACTTTGCTCACTAGGGAAACAAAACAAGTTGACAAATGTGTATATATCGTCGAGAAGTCACCATCTAGCTAGGATAAACTTCTACACAAAGGTTTTGAAGAAGATCGTAGATCATGAAACCTTTCACAAACTTTGTTGCCTAGACTTATATAATCGAAAACAATTTGTGTGCATGGCTACCATATGGCATCTAAGATGGTCGATGTATAAAGATAGAGAATGTGCTAGCAATGGAAGCAATAAAGAGAGATCGATTTTTACCATTCAAGAATTTAAATGAATGGCCTCTAAAATCTATCTAACAAAATGATTTGTGGATAATATAGAAGGTTGTTTCTTAAGCTTAAGATCTACGACAAGTTACGATGCATTCAAATGGATAGTTATGAAGGTGGCCATCATTGTACATAAATATATGTGGCTACAAACACATGTTGTACATTACAATCAAGTGTTGGTGTACCTGGTAGACCCAATGATTAATTCCCTTCTTCCACTTTGCTCAGTCCAGTGTCTTTACACGGTGTATATTAATGCTTCTTTCTTTCAAAGAGATACACCCAAGGACAAACAATGACATGTAGTTTATGAATGATGCCTGATTTGATGGCGAAACGCCTTGCTGCCAAATTTTCCACACTACATGAACACACCGAACTTTGTCGCTTTACCAAATATTATTGAGAATGGTTCAAGGTGACAATTACCAATATGTCATCAAAAGCCATGGCCTTAGCTAACATACAACCACGGTTCACGAAGGGCATTAATGCAATTTGGCACACTTCCACCACTCTTGACCTCACGCAATGATGTGCCCAGGGCTCAATGACCCTAGGCGCTCGCATGAGATCCAACTCTAGCGTGTGCTTTTTGCTCTTCGTCTTAGCTACCATACAACCACGATTCACGAACTACATTAACAAAAGTTGGCACACCTCAACCACTCTTGGCCTCACGGGCTCATGACCCTAGATGCCTGCAGTAGATCCAATTGTAGCGCGTGATTTTCTCTTTGTCTTAGCTACCATACAACCACGCTTCACGAGCGACATTAACAAAATTTGGCACACCTCAACTACTCTTGGCCTCACGCAGTCTTTGGGCCTAGGGCTCAATGACCTTAGGGCGTTTGCATGAGATCACTAGCGTGTGCTTTGCTCTTCGTCGTAGCACCCTTAGATGCTTGAAATCACGTGACCTTAACGGTGCCTTGAGCTTTGTCTAGGCTCCATTCAAGTGTTGGGTCTAGAGTCTAGTACTAACCTCATGTCATGTGGTTCTTAAGGTGCAAGAGATGGAGGAGCAAAAACTGTTGTATAGTGATCTAGGAAACAATGTCGTGGTTTCTCGATTTGCATCGTTAATAATTTAACTACCATTTTCTCACTACTACAAAAACTAAGAGGCATAGGCAATTATTTTTTTTTTTAAAAAATGTATGTTTATGAGACCAATAGTTAGTCTAACAGTATATGCATAAACAATTGGGCCCAGCTTAGCTTAGAAAAAGAGGACCATTCCCTAAAAAAAAAAAATATTCCACAGCTTGTTTGCCTTATAAACCGGCAACCCTTTTTCTTTTCTCCCAAAACACTCGTGAGCCGCCAAACCCTTTCCTTATGCCCGACCGCTCCTCCCCGCGCAGCGCTGAGTAACCTTGTAAGTGAGACCGAGACCATGGACACGACCACGGCCACCGCCAAGCGCAAGCGCCGTCCCGACACCGACATCACCGTCGACGCCGCCACAGCAGCCGCCGCACCATCGCCGTCGCCGTCGAGGAGGCCTCCGACGCCGAGGTCGAGGAGTTCTACGCCATCCTGCGACGCATACGCGACGCCTCGCGCCGGCTGTGCGGCGCCGGCGCCCGTCCTGCTCCGCGCGCACCGGCGTGGCGACCCAGCTTCTCCTGGGAGGACTTCGCCGCCCCGGCCGTTCCTCCCGCGCCCGTGCCCGAGACCCCCGCGCAGGCACCGGCGCCGGCGCCGGCGCCGGCACAGCCGCGGCCTGACGACGAGCCCGTCCCTGCCCCCGCTGGAACCGAGCGCGCTGCTGCCCCGTCGCCGCGTGCCGCCCTCGACCTGAACGCGGAGCCGGAGCCGGAGGCACCCACCGCGTGCATCCCGGGCCTCCCGGCGTAGCGCACGGCGCATCGTCACCTGCCTGAGGAGAGGATGGTAGCACGGGGCCAGTGGGTGCGCGCGTCATCACGTGCGTCAGCTTCGCTGTTGGGTGGTGGCCGGCTCCCGGCCCGGTGGTGGGGTGATGTCAGCCGAGAGGCGAGACCCGACGGCCGGCGGTCGCCATCGTCTGTCCGCGGGCGGCACAGTGCGTGCGTGGCGTACCCTCCTCCTCTCACTGAATCACTGATACGATGCCCCATCATGGCATCATGTAACCCTTTTGCTCCTGCTCTGTCTCCGTGTGGACAGGTGAGACTGGTTAATCGCTCGCTTTGTAGGAATTAATAGTTACCTTTTAATCGCAGCAGTTAATGAATGTACCGTCCGAAAATGACGTGTTTAATTATTCGTTGCGGTTTTTTTTTTTACTGTCTGTATCATTAACCTGTGGCTGTTAACGATGGTGTGTGGGGTTTTATTAGTTTTAATATTGTCATATACTTACTATAATAGAGATTTTAGACTTGTTTGAAGGATTGTTTGAAGGATTGACAAACTCTAGTCTTTTTAAGGTTATAAAATACTAGTATAGGTTAGTGTTTCGTCTGGAGAAAGAAGTGACAAACTAGAAGCCAGAATCACATAAACACTGAGGTGTCTAATTGTATGTAGTTGGGTCAAACAAGGCTGGATTATATATAATTAAGGTAGTTTAGTACACCAGGGAAGACTTGTACACTAGCCAGTACTATGCTCCTTAATCCTTACTAGTATTGCTGAAAAGAAATGATCAGCATTTTTTTTCCTCCCATTTTTCCACTTGGCCCATGTGTGTGTGTACGAGGCTGTGAGCTCTTGACTTTGTAGGCACTGACGCGTTGAGTGCGCCGCTGCCGCCATTCCATTTCCCTTCTCACAAACACCAAGTTGCTACTGCTACTGATAGGCAACTTCTATTGCTAGCCATCGGACAGCATCGTATCATGGATGGAAAATTGTATTCCAACGCCTTTTTTTCTGTAGCAAAAAAGAAAAGAAAAGAAAAGAAAAGAAAAAGAAAAGAAAAGAAAAGAAAAGAAGAGAACCATCTCTCACACTCTGAAAAGAGGAACGAACCATCCATCGTCACTCACTGCTCTGTTTCCGGCCGGTTAAAGTCGTTGCCAACAGCCAAAGGAAAAACAGAGCATCAAGATAAAAAGAAGAGAGCATCTTTGGTTTGGTTTCATTAATTGCAGGCGGCTGCAACTAACGACATGGTTTCATACATACATGCATTGTATGTACCCGTACAATTATGAATATAAATAAATATAAATTGAGATCCAACCATTAAAATCACGTGATAGAAACTGGAAGGATTTAGAATTAGTATGCGTATACGTACATCGTTTTGTTATGAAAAGTCTATGACCAAGATTTTTAAGCTACACATGATTTTATATAATATGAAATCCTAGTTTGTTTTATTGTACTTAAAGAAACCTATGAATTATGTTCACATACGCAACATAATAATAGAGTGTTTACCTATCGGTTAAATTCTTGTCCTGACCAGACGTATACAAAGGGAGGAAGTATCCTTTTGCCTTAGTATATATAGTATTTATATTTAAAAGCACGCTTACTTCATAACTTGGTTCTAGTCAAATCAAGCAATTACATGACACATACATCCTCCCTCCAAAAAAAAATATACTACCTAGTTCATGACCAAGCGTGGAGTGTATCTCGTCAAACTAAAACACATACGTATCAGTTGCTTGTTCGACTCAACCACGTTAAGATTCGAGGCAAGCTAAGTTTAGATTCCAGCCATCTCCATCGACGATTGGTCTAAGAGCATCACCGGTTCAAAGGTTCCATGCATTTCAATACTAAGACGACGAAGACGACGACGCTACTAGGCTTGTTAGACCAGGAGACCGACGAGGACGACGAATCAGATGACGGGCTGGCCGGCCAGGGAGCTCGCTACCGCGAGTAGAGCTAGGTTCTATATGCACATGGCGTAGTGCGTTAAACGCGCAATGAACAAGGGGAAGGAAGCTGCTTGTAGCTTGCGCTAGTCTTGTGTGTGGCCGATCGAGATGGATCCCGTCGTCGGGTCGGCGTCGGGCGTCGCTGGCTGTGCCTGCGTGCACGGGTTGCACGGTTCGCGCCGCACGGCACCATGTGCTCGCAGATATTGTACGTAGACTTGGATACCAGTAGACGACTAGACGGCAGCAAAGTCGTCGGGCACATGGCCGGCCTACCGCCTACTGTATCAACTGCCGTGGCCGACGCCAGCAAACACACGTCGCCGCGTGACGCCAGCCGGTGGCCGTATGCATACATACCTGTGCCAGGGGCCGTGCGTGCGTGCGTGCGTGGTGATGCGTGAAGGACATGTGGTGGATCGATCGGGTGGCTGTTGCCAGTTGGGGTTCGTTCGCAGGCGCCGGATTTTTCAACGCGGCCGATCGAGTGGACACCGCGTCGGAGAGAGACATGGATGGACAGCAGACAGCAGCTCCTCCTCCTCCTCGAGTTCTCGTCTCGTTTCTTGGACTTGGATTGGTGTGTGTGGCTTCCACGCAGGAAACAGGAGGGGGCGGTGTCGACAGAGACGGAGATTCGAGAAAATTTTTGGGGGCAGAGTACGTGGCTTGCACACAATCGATGATACAAAGGGAAATAATAAAATGCGTTCGTTTTGGACCCATCGCGTCACATAGTCGGGGTCGTCGTCGCTGCCAATCAATCTCTTTCGATGTTCCCCTGGTCCCATCTGGGGCCTACCCTAAACCATAGGTGAGGCTTATGGCCCACGAACGTAGAGGTAGTTGGATCGGTTTGTGATCCACGGCCTCTGATGTAGAATTGCCGCCGTAGTCGTTTCCTGGTAGTAGCGGACCCGGCCCAGACCATGAAATCAGGCCCACAGTTCATAAATGAATCCTGGGAGCCCAATAGGTTATGGGGTATGTGGCACGCCTAAACGGCCCTGCAGCTTGTAATCAACCAGTCTCGTCATCGTCTTGGGCTCCTGGCGCTATCTCTGTCTCTGGCCCTGGCCGGCCTGTTGGGCAAATCTGGTCTGCCACCGTACCGATTGATCTTGCTTTGGTTGCTCCCTCCGACTTCACCGAACGAGTCCGGCCACCTGCTGTCGCCGCCTAGCCTAATAGCTTTGCGGGCCTGCGGCACCCAAAATCATCGACCAACCATGCCGCAACTCGTCTTGCACATTATCGTTACTGATTTTTTTTTAGAGTAAAAGGGCAAGGCCCCCGTCTATTAACTGAGGTCAATAAACCAAGAATCCAGTTATACAACTCTGACAAATGGGTATACCATCCGGGAAGTTTCAATCCAAACCTGAGCTCTACCAAACATCACCATGCTTGAGGCTAATAAGTTCTCAACGACAAAGTCTGATAAACGCCTAGAACATGAAACGATTATTACAAACCAACAGGTTACTCTGTTAACGAGACTCCATAAATTTCTGAACTCCTCCTGTATGTCGATCTTCTATCTTCCTTTAGCAGATCACCACGTCTTCCCTTCCCATCATGTTGACTTGATTTGTCTCCCAGTTCACCATCCAGCTTTTATCGTGTATCAGCTCCCCTTCAGCCACAAGACTTGAACAACTTCTTGCTTCAATGATTTCGCCTTCAGCAACAACAACTCCCTCTTGTCCTCGGGGCATAGAACTGCCCACTTCTGGATTGTTTTGGCAATCCTGTAAAAAGAGTATAGCCATACTCTCCCCACTGGAATTTCTGAAAGCATATTTCATTTCTGAGTTTCCATACTCACCAAAAACCAACAGAGGTAACTATGTTAACCACTCCATTTCTTTTATTACTAAGCCAATATTTACCAATAGAGTCTAGAGAATATGCTAATTGAACACAAGAACTCTTGACGGTACATCCCACATGTTTCTAGCAACAACACAATCAAAATATAAATGCTGAACAAATTCCATCTCATAACAAAAAAGACATGTGGGATCTTTTTACTTTTTGTCTTTTGCTAAGATTATCTCTAGTCAAACTCTTATTCTTACTTAGCAACCACAGAAAGTAATGTACTCTTGGTGGAATTTTTATATTCCAAAGAGAAGGAACTAAAACAGAATGAACCCCTCTAAAATTTACTACTTTTTGTACAAAGATTGAGTAGAATATACTCTATTGGAGGTAAACTGCCAAATCATAGCATCTTCCTCTTCACTAAAGCATATGGTAGTTGCTATTTGACACACCTCATCCCACAAAGCCATCATTTCCTCATCTCCTATCCTAGCAAAGGTACACTTCAGATCTGTACCTTCCCACAACTCAGCTGTGGTTTTATTCTTCTCATTAACGGATCTATATAACTTCCAAAACTGGATAGCTAGACATGAATCACCTAACCAAATATCCTCCTAGAATTTAATCTTTCTTCCATTCCCCACTATCCACTTGTATACTAACCTAGCAGCCTTGGTTGCCCACATGAAGCCTTTAAAAAAAGGGTAGGCACCAGCAATTTTGGTGTGTAGGATATTAGGCCTTTTGGTTTTGTATCTCTTGTATTTAAAGTCAACTAGTTCAGTCCAAAGTTTTCTTTGTCCCTAGAATATCTCTTAAGCCAAGAAGATAACAAGCAAATTTTTAAGTCTCTCAAGTTGGGCATCCCCATGCCCCATACTCTTTAGCTGTAGTTACTACCTCCCAGTTAGCGAAGTGGTACCTATGAGCATCTTCTAAGTCATTCCACAAGCAATTACCCATCTGGATATTCAGTAGCTTGATAGCCCACTTAGGGAACTTGATGAAAGATAGTAAATAAATTTGAATGCTTGCTAAGCAGGATTTAATCAGAGTAGCTCTAGCAGCTAGAGAAAGTAACTTACCTCTCTATCCTGCTATTCTACCTAATAGTTTGTCTACCACAGGCTATAGGTCTTCTCTAGTCAACTTCTCATAGTGTCAAGGTATTCCCAAATATTTCATTGGAAAGGAACCTATTGGACAGTTAAAGGTTTTAGCAACTAAATCTATTTCTCCCTCATCCATGTTCATGGTAATAATCTCACTGTTGTGAAAATTAACTCTCTGTTGATGGTAGTTATTGACCACTTTTATATATTTGGAAAACTATCAAACATGGGATGAATGCTACTAAAATCTTATTATTTCTAGTGATTTCCACGAGTTTTGGTGCACACTCAGTTTTGTAGGAGAACTTCGGAAAATAGCGGAAACAGAGCCGAAAAGAGAGAAAATAGTGAAACGAAAGAAAAGGACTGAACCAAGGCAATTAGTACAATTTCTAAGGGTCTAAATGAGAAGAGAAGACAACTCGCCAAGGCCGGGGCCCACATGTCGAGGTGGGGCCGGGCGGCAACCCCTCCCCCCCCGTGGCGCGCGGCACCCCCTGGTAGAACCACGTGGCCTGCTTCTGGAACCTTCCTACAACCGACCTATGGAGAAGATCTAGTCCGTCCAATTAAGTCGGTTTGATCCAAGGGTTGAGATTCATCCTATGGGGCTATAAAAGAAGGGGCAGGGCTACCCCCTGAAACCCTAATTCAGTATTCAGTTTTCATTAGACAGAATTCGTTCTCTCTGAGAAGTCTAGGTACACCCCTCAATCTTCCTTGAGTGTGTTGTGGGACGTCCCTCGTCATCCTCATAACAGTCACAGACACATAAGTCTAAGCATATGGTATGTTTGGGCTTTTTAGGGGAAACTGTGGGGTAGTTCGACGCTTTAGGAAAAAATTCAAATACATCAATTCTCACAGGACCATCTACACCAATTGGTCTTCGCAGTCCAGTTGGAACTACATCATTTCCAGCCTGCATGTTCAAGCATGTGATTGTAAATTATGTTAGATTGATGAGACATGAAAAGTATGCACAATTATTACAACTGAAGAGGCTAAAGTGAAGAGCACACAAAACAATGAAATTATGGTGCTGCTAAACTTCCGATATGCTTTTGGCCTAGCACACTACTACACTACTACACTACTACTGCTCACTACAGCTGCTACCTGCTCTTGTCAAGTGACAGATAGAGGAGCAGTACCTGCTAGTTGCAATTCAGTTAAAAAAAATAAGCATGCCTTGAAATAGAAGTAGATCTATCCTTGTCACAACCCATTTCCCAGTCAACGCGAGAGGGAAGAGGGAGAGCGTGACGTGACATAGTGAAGATCTCTTGTTTGGTTTTGGCTAATTAGTGACACCTAAGGACTAATCTATCGATGCTAAGTGTTTGACTAGATTGGAGATTGGTCGTGCTGGAGTTGGTATGTGGTGATCATGGATGATAGATCGAGGTGATCCAAAAGATGATCAAGCATGCAACTCGGTGGAGTTTCGGAGATCAATTGTCCCCAAGGCAAAGGTATAACCATAGGGCTTTTGATTTCACACCCAAGACACCATAGAGGGTGTGGGTGGTTATAGGATCGATAAGCCGTACTATAAAGAGGGGAAACTTATCGTACATATCGGTCCTCATGTGCCTTTAGGTTCAAGTCTCATATGCATGCATTTAACCTAAAGAGCTAACTCCGCACTTGTCAAAAATATTTGAAAATGCTAACACATGGTGTCGAGGTGTTCTTCGGCGTGTCGGCAACAAGAATCAAGTGGCGGAAGTCGGTTTGGAGCAAAGGCGAAGGAACTAACACACATGAAACGACGGAAATTCGCGGCCGTCGGGGTGGCCGGACGCTTTTGGCCGGACGCGACCGTTCGTGGGTCCGGCCGAATTAAAAAGGGTGTAAAGCGGGTTCGCCGGCGGGCCGGATGGACGCACGACCGGATAAGCTTCCGGTGCTGGCCGGAAGCATGATCGACGCCAGACGGCGGACCCGGTCAAGGGGCAAATCCATCGTTTGGGCGTTGTCGGTTGTGGACGGATCCACCGCCGGACTTCGGTGAGTCCAGGCCGCTAAGATCCTCGTCAGCGCTAAAACCGTGGGTTTCCCCCAACGGCCACATTTCGTGGTGAGGGGTATTTATACCCCCTTGGCTCGCCTCTTGCTCTTGCTCTTGGTCATTTGAATCATTCTTAACATCTTTGAGCAAGCAAGCAAGCCTCCCTCCTCTCTCATTCTTGAGAGAAGAGTTGATCCTAGTGCATTGCATCGAGTTTTTTGCATCTAGAGGCACTTGGGGATCGTTGTGAGCCGGTTGGTTTCTTGTTTCTCTTGGAGACACCGCTCCTAGCCGTCTTGGAGGATTGGTGGAGTTGTTGGCAAGAAGAGGTGATTGTTTCTTGGCCACCTCAGGTTGATTTGTGAGAGAATTACGCACTCTCCTCGTCGGAAGACAAAGTGCAAGGAATACATTGCTCGTGTCTTGGGTACCCACGGTTGTTGAGTGGTGTGTTGGGGGCTAGCAAGGGCACCGCCTAGCTCAAACACCATCCTTGTGTTGGTCGGCACAACCGAAGAGTAACTTGTCGGTGTACAAGCGAACTCGGGGGTGAACAAATCGACTTGTTCATTGTCTCGGCTTGTGGATCATCACCTTCGTGTGATTGATAGCTTTTCTTCTTCCGGTGATTGGTTGACATCCTCTACATTTCGGTATAACAAGCTTCTCTCTTGCATTACTTTGCTAGTTTACTTTGAGTAGAGAGCTAGCACTTGCTTGTGTAGGTTGTTCTTGCTAGCCTAAGGATCATATTAGGATTGCTCACTAGTTAGAGTAGTGACATAGCCTTTGATTGACTTAGAGATCATAGAATATATTTAGAATTGTCACTAGAGGCTTGCAAGACAATAGAGCTAGCGCAAAACCGCTTTTACGCCGTGTTTTATACTAATCGGTTTGTTTAGTTGAGCTTGTAGAAAATTTTTATAGGCTATTCACCCCCCTCTAGCCATCTAGGACCTTACACATAGGTGGTGGGCAAGCGAGGAGGAGGAGGGGCGCTTGCGGCAATGGCGCGCTGGCGGCCAGTGGCGCTTCGGTGACAAGATGAGGCTGTCGGATCGCCAAGATGATTATGTAGTGGTGATCCAAAACGCTTGTTAATTGCTCCAGAAAATTATGGCCAAAATTTCGCACCCAATTCATTTTCCCCAACGAATAGACCAAGATAATCGTTCCCTTGAAGATGGAGCGAAGCAAGCATCTCATCGATCATTATCTTTGATGACTTGAGCGAGAAAAAAATTATTGCATTTATACAGCCAATGAGAAGGATCTCCTTTACCATCATACTCGGGAAAAAACAGTTTTCAAATTATTGTCGGTCCGTCTAGGGATTTCTAGAGAAATTTTAGGAGGAGTCTAGGGATTTTTGGAGGGGTTTCTGTGGTCTTGTGTGTAGGAATTTACAATAGCAATATACGTATGAAAATCTGGGCGATCGATGGTCGTAGAATTTTTTGGTCGAGGGCGCGGCGGATGGTGGACTCATCGTTGTCCATCTAGAAAACGCTTGGAGGGCGGAGCGTGCTTAGGCGATGATGGGGGCGATTTCGCCTCCATGGATGTGATGTAGTTGTTGATGATGTTGTTGACATCCTCCATGCACTTCTTGCTCCGTCGAGGCCATTGGACCGCTTTGGTCTCCGGATATTCTGTCCTCACAACCCGTTTCCGGTTTGCGAGAGGGAAGAGGGAGAGTGTGACATGGCGTAGGTGGCCGCCGGCAAAGCGGGAGGGAGGCGGCGAGGCGGCTTGCGCTGCAATGGCGGCGGCGGCGACGGCAGGTGAAGCGGCGGCCGGCGACAGGCGCGAGATAACCAGAAGGTTGAATAGGTAGGGTTAAACCCTAATTTTTCTTGATTGATTGTCTCATGATAGTTGCCCCATATTTATATGAGGGGTTTACATTGCTAACGGGCCAAGCCCATTAGTCTTTTCTAGCTTACTTTAATTTAACTAAATAAATTTATTAATAAAGCTATATAATAATTAAATATTCACCACTCCGTTTATCCGCGCGACTCGTGACAATCCTATTTGCAACAATGGCACATGATGCACATTAATTGCAGAACATACCTTGAAATTGAAAAGAGTTGCTTCTTTATCCTCAATGCGGTACACTGACTGGCCTCTGTGCCAGTCGTAGACATTGACGGCCGGAATAGGAACATGAGCAACCATAGATAGTAATTGGACCCTCCTGCGCCCGCAAGACACACCGGTGCAATCATCCATGGGAGGCTCCTCACCAGGATCCTTGCCACCAGTGCTGGGGCCAGAAGAGTGTCTTTATCTTTGCTGGGAGCAGGTCTTCCGTCTTTTCAGGACCATCGCCATGTCTTTCATTATTCCTCTCTCTTTGTTTTTGCCTCTTCTTTTATTTGTCGATACACTTTTGTCGACAATCTAGATGAGTTTCTGAAGTATTCAGGACAAGGTGCACACGATGTAAGGCATCACTTGCGGAGTACGTGGCTTGCACACAACACTATCAATGATACAAATGGAAATAATAAAAAATGCGTTTAGTCCGGGTCGTCGTCGTTGCCAATCTCTTTGGATGTTCCCCCGGTCCCATGTCTGGGTGGGGCCTACCCAAAACCATGGCCTCCATGCCTCGGTGAGGTTTAATTATGGCCCACGAACGTACAACAGGTTTGTGATCCTAATTCCTACCCAAAACCGTTTTGTTTCAATATGCCCAGACCAGATGTAGAATTTTCTCAAAAAATTTTCTGCCGAAGAATTAGGCGTGTCCCTGTAGTAGCGGACCCGGCCCAGACCATGAAATCAGGCCCACAGCTTATAAATGGATCCTTTGGCAGCCCATCAGGTTATGGGCTATATGGCACGCCTAAACGGCCGTCTTGGGCTCCTGGCGCCATCTCTGTCTCTGGCCCTGGCCCGCCTGTTGGGCAAATCTGAGTATGCTGGTGCCAGGCCACCGTACCGATCGATCTTGCTTTGGTTGCTCCCTCCGGCTTCACCGAGCGAGTCCGGCCAACCTGCTGTCGCCGATTAGCCCTAATAGCTGTGCGCCACCCAAAATCACCAAGCCATCTTCGACCATGCCGCAACTCGTCTTGCACATTATCGTCACTGATTGTATACGTCTTTACGAATGAACACAAGTTTTGTTGATTTACTCCCCGTCCGGGCTTCGTTTCGTCCCCTCGATCTTGCTTTATTTCCTCTCAGCATCCTTTGGTTCACATATATACGACACATGACATGTCTATGAAACGTAATTGATGAGGCAATGTTGGAAGTGTGCCTTCGATGTTTCCCAAAGAGTCCCGGTTCATCACAGTTGGGAGCTTAAACCGATCGACAGTGACGTGATCAGGCGACGAGAACACAAGAGCAAGTGTTTCCTCTGTTTCGTTCTGTTCTTGGTTGAACAAAAGACCATGATGAGCTGGCCTATCGCACTTTTCTAAACACGAGTGCGCGTGGCGTCGGTCTCTGTGATCGATGTTCTTCGACCTTGTCTGTGTGATGGTGACAGTGCGTGCTCTGCTGGCCTCGCGTGTCATGGCATAGGGCTTACCAGTCCCTATATTCGTCTCGTCTGCAACCGGACTGCTGCTAGCTGTTGGTGCATACGTAGTACAGTGCGATGTAGCTCAGCAGCTGTATGTGTGGAGCCGGGCAGCTTGCATATGTAGTCGACGACGAATTATTTTCAATTCTTTAGAGCAGAACAACACAATAACACCTCGATATCAATCTCAGAGGTAGTTGCATACGTAAGATTATAGTTGGGTACGTCTTAAGTCATCTCAAACATATCCTCTGCGTTTCATCATAGGCTAAACTGTCAAAACAAACACGCGCGGTTAATAACTTTTACGTACGTCTACGTAACGGTGCGCACGAGGAAATGGACACGTCTGAGCCTCTGAGGCCGGCCGGCCGGCCGGCGGCGCGTACTAACCTAGAGTATGCCGTAGCCAACATCTATATGTGCATGGATGCACACATCCACCGGTACGGTCAACTACAAGGTTGTGTAGAGCTTGGATCGAAGAAGGCCGTGCCGGCCCCCGGGTGTGTGTGTTGAAACATGCGGAACCAACCTACTCCTATATAGCCAGACACGCGATCGTTCGTGGGTCAGTCAGTTAATTAGTCGGTCGGAGACGACGGCACGCTAGCTGCATCTGGATATATACCGCCGAGGTGAAAATGCGTGCCACACAACACACAACAGTCAGCAGCACTGGCACGGACTGACGTATACGTGCCTTGAATTTTCTCCCTCTCGATTTGCGCCCTCCGCATCAGCTCCCATTAAATCTTTGGCGCGTCCATTCCAACGTCTACCGCCGCCGTGTCGTGTCTCAGTGTCCGCGATTCAGCATGCAACCAAGCGAGGGCTGCTAGGTATAGGCCGGAGTCTGTGACACGACCGCCGGCTGATGGAGAGTTTGTTAGAATATGTAACAAACTTTGTATCTATGATACGCATGTAACATGGCACATGATCGTGGAATTAGCGTGATGTATTGGCACATGTGTAGGTAGTTAGGGGGTGTTTGGTTGCCCGCCGTTAGTTGCTGTCACACCCCACCTTCACCTGCCACACATTTTTGGCTGGTGTTTGGTTCATTGATCAACTCTGGCTGCCACACTCCCTTCCTTTGGTATTTCTCGCCCAAGCTTAGGCGGCCGTTTCCTCCGCCAAACGTTCGGCGGCGCCACAACACATGTGGCTGGTGAAGCTGCAGACCAAACAACCTCTTAGTTGAGATAGTTTGTTAGCATCTAAGATCCTACCGGTCCATCTAGAATATCGTGGCGGTGCCTTGGGGAACTAAGTTCCTTGTAATCCAAGAAATGTAATCTCTATATATATTGAACGTGTAACCGGTACGGCGAGCCAAGAGAGGCAGCCATCGTTTGCCATCTCTTCTGAGAGGTGCCCCTGCCCTCGTGATCTTTTTTTCAAAGCGGGCTCTTACCCGCATTGCATTAAGAGAGAAGTGAGATGGTTGAGTTTCATCCTAGATGCCCCCCGTGGCGAGTTACCGGAGAGAGCAAAATAGCGATCTGAAACATACCGACACAAGGCAATGCGTGCCACACGCAGCGGTGAAACAGGGGGTGTGTTTGGTTGCTGACCGACAACGTTCGCCACGCCACCCTCGCGACTGCCGCCACGCCGAATCGCTGTTTGGATCGGTGCCGCCACCCACGCCAACTCGCCGCCATATTTGTCAAAGGCGCTTCAGAACTGCAACCAACGTAGTACAACAGGTAGAGAGAGAGAGTAGGCCCGAACAAAGCGCAGCCGGCTTGAGGAGGGCACAGCCAACCGCTGTAAGCATCGTCACTTTCGTTCACGTGTTGCTGCTTTCTCTTAATAAGCGCATCGCTGGCTGTGGCGGAGTGTGGGGGACGAATCGCCCGCCGCAGCTTTGTGGCGCCACAGCGGTGGCGTGGCGGATTGCGGTCAGCAACCAAACACGCCCTTAGAGTGGTGTATTAAACAGGAAACAAATGTGCGATGAAGAAGCGGTAACGATCAACCGTCCCAAAAATGTACCCGTGCTTTATTTCCTCCCAGCATCCTTTGGTTAACTATACGACACATGTCTGAGAACGTAACTGATGAGGCAGTGTTGGAAGCGTGCCTTCGATGTTCCCAAATGTCCCGGTTCATCACAGTTGGGAGCTTAAACCGATCGACAGTGAGGCGATCAGGCGACGACAACACAGGAGCAAGTGTTTCCTCTGTTTCGTTCCGTTCTTGGTTGAAGAAAAGACCATGACGAGCTGGCCTATCGCACTTTTTAAAACACGAGTGCGCGCGGAGTCGGTCTGTGTGATCGATGTTCTTCGGCACGGGTCTCTCAACCGACAAACGGGAGCGCCTAGCATACTTGGACGTTGGCAGGTCGTGTCGTGTCTGTGTGATGGTGGCAGTGCGTGCTCTGCTGGCTCGCGTCATACATAGCATAGGGCTTACCAATCCCTAAACTCGTCTGGACTTGGACTGCTGGCCGTAGAGTGCGACGCCGACGCCGACGCAGCTGTATGTATAGAGCCGGGCAGCCGGCGTAGTCGATCGACAAAAACGGCGACGACGACGTTCCCGAATTTCAATTCTTTACAGCAGAACAACACAAGAACACCTCGACATCAACTTCAGAGGTCGTTGCATGCGTAAGATTGTAGTTGGGTCTTAAGTCACCCTCCGCGTTTGATAGGTTAACGTTTACGTTCACGTTACGTCGTTACGGCCGGTGCGCACGAGGGAAATGGACACGTCTGAGCCTCTGAGGCCGGCCGGCCGGCGGCGCGTAATAACCTAGCTGGGTATGGCGTGGCCAACATCTGTATGTGCATGTATGCACACGTCCACCGGTACGGTCAACTACAAGGTCGTGTATACAACTCGTAGAGCTTGGATCAAAGAAGGCCGTGCCCCCGGTATAGATGGCCAGCGGGCGGCCCGATCCGCCCGCGGCCCGCCGGTCGTCGTCGGGCGGCCCGCCAATGGGCGTTACGGACCCGCGGGCCACGCGGGCGGGCCACCTACGAACGCGGGCGGCGTTTATCGCCATGGGCGATCCGCGGATCATTTTTCGGCCCACGGATCAATCGGGCCGCATTTGGCCGGGCGAGACCCGCTGCCCCGCGCCCCGCCGCCCGCCTTTGTCTTCTTGCCCGGCCGTGGTGTTGAGCGCGCGTCGACGTTAGCGTGGAAGAGCTGGCGGATCAGCGGCCCGGAGGCGGTCTAACCTACGGGGAGGGCCCGTGTGTGCCAGTGCGCCGACGAGTGCGTGCGATCTGAATATGCGCCTATGTGCCACGCGCCCAGCGCCGTCTTTACTGAGGTACGGTTGCCCGAACTAACCGTGCAAACTGAATCGCGGCAGTATGTGGCCGCAGCCCGTGTGGTTCCCCAGGGCGCCGCACCCGCGAGGGGACACCGCACCCGAAGCTAGGGCGCCGCCGCCCATCGGATGGGGAAAGTTGGGCGAGGGATCAATGCGCCGCGAGATGGATGGGCCCGGGCTGGGTGCTAACGAGGATCTGCCGATGGTCGCCGGGGAGAGGGAGGGTGACCGGGGAGGAGCCGAGGGCGTCGCGGAACTTGGAGAGAGAGAGAGAGAGAGCGCCCGGCCCGGGAGAGTGAGAGGGACGGGACCGGGAGGAGGAGTGGTAGGGTTAGATAGTATTTATATTAACGGGCCCACAAGACCCAGCGGGCCACGGGCGGACGGACTGCCGGAGCCCGGGGCGGCGGTGACCCATGGCCCGCCCGTCGCCGGGCGGGCCGCCCGTATGCTTTCCCGCAAAGTGCGGATCGGGCGGCCGGGTACGGGCGTTTTCACGGAGCCATGGGCCGGGCCGCGGATCGGGGGCCATGATCCCTCCTTCCTTAGGAAGTAAAATAGATTTTTTAAAATTGTCGGGGGCGGTCGAGACAAACCGGACTTCTGACGGCGCATCGGATTAATAATTAGGCTGCATCTCGCTATCACCGGGCGCCGCCCCGTGGGACGAGCCAGCGTACGGCGCCTCCTCCCGCTAGCTCTTATGTCTACAGGGGTACCAAGCGTGCTACGTTCGGCGATAGCGATGGCTGGGTGACGCCATGCGCTTTTGCTCGTGGCCGCCTCGCCCGCGTCTCTCTGCGGAAGCCATCCTAAAGCGTGCCCGTCGGCGGCATAGGTCGGAGCTGGCGCGACAGCGTTGGCGGGCGCCGGAGAGTCGCGAGGGCGGCGATGAAGAAGAATAGCTATCTTTTCAATGACAGTTGGGTCCCATGGGAGATAGGGGCTTTGATCGGCTATTCCCACTGGAGCTGGAGAGGTGACCCTACTTTTTTTTAGCCCAGGCTGCAAAATTTTTAGAGCACTAATTTAAGGGCCTCCACTAGAGATGCTTTTGGGAGTAAAAGAGATTTTTTTTACGTACGACGGCTGCATCTGGATATATACTGCCGAGGTGAAAATGCGTGCCACACAACACACAGCAGTCAGCAGCTCCCTCTCGATCTGCGCCCTCCGCATCACCTCCCATTACATTTTTTGGCGTGTCCACTCCAACGTCTACAGCCGTGTCGTGTCTCAGTGTCCGCGATTCAGCATGCAACCAAGCGAGGGCTGCTAGGTGTAGGCCGAAGTCTGTCTGAGACCCGACCGCCGGTTGATGGAGGTGACCCCTGCCCCGTCATGACGACTGAACAAAGGCGACTGGACGACGGGCGGTAGCGTACAACAACGCGAGCCAAGGAAGCGTACGTGCATGCACCAAATCCACCAAGCCGTCACGAACCCCCAACCGCATCACTTCCCGGCCGGGTCGTCCCTGCCTGGCAGCCTCTCTGATCGACCCGCGCTCTCCGTATAAGAAAGCACAGGAGCAAGTTGCGCGTCAGCGCGTGGGTGGAAAGCGAGCAGTAACGGACGACGTATGTCGCGCGCGCGCGCGCGCGCACCTCGCCGTCCCTGCCGCTTGTCCATGCGCATCCTCGCTGATCTAGTCGTCTGATATGTGTGTGTGTGGGAGACTGGCAGTGTGTCCACCACCACCACTATAACTGCTCTTCTATATATAAACACCACCACCACTACCACACACAGTTCGCCGACCCTCTTCCTCCTTCTTCCGACGAGTAATCCTTCCGGCCGCGCGCTCCTCGATCGGATCCTGTAGGTGCCCGTTTGGTTGGCCGGCGGTCCGTCGGGCGACGGCCGACGGCTGACGACGGGGCATGGGCGGCGACGGCGGCGGCGACAAGAAGCAGGCTCTGAAGAAGCAGGCGGGTGGAATGGCGGGGTCGGCGGCGTCGTGGCGGCTCAGCGTCAGCGACTTCCACATGCCGGAGCGGCCCAAAGGAGCCGCCCTTCGTCACCAGGGTCTTCCTCCGCAGCCACGGTACGTACGTCCCCCTCTCAACTCCCTCCTATCCTCTGATGATCTGCCTGCATCTACATACACAACTACGAAATACTCCATTGCAAATTTGCAAAATAGTTCGATCGGCAGATAGATCGATGAAATGGCCCGTACCTCGTGTTCACGTTCCGTTCCGTGTCGTCATTGATGATCCACTGGCAGAAACTGACCGAAACTGCTAAGGTCAGCACACGCGTAACGCGCATGCACACAACTCTTGCTTTCTTCTTAGTGATCATCATCAATTAGTTAATTCCAAGATAATATATATACTACCACCACGGAATGAAGAAAAAGATCATGGCAATTTAAACAGACTACTACGATGGTACCAACAAACAAGAAGGGTGCTTAGTGGAGTCCCCGTGGACCGTATACAATTGTGCATGCCTTCTTTTGTGATCGTTTCATCAATCATGCCGTGCATTGCGTGGCCCTGCTTGCACACTTGCTGCAAAGTGCCGATAGTTACATACTTGTAGTAGTGGTTTCAAATTGTTGTCGCGAAAGCAATGGCCTCAATTTTAGTTTCTTCGCGGTCCTTATATATGTTGCATATGCTCCGGTATAGCCTAGCTAGTGCCCGGCGTGGATTATCTGTTCGTTTCCATTGTTTTTTCTTTTGAATTCTTTGACATTTCATCACATTTAAGCTCGGAGAACTTGATTTTTCGGTTTATGTCGTCCGTATGCTCGAGAAAGTCGTCATAGTCAGAGTTGGACAGAAGTTTAAAAATAAACCCGTCATAATCTGATATACATAATATGTGATCGAAACTATTGAACGTCTTCTGGATTTAGTTAATTAACGATGATGAAGAGGAAAATTAAATTAATGGAATAAGAATGCTGTGGCGTCGATCTCCAGCTGTACGTATGCAAAGTACTCCGTAAGCATCCTAGTAGTACACATTTCTTGTTTGTTCTTTTCTTTCTTTCTTTCTTTTTTTCTTAAAAAAGCTATTAATTTCTTGTTGTTCCTGAATAGCTGGAAGGCGTTTCAACTGAAGTCTAGTTTTGTCATGAACGACGTAGGGATCGATCGCTTAGAAAACTCCAATCGCGCGTGTGTGACAAATTTATATAATTGAAACCTCTGTTGGCGAACCGCAGAAGGTAGGACAACGATCGAGCGATCGAAAATTTGTTTTGGCCTTCGTTTAGAAAAAGAAAAGGAAAAAATGGTTTTGGCCTCCTCCTCTATCTGTGTTCCACGTCACCGTCGTCACGTATGTATGCGCATTGCTTCACCGCATGCACGCAACTCGGCAGCCTCGCCGGATTTGGCGTCACATTCCGTGCGAGTAAAGGATATGCTAGACGATGCCAGGAGTACTCAAAGAATGTTCCGTGTAAAATACTGAAGGTTTCATGTAGCTGGACTATGTATGGTTGCGTAATTACTTAATTAGGATTTGTGTGGCTGGCCTTAGCAGTTTCAGTCAGTTTCTGCCGTGCACCGGAAAAGCTAATGTAGACTTGTCTGATCTAGACTGTATGTATGGGCTAAAAGAAAGGGGGCAGATTGCCCACATTGGACCCAAAAGCTAAAAAGAAGGTGTGGTCATATATAGTTGGCTGGATCAAGCAGCTCTCCTAGTTAGCCATATTCTCTCATAAAAAAAATCAGCAGCAACCATAGGATGTCCCGTAGAAGGTAGCCCTAATCCGTTATCCCGATGTGTTGTACTAGCACTTTGTGTAATTTTTTATAGTACATAGTTGAACGTGCCTTTGGCAAAATCTTGAGCTCATGTTCAATCTTATTCCACTTTACAAGGCGCTCATGTAAATTACAAAAATCAAAATTTATTAACCCGTAATTTTACAAAAATCTAAATTTACAATAATTAACCCATAATTTTAACTACAGTAATATAAATTTAGTACAACTAAATTGTAATGATAAGAACTTTTGAGCAACTATGAGTTTATTATAACTATGAAATAGAAAATATATATTAAAGTAAATAGATGATGGTTAAAAGTATAATTTGTTACCATACCATGCTAAATTGCGATATGGTGAAGCCAAAAAGACAAGAATGCACCACAAACCAAGCCAAGTTGAATTATATAAACTTTAGTAAATAAATAAATGGTTAAAATATAATTTGTTAACCATGCCATGATAAATCGCGTTGGTCAAAGTCAAAGACGATGTTGCCGAAAGACAGGAATGCACCACGAACTAAGCCAAATTGAATGACCACAAGGAAAGGCTGGCGGACGGGGCCAGCCAATCGCTCGGTGCTGGCTTTGGAGACCCAGCTTCACATTGTTTAACATCAAAATCTCTGCCGGTGATGGCCTTGCAGAAGGTCAAAAGTGTCTTCAGAAGTGCCTAGATACGCTAGCAAAAGGCTAAAGAATCTGCTGAAATATGGGGTTGTGGTGGAAATTGTTGATGCCTCATCTCAAGGAATGGTAAAAAGGGTTTGGCAAATGGTTCGTGCTGGGTGTATATACGTAGGTACGTCCCCACGTCTTTTTGCATGCGTGGTCAGTAGTGTCTTCTTTGAATACGTGGCCTGCAGTAGAAGTTATCCGTTGTGGCTGTAGAATTGATTCGTGTCCTGTAGAATTTCGTGGGCGTTTCTTGCATCGATCGTGGGTGGGTGTCCAAACTACACTCCGTCCTGGATAAGTACGACCAAGACGCAACAATCTGCTTTCGGAAAGGTGCAAAAGCTATGGAGCCACTGGCACTCTTACGTCGATAGATAGATAGATGATAGATGTCGCTTTTTGAGTTTGCGAAACCTCAAAGAAGTTTCGGCGTATTCGTGGCTTAAGTAATCCCTGTACAACTTGACAACCTCTCATCAAATCAAATCGGGTCGGTCGGTGATGCCTGGTATTATAGGTGAAAAGGTGTTTGGACACTTGAACCAAACCATCTCTCCTTTTGGAGAAAGAATGCTCTGATCGATCTGGAGGCACTTGGATGGACTCCCGTACCGTACTACGTACGTCGCCTTCGCCGGCGGCGGCCACTTGGGTAGCAGGTGTGGTCGTGTGGGCTTATGTTGCTGCGATGCACGCGGCGGTGCCGTCTCAATTCTGCCTCGTTCTCTCCGGCCCCGTGGTCCTGCTCAGGCTCATGGAGGAGGAGGAGGATGGTCGATGGACTGGCTTGCGTCGCCGGCCTAACCCCGTCAAGTCCGGCCGGGTCGCGTCACCTTTCCGTCCCGGGAAAAAGGAAGCGGAACCTGGCAACTCATGCCGGCGTGGCAGTGGCAGCGACGGGAGAGCCGCCGGTGCCGGCCGACGCAGCCACGCACAGGTCCCGCCGTCCCGGAACCGAACCTCCACGAATCAAGTCAAGTGGGAAGGGAAGCAGCAAAAGTAAAAACACCTAGGGCCGCGCCGGGTCGTCTGAAGGAAGCTTCGTGATTGGACACAGCACGCGGCCGTTTCCCGTTTGGCCCTGCGCGTGGCGTTCGCCGATTCAGCCACGCCGATCGCGGACCTAGGTTTGGGGAGGGGCCGATCCGAAACGTTGCGTTGCGTCTCGCACCTTTCCGTTCTGGGGGATAAACACTCTCCAGAGACGGTGTGAGGTGGGGAGTCGGCGCAGAGCTGATCGAGTTGCACGCGGCGGCCACGCACTAGCAGACTGCAGGGCAGGGTAGCCAGCCGATTCCAGCCACGGGCGAGCGGGGCGGAGACCATGGGGAGCCCGAACCAAAGACACGGCGGCGTTGACGGTGGCGGCAGCGGCAGCGACGAGGATGGCGACGCCGGCGGGTCGTGGCGGCTGCGCATGGACAGCGGCGGCTTCAGCGTCCCGGACCGGTTCCACCGCCACCCGCCGCCCTTCTACGCCAGGATCTTCGGCGCCGGCTCTCACGGTGCGCCGCACGCACGCACGCACGCCCCCCCTTGACCTTTCATTTTGAATCTCTTCCAACAGTTCTGCTTCTTGTTTTGCTTCCTTTCCCTCTCCTGCCTGCTTTCGGTTTCGCCACGCCGTTTTCTGTCATTTTCATGATATAATAAACTCAATCTCATTATTAGTGTAGCAGCAGAAGGACAAAACCCTGTCACAACAAATTTCACAGCTACCTAGGTTATTGGAAATTAATTAATTGAGCTCACACCTCGTCGCTAGCTGTTGATGATTTGGGGGCTCCATGAAGAAATTGTGGCATTCAGTCTTAAGTTAGAGCTCTTCTTTTATGTGCCTGTTGTAACGCTCCATGCCGTTGGTAGGTGTGTGAGCAGCCACTAATTTTCATTCTACGACAACCTTAGGTTGTTTCACCGAATTTAAATTAGCCACCACAAAAGAATTAGAAAATGGTAGCTAGTAGCCTAGCACCAATATATACTACAGAGTTCTTACAGCTTCTCCGATATTCTTTGTACTGGAAGTAAACAATCTAACCGTATAAAGGTGACTAGAATAGAACAGGTTCAGTATATACATATGCTGGTGGTGACAGGCCAGACGATCCAAATTCGACTGCAGGAAACAACAATGCGTTTATTGTATTACAGGGGGAAAATATGACAGCGGCAAGTCTTTGTTTTCAATTCCCACCACACATAACGTGCCTATTCAAACGTCACTAAGAGGCACTGTTCATGTACCGCACTGTTTCCATTGGTTGCCTAGTTTAATCTTTGGTTTAGTGGACATGGCTGTTCTTGTCTCCATGATCATACCGATGTCCTCAATCCTGCCTGTACGTGTAGCCGATGATGATGATGATGATGTGCATTTCATCATCACAAATTACCCCTCGGACTACTGACTGTAAGCATAGCTGACAGCGTGCATTTGACCATCACAAATTACCTCTCAGACTTTTACTGCGTTTCAGACAAACTGCTTCTTATCTCTTGAAATGTGACTCAACTTAACCGACTGGTGTAATAAGACTTGATCATCTCGCGCGTAAAAGTCAGTTGGTGACTTTGCTTTGCCTGCCCTTAATAAAAGACGATACTATATAGAATATAGGATATAGGAAGCTCAAACCTTCGGTTGGACAGGACAAGATGTTTTCCTAGTTAACTTTGGTTAATCAATCATTGTTTTCCCTTGTGTTCTGTTTTGTCCTGCACCGCCCTCTGACAGTTCAGTTCCTCATCTCAGGGAAGCAGAGGAAGATCGCAAAGTACTACAAGAAACAGGAAGATCTGCTGAAGGATTTCAGCGAAATGGAGACCTTGAACGAACCTGGTGGCTTCGATCAGAATGTTCCTTCCGAGGTGCATGCCCAACTACAGATTTACCCTTATGTACAGTTCGTGCGATTATGGAATATGCACCTAGACCATATGCTGTGAACTATACCTGGTTGTTCTCTTCTCAGGAAGAGCAGAAGCAGTTGGCAAAGGGCGAGAGGTTGGCTATTAACCTGTCCAATGTAATCAATCTGATCCTCTTCATCACAAAAGTCGTCGCTTCAATCCAAAGTCTGTCCATGGCGGTTATAGCATCGACCCTGGACTCTCTATTGGACCTCCTGTCAGGGTTCATACTTTGGTATACGGCGTACAAAATGAAAAGGCCCAACAAGTACAACTATCCGATTGGAAAGCGGCGCATGCAACCAGTGGTAAGGACAATTTTCGTCAAACCGAAGTATTTTTGTTCATTTTTATCGTATATAAACTAAAAATTATACCTATTTTGCATCACATCAGAAATCTAATCAGCAGCCAGTTCTGAACTTTTGCTAGCTAGAATGAGTTACACACTGGCGTATTTCTGAGTTCCACAATTCCTAGATCATTCAGAGTGTCGACTTTTGTTGCCGGCAAACTGAATAATTTGACATTTGTTGCTGGGAAACTGAATAATTTTGACATTTGTTGCAGGGAACTGAATAATTTTGACATTTGTTGCAGGGAATAATAGTTTTCGCATCAGTAATGGGCACACTTGGCTTCCAGGTGCTGATCGAATCAGGGCGCCAGCTCATAACTCAGGTACGTGATCTATAGTTCACAATTACCGTAAAATTTTAAATCATTTTCTGACTCGGTTGCCGATGCGATGACCCTATCAGGAGCACGCGAAGTTCGAGCTCAAGCAAGAGCTCTGGATGGTAGGCAGCATGTCCTCTGTTGCGGTCGTGAAGTTCTTCCTCATGCTCTACTGCCGAACGTTCAAGAACGAGATCGTGAGGGCGTACGCCCAGGACCATTTCTTCGACGTGATCACAAACTCGGTTGGCCTGGTCGCGGCGCTGCTCGCTGTTCGGTACAAATGGTGGATGGACCCAGTCGGCGCCATACTGGTAAGCAGAGTTGCAATACAATCCTATGAACTTTGTGAGCTACTGACCTTACTGTAGAACATTGCCGTCAGAATAGCTAGCTATAATGTACCCTGGAAAATGCAGATCGCCTTGTACACGATCACGACGTGGGCGCGGACAGTGCTGGAGAACGTAGGCACACTGATCGGCAAGTCGGCGCCAGCGGAGTACCTGACGAAGCTCACTTACTTGATCTGGAACCACCACGAGGAGATCCAGCACATCGACACGGTGCGAGCCTACACCTTCGGCACGCACTACTTCGTGGAGGTGGACATCGTGCTCCCCGGCGACATGCCGCTCAGTCAGGCACATGACATCGGCGAGTCGCTGCAGGAGAAGCTGGAGCAGCTACCCGAGGTGGAGCGCGCCTTCGTCCATGTGGACTTCGAGTTCACGCACCGGCCCGAGCACAAGGCCGAGGTCTGAGTGCGTGATTACTTCATCAGAGCTTAGAACAGCAGTTATGTTGCTGCAGATTTCACTTCATATGCTATTAGTTTGTATGACGAATGCAATATCATTGCATCTAGATATGTTTTTTTTGTCGTGTTATAGATCGTTACTTTGTAGATAGACTTATATTTCTTATATAAAAAAAAAAAATAATCCAACTACAGTTCTAAATTCCAGCGATTCAGCATTTCAATCTCAGAGCATCTACAGTCTACACCACCTCACACCGAATTTTTTTTTGAAGGCTGTCTGGCGAGCGAGATATACGTTGATTTGTAAACCCACGTCTCCTCATTGAATTACGAATAGGTGGATTCCCATAAAGATGCTTTGTTTAGCATCTACGGGTGCCTTAATGTTTCATCTGAATGACTGTATGTCCGATATCATCGTTGCACATTTATAGGGCAGATCAGGACCAAATTTTCATCTCTTATCTTTGTCGCTTGCGCTTCCTGAAACATTTTCAATTAAATATATATTAAAAATATGAGCTGTTTTACGGTAGTTGGGGGTACTTTCTAGTTACTCTTGGTTCCTAAGCAAATAATTAGCACTAATTAAATTTTTTGATTGGAAGGTTAGTACGGTAATTTTTTTGATTGGAAGGTTAGCCCAGTTGCCCCCCCGTCGTCCTCGCAGTCGCGGGGGCAGGGTGCTCTGGCCAGTCATCGGCCCATGGCCACACCGCCGGAGCACGTCACAGAGCCCGAGCCCTTCTCCACCTCGGTCTTCCTCGACCTGCCTCCAACGCCCCATCCCCATCCCGACGGCGACGATGATGGCCTGCAGGCCTGGTGCTCCCCCCTTCATCCGTCGCATGCTCATGGAGGTGGAGGATACCGACGAGTAGCCTGACCACCCTGCGCTCCTCCTGGCGCAGCAGCCCTTGGCGACGCACGCCGACGCCAACGCCAACGACTCTGCTTTCGGCTCGTCGGCCACCACCGACTCCAACGGAGTCCCCGCATTCACCAATGCTACGTGGCCCTACGATCCAGTCCAGCTTTCCCAGCAGCTCCTCTGGAGGACACCCTCCGGTGGCACGGGTGCCGTCGGACTCCACGGCTTCACCAAAAGCTCCAGCTTCGGACACGGGATTACCATGGATATGCTGAACCTGGCGTTCCTCAAGGGCATGGAGGCCAACCGGTTCTTGCCAACCAACAACGACCTCTCAACAACAATCAAAACGAAAAACGAAGACTGACCCAAGTCGTCCAGAGTGGAAGGCGTGCTCACTAAATGGTGTAGTGTATGCTGTGCAAGGTAAAGTTGTGCAGAGTTAGTTCACCCATGGTGATACGCTCTAGATGCAATCATGGGCACTAACTGTATCACTTACTAACATTACAGCATAGTAACTGAAGGCTTGTCAGTCCCCACCTTGGCTCCAAATAGCAAATTCATGTGGCCAAGACGGAGTGCCGCACGACCACGAGCACCTTGGGCGACTTCTCGACCTGGGAGCACGGGCATGGCACAAGAAGCGACGGGCTTGGGCAGCTTCTCGACATCGACGAGGCACATACGGTAGTTCCAGCGATGGAACTTGTTTACCATACTACCCTTAATTACATAAATAAGTTTCGAAATTATAATTATTTTAATTTTTTGTTAGGTCCATTTTAGTATGCACCAGTGCATATGGGCCCCCATTTATCTGTACTTAGTGCCCTCCCGTACCTCTAAAAATTGGTGCCTCTTGGTTCCTCGATCTTTTTAGCCGTCGGATCGGGCGTTGTGAGCCATCCATTTTTTGACAACCATTGTAAAAAACTCTTAAATATTAATATTTATGGTACATAATTAGAATAATTGGAAAGATAGTTAAATCTAGCTTTTTTATAAATTTATTTAAAGATATAAATGTTGCAGCGTATTTTTCTATAAATCGAGTTAAACTTGTGGAACACAACAACTTTTGGCGCGAAATGTTGCACTGTGCTCAACATACAACAAGCCCGAAAAAGATCGTTGAAGACATGGACTTAGATCCGCTTGGCTTCAAAACACGGGCACACGAATGGTCAACTCTGAGGCGTGTCGATCAATTTAACCAGCAATTAACAATAACAAAAAAGTGTAATCAGTAATTTAAGTCGGATTGTGTCGGTGTTGCTAGATAGTCCCGATTTTGCGGCTCCATGAGCCAAATAACATAACAATTGACTAAGAGACTAAATGAGACTAAAAATTAGTCTAGTCTCTTCCAAGAGTCTATTGAAATAGAGACTAATTGGGACTAAAAATTAGTCCCTAGTCCTCATGTCTAGTAATTTAGGGACTAAATGTGATTAAAAATTAGTTGCTAGTCCCTAGTCTCATGGGAACCAAACATGCCCTAAATAGCCTATTCCGAGAACAAACAAGCAGTGTGTATGAGAATCGGGAAAGAAAGCACAAACAACCGATTCCTATTAAATGCAACGACCGCAACATATATAAAATCGGGTGTTTAGCAGGTCCACATGTCAGCCGATCAGAGGGGTGTGTCTATCGGCCATTGCAATTAATCGGGAACGTAGCATTCAAATAAGAACGCGCGTCAATTAACATAAGATTCATTGACCAAATGAATATAACTCAAGTTATATTTATACCCAGGGTCTAACATGACTCCTAGCTGAATACGACTCAAAATAACAATAGGCATCCCTAATCGACTATTACTTGGCCCAAAATCTTTCCCTTTTTGTTTGGAGCCCACAATACACTTGAGGACATATCATAGAATAGTCGATTCTTTTTTTTTTTTTTCTCCCAATTGTCACTCTATCAACTACTCCCTACGTCCCCTAAATGTTTGTCTACAGAAAACCGTGTTTCCCTCACGCACACGCTTCCCGGACGACGTACATAGAGGGACGGAGGGAGTACTGAATGGGTGGATTCCCATAAAGATGCTTTGTTTAGCATCAACGGGTGCCTTAATGTTTCATCTGAATGACTGTATGTCCGATATCATCGTTGCACATTTATAGGGCAGATCAGGACCAAATTTTCATCTCTTATCTTTTTGTCGCTTGCTTCTGAAACAACTTCAATTAAATATATACTAGAAAACTGCTTGGCGGCTTTTGCATGGTATTTTCCCCCTTTGTAGTTAGTTACATATTTACATGAGTACGAACTGAATTGGTCTTTATGCAATACATTAGTTTTATTTTTTTCGTGGTAATTGTAAATTATTATTTACCCATGGTTTTGTATGTGGAGCGTGGTTTTTTTTTTTGGTTATTTATATATGTTGAAGGTATTATTTAAATAGTATTTTGTTTTTGTTATTGAAATGGAACTTTCTTTTTTTTCTGTGGAGAAAGAAGGGGTAAAAGTATTTATTAAGGTGGGAGGAGCATAGGTAGCCGGAACGTTAATGCAATTATGAAATGAGGAGAATTAGACCATGAATCATGAGGAGTTTTGAACAACTCGATTTTCTATTTTATGTTTCTATTTGATTTTCATATGTACCACTTAAAAATATAGGCAAAAATGTACAGTTAAAACTTTGTGCTAAAATATGCACTATTTTGGATCCATTGCATATATGTATTGATGAGGATTCGAAACAAATTGTTTTTTTGTTTTATAATTTTTCTGTGATTTACTACGTAATTTCAAATGTTTAGCAAATGTATTAAGTAAATGGAAAAGAATAATAGATAAGGGAAACCAGCGTCGGGCCAAATTCGGCCCTAAAGGTCCAAGAACCCAATGGCAGGCCGGCCCATAAAAAGGCTTGGGTTGCGAGTTGATTTTCGTAAAGTTTGAGGGCTTTTTGCAAGAAAATCTTAGAGAGGAGACGGACTGCGGGTTGTATTTTTCCATAGTTGGAGGACCTTTTTGCAATTTGGCGGGGAAATGCCCGATCGGGGCCGTCCGTCTGACCAATCGAACTCGCCGAGAAATGCGGTCGACGTGGCCACGCTGATAAGCCTGAGCTTGGACTCTGGTTTCGATAGGTAAAGATTAAAAATATTAATGTTTATGGTATATAACTAGTAAACATCGTTGAATCGGGAAAGAAAGCACAAACAACCGAATCCTATTTGCCACTGGAAGAATCAGTCTAACACAGCGAACGGGTATTGGGCCACAAATTGGGCCGGAAACATCACGCAGGCCACCCAATTTATTTCCTGGCTGTGGTAGGACTCCTCTAGCTCGCTCCCACGCCTGTTGCTCTCCTCCTCCACGGCCCCGGGTTTAGCTACCCTCCACGTCCACGGCCGCTAGGGTTAGCTCGCCTCGATCTCGCTCCCCTCTGCGCCGCAGCTACTTCCTTCCGGCGTCAGCAACTGCTCGTTGCAGTCTGGTAAGTGCGGGAGGAAACGGTAGCCTCCCCTTCCTCACCCTCTCCCTGTCCCTGGTAGCCGAACGACGCCGCCCTCCGGTTCTCATAGCTACGGAGCTACCTCGTTGGCTGGGTGACAAACCGCTAATCTCAGGGATCATTTGTTTAAAGTATTAGTACTAGAGAGAAGTGCGGATTTGGAACTAGAAAATTTCCAATTCTTATTCAGATGCAGACTGCATTTTTTGCTGTTTTAGTTGCTCGATCGGTTGCTCCATATGGGATCCATGCCACTATTGTGCTCAGTAGACAGTATGATAAAAAACAATGTGGCTCTGTTGCTGCATCATTCGATACATAATATGGATTTCTTCTTTTTGGTTCCAGGTATATGTGTTGCACTTGCCCTCTGTATATATTGCTGTCCTAAGAGGTAGCAAGGTTGGTAAAGCTTTGCTGTATTAGATATGTCCGAAAATACTTTGTCGTGATTGATGACATTCTCCTTTTTTTTTCCGCTCTTACTTGAGGAATCAGTTGATGGGTAAAGTGTGGGACGGAGGCTTGGATGATGCTACAGCTCTCCCGGAGGATCGCGGGGATGGCCCTGAGAATGTTAGCAGCAGTGGATCGGAGGATGGCAGCAGTGGATCAAACAATGGCAGCAATGGATCAGATGAGGATCATTGGGATGACCCTGAGGATGTTAGCGGCAGTGGATCAGAGGATGGCAGCAGTGGATCAGATGAGGATCATGGGGATGACCCGGAGGATGTTAGCAGCAGTGGATCAGATGAGGATGCACATACAGCTGGTCCACGTGCGCTGCAATTGTTGTCTATTCGCGCAAACTTCCGTATCTCATGTATCTACATCTTTGATTGGCGCAGATACCTACGCATCTACTTGGCGCGGGATGGGGAAGTACAAGAGGTATATATGTTATATCTACTAATATCTACTATATATATATGCTTTATGCCTCTTACATACTTTATATATTGTTACAAATAAAAATCCTTCACATTCATGCTTTCATGTGTAGGAAGGAATGGATTTGGTGCTCACTGGACCATGTAGGATGCTGGAGGCATACAACCTTTTGGGCTTTGAGGTTTCCCCAGCTGATGACACCAGTATCATTGAAGAATCTTGGAGTGTTGTTAAGGATGATTATGAAGTTGAGGAATACACAAAAACTATTGATGGAGGCCTTGGCCGCAAGTTGGAGATCACATACTTGGTGATGCCCGACCCCATTGAGACCCATGTTGACGTCAAGTTGAACCTCAAAGACCTCGGTTCAAGAAGCCGCCCCGTGTATGGTAGCATCAAGGCAAGCACCATTGACTATGGCAGCAACAATGTCCATCTCTTCAGTCGTGGCCGACAGAGGAGCTTGGTCTTTCCATGTGGCTCCACATTCATTCTTCCGCTGAGTCCATCTGTGATTGCATTGCCCTATCGTCGCCATTTCAAACTCCACATAGAGGTGGACCTAAGAGTAATCACAACTTACGACAGCCAAGAAGTTGGCAGCCAGGAAGAGGTTAAGAATTTGAAATTCTGTCTAGACTTCACTCGTGGAGTTACGAGGCAACAAAGAGAAGTTGATGGTGATCAAGTTGAAGCGAACGTCACCTGGTACCTAGATAATATAAGTACCTAGAAGGGAGGCAGAAGATGGCTAAAATAAGTGAAGGGTTGTACCATATCTGGAACTTTGTGTTTGCGAATCATCCTTTTTCTGAATATTAAAATCAAACTTGTCTGTTTTCGGCCCATTGGCAGGCTTTTGGATACAGCTTGCTGACTCTGGTTGGAGCTTCAGCTCCCTTTTGTTATGCTGGTTTGTGCACTCAGTTGTATCTTGGTCTTAGACTTTTCGTTGGTTGGGGTTATGGTCGTTGGACTAAGTTTGCTTCAGATTATCTGATGGTTTAGACTTTGTTGCGTTTTCTTTCTCTTATGTAAACCTTGAAGCTGCTTGGATTAACGTTTCAAGTAATGGAAAAGGGTTGCCCGCTTGAAAAAAAAATATGTACTCTACCTGCCGTCTACTGAGCCATTTGATACTGATCAGTATTTACATCTATTAATTGCTGCAGCCTCCCATGTCCATTCCTCCTGTTTTTCATTTAGCATATATATTATTAAACACAACACCGAATGGTGGGACAAATATTAGCAAACATGTTGGTCCGTTGTTACGGAAAAATGCAAATGGCAACATAAATCATATTTTTTTAATTTATATAAATTATTTAATAATATCTATGTATATTTAGGAAAAGCCTTAACGATCTATAACTTGAGGAGGGTAGTTTATTTTATGATGATGATATATGAATAATATAAAATAATGTTGAAAACAAAATGGCAATGTCTTATTAATCTCATATTGCTATCAAATTAAAATATATATAGTATCGATAGATTTTTTCCCTCATTGCAAAAAGAACAAAAATATTTAACTTTAAATATATCATAATTTCAACAGATTAATATCTAGTTTTTATGAGTTTGTCTCCTCGCAGACATCTGATAAATTTAGAACGATACAAAAAGATTAGTTTTATGAGTTTTTTAGTGCCAAAAATATTTTATTCCAATATATATTTTACTGATCGGCAAAGTTTGCAATGTGAGAAAACTTTTTGTAAAATCAATTGGACAACAAACTATTTAAGATTTATTTCATGGTTTGATTAGTTAGGCTATGAGCTTGTAGAGATGTACTCCCTCGACTGCAAGAGCTCGGGGTAGCATCGCGAGATGTCATTGACAATTTTTGTCCGTGGTAGACTCGATTTGGTGCCTCGACTAAAAATGACAACGAGCACAAAATACCCGCATTGTAACATCGTTGGTGTTAGACTCACATGTGCCTAGTAACACCCCTAAAGACGAAATGTAGTAAATTTTATAGAGAACAAACTTTGTTTAAAGATCGAGTCATGAAAATGTCTCTAACTTGCTCAAAAGTGGCTCACAAGGCAGATTTGGAGGCTGTTTTTCAAAGTTAAAATAATACTAGGTCATTTCAAACTCATTTCTTGTTTGGTGCTTTTAAATTCAAAATCTGGGCAGATTCAAGTCTTGTTTGGAGGCCTTGGCCGCAAGTTGGAGATCACATACTTGGAGATGCCCGACCCATTGAGACCCATGTTGACGTCAGGTTGAACCTCAAAGACCTCGGTTCAACAAGCCGCCCCGTGTATGGTAGCATCAAGGTAAACACCATTGACTATGGGAGCAACAATGTCCATCTCTTCAGTCCTGACCAAGGGAGGAGCTTGGTCTTTCCTTGTGGCTCCACATTCATTCTTCCGCTGGGTCCATCTGTGATTGCATTGCCCTATCGTCGACATTTCAAACTCCACATAGAGGTGGACCTAAGAGTAATCACAACCTACGATAGCCAAGAAGTTGGCAGCCAGGAAGAGGATAAGAATTTGAAATTCTGTCTAGACTTCACTCGTGGAGTTACGAGGCAACAAAGAGAAGTTAATGGTGATCAAGTTGAAGTGAACGTCACCTGGTACCTAGATAATATAAGTACCTAGAAGGGAGGCAGAAGATGGCTAAAATAAGTGAAGGGATGTGCCACATCTGGAACTTTGTGTGTTTGCAAATAATCCTTTTCTGAATATTAAAGTCAAACTTGTCTGTTTTTGGCCCATTGGCAGGCTTTTGGATACAGCTTGCTGACTCTGGTAACTTGAGCTCTCTTTTGTTATGCTGGTTTGCGCACTCAGTTGTAGTGAGGTCGTAGACTTTTCGTTGGTTGGTGATGGTCATTATGCCCTGGGGTTATATTAGGCCTAATGTTTGCCGCAGGTTATCTGATGGTTTAGACTCTGTTGCGTCTTCTTTCTCTTACATAAACCTTGAACCAGGATGCCGCACGCACACAAGGCCCCCCTTGATCTTTCAATTGTCTCTTTCCTTCCTCCAGGTCTGCTTTCAGTTTCGCCACGCAGTTTCTGTCTTCATACATAAATCAATCTCATCATTAGTGCTGTAGCAGAGCGACCAAACCCTCCCACAAGAAGAATGACAAAACCCTCCCACAAGAAGAATTCACATCTAGGTTATGCTCACAGCTCGTCGTTGTCGATGATTTGGGGCTGCATAAATTATGGCATTCAGTCTGAAGTTAGAGCTGTTGTTTTATGTGCTCGTAACGCTCGAAGCCGTTGGTAGGTGTGGAGCGCAGCCACTAATTTTCATTACACGACAACCTTAGGTTGTTTCACCGAATTTAAATCAGCCACCACCAAAGAAGAAAGAAAAAAAAAGTAGCTAGAAGCTATATATACCACAGAGTATTTACAGCTTCTCGATATCTTTGTAGTGGAATCTAACCGTATAAGGTGATTAGAATACAACAGGTATTAGTCTTATAAGCATGTACATATGCTGGTGGTGACAGGCCAGATGTTCCAAATTCGTCTCCATGATCATACCGACGTCGTGAATCCTGACTGTAAGCGTAGCCGATGACGTGCATTTGACCATCACAAATTACCTCTCGGACTCCTGACTGTAAACATAGCCAACAATAACGTGCATTTGACCATCACGAACTACCTCTCAGAATCTCACTGTGTTTCAGACAAGCATCTTCTTGTGTCTTCAAATGTGACTGATCCTAACTGACTGGTGGAAGCTCAAACCTTCGGTTGGACTGGACAAGATGTTTTCCTAGTTAACTTTGGTTAATCAATCATTGTTTTCCCTTGTGTTCTGTTTTGTCCTGCACCGCCCTCTGACAGTTCAGTTCCTCATCTCAGGGAAGCAGAGAAAGATCACAAAGTACTACAAGAAACAAGATCTACTGAAGGATTTCAGCGAAATGGAGACCTTGAACGAACCATCTGATTTCTGAGGATATACCACCCTCTGACAGTTCAGTTCTACACCACCTCGCACATACCGACTTACAGTTCCTCATCTCATTCTAGATGGCTATGATTTCTGAGGAATACCGCCCTCTGACAGTTCAGTTCTACACCACCTCACAATTACCGACTTACAGATGTAAATCTACCAAACATGGTAGCCAGTAATGCTAATTCAAATGATGACATAACTTAACACTTCATGGCAGGTCTTGGTAGATTTACACCAGTTTTTGATCCTGCTATTCGGCCTTTAGTTCAGGTTTGTCAAAGGCTGCTATGTTTTGAGGTTCACACTCTGGACTGAAGAGCCGCACAAGCAAGGCTGATGTTGCGCTCATAGAGACTGCTCCACATGACGCCCACCTGAGACTCCTTGGAACAGTTATTCTTGGACCTACAGAACAGACAGTCTCAGCAAAATGGTCTGAGTTCTGGGTTGATCCCAGGAGAAAGAAGATTATTGCTGACAAGATGCAGAAGTTTACACAAAAAAAGATAACTTTAAGCAGATAGCAGGATGGATAGGAACATTGACCATAGTGAAGGCGGCAGAGCACCCAGAAAGCTAGACCACCACCAACAGAGAAGATGCCAGCAGTCTGGCGCATCAACCGGGAGCAGGGCTTCGATTCTGGTCGCATAACCTCCCCTTCCGACCATCCCAGTGCCCGTCGCAGCGCCATCTTGATCCTTGGCTTCCACTGATGTGCTTACCTGTAACTTGCTTCAAATGCCTCCTGCCTGGTTTCTGAAATGAGTACAGTTAGGCACAGCATTCCGTTCATTTCTAAATTTAGGATATGCTAATCTAACCCTAACAAAATATCGATCGATGTGAATTAGTTTATGGCCTGAGCAGTCCAGTAGGATTAACATATACATGAACTTATGCATTGATTTATTTGTTCACTGTCCATCTGCTGAACACCTAAGTTGAAAAAAGAATCCCAAAACATATAACCAATCAACAGTCTGTTATGCAATCACCTTTTTGCTCCAGAACAAATTGTGCACATAAAACCCAGAATCCTAGTATTCTATCATCCATGGGCCTACTGTACATAACATATGTTCACTCAAATGACTGTTTGATGAAAGAAAATATGAACAAGAACGCAGTGAGATAAACGACGCAGAATGGCGACCCAGGATTCGGCCAAGACAAGGGCAAATTCCTATCGGTCAAAAACCCAAAGCTATAGCATAGTCTATAGTAACATAAATTTATATATATGTATGTCACAGAAAACAATTATTCTCAACATGGAAATTGGAAATTTGGAATTAAATTAATTTCAGATCCAACCGGTTGCAAGGAAGGAGGCGATCAGGGTCAGCCGGCAGCGTCAGCGGGCGGGCGGCTGGCGGCTGGCTGACTGGCTGAGGAAGGAGCCGCCGGCTGCGCTGCCGCGAAGAGCACAACGGAGGGCGCGAGGCCTCGGAGTCGGAGCGTGGAGCACGGAGGCTGGAGGCAGAGCAGAGGCCGGCGGGTGCAGCCTGCCGGCTGGCCAGCTGGGGGCAGGGCACGCCGGCGCGGACTGGCTGAGTAGCGGACGGCCGGACGCGCGGCGGCGGTCACGCCTCGCGGGTTTTGCGACGACACCAGGAGCGAGCAAGCGAGCGCGGAGTGGCCTCTCTGTCTCCGTTGCCCTATTCTTCACTGGGCTGCCTTGGATTGCTTGACGGGCCAAAAAACTGGTTTCGGGCTGGGAGAACAGTGTCTGGGATCTCAAGATGGGCCACGACTAAAACATTTCATTTTGGGCCTTGTTTAGTTAGACGTAAAATTTGAAATGTTAAAATTCGAACTCCGGAAGACTTTTCTTTTGTATTTGATAAATATTATCAATCATGAACTAACTTATCTTTCGAAAAAGAATCGCCTCCGAGATTTACAACCAAACAGTGCAACTAATTATTATTTTTATCTACATTTCTGCTCCTTGCATGTGTGGTGATATGATGGAGAGAGTAAAGGAAAAAAGTCTACTTCGGTCCCCCAACTTTTTGCAAAAGTCAGATTTTGGTCCCTCAACTCTAAGCCCAGGACAAAAGCGGGTCCCTCAACTATTCAAACCCGTGCAGATTTCGTCCCTCGGCGGGTTTGGACGGTGGTTTCGCTACAGTAATTCCGGTTTTTTTGCTACAGTGACCGTGGTTTCGTTTTTTCTCTTTTCTTATTTATTTAATTTGAATCTTTCAAAAATTATAGTAAATCACGAGAAAAATCATAAAATAGAAAATCTAATTTTGTTGGACTCCACATAAGTAAAAAGCTACACAATGAATATATAATATGGTATACTTTAATATAAAATTTTTGGTATGAAGGTTTTGCCTTTTATTTTTATTTATTTCAGCTCAATATTTAAAAAAACATAATAAATTATAAAAAATCATAAAATTGAAAAACCAATTTTGCTAGACTCCACATGAGCATATTTACACAATAAAGATATACAGGTGTACTATTTAATTTATTGGCGGGATCCATCGATCGGGGTTCACGGCTCGTGTAATGCGTGCGCAGCGGAAAGATAAAGACAAACCTAGCTAGCCTAACCCGGCTAAAAGAGCCACAGTAACTACGTATTGTGTTATTGCGGCGCCTCATGTGGAGTCCAACAAAATTGAATTTTTATTTTATAATTTTTCTGTAATTTACTATGTTTTTTTAAAGATTGAGTAAATAAATAAAAAAAAAAAGGCAAAACCTTCTAGCAAAAACTTTGTACTAAAGTATACCATATTATATATTCATTGCGTAGCTCTACTCATGTGGAGTCCAACAAAATTGGATTTTCTATTTTATGAATTTTCTATGATTTACTATAATTTTTGAAAGATTCAAATTTAAATAAATAAGAAAAGAGAAAAAAACGAAACCACGGTCGCTGTAGCAAAACCGAGTTATCTGTAAGCGAAACCACCGGCCAAAACCGCCGAGGGACGAAATCTGCACGGTTTGAAAAGTTGAGGGACTGTTTTTGTCAGGTTTTTTGAAGTTGAGGGACCAAAACCGGACTTTTCATAAAAGTTGAGGGACCAAAAGTAGACTTTTTCGAGAGTAAAAAACTTGGAACTTTGAGAAAAACTAAACAAGGCCTTGGGCTAAAATTTTGACGATGATATATTCCACTATTCTTGTGTCAAAGTCAAACGGACCAACTCCTTCAGTCCTAAATAATAGTCGCTACGTTATTCATGCCGGTTAAGTTTTCTTGAATTTAGCTAAATTTGTAAAAAGAATAGTATTAAAATTTTATCTCCAAACAAGTTTGTTAGGAAATAGATTCAAAGGTCTATCCAACGACACTAAGAGCATCTCCAAGAGTTTGTCGATTCTAGTTGATTTGCCAACTCGCAAAAATATATGCCAAGTGAAAAATACAGTTCATCTTCAACGGTTTGACATATTTCACTCCCTAAAAATCAACATTTTAACTATTTACATATGATAAAGGAAAAGGATAAAGAAAAAAATACTTTTGTAAAGTGAACACAAAACTTTTCGCAAATTAAATAAGAATTAAATAAGGCTATATAAGAAAACTATTGTCTCTTATACTTTCGCATCTAGACCTAGGAAAGAGTTTCTACTTAAATTTCTAGTCTTTCTTCCTCTTCTTCACTGAGAGTCGCCGCTCACCTGTACTCCTCGTAGCGATTGAATGCCAGCAGGGAACCCCCGGTCCGGGGAGGTCCTAGGTCCGCCACCACCGCAACACGGCGCCCACCACGCTAGTTCTCCGGCTGGTAGCGAGGCCAAGAAGGCGGCGCCACGGGAGAGAGCTTTCTCTCATGCGAAGACCAGATGCGTGGAGCGGCGAAGCGCACAAATATGCACGCTGAGTTAAGGATTTTACTAAGTTGGTAAGTTTTGCCAAGTCATTTGTCAACTTGTTGGAGAGGTGCAAATATGTTTTGATTTTATATACGTGGTCAAAGCTAAAAGAGTTTGACTTATAGGAAACACTCATCTAGGGACCGATGGAGCATTCGGTTCCGTTGCGTGCAATTAGGCCATTTAGGGGATTTTCACTGGTGCTACTGTGGATCCAGGTCAAACAAGATGCAAATATGCAATTCTTGTGAACTGTATAATGGTTTGTTAAAAGGAAAACAATTCCTATCATAGTTACTACCTCCATCTTTATGTTTTAGGATTTTTAGGGTAAAGCAATACTCAATGGAAAATCAGAAGTTACCGATGTAGCTCTACTTATGGAAAGTGAACCATGCTATTAAAAAATTTAGCTCCTCATTAAAAGGAATGCATGGACACATGTAGATCAAAATCTCTAAGTTTTTTTTTTTTTTTTTTTTTTGACAAGGATCAAAATCTCAAGTTGGTTTAGTCCAATCTAATGTTCAAGAGATAAGACATTTTTTTTACATTTTTTTAAATCCTACTAGAACATCACGTTTTATAGTTTCATTACTAAGACTAATCACATCATCAAGCTCTAGTCCCATATGCATTAGCCGGCTACACACAAAAACGCACGCACAGGCTAACCGAGCATGCCTCCTAATCAGTTGCCTCTCACCGTGGCGAGGAGTGGCCACATTTTATCATTTTTTTTCTTCTCTTTCGTGGCGTGTGGCGACCGATTAATTAAGATGGCTGCTAGCTAGCTAAATGACACTGATTTGGTGCCGGCCGCACCGGCCATTCCCAGCCAAGCATGAATGTCAGCATGTGTTCATGTGCAGCAACTTGCAACGCCGCTCCAAATAGCGCCACCAATAGTTTAACAGCATGACGGTCCTACGACGACACGTCGTACACCTAGGTACGAACGACAAGATTGGACAAATAGATCTGCTAGATAGTCAAGGTTTCACCAAAAAGATCTAACCAGCTCAGCTAGGTTTATTTTGCCAAAACTAGTACTACTTATGAAACTGGTTTTAATTTCGAGGGAAATTCTATAACATTCAAGCTTGACATATATACAAAAATGTAATTTATGATCCAAGTTCAGAATGATTTACTTTTGTATATATGCTTCCTCAGTCCTAAAATATAAATTATCAGAGGTTTTAAATTCATCCTAAATTATCAGAGGTTCTAATATTCAAGCTTGACATACAACTTTAAGAATTGATTTATTCAGAGAGAAACGAGAACTAATTAGTTTCAACAAAGGGATCGAGGTGGTCCTGGAGACCTGGACTGGTGATGGTTCGTGTATCTTAATAAGCTGCAGTCAGGCATGCAATGGCTGGCCTATAACCAGATACTATGTGCAGGAACTTAATTTATTACCGTGATTTTTCATTTTAGTAGGGCGTGATACAGGATCAGCGGCCGGTCTTACCTTACGCCCTCTGAACTCTAAATCAAACAGCAGTAGAAACAGGAGAGATCACACCACGTCACTTGCTTTCCTACTAGCGTTTTCATACCACTAGTGGCTTGTATATACTAGTCGCAAAGTCCTCTTGGAATGCTTGAGGCGGCATTACCCCTTGATTCCCGCTGCTCACGCACATTATTTTGTATCGGCGCGGAGAAAACCCAATGCATGGTCATCACTGGCCTCCAGGTGCAGCTCCAGTTTCGCTGCTCGCTAATCACTCTTCCCTTTTCCCTCTTCCTCTTCCTCTCTCCCTTGCAGAAGAGCTAGCGCAAACGTCGATGCAAGCGACGAATAAGAGAACGCAGAGAAGATACCCTGCGGCACCGACACGGCCACGGCCACGGCCCTCCTCCTCCGACGACATCGCCTCGCGGCACCCATCGTCGTGTGCCTCGTCCTGGCGTGGGCAGCATGCCTCCATGGCGACACTAAATTATTAGCGGCGGCCGCGGTTCCACTGCCGCGGCGTCGTCCAACGACAAGCGTGGTGGCTGTTGGGACGATACCCGTCGTGGGCACCCGGCCAAAACCTCAAGGCGGCGCCGCCGGACGCCGCGCATCGCCTGCTTCGAGTTCCACCGCTGGGATCGGAGACGACAAGCGCCAGATTCCAAGCTGCCCCGATGCTCTCCACAACAGGTAGGATCGAAAACTAAGCACCCCGGCCGTGGGGCAACCACAGGTTAATTGGTTAGAAGTGTGTGTGCGCGTCGCTATGTGTTTGTTGGTTAATTAGTTCAAAAGTATTGTCATCCTTACAAGCTACTGCAACACTGAAAGAGATCGATCGGTGAGCAAAACCACGGTGGATTTTGTGCATCTCGATAGCAATATGAAAAGTGTCTACCGTCCATGACGACGAAGCTGCACGAATACTACTCTGCTTGTTTGCTTCAGTTTGTACATGTTATGGGGAGATGCTTTCACTTCTAGTGTCCATATATATTTACCTGAATGAGCTCGGTTATATATCCACTGGTGTTTACCTCAGTTGACTCCATATGTCACAAGATAAAGCTTTTGCGCATGATGCTATGCCATCTATCGTTTTGTGTTTGTCACTTTGTCTAGCTCTAGCAGTATCATCAGTGGTTAAAATGCGTACGGACCAGTGTTACGCATATTTCACTAGGACAGGCCTTTTAGCCAATAATTACTTTGTTAATGATAGTTTTATCACACAAAACTCTTGTCATTAAAGTTTTTTCTTGCATTGTATTCAAAAGTAGTTACTTATTATGCTTATAAATTTGTATCACAGAGAGCTAGTAGCTGCCAGCCTGCCACATAGATATTGACGCTCGAAACTGAAGTAGTGGATTGCTGCAAATTGTATTGTGGGCTTAGCTCGGTGACCTTCAGTTTAGTAGAGTTTTGGGTTCCTACAAAACAAGGGGAGATCATTTGCATCTTTGGAAGAACCCTTTCTGCAATTCGGTTTTGTTTATTCTCCTTTCGACGAAGTTTCTGCAGGAATATATTGCAGTGTGCACACTAGTAGCATCTCAAAGCAGGTGCGCGGGATCCACCATGTTTATGGTTGGTTTCTAGCGCCGGCGCCGCTATTGTGCGCGCATGTTATTCCTACTATGCTCACATGTTGAAGAACACCGCGGACTTTGGATGATGCTCTTAAATTGAGCGTCACTCAAACTGAGGCCACTGTCTTCTTATATGGGAGCAAGAACAATAATGGACAGAACGATGTGAACTTTCAGTGCGACCTGTAGCTGGCGTGGAACCAGATATTACTATTTATTTTCCACGGTACCAGCAGTGTTTTTGTCGTGCAGCGAAAGACTGTGAATCTTGCATTTGAGACCACATGTTTCTTACTATAGCTTGTGTGCTGATTGATGGTTAGTACTACGGTGCTGTCTCTGAATCTCTGAAACTAGAAAAGGTGCTGTTGCCCATAACAGAAATACTTCGAAGTACTAGGAGGAGACTAGCTTACTTCTTCACCTCGGGCCACAACCTGACGTTTTGTGCTTAGCGACCCATACGCGGCCCAGCTCCCCTCATCCTTGATGGGCTGGATGCATACTGCACTCGGGGCCTTTTCAGCATGAATACTCCTGGTTTTGATGAACTTGGGCCGGACTTCTACGTAGTGACCTGGCCTGCTGGCCCATTACCTCCTAGTCCTAGGCCTTTTGATTTTTAGGTATTTCATCATCTCATATATATGAGACTGTTTCATCATTTGTATAACCGAACAATGCACACCATAGGCTGTGCAAAAGGCAGCTGTTGTTTGGTTCGTAGTCAGACGGAAGACTTTCCGCACTTCTGATCCACCTTTCATTGACCAATTCTCTCCGCCAAACCATGCATATGGTGTAGCGTGCAAATCATTAACCATGCCTATGAAGGAAATTTACCATGCTCGGGTAGGCTGAGTGATTTTTGGAGATCTCTTTAAAACAAATTGAACCCACATAAATGAGCAGTTAAATAGAAAAGTTTTACTCTACAAAAAAGTTCTTTTTCGCAATCGGGTCCTTTACCCGTTTTTCATTAAGAGAAAAAACTAAAACAGAGAGGCCAGAACATAGATACAAAGGACTCACAAATAATCCTAAGATTACCATTGAAATCCCAAACACTCAAACAAACAACAAGTATATATGACGTGAGGAGGAGGACCCCACCTCAAAACGTCAACGGACTATGCCTACAAAAGAAAAATACATCCATGCAATGGTTGCCAATAGTGGGTGGGTCAAGCTGTGGTGGCAAAGCATCCATCGGTAGATCCACAAGTGCCACATAGTCACTACGAGTAGAAGATGACGGAATCCGCCAAAGTGAACAGGTAGCCGCCGCGAAATAGAAAGCCAACGACTAGATAGCCGCTACGTAATAGAGAAGTAGTAAGCGCTAGCGACCGGTAGCCATTCCAAGTGGAAAATGACCATATTTGCCATGGACCAGGTAGTCGCTACAGTGCGAAGAGGAACGACGGAGACGGCAACAATCAGGATGGACAAACCATTGCGAAGATGAGCATGAGTCACACACAGCCATGCAAAGATAAAGAAGGAGCTAGCGACTCCAATGAGAGTGGCGTGAGATGGATTGCAAAGGAAGGATTTTGACATACACAAATGTCAACAACGTTGGTATAAGCACGGTAGTAGGTCTCTCGACCTCAGTCTATCCAGATGGATAGAGCTTCGACGATGCCTCCAAGAAAGAACATGGCGCAGACCGCGCCACCGCTGTCGGCCCGAGTAAGGTTTTCACCTGGCTGTTTTATGTCCACTAGAGCATGGAGGCCCCCAACATAGTACCCACTGCAGCAACATTGACCGCGAAAGGTCCAAGCCTCCAGCACGGGCACCATAACCATAGGAACCCCGACACCACCACAAGTATTATTAGAAAATACAATACTTTTTAGCAGTACGGCATGAAATATATATTGTCACTTTTGAGAATGCCATTCCCAAGAAACTCACTGTATTTTTTTTCTGAAAATCCGTAGTATGTGTCAGATATATAGTGTCTGATGGAATAGAAATATAATATGAAGAACTAAGACACTTTTGTAACCCGAGGATATAGTGATTAGTGTGATCCACCTTTATTAGCTTCTGGAATCTGAATAGATTATATAGGAAACTATAATTAAGAATCCAATACTTTCTCCATTTGAAAATTATAAGAGGTTGTGACTTTTCTAGATACATAGCCTTTATTTTGCACTTAGGCCTGTTTGAATCCACCCAACTAAAATTTAGCTAGCTAAAAGTTCTCCTAGATAAACTTTAGGTGGGATGTTTGGATTCTCCAGCTAATAGACTCAAGTTTAGCTGGATTGAAGTAGCTATAAACTCAACTAAACTTTAGCTGGTTTGTTTAGTTAGGCCATTTGAATTCCAGCGATAAAAATTAGCCAACTAAAGTTTAGTTGACACATCCAAGTAAAAGCAAGATATATCTTAAAAGAAACGTCTTATAATTAAGAACCGGAATGGAGTGTGCTAATGCATGAGATCAGCAAATAACTCAAGGCACGGGCCCCAAATTAAATAATACCACAAATGCATCCGGTAATTAGCTAGCGTATGCATGATGCACGCCACTATTATATTGCGCCGTTCGATTCTGACGCCAGGGAATCTATAAATAGATCGACCGTACCATGTTTGTGCCAAATTAAACCACACTACTACCATTGGCTGCAGATACTTATTAACTTAACCAGCTACTTGGCAAATTGGCTAAAAAACTTTGCTCTTCATTTGTCAGCTCTTCCTCCTCAGCTGTTTGGAGATGATCAAACTCTAGCTAACTTTGGCATTGTTATTTATATGCAACTTGCCTCCCGTGCGACATGCCTTCTCCATAGACATTGAACTTCTCCTTGTGGGGGCGCCGCGTGCACCAAGAAAAGGTTCTCCATCTAGAGCAACTACAAGTTAATTGTGCACCGTGTGTATGGGGATGACCGGATTGTTGCTAGAGTCTGCAGATTCCAATTTCTACGAACCATATGTTCGCTTTTGAAGAAGAATTAATTAGCTTAATAGTACACCAATCTTTTTTGTTTTTCATGTTTGCATGAGAAAGAATTGAAGATAGTACCACTATAGAGAGTATGCGCATACATATACGAGCCACCGTATATATGCAAGAAATTAATAAATATTTTGTTCATCTTATCATTTTTGAGAGACAAAAATTCATTTGGCTTAGGGTAAAGTTACTCCCTCCATCCATTTATCTCCTTCGTCTAAGCAAAAACGTTTTATTAAAACTCTTCATATTAGCCTGGGACTTGCATGCATTTATGGCTCCTTTGGTGCTCATTGGTCGCTACTTGCCTACATATCATTGCCCCTTTGTTGCGCTGAGCCTGTGATGATTAAGTGCAAACTGAGTGCTCCTTGGTCACTGTGCTAAAGGCTAAAATGAAGGAGATAAAAAGTTTTATTTGCTTAAGGCTAAAATGAAGGAGATAAAAAGTTTTATTTGCTTTAAATAGGTTGTCACAAGGACATTTTGATGACATAACAATGTACTTGAATATCAGAGAGAAGAAATGAGTGTCATCTAGATAAAACTCTCTCGACACGATTACCAATTATCTATGAGTCATTAAATTAAAATACAATGAAACTCTATAATAAAACTTTGCATATTCAGAAGAATAGGAGTTTCATGCAAGTTTCATTATCTTGGATTGGATAGTGAATCTTTATCAAAACGCTAAACAGTTGGCTACCTATCCCCAGTGGCATATCTATCATTTAATTGGGTTACACGGCCAATTAAACAGACTACACGGTCAGTTAAATTGGAGAAATGGTCAATTAATTAAGTAGACACGGTCAATTAAATTGGAGAAATGGTCAATTACTGTGTAGCATTTAAACGGTGTGAAAAACGGACTACTCGGCCGTTTAGGACAAACACTTCATAATGTTACCGGTTGGGGCAGCCCTAGATTTCCAATGCAACTTTCCATAATACGTACATATGGAGCCAAAAATGAAATAGCCAAATGTCATGTACACAAGGGTGAAGCCGACGGCTGGGAGAAGATGAAGCACAGATCCCAGACCTCGGTAGGTCACAATTTGATCATAATTACAAAGGAAATCATTACATGAGACAGAGTTAAGAGCATGCAGTATACACAAATTAAAGCACTCTGTAAGTCTGTATACATCAGGGTATATACTTATACGGTTTGGCGTACGTCACCCAAATACCTGATCGAAGTTAACCATAATGAGAAGAAAAGATCAAGAAACAGTGTATCATACTGCGAACATATGGTTGATTTAGGTCACATGTGTTTAGTTTTGTGATAGAGTGATTGTCAACAGTCAACATTCTCCTTCTATTTTCATTTTATCTTTTATGCTTCGGCTATGATCACCCGGCACACGTGGAGTGTGTCGAAGACGATCTCTTGGTTCGTGTTGTGCGGTGTGGAGCTCGGAGATGGTAGCGATGGGCGAGGTGAAGGGGCCAAGGAGGACGTGCCGGGCCGACGGACCGCGGAGGTGAAGGACGGGCGTGAGGCTTGGACCGAGGGACCGGATCGCCGGGTGGCTAGCCATGGTGGCTGACATCCGGGACATCGACGGATGCAAGAGGGCGTGGTGGGACCGTGTCGATCGGGTCAAGACGGCGAAGCGAAAGGCGGAGCGGGGAGCTCGGATGACTTGGCGACTTTCGGGCGGTCAAGACGGCGATGACACGTGTCGAGGAGGTTTGGTGGTTTGCCCTCAAAACCATCGGCGCGGTTTTTCGTGGTTTTGGGCCTCAAAACCCACGTGCGCGGGTTTCGCGGGTTTGGGCCTCAAAACCCGAGGCGTTCGGTGGACGGAAGGGGCGGCACGTGGCGGCATCGGGGAGGTTGCGTGGATGCAAGGCTACCGATGAGGAGGCGCGGTGGCCGTCGGATCAAATTATCCGAAGTCGGACAAATATAGCCTTAGGGTTACCCTGTTCGGCTCATATGTATCTAGGGGTAGTTTGGGAAAGAGGATTTCGGACTATATAGCGAGGGGTATCCCTCTCATCCTCTTTGCCTCTTATTTTTACATTTCTAGCTAAGGTTTCCAAATTCCACCGGTGAGAGGTCCACCGATCTTGTATCAAACTTGAGTAGGGGAAGGGCTGCCCCTAACCAGCCTGTGCCATGGTGGCTTTTAGATCTGACTAGTTGTGCCCGTGCCTGAGCAGTACCCTTGAGCTGTTGGTTTTTCGTTTTTCTCAACTTCTTTCGTTCTTCGTCCGTTCTTCTCCCCTTCCCGATTTCTTTTTGGCTGTGTTACTCATGGGTGTTTTTGATTGATCTGCGACGAGCTAGGACATGTGCTGAACCAATCCTTCTAGTGATTAAAATCTTTTTTGGCTTGAGCTCATAGATCGATCTCGAATTTCGTATTTCTAGATCCGGGGGCCTGTGCGTTCTTCGACCTTGCTTTTCTTGTTCGTGTCTAGGTCTTTGTGTAGGCAGGAGGCCCAAAGAAGCGGGGGCTTAGTGCGCCAAGGCACAAGCTGGTTGGGCGGCGTCACTGCGCGGTCTCAGATCCGGTTCATCGACTCCGAGCCCGGTGAGCCGCACACACGCCGTATCCCTCTGTACGCTCATCCTGTTTTTTTTTCTTGATCAAATTTGCAAGTCATGCGGCAATAGGAGAGCGGTCACATCGGTTTCATTTGATCGTATGCGTAGTTGATTTTCTTCCAAGCAGCAGCTCGTATTTGTTTTAGGAAATAATTACGTGAGTCTGTCACTTTCTTCTACTGATGAGTAATCATTAGATTATATGTGTACGTGAGCTAGCAAGTGCTCGGCTTGGTAGTGTTTTGTTTAATTGATCTTGGATCCCTTGAATTGTCGAATCAAGCTACAGCTTTGCTCCTTCTTGATTACTTCTTGTGAATCACCGCATGTCGGTTTGGTGTCCTAGTGCATAGCGAGCAGTCCCGGATAGCATCTCTACGTTTTTGCCGCCTGCAGTAGTTCTTGGAATTATTTTGCGAGTTCATCAAGAAAAAGTTCACGAAGCGGCGAGGTTCACCATCGTTGGGTGTGCTAAGTTATTTTCTAAATGGTGATATCTTTGTGATCTTGTGCGTGATCTTATCTCACTGCGGGTTGTAACCCGAAGCCCGGGATTGACTTGTTAGTTTCAAAGTGAGCTTTGGTTTGGACTCTGCTGTAATTTGCAAATGGGAAATCTTTTTCCGGTTCTTTTGTGATTTGATCGGTTGAGCTCCGATTTGATCTTTGTTTGTTTCGTTGGACTCGTTGTGCCTATCTCTTCGCGTTTGATATCTTGCTATCAGTTAGCACGTGTATCACTCGTTTCTTTAAGAGTTCGCTTTTGAGGTTAGGGGTTGAGCCGATGACCCAAAATTGAAAAGGAAAATCGAGGCTCCCATTCACCCCCTCCTGGTCGTCGTTTCGGTCCTTCAATTGGTATCGGAGCAGGTTAAAGGTCATATCCACCTTAATCGGTTCTTGATCCGTAGAAGGCGACATGGAGAGGTTTGGTCACTATGGTGGCAAGCCTCCGGAGTTCGATGGCACCAACTATCCCTATTGGAAGATTAAGATGCAAGCACATCTTATGGGGATGGATTGGAGAGTGTGGGAGATTGTCGAGGATGAGAATTATCAAGTGCTAGCCGCTCGAGTGGGTGAGGAACAAATAGCCCAACACAATGCCAACAACCGAGCGAGGAGTGTGTTGTTTTCTAGCCTCAAAGACACAGAGTTCGAGAGAGTTGCCACTTGTGAGACCGCTCGTGAGGTGTGGAAGACACTTAAGAGCTACCACGAGGGAACCCCACAAGTCAAGGCCCGCCTATATGAGACCTACAAGAGAGAGTACAACAACCTAATCCAACTTGATGGCGAGTCCATCGATTCTCTCTTTGCTAGGGTTTGGGGACGATGCGCAACAAGCTTCGGGCGAACAAGCCGTCGGAAGGCTTGGCGACCCACGAGAAGGCGTGCGACTCTTGTACGCTCTGGATCGGAAGGTGTGGGATGTGAAGGTGTCCGCGATCATGGAGTCCTCAAACTACGACACCCTCACACCCGACGAGCTCTACAGCAAGCTCAAGTCCTCCGAGATCGAGGCCCAGATCCAGGCAAAGCTTAAGAACCCATCTGCGCCGAACGTTGCTCTCGTCTCAGGTAAGGGTAGTTCAAGTTCTTCTGCTAACCCTTCACAGATCTCGTTTGCCTTGTCTTCTTTGGTGTGCGTGACGGAGGAGCAGATGGAGAGCCTTGGGGATGATGAGCTGGCTCTAGTCATCGGCCCGATTCTCGCGGTTCCACAACAATCGCTTGAACCCGTCGGCGTGGCGGTGCTCCCAAGGGGCGGATGCTTCGAGTGCGGCGATCAGGACCACTTCGTCGCCGCATGCCCCAAGAAGAACAAGGACAAGTACTCCGGCGAGAAGTACTACTCCTTCAACAAGCACGACTCCGACAAAGCGCAAGGACAAGCGCGAGTACATCGCCGGTAAGTACAAGTCCAAGAAAGGCTTCGACAAGGAGGCGATCAAGAAGAAGTACCTCAAAGCGTGCCAAGGAGCACAAGCACGCCTTCCTCGCCTCCCTCGGCGACCTCGACAACGACTTTTCGGATGGGCAATCTTCCTCTAGCGACGAGGAGTCCGAGCGTAAGGTCGAGGATAAGGCGAATGGACTCGCTTCTTCGCCGACTCCAAGCCGGGGGCTTACGCACCATGGCCCTCGACGGAGCCGTGACCCGAGCGGCGTCAAGCCACACGATAGCGACTCTTCTTCCCCTAAGGTATCCCCTACAATCGAATCTCTCTCTGATGAGGTTGACTCTTTGGGCGATGCGCTTGTGTGTCAAGAGAAGTTGCTCAAGCGAGCAGCTAGGAGAGAAAGGAGTACAAGGAGAAGTGGGAAATGGCTATGGTTGAGATAGAGTTGCTTAGGAAGCTTTGTGGATGTGTCTGATGAGACGGAGTGTGACGCTTGTGCCGTGCATATGTCTAGCATCATGTCTTTGCAATCCAAGTACTCTGCTTTGCTGGATGTGCACGTTGATCTGAAGGCTAAGCCTATGTTGTTGAGTGCGTGCAAGTCTTGTCCAGACTTGCGATCTGAGTTGGCAGAGAAGGCTGCAAAGCTTGCTATGCTTGAGAAGGCCAACTCAGATAGCACTGTGCTAAAGTATGCTAAGTGTGAAGCTTTGGAGTTGGAGCTCATGTCTTGTAGGCATGACAAGGGGAGAGTTGAAGAGGAGAACAAGTACCTTCGCTCTGTCCTGAGTTGGGTGTCTAGTGGAGAGCCACGGCTTGGCATGATGATGAGTCGGTTCAAGAGGGGGGACCGACACATCGGGGATTAGACTTTGCTATAGGTGGGAAGGGTGAAGTTATCTATGGCAAGGTTGGTCAAGGTAGTGGTTTGAGCTCAAGTGAGAAACCAACAAACACTCCCAAGTGGACCAAGATCACCCCACCTGAGCCTACCAAGCCCATTGTGCAAAATGGCATTCTCCAAGAGACCCCAAAGACTCCACCTTCCAAACAAGTGTGGCTTCCTAAACCAAACCACCTCAAGAACCCACTTGACACTTTGCCCAAGATCCCTGAGGAAACCCTTCCTAAAGCCAAGGCCACAACAAGAGTGAACCATCCACCCAAGAGAGTGAACCAACAACCACCCAAAGAGAGAGGTGAGGTATCACCGTGAGTATTGCCGGAGAGATGGTCACTTGGTTGAGTTTTGCTTTAGGAGGAAGAGGGATGCTAGGCGTCAAGTTGTGTTTGAGAACCGTGACATGTATCACCCACCACTTGGCATGTATGAGAGGGGGTGTGCGGTTGGTTCGAGAGGCGGGTTTGCTAGGCCTGAAGGTAGGAGGCCTCAGAGGGCTAGGCCACAGTTTGTGAGACCCTTTGGTGGTCGTGCTCCGCGAGTGGAAGGTGTTCCTCGCTTTGGGAGTTTTGAGTCTGACAAGAGGAGTGCACCATGCTTTCTTGTGCGTGGTGAGCACTTTGGTAAGATGGGACGTGGGATGTTTGTTTTACCTAATGCCTATCTTGGGCAAAATGGTCAACACCGGTACTCTTCCAAGTTTACTAACCTTGATGTTGTGCCATTTGCTCATCCCATGTACTATCGTTGATACAGGATGTAATTTGGAGGACATGTGGCTCATTGATTCGGTTGTTCTCAACACATGACCGGCAATTCCAAATGGTTCTCGGCCTCACCCCCATGAAGACTAAAGAGTATATCACTTTTGGGGATAGCAACAAAGGGAAGATTCTGTCTCGTGGGTCAATCGGAATCAATGACCACTTTGTACTCAAGGATGTGGCGCTCGTCTCCAACCTTCACTTCAATCTGCTATCTGTCTCTCAGCTTATGGCAGATGGTTTTGAGGTACGCTTCAAGGTTGGGTGTTCTAGAGTTTTGGACTCTCGCGATGATCTCATTTGCTGGATCGTGCCGGTTGGTCAAGTCTTTCGAGCTGATTTTTCCCGGGGTTTTGGCACATCTTGTTGCTTATTAGCTGGGTCCTCCTCTGATTTGTGAAAGTGGCATAGGAGACTGGGACACCCGAGCTTCGACCTTCTCACGAGGTTGAGCTCGATGGATCTCATCCAAGGATTGTCTAAGCTCAAATTTGAGAAGGATCTGGTCTGCCATCCCCGTCATCACGGGAAGATGGTAGCTGCTTCACCCCCCCTAATTAACGATTATGACCTCGAGACGGGAGAGATCTTACACATGGACCTTTGTTGGTCCATCTCGGGTCCGGTCGGTGGGAGGGAAGTGGTCTTGTCTAGTGATCGTGGGCGATTTTTTCGAGGTACTCTTGGGTCTTTTTCATGGAGGGCAAGGATGAGGCTTTCGGTTTTGCTTTCGAGATCTGATTTTGAGATTGAGAAGCGAGTTACCAGAGACCGCCATTCGAGCGATTCACGGTGACAATGGCACGAGAATTCAAGAATTCTCGATTCGAATCTCTTTGCGCTAACTTTGGTGTCGAGCACCGTTTTTCAGTCCTTATGTGCCTCGCCGAGAATGGAATTGTTGAGCGGAAGAACGGACGCTTGTGGAGATGGCGAGGACCATGCTCGATGAACACAAGACTCGAGGAAGTACTGGGCTGAGGCAATCAACACGGCGTGCCATGTCTCCAACCGCATTTTCCTTCGTGCTTTCACCAAGAAGACATCATATGAGTTGCGGTTTGGGAGATTGCCCAAGGTAAGCCACTTCCGTGTATTTGGATGCAGGTGTTTCATTCTCAAGCAAGGTAATCTCGACAAGTTTGAGTCTCGATCAGTTGATGGCATTTTTCTTGGATATGCTTTACACTCTCATGCCTACAGAGTTCTAAATCTTGAGACTAACCGCATTGTAGAGACTTGTGAGGTTACTTTCGATGAGACTGCGCCTTGTTCCTCTTCTGTGTTTGAGTGTGCAGGAAAGGAGGAGATGGGGCAGAGCATCTTTGTGGAGGAGGAGCAGGAAGATGTTGGCTGGGGTGATCCCGAAGCGACTCCACCGCTTGCCCCAGTCGACCCTGCGACGACGACGACTGCTCACGGACCAGACCCTACTACCACTACTTCCTGGGGTCCCGTGGAGCAGCTCCCTCAGGCCGAGACGGCTGCACCTGAGGAGGTTCCCGCTCCAGTCGAGGGGGAGGCGACATCTTCGCGCACGGCGCCTCAGCACATTCAGCGTCGCCACCCCCAGGAGACCATGATTGGAGGACTCAACCAAAGGGTAACTCGTTCCAAATCCTATGCCATGTGTCATTTTGCTCATTCTGCTTTTGTTTCCACTCTTGAGCCCAAAGATGTTGACACTGCTTTATCGGACTCGGATTGGGTCAATGCCATGCATGAGGAGTTGTAAAACTTTGAGAGGAACCAAGTCTGGGTTTTAGTTCCACCCCCTGCTGAGTGTCATCCCATAGGAACCAAGTGGGTGTTTAAGAACAAACAGAGTGAGGATGGTGTGGTGGTGAGAAACAAAGCCAGATTAGTTGCCCAGGGGTTCTGTCAGAAAGAGGGAATAGACTATGAAGAAACCTTTGCTCCTGTAGCCCGCATAGAAGCCATTAGGATTTTGCTCGCTTTTGTAGCCTCAAAGGGTTTTAAGCTCTTCGGATGGATGTCAAGAGTGCTTTTCTAAATGGGTACATTGAGGAGGAAGTGTATGTGAGGGCCTCACGGGTTTGTGAATCCTAAACACCCGCACTATGTGTACAAGTTGAACAAAGCCTTGTATGGGTTGAAACAAGCCCCCAGAGCGTGGTATGAGCGATTGAAAGCTTTTCTCTTAGCTAAGGGGTTTGTGATGGGGACAGTAGACAAGACCTTGTTCCTGCTTAGGAAAGGCAATGACATTCTCCTTGTCCAGATTTACGTGGATGATATCATCTTTGGTGGCTCTTCACATGCTTTGGTATCTAGTTTTGCAGAAATTATGAGCAGGGAATTTGAGATGAGCATGATGGGCGAGTTGACCTACTTCCTTGGACTCCAAATCAAGCAAACCAAGGACGGGATCTTTGTACACCAGGGCAAGTACACGAAGGACATCATCCGCAAGTTTCGCATGGGCGAGGCAAAGCCCCTCTCGACACCCATGTCAACTACGACGGCCCTGGACGAGGACAAGGATGGAGAAGCTGTGGACCAAAGGGAGTTCAGAAGCATGATTGGCTCATTGCATGTCCGACGGCCGACACGCCCGACATCCGATTCCAGTGTGCCTTTGCGGCGCTTTCAGTCTTCGCCGCGCACCTCTCACCTTCAGGCTGTGAAGAGGATTTTCAGGTACTTGCAGTTTACTCCTGAGTTTGGCCTTTGGTACTCGGCCTCTTCCACCCTCTCCCTGATTGGTTATTCAGATTCCGATTATGCTGGTGATCGTATGCATAGAAAGTCTACCTCTGGTACTTGTCAGTTTCTTGGTACCTCTCTAGTGTCTTGGTCGTCTCGTAAACAGTCTGGTGTCGCTCAGTCGACGGTTGAGGCGGAGTATGTAGCTGCTGCCGCTTGTTGTTCCTAGCTGTTGTGGATGGTTGCCACTTTGAGAGACTTTGGGTTGAGCTTTTCCCGTGTACCTTTGATGTGTGATAGCATGGGAGCTGTGAGTGTTGCCAAAAACCCTGTCCTTCACTCCCAGACCAAACACATAGAGGTGAGGTACCACTTCTTGAGAGATCATCAGGAGAAAGGGGACATAGATGTTCAGCATGTGTACACGGAACAGCAGTTGCGGACATTTTCACAAAACCACTAGACCAAGTCCGCTTTGCTCGGCTTCGTGGGGAGTTGGGTGTTTGCTACCCTTTTGAGGGGTAGCTTTGTAGTTGATGTATACAGACTTAGTTTTAGCTTTGTTTTTTGCTTTTTGTTTCATACTTGTATATCATGAGCTTCATTTTTATGTTGAATTGAATGAGGTTGTGCTCTTAGTAGTATGAATATGATAGTGCTTCTAGCTTTAGCTCTCTTTAATCATGTGATGTAGATTATGAATTTGAGCAATCTTTTCCACATGTGAACTTGGTTAATGGATGATGAAATTAAATCTTGGTTCACCCTTGAGCTAGCTTCTATCATGAGTAGGATGTTGAGATCCTTTGAGCTTTTATGTGTATGCTTGGTAGCTATGTCTCATGCTTTGATTCATTCACTTGCTTAGATCTTCATGATAATACCATGCTAAAACGTGAAGTCTAAAGCTAAAGTGATGAAAAGATCGAGTGGGTCCATTTTGCCACACTTTGAAGTTTGAGATTGCTTTCATTTGCACTCTTGAATGAACTTGACTTCATTGTGTTTGACCCGGACCATTGTCTTAAGCTAATCATTGCTCACGCATAGGCTTGACATGGTTGATTAGTAAGGCAAGGCAAATGTGGATAACCACTCGCATGCTCTCTTGTAACTTGTGAACATTTGCAACTCTGAATTAAAATGAACACAAGTTTTTTGCCATAATGTCTAGCATGATGTGCGAACGCCGCTTGGGGTAGTTCACCCGGTTTACATGTTTGAGCACTTAGTTGATTTCCTATCTACTTGTGCTAGGTGCTATGTTTAATGGTGAACCTCCTTTTTGCAAAATACTGAAACTTGCTCAAAATGCTTTGTGCCATATTTCATATCACTTGATTAGCTTGAGCTCTTGCTAGCACTTGTAATTTGTTGCTATGGTACCACTTTGAGCACTTTCTCATTCAGTTGAATATAATCTTGAAGCTTTGCATTGTGTCATATTGCATTTCATAGCTTGATTAGTGTATTTGCCAACAAGGGGGAGAAAGATTCAAAGACGATTGTATGCGCATGTTTCGGGGAGTAGCATTTTGAGCTAGACGTGTTGAGAGCCTTTTTGCCTCTATCTTGAGGGTCTAGTTGTTTGTCCGTGAAAGTATTTGGGTTGGAGCCGTGCTAGTGGTGTTGAGCCTGTTCTACCTCTTCTTGAGGGCTAGCGGTTGTTTTAGCTTGGTTGTGTCGAGCCTTTTGCCCATGTCTTTGGGAACCAAGTTTTTGCTCCATGTTTGCTATCCGGTGAGTTTGTCTTAGCTTACGCCTAGCTTTTGCTCATCACGGATGTGCTATCTTCTACCTTCTCATGTCTTTGTGTTGAATGTTGACAATGCACTCATCAAGGGGAGATTGCGAACACATGGTTGATTTAGGTCACATGTGTTTAGTTTTGTGATAGAGTGATTGTCAACGATCAACATTCTCCTTCTATTTTCATTTTATCTTTTTATGCTTGGCTATGATCACCGGCACACGTGGAGTGTGTCGAAGGCGTATCTCTTGGTTCGTGTTGTGCGGGTGTGGAGCTCGGAGATGGTAGGCGACGGCGAGGTGAAGGGGCCAAGGAGGGGCGTTGGGCCGACGGACCGCGGAGGTGAAGGACGGACGTGAGGCTTGGACCGAGGGGACCGGATCGCCGGGTGGCTAGCCATGGTGGTGACATCCGGGACATCGACGGATGCAAGAGGGCGTGGTGGGACCGTGTCGATCGGGTCAAGGCGGCGCGCGTGCGGCGCGAGCGGGGAGCTCGGATGACTTGGCGACTCGGGCGGTCAAGGCGGCGATGACACGTGTCGAGGAGGTTTGGTGGTTTGCCCTCAAAACCATCGGCGCGGGTTTTCGTGGTTTGGGCCTCAAAACCACGTGCGCGGGTTTCGCGGGTTTGGGCCTCAAAACCCGAGGCGTTCCGGTGGACGGAAGGGACGGCACGTGGCAGCATCGGGGAGGTTGCGTGGATGCAAGGCTACCGATGAGGAGGCGCGGTGGCCGTCGGATCAAATTATCCTGAAGTCGGACAAATATAGCCTTAGGGTTACCTGTTCGGCTCATATGTATCTAGGGGTAGTTTGGGAAAGAGGATTTCGAGACTATATAGCGAGGGGTATCCCTCTCATCCTCTTTGCCTCTTATTTTTACATTTCTAGCTAGGGTTTCCAAATTCCACCGGTGAGAGGTCCACCGATCTTGTATCAAACTTGAGTAGGGGAAGGGCTGCCCCTAACCGGCTGTGCCATGGTGGCTTTTAGATCGACTAGTTGTGCCCGTGCTCGAGCAAGTACCCTTGAGCTGTTGGTTTTTCGTTTTTCTCAACTTGCTGTTCTTCGTCCGTTCTTCTCCCCTTCCTGATTTCTTTTGGCTGTGTTACTCATGGGTGTTTTTGATTGATCTGCGACGAGCTAGGACATTGTGCTGAACCAATCCTTCCGGTGATTAAAATCTTTTTTGGCATGAGCTCGTAGATCGATCTGAATTTCGTATTTATTTCTCGGATGCGGGCGGTATACGTTCTTCGATCTTGCTTTTCTTGTTCGTGTCTAGGTCTTTGTGTGCGGTACAGGGAGGCCCAATGAGCAGGGCTTAGTGCGCCAAGGCACAAGCTGGTTGGACGGCGTCGCTGCGCGGTCTCAGATCCAGTTCATCGACTCCAGAGCCCGGTGAGCTGCACATCGCCGTATCCCTCTGTCTGCTCATTTGTTTTTTTCTTCAGTCAAATTTGCAAGTCATGCAGTAATAGGAGAGCGGTCACATCAGTTTCATTTGATCTGTATGCGTAGTTGATTTTCTTCCAAGCAGCAGCTCGTATTTGTTTTAGGAAATAATTCTGTGAGCTGTCACTTTCTTTCTACAGTGAGTAATCATTAGATTATATGTGTACGTGAGCTAGCAAGTGCTCAGCTTGGTAGTGTTTTGTTTAATTGATCTTGGATCCCTTGAATTGTCGAATCAAGCTACAGCTTTGCTCCTTCTTGATTACTTCTTGTGAATCACTGCATGTCAGTTTGGTGTCCTAGTGCATAGCAGAGCAGTCCCAGATAGCATCTCTGTTTGCCAGCCTGCAGTAGTTCTTGGAATTATTTTGCAGTTCATCAGCAGGTTCACCAGAAGCAGCAGGTTCACCATCGTTGGGTGTGCTAAGTTATTTTCTAAATGGTGATATGCTGTGATCTTGTCTGTGATCTTATCTGCCTGCAGGTTGTAACTTCAGAAGCCCAGGATTGACTTGTTAGTTTCCAGTGAGCTTTGGTTTGGACTCTGCTGTAATTTGCAGTGGAAATCTTTTTCCCGGTTCTTTCGTGATTTGATCAGTTGAGCTCCGATTTGATCTTTGTTTGTTTCGTTGGACTCGTTGTGCCTATCTCTTGGCGTTTGATATCTTGCTATCGGTTAGCACGTGTATCACTCGTTTCTTTAAGAGTTCGCTTTTTTTGAGGTTAGGGGTTGAGTCGATGACCCCAAAATTGAAAAGGAAAATCGAGGCTCCCATTCACCCCCCTCACGGTCGCCGTTTCGGTCCTTCACATACATCAAAATGCAAAAAAGGGCTTGCATGCACTGTTGTTTCACTTATACACGATGTTTCCAAAACTAGAAAACACCAAAGCAACCGGCGCACAATACAACAAATTTAGACATACTAAAACAAGTTCCAGGCAATCAAAGGTTCCTCTCGACCGGATGACTAGTACGTATATCCAACGATTTCATTATCGAGCTCTAGAATCTGCCATGGCTAAGCCGAGCTTCATCGGCTCGCCTCTGTGACAAGTCTGGTCGTCGTCAACGTCCGAAGGCTCGACCTTGTGTGCCGTCGGCGACAGACCTAGTGTGAGGTCTAGGCCATCCTCCGCACGGTCATCGCTCTCTTGGTGGTTCCGGTTCGGACTGGCTGACATGAGAGACATCCACGGTGTCCACCGAGGCGTTGCTGTCGCTCTCCCGCACGGCGCCGTCGTCATGGCTCGCAGAGTACTCATGGCTTGGCTGTCTTGGCGCCCAGTTCAGTGGCTGCGCCTGTTGGATGTCGACCAGCATGGGCGAAGCCGACGGCTGGGAGAAGACGAGCTCGATGCCGCCGGAGTGTGCGGATCTGTGGGCGCCGGATCGCTTGAATTGTCCCCGCGAGCTGTTGGCCATCCGGTGGAGGCTGGCATCCACGGCGCCGGCGCCGCCACGGCCTTCCCCTCTGGCGACGTGGCGGATGTCGCATGACCGGAGAGGCGGGACTGCCGTGGCGGCGGGCGGCGGCTGCGCGATGGGCATGCCGCGGAGGACTGACTCGACGGCGGCCTGGCAAAGCTGCCAGTTCCCGGACCACAGCAAGCCGACGGAGCCGTACACCGGGTTGAGCATGCGGCCGCATGCCTCGTACAGCAGAGACCGGAATATTGCTGAGCATACACGGAGATCATTACATGAGCACGGTGCCACAGATAGGTGCATACACTGATTGGATGATACACATACCAGGTCGGACGTGTTCAGGGCCGGCGGTGATGAGGTTGATGAGGCCTGCGCGGCCGTAGAACTTGGCGAGGAAGACGGTGGCGTTGCCCTGCGCGACGGGGCTGCGGATCCACTGCAAGCACGGCCGGATGGCGCAGTTGTCGCTGCACCCCTTGCGAAGCACGCGGCACCCGTTGCAGCTCATCCGCATCCCGGCCTGAATCCTTTATCACTGTGCGCGCGGCGCTCGATTGCTTCGTCGAGGCAGCCAACGGATCGTCCTCACCGAGAGTCACCCGCGGCGCTAGGTCAATGGCCGGAGCGAGGAAGGGACCGAGCAGAGACCTGAATGGTGTGGTGAGGTGGAGGTGGAGGTGGAGGCGGAGGCGGAGGTGTATATAAAGCATCACCAGGAGGCGGAGCCGCCGCGTCTGGCTCTCGGGAGGCCAGGAGGGTCGACCGGTGAACACACACACCGGACAGCCAAAGCCTCCGGTTTCCCTGGGAGTGGAAAGCTGGTTTACAGAGTAGGCCCATGGTCTGACGAATTACACAATTGCCCCATATCCAACTAGGATGGAGACCGGCTTAACTACACAATTAGCTAATCATCACTGGACCACGAGTTTCGTAACTTTAAAAGTACGTGGTCCTAGGTCGGATTCAGCAGGAGTTGAATAGGACCAGTTGATCACAAAACAAAGGATCTAGTCGAAGAGGTTCTATTAAACAAACTACTTGTGAACTATATTTGGTACACATAGTTATCTACAAAACTTAAGTGAAATCATTACTTCTATTGTCGAAGAGGAGTTCTATTAAACAAACCAAGCGCTACCTTGTTAACTATATCCGGTACACATAGTTATCTACAAAACTTACCATTCAAGTGAAATCATCATTACTTGTATTTGACATTGTCACGGACCCGTGTCAAACTTCCCTTCCTTGCTCCCGTATGCCGCGGCACATACCTTGATATAACAACTTGCCTAAAACAATTTTTTGTTGCCATCGGTCCACTCGTTACCATAGATAATCCACTTGCAACATTCTCTCCTCCTTAATGAATACCGTGCATCGTGCTATGCACGTTCGAGAAAAAATAGACAATCCACTTCCACCGTCAAAAACCGTGTAAACGTACTCTGGCCCTGTTTGGACCTATAGGGCTAATATAGTTAACTGCTAATAATTCGTTTTTTACCTAAACAGGCCTTGTAATAGCTTAATATGGAACCAACAAAAATTTCACTAGTTGGACCAAACTAGCTAATAACAAACTGATATTAGCTATAAACTCTTACCAACTAAATGATGGTAACCTATCACAAGCACAAGGAACGCAGTACGCAACGGCGTTCCCTGTCCAGGGTCGTTCGTTACGGATCGGGGTCTGGTACAAAGCAGGTCGCAAGCTGGGTATGTCAGCTGGGACGTCGTCCTGTTGGCCGTCGAATCCTGAGCCCCTAGTTTACGCGCACAATGCTAGGGTCGGGAAATACTTGTGTCAATTTTATCAAAAATTTGCTGGCCGTAGGCATCTATAGGTGTTGTGGATGCATACATCGATTAAGGTTTGAATTTTAGATAATAGAAGAATTTTAATTTTATTTAGCCTTCTTCAAATAAGAAGCATTAGTCCACACTTATTATTTTTGTGTAGATTGAATACGAAGCAAAACCAACACAGCATACAAACATGAACCGAGCATATATAAATGACAATCAACAAAAACAAAACGTTGGGTACGTGCAACTTGGAAGTGTGGGTTATTATATTGTCGTCCGTGTACGATGTTTCGGGGAAGAAAACAATTAATCAACCGGCAAAACCAGGAAGAAAAAAAGAATTGAAATCCATGCATGCCATGACACATATGAGCTGGAGGGTATTTCTGTAACTTCTTTGGTGTGGGGACTCGTGCCAGCGCGTGGCGCCCACGCTCGTGCTACGTTTCGGTGTCTGCCACTGCCAGATATGCCCAGATGCCCGGTCCGGGGCAGCGAGCTGAGGTGGACGAATCGTTGCGCGCACTCGTTCGTTCGCCTCGCGACTCGCGCGAGTCCGTCCCAACAAGAAGGCCGGATGGAGCACGGGCACACGGCGCCGCGAGCGAGCGCGTGAGGTCTCGCCGTGTGTCCCTCACTCTCGTCCCGTCCAGCGGCGGTTCCCTGGGTCTCCGGTACGGTCCTTGTCTCCAAACCAAGACGAAGACGATTCCCAGTTCGCGTCTGAAAGCTGTTGATACCTGTGGGCGCCCGAGGTCCCGATCCATGGGCGGTTTTGCTCCCGCCAGCTGCTTATATCAGTCATGCCGTCTGCCCATTCGCCCTTTTCGATCCAACTTGGTAGGAATTGCAGTACGTCTCTTCTCAGTCGTCCTTCACTGGTCTCGTGCTCTTTGTACGTTCAACGGCGATTGGTTGTTTTGTCCATGTCCTCGATCATTGGTTAAGAGCCTAAGATCATTAAAATTAGCATCCAAAATCCTTCTTAAGGTTAGTCTCAATAGTGAGTTTCATTATATTTTTCTAAGACTACCATGTCATACAAAAAGAAATAAAACTTCCATGAAACCTCTATTTTCAATTGAGAGTTTTATTCCTGGGATTTCATAGCCATTTAATTTTATGACTAAAAAAATAGTTAATATTCGTGCCAAGAGAATTTCACAAAAATAAAACTTTTCTCTTCTCTCTCCTTAACGCTTAATGCAAAAAAATAGACTTTTATTATTGTGGCGCTCTATTTAATGTACATGAAACGTCTATGAAACCCCCCGATTGAGACTAGCCTAAAGGCCGGAGGGTGTGTTTTCAGTGGTCGATCTGTAATTTACCTTTATTCTATTTTTCATATCTTCTTAAGATCTACAAATTTTATTTTGACCATTTCTTCATTTGACAAAGGGTTAATATTGTTGTTCACAAATCCTACGTCTCTTCATATCCTCTCATAGTTTCACTGAAACTAGAAGAGAGATAATTACGATTTGTGAACAATGTTATTACCACCATGTCGAATGAAGAAAATGACAAAATAAACATTGTATATCTTCATAAGTTATGAATCTTTGTAGTTGAGAACTTTTTTAATTTGAATTCATCTTATCATGCAAAGCTATGTCGAATTTTAAAATTTTAAATTTTAAAATTTTTAAATGACCTAAGATGGAGAAACTTCTAAAATAAATATTGTAGATCTTGATAAGTTATGAATCTTTGTAGTTGATAACTTTTTTATTTGAATTCATCTTATCATGCAAAACTATGTCTAAATATGTCAAATTTAAAATTTAAATTTTGCAAACGGCCTCGGATGGAGAAACTTCCCTGAATAAAGATTGTAGATCTAAAAAAGTTATGAATCTTTATAGTTGAACACTTGTTGATGTGAATTCGTTTAGGGCATCAAACAAGCAACTTTCTCTCGGTTTAGTACAATATTTGAGTAAATGAAACGGAATGTTGATACATGTGATGGTGTAGTGCACTCGGCAAAGTTTTGCGAATACCCGATAAAAAAACTCTCGGCTAAAAGGTCTTTGCCATCACTTCCTTTGTCGAGTGTCATTTGCCAAGTGTAACACTCAGGAATGGAGGGCGATGTTAGTTGCTATTCATCTCCATTTAATGTTTTGACTCTAGATCATCTGTGGTTTGACGACGATTGACAACGCTGGGTGCTATATTGTATCTCTAAGATCGGTTTCGAGAGGAAGAATATGCTGGAGTCGAGATTTTTTTGTGCTACAGCTGCCAAGGCAGTATGTTCTTTAGGGACTTTAGATATATGTGTGTTCCGGAGTGAGATCTAAGACGTTGGATTGTACCGCAGAAGTTTAGGAAAAAAATTTCTGTTGCTCAATGGGTCTAGAGTACAAGTACAAAAGCTATTACCCGAGACTAGCAAATGGAGCGGGAAGAGCCTAAAAGTTTCTTCGATGAAGTTCCTTTTGTTTCTTCAAGGTTTACTCATGTAACATGGGGATGTACCATATATAGTTCATCTTCAATCTAATCATGTTCCCTTCGAAAAAAAAAATAGGTTTCATAAAAATTAGCTGATAATTGTTTGTTTAAAAGTATAGATATATATTACTTGCGTTTATGACAAAATATATGATATTTACAAGACCATTAATATATGTCTGTTGCTCTTATGAGAACATTTTTTTTTTCACAAAAGGGAATATATGAATATCAGAACATATTATGACTTTTCCCTTAGGCATATATATATACAGTGCGAGAATGGTGGGGTTTTTTTTGAATAAACACAAAAACAATTTGGACGTCAAAGAGAATCCACAAATTATTTGTTTATTAAGGCGCAGTGGCTGAAACCGCTAATCTGCCCTCTTAACTCCCGTACGAATCATATATGATTGTATTATTTTAATACTCACAACGCTTCAGTAGTTGAGGATTATTTAGGTTACCAACGTACGGATGGAGCTATGCATATGCAAAGACTATATTAAAAAGCTAGCTAGCTCCACGTACATCATGGAAGAAATTAACTTGTACGATACAAAAGGACCAATTTGCATTATATCGTATGGAGTAGTTTTATGTACGTAGACTTAGCAATGATCGACGAATCCTCGGGGAAACAATGCTGACAATATGTGTTAGCAGCCTAATGTTTCAAAGAACTCTATTACACCTAACTCCAAATCCAATGGAACTTGGACCGTACAGTACTATTCTATTATGATTTACGAACCAAGAGTGCCAGCAAATCACGGGTCCAGATTAGCTTTGATGCCAATGGCCCTCAGCGGCGTTCGCGCTCTCATAGTTCTCCCTCCAAAAAAGGAGCGGGATACAAGATACACTAGCTCTGTTTCTCTCCCTCTCTCCGGATACACACTAGCTCTTTCTTTACTTGGACTTTTTGGGCTGTTTTTACTTCCCAGGAGACAAAAGTCCAATAAAAGGGTTGTTTTTCAAAAGCAAAAAAAAATTTGGCAGTACATTTTTTAATTCACCTTATAAAACCTGCTTTTGACTTTTGGATTATTTCCACTTTTCGAAATGGATGTTTCATAGTTGTTTCAAAAGAGATAAAGGTAAGAAGTATATTTAATACTTGAGTAAAATGCATGGATGGTCCATTAACTCTTGTGGCTTGTCTCGATTTGGCCATCAACTTTGAAAGTGTATTTTTGGCCCAAAACCTTTACTTCTTGCTGCATGAAGAGTCCATACCCCTTCACTTTATGTTTACATTTGTAAAAAGCCCCTATATTTATTTTTCTTTCGCAAGCTTACCCTTCACGTGCACGCTAGCTGCATCGTGCTCGTGACGTCCGCTCGCTCGCCACGCTGTGCCCACGCCAGACGCCCGCTCGCCACGCCGCCCTCTTTGCGCTGGCCGTGCATGCCCACAGCGCTGGCCGTGAGCTCGCCACGCCGGCCGCGCAGGTTCGCCCGACGCGTAATGCAGCTGACGTGGCTGCCGCTGCTCCCCGTGCGTGGCGCTGACCGACGCGGCGGCCGCAGAGGTGAGCGCCCTGCTGCACGCGGAGCTGTGGTGCGTCATCGCGGCCGGGGCGCTGGTGCTGCTGCTGCACAAGCTGCTGACGGCGAAGAGCCGCACCATACACGGCCGCTGGGCCACCGCCGCCGTCGACGCCATGGCCTGGCTGGCGCTCGCGGCCAGCGGCGGGCATCCACGGCCTACAACTCGCCTCCGACCGCAGGTACCTTGCCGCCGCCGAGCCCGGGGAGATGTACTTCTTCGTCGTCGACGTTGTGCTCGTCTGCATTTACCTCGTCGTGGACGTCGTGCTCGCAGGCTTCCTCTGCTGCCGCCTGTTTCCTCGGCGCCAGGGGCTGGGTGAGCATCAGGGCGACGACGGACAGAGGATCTAGCTAGCTACCATGGAGGATCATGCATGGAAGAAGCTATCAAGCTACCGTAGAGTATACTTGTAATTTTATGCCTTAGAGTAGACTGTAATTACCTTGACTGTTGGTGCATGAAGAGTCCATACCGCTTTACATGTCCGGGCCTTTTCGCTCGCAAGGCACGCACCGCTCACCCGCCACCGTCCAGATGCGATGCGAAGCATGCCCACACGCGTTGTTGAGCTCGCCCACCGCAGTCCCACGCTCTTGCCGCCACAGGACCCTCCATCACTTGCTCACTGCTGCCCGCATGTGTCGCAGCTGCTCGCACGATTTCGTGGAATGTGAACGAGACAATGCGTGCTCCATGCTCCGTGCCGGCATAGCCTTCATCTCCTCAGTCGCTCGGCACCCGCCAAATGCTCTCCCACCGTACCGCTCAGGCAACTACCTCCACTCCTTTGCTCAACGGGGGCTGCAAGCGTGTGCAACTAGAGTGGCGAGCTCGTGGCTAGCGCGGCGTGGCGAGTGGCTCGCCGGCGTACAGGCACACCGCACACAGCAGGTGGTGAGCGCGCGAGGCCATCCCAGAGGGCTGCACAGCGAGCAGCGGCCGTCGTGGACATATGGGATGTGGCGTCGACGGCGTGCCTCTATCGCGGAGGGCAGCGCGGCGAACCTGCGCGGCCGGCGTGGCGAGCTCACGGCCAGCGCTGTGGGCATGCACGGCCAGCGCAAAGAGGGCGGCGTGGCGAGCGGGCGTCTGGCGTGGGCACACAGCGTGGCGAGCGAGCGGACATCACGAGCACGATGCAGCTAGCGTGCACGTGAAGGGTAAGCTTGCGAAAGAAAAATAAATATAGGGTCCTTTCTACAAATATAAACATAAAGTGAAGGGGTATGGACTCTCTGGCAACAATAGTCAAGATTTTGGACAAAAATGCACTTTCAAAGTTGATGGCTCAAATCGACACAGGCTCACAAGTTAATGGACTATCCATGCATTTTACTCTTAATACTTGTTTCAACCAAACAACTCTCATCTTTTCCACAGCTCATAGCCTACAACAACTCTTTCACAGCTCACAAGCCCACAATAACTTTTCACCACAGCCACAGCTCAACCAAATAAAGACCCGGAGTTGATCTACACTTCTTCTATTTGTTCTTTTGTGTAATATCAAGCAAAAAATCCAAATAGGCGATGTTTTTGTGAACCTCTTGATTTTCTCAAAAATAATAGTTTCTTAGATAGGGTAAAGATCACTAGAGGCCCTCAAACTTGTTCCATCGTGTTAACCTGGTCTCTAAACTTGAAAATAACCCATTTAGGTTTTCAAAACTTTGTTATTTTTATGTCATCTTGGTCCTAAACTCACAATCACCTATTGACGTTCTGCGTATTGAGGTTCTCAAACCCTTTGTTCGGTCCTCTTCCTAGAGGAGCTGCCCTCCGCGTGCCATCCAATGTGACTCTAGCAATCCATGATCCTCATCGATGATTACAACGTCATTTGTGCCCCTCTAAAAAGAACACTTGTAGTTTTATCAACACGATTGTTTGGTGTTTCAACTCTAACATCTACTATCTCGCCCTCCTCGAACTACGAACCTCAGTTATATCGATTGTTGACCTAGAGAAATATATAAACGAGATACACCCACCCTTGCGTGTCCGGACCGGACGTTGATCATGTCATCATTCTATCTTCCCCAATTCCCTCCTTATTCTCTCCTTATCCTCTCACGTGTGTCAAAAAAAAACATTGATTTCCTTTATTATGTCCTCCCTGCGTGAATGTCTATCCCTCTGGTCATTGACACAACACTGCAATTTTAGGGATGTTTGTTGGGGCGTTGGCAATAACGGGTATGTGATGCTCACGCGCGAGGATGCTATGATATGTAAAATGATCCATATTGTCTTGGTGGCATTTCAAATACAAATCAACCAGTGCAAGCTTTATGTCCTAAATTTATATATGCTAAATATAATTGTTACTCAATCAATGTTTATAAAAGAGCAAAATGCACTCTAGGCCCATGAACTTGCACCATTACTCTAAATAGGTCCATCAACTAGGAAACGGATATCTGGATCCTCAAACTTGTGAACCCATTCACTCTAGGTCCATCCACCAAAACTAACTTCGGTTTCTTTGGTTTTAGTGGATGGACCGGGACTAGTGAACGGGTTTGCGAGTTTGAGGGGCTAAATATCCGATTTTCTAGTTGATGGACTTTTTTTTTTTTTGACAAGAAGCACACATATATTATATTAAAGCAGCATTACAACTAGGCCCTTAAGAAAGGAGCCCATTACATAAAGGTCCCTATAGGACACAGATTCCAAATCGCTACCGGTCGCGGGTTGCCGCCGGACGACGGGCAGCGGCGCCGCGCACGCATGGTGCCGTTGGTGCGGAAGGGCCTCGCAAAGCGTAGGCTTGAACTACTTGAGAGCGGCGTCATGTAAATGCTTCGCCCGGCGAACCACGATATTGTTGATGGACCTATTTGACACAATGGTGCAAGCTCATTAGGATGCCGTGCATTTTACCCTTATAAAAAAATTGGTTTTTATTCAAAAATATGCTTGATATTCTAGGATGGAGAAAATATTGCATACGGAGTACGTACCTTGTAAAAAGATAACCCCGCATAACTTAATTTATTTTAAACCATAGAGTAACTACTTTGCTAGTGGCAAGCCAAATTGACTAAATATATACCCTCTCCATATTGGAAAAGGAAAACATTTTGAATAAGGTTTGAGTCAAACATTAGGAATATATTTAAGTCGTTGAGTTTGGAAATATGAAAATCATATCAATAGATTTGTCTTGAAAATTACTTTCATAAAAATATACATATATAACTTTTCAATAAATATTTTTATAGAAAATACAAGTAAAAGTTATTTTTGAAGACCGTATCGTTATTCTAAACGTCTTTCTTTTTACGTATGGAGGGAGTACATTAGTAATGACCTAAGCTTCTAGATCTACATCCGTTGCAAGGCGACAAATAAAATGTGGGAGCACAAACAGGAACCTTCATTAGATATATCAAAGACTTCTAGACCCAAACTTATTAAAATTAAAGCAATCTATTTTTTTAACACGGGTGCAAAACGCTCAAGAATCTAGCGAGCCAGCAGGTCGAGAATGACTATGACCCGCTCTGCATATGACATTACTAAACCCGTAGTTTTTCGTATACTTTATTTATTTCGATAGACGTGGATCGCAATAGCTAAGCCATGACATAAGCCCGACTAATATGGCAATATGACATTTGATTAGGGCGGTCCAGCTGCATCGTGCAATGCATCCGGCGCTCATGTCCGGGCGGTATTCTGGTTTTGGCAAACCACTTGGCGATTCTTTACCGGCACCGATTATATTGGCGAGGGCGCGTGGTCTCCACGGGGCCGGACTGGCGACGTGCCATCACCGCCTAATATCAAGCTGCATGGTCGATCGGCTCAAATATAATTCGAATTGGTAGACCTGCCCTAATATCAAGCTCCACAAAGATGCTAGGTGTGATGACCTGCTTGAGATTCATGCATGGGAGAGGCTGGATTCACGTACGCCTGCTTGAGAGAGTGCTTTGGTTCTCCAAAACTTATAAAAAAAATACTTTCTCTCCATTCCAAATTATAAATCATTTTAAAAAACTTTTTTTTAACCTCAAAAACCGTGGGCAAGTTCCCGACGGTGTTGAAAAGCTTTTATAAAACCAAAGTAAAAGGAAGAGAATACTTACAAATAGAAGTCCAGGGGCAAGAGAAAAGAAGGAAACGAAAAGTATACAGATGAAGCTAAATAAAGGGAAGCACTAGAAATTAGAGAGAGTGCAATCAGAGGCGGACTAACATCCTATCAGATTCACCAAAATTATATTGAGAGTCAAAGCATTTCAAGTTTGGCCGAAATTATATTATAAAATAATTATATTTATGATGCCAAACTAAATATAATTTGATTTTTTATTAATTATATTTCTATGGTATAGGTTTGATGTTATAAATTCTTATAGTTTTTTTCTCTTTAATTTTGGTCAAACTTTAAATGTTTAAACTCTTTAAAATTTTTTGGAATGACTTATAATGAGGGAGCAACTTTTTTCTAACTATTAATTTCCTTCTAACGCATGCATTGCACCTATCTTCGGAATGCACCAAGGGCAGGAAAATTGGGTACCAACTATAATACGCGTGTCGTTTGTAAAAAGCAATCCTAGGCACTTGCCAACAAACTCTCCTTTTTGGGCAAGTTGTTGTAAACTTGTGTGCTGAGTGCAATGTGCATCTCATCTCATACATCGAAGTTGTGGTTAGAGTAGGGATAATCTCTAACTTTAATCCCTAGCCATTGGGTTTTGAAAGGTGAGAAACTGATTGGTCCGACACCTTCTAGTACGAGTGTACGACTCTACTCTTTAACCCGGTGTTTTGGCACTTTCTTCTTGTTTTGTGCTGATTATATATTTTTTTATTCCAAAGGTTCATTGGTTACGGCAAAAGGTTTACCATGACCACAGCTTCTCACCATGGTTGATAACCGAGCTGAAATCTCTAGCTGCTGATGGTAGATGCGGATACTAAAAACAGTTTGTGAAGGGAGAGTAGATATGTATGCATTTTTTTTGTTAGAGGGCCTTTTTTCTCGAATATGCACGAGTATTGCATTAAGATAAAAAAAAAAAAAAACAGTATGAATTACAAGGATTGGTCATGGCTGCAGCCACGATACATTTAGATTTGGGGGCTTTTAATTTATATAGAATAAAGTTTCGGCCTAGATACATGATGATCATTACAATTAAAACAAAACAAAACAGAAAGAATGAAGAAAGAGATTCAGTATGCTCTAATAAACAAATAAAATCTCATACTAAAGATACACTATTTTTGGCGTAGAGAAAAACATGATAGGTCACTCCTATTACCTTGCGTGGATTGGCCGGAGAGCCGGCGGCCAAAGTCCATACAACTAACCCATACTCCCCTCCTATAAAAATATAATAAGGTGATAACTAGTACTTCCTCCGTTCCAAATTGTAGTTCACTTTTGACTTTTCTAGATTCATTTCTTTTTGCTATGCATCTAGACATAGTGTATAACTAGGTGCATAACAAAATCAATGTATCTAGAAAAGCCAAAGTGAACTACAATTTGGAACGGAGGAAAGATTTCTAAACAATTTCACGTGTCTCTAAAGTCCACCCATCAACCAATTAATTTGTTTGTTCTAAAAAAACAATTAATTGTTAGCACATACCGGTAAACACAAAAGATAGTACCTCGCATTGTTTTCATGCATTAATCTTAGCTATACACGATCATTGCAGCACACTGTGTGAGTAAGCAATAGCCAGGAAGACCGACCGGGCAGGACAAACTAAGGCCCAGTAACGTAGTTCAAGTTTGGCCCAAAAGTAGAAGTTGAACCCAGCATTGGGCCATATCTGGTGGCTAGTTGGAAAAAGTCGGATTCACTCCCCCAACTATCACAAAAGTTTACTTTTCCTCCCTCAATTTCGAAAACAGGACATATCACCTCCCTCAACTTTTTCAAACCATGCAAATTACCTCCCTCGGCGGTTTTGAAGGTGGATTTGCTACAGTAACCGTGGTTTGCTACAGTAACAGTGGGTTTGCTACAGTCACAGTGTCTTTGCCTTTTTCTTTTTTTTTTTTTAAAATTCCTATTGAATCTTTAAACAATCATAGTAAATTATAGAAAAATCATAAAATAAAAATCTAATTTTATTGGAGTCCACATGATTAGATCTACACAGTGAATATATAATTGCTTCAGTATAAAGTTTTTTTGCTACGAAGGTTTTGTCTTTTTTCTTTTATATTTATAATTCGTAGCTGCAACTTCTATAATTATTTTGTTAGACAAAAGCACACCATATTATATATTCACCGTGTAGATCTACTCATGTGGAGTCTAACAAAATTGGATTTTTTATTTTATGATTTTTCTGTGATTTACTATGATTTTTTAAAGATTCAGCCTAAATAAATAAAAAAAAAAAAAAGACAAAATCTTTTTAGCAAAAACTTTATACTAAAGCATATCAAATTATATATTCACTGTGTAGATCTAATCATATGGAGTCCAACAAAATTAGATTTTTTATTTTATGATTTTTTTCTATGATCTATTATAATTTTTCAAAGATTCAACAGGATTTTTAAAAAAGAAAAGGTACTGGTAATGTAGCAAACCCATTGGCACTGTAGCAAACCATGGTTACTGTAGCAAATCCACCTTCAAAACCGCCGAGGGAGGTAATTTGCATGGTTTGAAAAGTTGAGGGAGGTGATATGTCCGGTTTTCGAGTTGAGGGAGGGAAAAGTGAACTTTCATGATAGTTGGGGGAGGGAATCCGGACTTTTTCCCGGCTAGTTTGCCACTAGAGCCGATGTGCATGGACCAGCAACGAGATGGGCTGTAAATATGATTCACACGTATCTGGGTCTCCAACCGTGGTCCAGATTGTAAATATGCCTTGTCAATTAGCAGTAGTTGGTAATCAAAAAAAAAAAAAAAAAAAAAAAAAAAAGAGCAGTAGTTGGTAATGCGAATTAGCTTGTAGTCGAGTAGTAGAATGGAATTCGGGTTAGACGCTACCCACGGGGGTTCAAATCTTGAGATACTCGCACATTTTATTGGGATTTTCTTTAGGATTTACCGGCGTTATACATTAAGTGGTAAGTGTTCCCGTCGACAACGAGGCACCAATAGTGACTTCAGAAATATCCGGATCTACAGGGTGATATTAAAAAAAATTTGCTCAATGTAATTCTCAAAAGAAATTTGTAGTTGCTACTGCAGCTGTGAGTCGCTCGTCCTCCTCAATAAAAACGGCGTCCTCCTCAATAAAAACAGCGCCTCCCAGGTCATTTCATTGTCTCTCCATCGATTCGTCGTCGTCCTCAGGGTTCCTTTGGAGCTTGGCGTGTCTCCTATCCCTCCTTAGATTGGGAGTATGTATTATTACCAAGCCTGGTGGTGGGTTGGCTTATCCCTCAAAAATTAGTAGTTGCTAATCATTCTAAAAAAAGTAGTTGGTAATCTTTATTTTTTAAAAAAATGTTTATTTGCAAAAATAATTGATCCACTCAAAATTTAGCAAATTAAGGCTCGTACCATCTTCATGGGAAGAAAAATAAATCGCCGGAATAAGTGGCGATCTATATCTCTCTTCTCATCTTCTCCGTACCATCTCTTAAAAATCATATCTTTTTAATACAATCATAAATGCAGATAAATTTAAATGGACATTAGAAAACTCGAGAAGATCTACAACTCTGTATTTTAACAAAGGTTCATTTGAGAGCCATCTTAGTCCGAAATCAGAATTTGTCGATCTAAACATTATGTTGTATTAATTATTTTGGAACCAAAATAGTCGGTATAATGTTTAGATCGCTATTTGTATAATAACTGAACATTTTTGGCACCATGATGTTTTCGTTCGCTTGTGGTAATTGTCCCAATCACCTTGACGTTGAATCGTTCTTCCTTGTCATTGGTACGGGACCAGCATGACGAAAATACCCATGCTCCAGGTTCCTAGGATGGATGGATGCTCTCCTTGATATCATGGCCACCTGCCGTACTCCAAGGCTGCAGCAACCAGGTTCTCTACACATATCCATCAAACAAAGGAAAAAAAGAAGAAGATGCTGGTAATAACCAAAGTGCGCTTGCATCACGCAGGCAGATGTCGATCATGATCACATTATACCAAAACCCCAGGTGATGAAACGCATATCGCATATGGGCTAACCTCGTAATGCAAGGCACTTGATCCCTGGGCCTGTCTGCCGTGCCTCTCGCTCACCCTCTCATCTCGCTCATCACCAACATAGTTTACCCATCTCGATCGCTTTGTCCTAACAAGATCGCTTGCTTCCGGCTTTTCTCAGTTCTCACGTCGTTTTCTCATCTTTATATCACGTTGGGCCCCATTCATGCGCCATGCCATCCTCCCAAGCTTTATGCAAACCCTATAAGCAGCTAGCTTTTGTGTGTGTCTGTGTCTCCACAAACCATTTGCTAGCCAGGCAACGAGCTGCGAGCCCGGCCATCAACACGTCTCTCACCGGCCGCCACTTTCCTCTCGAAACAAAGCAGGTGGCGCGGCTGGCCGCCGTGTCTGTCTCTGTACGTGTGCACCATCGGCGCTTCGAGTTGGGCTCCGTGTCCGTCCATCTCTGCCAGAACCAGGAGCTTCCTCTCTGACAGATCGAGCGCCTCGAATCGCAGCCTCGGTAGATGCGCAATGCGAGCGGCAGCAGCTGGTGTTCCCGTGTGGCGGTGCTGCAGCAAGTGCTTGGCCCGCAGGCTTCTCCTCATGGCTTCGGCCTCGGCCTCCACCAGGTCCAGCAGCGGCTCGGTGTCGACGCTTCTTCGCCCGGCGGCATGGAACCAGCTGGAGCTGGAGCTGGTGCAGTGATGCCGCCGCCTCTCCTCTTCCGCGCCCTCACGTCGCTCAACGTTCTCCTGCTCGTCGTCTACCTCCTGCTCGTCCTCCTCGCCAAGCTCTTCACACGCCTGCACCACAGGGCCACCACCGCCGAGGACCGCACGGTCCGCACCACAAGGTAACTAACTGGCTGCATCGCCTGCATCAATGAACATGACTCATGCGTTCGTGTGCGTGTGTCGTCACGCTCACACGTCTCGTTGTTTGTACAATACAGTAGCTGGTATGATGGCCGCGGCGACAAGCGCACGGAGGCCATGGCCACCGATGAAGCAGAGTATGTCGCCGGCGCCAACGCCGATACCGGCGAAGGACGACGGCAAGCGGACATGCTGTTCTGGTTCGACGAGGCCGTGTTCGAGGACACCACCCTGCTGCTTGGCGACGAAGGAAAGGATCACGGCCACCTGTATGAAGCTACAGCTACAGCCACTGCACGTTGCTTGCAGGTGGTGGAGGAGGAATCTGCCCGCATCTCGCCGCGTGACGACCACAACCACCTCAGCATCGATGCTGCCGAGCCGATGCCGCAGGAGGTGCTGGAGGAGGTCAAGGGCAACGCCGTCGTCGATGTCCCGACGACGACGGTCGTCGTGGAACCGGAACAGCGGAGTGCTCGTGCTCCTGCTCCGGTCGTCGTTGTACCATCAGAGAATGTCTCCATCGAAGGCAATCAATCTCGTATGTACACTCTATCTCTGCTTCTTGTTATTCTGATCTTCATTCGTTTCATCTTGATCTGATGCATTCTATGTAATCATCAATCCATCATTGCCTGGTTTCAGGAAAGAACAAGCAGCAGGAAACCAAGAGATCAGGAGAAGACGCTCGCCGCGACGCCGATGCCGAGCACGAAAAGGAGGGCCAGCAGCATGCTGGGAAGAGCTTTTCTGATGAAGGCCAGCACGACGTGAAGCTGTTCGTCAACAACCGCGCGCTCGCCGACACCAGGAAGCTCCTGCTGAAGGGCGGCGTGGTGGCCGGAGGAGTTGGAGGAGCGAAGGCGGCGCAGCTCCAGCTGCAGGTGCAGGACTCGAACGACGACGACAAGGACAAGAACGGGGACAGCAGCCGGTTCGGCGCATCGACGCTGACGAGCGAGTCGACGTCCAAGAGCTCGGTGGAGTGGCAGAGCTCGACGGTGACCAAGGACTCGGAGACGGAGTACCCCTTCTCGTCGTCGTCTCGCCGGAGCTCGGCGCGGTGGGAGTCGTACACGCTCTTCCGCAAGTACGACGAGGACATGGTCTACTTCCACCGCGTCGGCGCCCAGAAGCTCACCGAAACAGGTACAGTAGCACGTTCTAAAAAATTTTCAAGGTATCATTACCACTCATTACCAAAGACTAGTTTTCTTGAAAAAAAGTTTAAATGAGGCGCGATTCCTGTAATCTGCGACGCTTTCGTCGACATGTGGGCTTGATCAAGAACATTTTTTACACATTTCTTGATGCACGCAGGCACAAAATCTAATCCTAGTTCAACCTGCAGAGTCTTTCCGGTCCATCAAGTACCAGCCGCGTTCCATGTCGGAGCGGATCGTGCAGAAGCTGACGCCGAAGCCGATGAGCGCCCCAAAGCCGCCCGTCGGGCTGCGGGACCCGTACCCTGAGCTGGAGCGCGCGTACGTGGCGCAGGTGTGCCTCACCTGGGAGGCCCTCAACTGGAACTACACGAGCTTCCGGCGGCACAACGGCAGCGACGGCAACATCGCGGCGAGGTGCTGCCCGGCTCGCGTGGCGCAGGAGTTCCAGCAGTTCCAGGTGCTGCTCCATCGCTTCATCGAGAACGAGCCCTACGAGTACGGCCGCCGCCGCCCCGAGGTGTACGCCCGGATGAAGAACTCCACGCCCAAGCTGCTCCTCGTCCCAGAGTTCAGAGGTCAGTTAGTGATTGTTTTCGATTCGACGACATTGGACGGCCGGAGTTGCTGCTGTGCTTGCACACTGAGACAATGCAATGGAATGTAATGCAGACGAGGATGACGAGAAGGACGATCTGATCTCGGCGGTGCAGTTCCTGATGATACTGGAGGAGTCCATCAGGACGTTCATGACGTTCCTCCGCGCCGACAAGAGGAGCCACTACGAGATGTTCAGAGAGATGGTGAAGAGGAGGGCGAGCGCGGCGGATCAGACGCTGGCCCTCACGCTCAAGAAAGCCAACAAGAAAGTGAGTTCATGACGTGTTCGATCTGTACCTAGCAGTATGTATGCAAGTTCTAATCAAACATTGGATGCTTGATTCTTCAGAAGAAGAGCCGGGTGAAGGACCTGACGCGGCCGCGGCGGTGCCTGAGGAGGACGAAGCTGAGGGAGGAGGAGGAGCTGTCCATCCTGCTGGGCCTGATCGACCTCAAGGTGGTGGCGCGGGTGCTGCGCATGCCGGAGATCACCGACCAGCAGCTGCACTGGTGCGAGGAGAAGATGAACAGGGTCCGGATCGATCTGGAGGGCAAGATGCAGAGGGACCCAACACCTCTTTTCTACCCTGCACATTGACATGCTGGTCTGCTGGACAACAGTCTTGTGTAATAAGCTTCTAGTAGCTCTTTTCTACTTTGTTTTTTCGTATCTTCTTTTGTCCAAGAGATGTACTAGTAGTGGGGAGAAGAGAACGGTACCAAAGATAAAGTTGCATCGCATAGACATGAGAATATGCATGCCACTTAGCTTCATCTTCTCTAGTAGTAGTACTGTAAAAAGGGATCACACAGATGATGTTCTTGTAAAGGCACATACATACATATATATATCTAGAGTAACAAATAAATAAATAAATAAATAAAAGACCCACATCTTGTAATCGGACGCATGTGGCAACAGTGACAATGTTGAGCCGATAGAACCAGTGATCGTGACGAGCCATGGTATGTATGGATATCCATTTGCATTTCTGACACCGCCCGTGCATTGCATGGAAAGCAAAAGGACTGAGGTGGTGAGGATGGAGACAAAAGTATGGCTTTGACGTCGTGCTTTCGCTTTGCTTTTGCGCGTGTCTCTGCTTTTATGAGACCTTGGATTGGATCACAATCACACGCAGGATTAGGATAACCAAACGTCACATTAGGACTTGCTTCCACATTCCGGGATAATAAACTGCATCATCCATATCCTCTTCCTAGCCCTTTTCTCTATGCTTTTGTTCATCCTTATGTCATCTAGAAAAGCTCTCTTGCAAACTTATCTTCGTACGTGGACATTTCGTTTGCATTAAAAGAGAACGCACCAACATATATATGGCGATACAATTCACATGTCAAACATAACAAAGATCTTCTCACCAAATATCACATTTAGTTGGCAAGGGAAGCACTTTGACACTTTACTATGGATACAATATTTGGAACTCGCAAGCAACTTCTAACACAAACATGGCACCATATCTTGAGGCTTCAATATAAAATTTTAATTTGAGAAAGACTTTGGCATGTCTTAGGGCTGAAAAGAAAAGGAAAAGAAGACTTCCTAGCTACTTGATGAAAAAAAGGAATTTAGTAATAATCTTTATCTAACATATACTCCTATGTCTTTGCACAGATAAATAAACTCTTGTAGTAGATTGCTACAATGTCACATGCATAAAGAGCACAGACTGGCAAGTGAATGGACACAAATCCAGATAGAACATGCATGCCATGGTGCTCTTGCTTTTGGTAAAGATAGATAGGCGCAGTCAGAAAGTGGTTCTCCACTGTAACAAGTCAAAAAAAAAAAGTTGATGATGATAAAAGATGCGGCTGTGTCTTATTTCGACTGGGACCATTGTTTGATATGGCCCAAGTTCATTTGTAGCTCGAAGCGCCTGATTTGATACGTTGAAGCCCACCAATGCACACGACAGCCCAACAAGTTATCTAGGCCATCACTTTCCGATCACAACGTCACCTGATCATCTGTTTTTTTAAAAAAACAAAAAAAAAAAAAAAACTTTGTGTGTCGCCATATGAAAGGGTTTGATGTCAAGTTTGAAGATCGGTTGCTTCGGAGCATTGCGGCCCATTAGAAGATTGGGAGAGAGCAAATATAAAATTTGCACATGAGTTAGCACATTTAGCCATTAGATTATAGAGTTGTGTTCTTTTTGTTGCGGTTCTAAACTATGTTTTTTTTTTTGAGAATTACACAGTACAACGCAGACGCTCATACACGCACGCACACTCACCCCTATGAACACACTTACGCAAATCCTACCCCTATGAGCACCGAAGGAAGGGACTGGGCGGCCGGCAGATCTGGAGATTCTCGAAGTCACCATAGGCGCCTCGTCGTCGACGGAACGCCGCTTACCACTTAATGCATAACGCCGGTAAATCCTGGGAAAATCCCAAGAAAAGGTGCGAGCACCGGGATTTGAACCCCTGGTGGGTAGCGTCCCCACCTGGACCGTCCTATGTTATACGTCGTAAAACTCCTTAATTTCGAATAGAGCCCTCTCATTCGAAAAAAAAAGGCTTCAAGTGGTTGTTGGATTTCATGCTATATTTATTGCTTCTAAAATTCATATAAATTATGATATTCCACTGGAATTAGCATATTTAATAAGGATAACCAATCAAATACTCGAACGACCACTTAGGAAATTCATATAAAGTTCAAATCCTATAAAATTCCACAATAAATCCAGTATATGTTCCCATGTTCCATAGAAAGTCTAAAACAATATTTTCTTTGTCATAATTTTTGTGCAACATAGTACCGTCAAACACATGATATATTGGGCCCACATGCCTTACCCAATTGCGGTAGATTGTTTGCTCACATGTCATGAAGTGTAAATATATATGATGGGTAAATATTTGATCCAATAGCAAAAACCCTATTGAAACTCATACTTATAAGTTTTTTAAAAATGAAAATGATGCATATCCATGGTGTCATTATAGATGTATATTTGTACTAAAAGTTGAGATGCGAAAGCAATCAAGAAGGTCTTTTGTATTTGAGAACAGGGTCAGGGTCGGTGCAAGTTGAAGGACTGTGTACTACTCCCTCGGTCCCAATTTAATACGTGAAAAATGTGTACCTCTAATTCAATTTGCTAAAAAAAAAGTAGATTTAAATATCTTTCCGATGATATCAATTATGTACCATAAATATTAATATTTTTTTAATATATAATATAATATCTAATTAAAGTTGTTTTCTTGGAAGGAGAAAACGACAGTTACATTAGGAAGGTTGGACTAGAATATTTCTTAATTTTATTCAATCATTACAGATCCCCGACCGAAATGGGAATTGGTTGCTTAAACCGACAATGTGTCGCCATTGTCAACGGATTTGTCCCCTTGTTTGTGTACTACCAGAATATGCGAGCACTGTGCTGCAGTACTAGTCCAGTCACTGGCTAGCTAGCTCTACCAGTAGACTCCTACTCCAGGTTAGGTTTTCACCGGCCATATAGGTTGATTGACAGCACACAAAGTGGATGCAACAGTGCCACCCTACGATCTGATCTGATCGCTGTGCCTCTACTGTCCATCGTGTTATTATTATCTTTTACGGAGTACACGGGCCAATATATGCCCAATGGGCCATATTATGCTTCCATGCATGTACCGGCAGCGGCCGGGTAGGACGGCCGGTGGCCGGCGGCCGGCCGGCCGGCGATTCGATCCAGCTCCCAGCCACGCTGCGCTCTGCATGCATCTGATCGCCTGATGGAACGGAGACACGCCCGGGACCCAGTGCTAGTCCCAGCTGCAAGCATGCATGTCAAAGCCTGAAACCGTGGCTGGCTTCCTTCTGATGAACACAACTTTGCCACCAGGGACCGCCGGCCGGGCTCAACTGTCTACTCCTAGATCAGACTAACCCCTGAACCCATTTTTTGAATTTGTATTTTTTTTTTTTATATGTGTAAAAATTTGGGGCAAGGGTTTGAAAACGACAGATAAGGGCACGAGTGCACGACTCGTCATGCAAGCAACTAGTACTACTACGGCTGTATACGAGTAGCTAGTGGCACTGTGGCAGTGTAGCACCTCTCTGTTTGCTCAGTTGCCTCTTTCCTTGACGACGACACAAGTCTTCTCTTGCTCACTGTTCTCCCATACGAGTACGTAGATGCCTTTCCAGCTTTCCTCGTCCTTTGTTTTACCACCATTCTTTTCTTCTCCTGCAAAAACAATATGCGGCCATCTATTGTTCTTCGCGTAAGACTTACGTTTAGAACGGATGTTACAAGATTTTTTCGGATGAAATATGTTTCATTATTTCAAGGAACCTACAAAATTAGGGGTGGTAAAGACCCTCTAATTTAGCATAGCAAATATAAGGATCGGCCCTGGATTAGAATCGGGTCAAGTAAAACTATATAATTTTAAACTAATAATAGAAAACACCAAGTTAGATTGTGAAAGAAAAAAAACAATCCATTACCCTATGATATTGCAAAAACAATATGCAAAACCCATAAGATTATGTTAGCTTGCAAAAGGTCAAGAGAAGTTGGAGGCGTTCGAGGAGAGAGTGTCGAGATCCATCGGTCTAGTTTCGGTCTTTTCGGACGTGCGCATATGGGTAGCATGCGTGGGTGTATTCATTCATAGGTGTGGTGAGTGTGCATGCATGTATGAGTGTTAAAGTATATATACTATAGTTTGTATAAAATATCGCTTTGTTGCTTCACGTGTATAAGTTCATACAAAATTTATTAAATATTATATATATATACATCAATGATTAGAGGGAGTAGAAATAACCACCAAGTACGGGCCGACGGTTTGATAAAGCACAACCGAACTTTAGCTCCTTCGTCTTCCTAGTGTCCCTCCATATCTTCTTCAATTCTCCCTCGTCGGCAACCCTGCGTCACCACCGCCTTCCCCCGACGGCTCTCGACGCCTCACTGCGCCACCGCATCCCGCCACCGCCCTCGCCCCTCGCCCTCCCCTGAACCTTCACCACACGGCGTCCTCATCCTCATCCTCGCCCCGGTCCCGCTGCCTCAACATCCACGCCCCTTGACCTCGCCCACCCTAATCCCATAGAAAGGCGTTGCGTGAGCTCCGCCGTGTGATGCCCCCACCGCCATCCCAGCCAACTTCCGTGTCAACGCCCCTCGCTGCCCTATCTTTGGACGTTCTTTCTTGTTTGTCTCCACCATGTAAACACCCCTCCCCCTGTTGCAGCCATCGTCTAGTGCCTCCTTCTAAGTGTAACAAGTGTGACCCGGGGGGTTTCCCTTGGGGGGACTATGGAGGAGAAGGTGGTGGTAGCGGTGCTAGGGTAGGGAAAAGGAGGTGGTTAAGGTGGTGGAAAGGGAGAAGGGGAGGGAGGCGTAGGGAAATGAAAGGAGGAAGGGGATGTTTTTCCCTATAAGGGCTTGTTTGGCAAATCCCCGCCCTTTCCCGGGGTAATCCCCGCACATGCAACTGTGAACAGATTAAATTTGGTGGCCATGCAAGGCACGCCACGCCGCCGCGGAGGAGGAGCGGGTTTCACTCCATGGCCTCGGAGGAGCCGGTGTCATTCCCCGGCCTCATGCATGCGAGCAGGTCGTGGCTCCCCGGCGCGGTAGCAGAAAGAAAACGAGCAGCTCATGCAAGCTTGCTACACATATAACAATGGTTAGTTAGTGTCAACCCGGGCTTTGCTTCCCCGGGGCTTTCCTGGTGTGCAACCCCTTTACGATGTGGAATCGAGAGCGCTCGACACCACCTCTTGGGCCCTCGCTGACCCGTTTACTCCGCCGTGGAGGGCAGCCCGTGTTGAGCGTGTGACACTATGTCTGCTGCTAGTGGTGAGCAGAACCCTAACTCTGTTGTCAACGGAACCCTAACTATCACCCGTTCTTCCTTGTCTCCGACGCAAGTGTGTTTCAAAGATAGTCTCGGCCGAGTGCGGGTGCAGGCAAGAGGAAGTGCACGGGAGGGAGCGGAAGTCGCTCTAGGCACGAAATACCGAGACCGAACCGAATTTACCGAAATCGTAAAATTTGATTCCATGTTTGGTTCCTAGTTCTCAGGAACCAAATTTACTGAGGTATATTCGGTTCTGTACCTCGGTAAACCGAAGTACCGAACTGGTTCCAAATTTACCGAAATGTGTTGAGTGTGAGTGTTATTATATTATTATTTGTACTATTGAAGAGTATTATATTATTTATTTGTGGTATTCTACTCTATAATTCTCTACAAAATCATGTCAAAATTATGTTAAAATTGGCGTTTTGAACATGCAGAAGGTACCGAAACCAGAATGTCCTCAGTACCGACGTTTTGAAGGACCGATCATTACCTATTTTCGAGGAACCGAATTTAGTGTGGAACCGAAGTACTAAACCGATCGGTTCGGTAATACCGAATGCCCTGGCTGAAGAGGAAGTCGTGCCAGCGGGCGAGTAATATAAACCAAAAAGAAAAGCCTGTTTTGTTGCTTTGTTTCCCCTTTCCGGTTTCATCCACATTCTTTCTTGGCATCATATCCTTTTTTTTCCTTTCGCTTTTCCTCGATTCTGTCCGATCCGAGCGCGAGCGCGAGTGCGATCTGAGGACTTGTATCCATGCGCTTGGGTTTTTGTCAATGTTAATATGCGTGCCTTGTCAAAAAAAAAAAATGTTAATATGCGTGCCAAATGGGGGCGCGCAGCAGCTAAAGATCAAAAGGGTGCCGAAGACAGCAGGGAAGCTAAGCTTAGGGCCGGCCAGGGCTACAAGCTGCTCACACTGGTAGCTGGCCTGTCGCCGGCGGCCAGGCATGCATGCTTTGGCAGCGCGTAAATAAACACCTAAACTTTGCATCTGCAAAGGTCTCCATGCTTTTTTTTGCGAAACATGAGAGAGTGAGAGAGAGAGATGTCCAGTTGATGCTGCTGCTATAGCTGCTTCTCATGGATGCAGGCCTTGCTGATTAAAGTGGCTGTGTGTGGGCTGTAGGACGCAGGAACTCAGAGCTAGCTAGAGATCATATCGATCGACCGGAAGCGATGATCCAGCATTAGGAGACATGCATTTCTCTCCATCGATATGATATGTGCAAGTGTTATCTCGAGAAGCTCACACACCAGTCATTTGGTTGGCCTCTGTAAACCTACACATGTACAGTACAAGTCGGCCTGCAACAGCACCTTCAGGTTTAGGGGTCTATGTATATGGAGCGTACGTATATACTGTAGACCAAGAGAGAGAGATAGTAGGCAGTCGTTGGGAAAGCTGGCAACAAATAAATATATAATAAGTTCACATATTAACAAAAGTCCTTAATGAACAAAAACCCCATTTGGAAATACAATAAATATATAAGTTCACTTGAATCCGAGAACAAAATCTTGATTCCGCGCTTGCTACAAAGATAGATGGTTACTTTTGATTGAAACTATATGGTTTGGTTGCTACTGTTTTTAGTAATATATAAAATAGAAAATTTTTAGTAATTATCATGCCATTGTGTTTAATTAGGTTAGTAAGTTCAGCTTAAGGTAAGCTTGAGTGAAGTTGTGAGTTGTTTTTCTTGTCAAACACTTATATTCAAAACAGCTTCACTCATAAAGTTGTTTCTCTTCTTTCACAAATACATGAGTTATGATGAAATTGAAAAAAGTAGCTTATCTTAGCCCTATCCCTCATTTCTCTCTCTTTCATGCATAAAGTTTTGCCAAACGATTTTTTAAAAACAGATCAACTTCACCAAAAAAAGTTACTCATTAAACTTTTTTTTTTTTTCCATGGCTGATTTGTTATGAGATAAAAAAAATATTATATCATGCCAGATAAACCCGGTGAACTACACAACAACAGATCAAATAATATAATATAACACCACAGTCCCATCTGAAATATGCACACCAAAAAGTTGCATGTTCCATCGCGTGCAGTAGACCAGTAGTCTAGTCAACATGACACTGTCGCCAAAATCCAAGGAGAGCAGCCGTCCAGGACCCATCAGATCTGCGCAGGTTTCAGGGACCTTACTTTTTTTTTTTTCTTGAGCCAGCTCATGATTTTGCCATTGATTTGAGCCTATAGTTGACTTCCGTTGCCGATGTCAAATCACGTTTAATATGATCTGCCGCGAGAATTACTTAGCTGCGGCACATAGGGAAACGATAGAGCTTCACAATATATTAATTATATAAGAAAACTTTACTGTGGCTTGTGGGACACTGCACAATATATCTTTTTGTTTTCTGAACACTAATTTCTTCTTCTTTATTGTAAGATATGACATGGTGTACCTGGAGCAAATAAAAAAAAATAGAGTCCCATAGCCAATTCAACGAATGACCAGTGTCATGTAGCAAACAACACTATATTGTTGTTTTCTCCTAATATTTGATTCAGGCTGCAATTACAACACACAAGCTAAAACTAATATGACTATTGATCATTAAATAGTCCCAAGTGTAGTAAACTTGCATTGTGTTTGAAAGATGTGCATATTGCCACACTCCTGAACATTATAAGTGTGTCCTCCCATTGATCACATAGAAAAAAAAAAGTGTGTTTTGGGTTATTGCTATCAGACTATATTTCAAACTTTCAATTTAGCAACATTTTCATGAATAATTATCTAATATTGTGGTTTGGAAGTATTACAATTTTTTTTTGCCTCATCTTCCACAAGGATATGTACTATTCACTATCAATGACAAACCCCAAAGTGGGCCACCAAAGGGGGCGCTAGACCCTCCTCCCTTGGGTCACCCGTCTTAGGCTCGACCCATCGCCCTCCAACTTGGCCCATGAAAAACACAACTCCAACAAGTGTCCATCATTTGATTTAATGTCACCGCAAGATTGAAGGTCGAAAAGGATGCACACTTGGGTTCATGGACCCAACAAACCAAGTGTTGGTGCTCAACTTCTTGCCAAACTTCATACCCATGCAGATGGGAAGAGGCTCATACCTTAATGATAGGTCACTCAACCTAAGAGCAGATTCGAGCCTTGTCCAAATTTGCATACGAGTGGGAATGGAGGTGCTCCTACAGTGCATGCTCTAAGGTGTGCGAACTGCACAACGGCGAGGTCTCTATGTGGTTGTGTGCCCCATGTTCCATTCTTGGGTTTCTTGGTGGTCGGGTAGCGTCCCCAACTTATGGTGGTATAGATACAAGCAGGGGAAGGGCATATCCAATGAGCCAACACTAGGATGTGGCTGGTTCAGCCCTAGAGGCGATGGTTTAGCGAAGCTAGAATCAAGTTGATTGTCGCAGCATTGAATGTTATGAAGGAAGCACCAGTTAGTCATAGAGCCAAAGTTTGAGTGGTGATGGATAAGTCCATGCTCGATGGTCGCACTCGAACGAGTGGTATGAGAACACGTACCCATGGTGTGATTGAGGGAAGTGCTCACGCTGGGGTCGACGTGATGTTATGGGGCTGCGGTGGTGGAGGACGAGGTCAATGGCAGCACCATTGCCAAGCTTTGGTGGCTTTGTGCCGCACTCGAGGTTGGCCATGGCCAGGTTGACCTCGTGGCCATGGCCAAAATACATGCAATGATGGCAAAGCAACTCAAGGCTCGGGAAGGCTTTAGAAGTGAGCTAGCGGTTGTTGAGGCCAAGTCTCATATAGCTAGTAGGTGGTGGCTTGTGGTCGTTACACATGTTTTTCTTAGTAATGGCAAAAGTAGTGGTGGTCCACGACGGTTGGTCCCGCTTAGTAGTGGCCAAAGCAAAGTGTGGTGCAATGTCATAAGAAGACGACACTTGCAATATCGACAATGTCTAGCAACTCGATTAGCTTGCAGCGGCATGTGGTGCGTAGCCCGGCTTTGGACTATGGTTGCTATGCTTGTGGTGCATATGTTTGTTATGCTTGTGGTGGAGTTGAGCCCTTGTTGATGGATAGGTATCTTCTTGTGGTGCAATTGCACATCTTTTCGATGGCAATACAAAAAGGGTTCATGACATGGTGTCTAGCGATGGATGTGGTGTGGTGCCAGTGCATAGTGGTTTCTTTCAAGGTGGCAGGAGTGACATGTGGAGTCTAACAGCAGATGCGTCGAGGATCCGTATTATGCATTTTTATCATGAAGACTGCAAAGCGGCCTAGGAGAAGTCTAGATCTAGTGGAATTAATGTTTGTGACAGTTAGGGTTAAAGTTGGGATTGGCCGAGGTCCAATAAATTAAAGTTGCCCGGACCCTAATAGTTCTTTAGACACACGGTGTCTCTCCCTTTTAAGGTGGCTTCCTACTACCAAGCTAAGCAAGGTGGGATTATTCAGAGGCTCACACGGCCGCCACCCGACTACAACAAGGCCACCTGGCCCTTTTTTTGTTGCGTCTTTGCTAGCAGGTAATAGTGGAGGATATCCTCATCATTCCCACCCCCTTAAACAAGGACCCAACTCCGATACCAAATGATACATCTAGCCCAAGTGGGGTTGGCCAAGGCCCAATAAATTAAGGTTGCCCGAACCCCAACAGTTATTTAGGCACACTCACTCAGGAAAAAGTCCATTCTCCCTAAAAGACTAGTCCTATAGGGGAAGCGTGGCTCTCCCTTTTAAGGTGGCTTCCTCCTCCCAAGCCAAGTAAGGTGGGATTATTCAAAGGCTCACAGGGTTGCCGCCCGACTACAACTAGGCCACTTGGCCCCTTTAAAGTTGTGTCTTTGCCAGCAGGTAATAGTGGAGGATGTCCTCATTAGCTGCAACAACACTACGATGAGGGGTCCTACATAGTAGTAGTCTTGTCGTGGGGGGTGTGGTCTGTTTCATCATGTTTCTCTAACGATGCAATGCCATGGTTAGTGTTTTCGATGACCACATAGATGGCTTGATGAGGTGCGAATGAGGATAACAATTTTAGTGGCTTATGGTTGTAGTGGAGAGTCTGTTGTGGTGGGCTTAACGCTCTTGATAGAGATTGTGTTGTTTGTGATGTTTGTTTGTGCGTAATTATTGTTGTTGACTTGCTAAAGAGTTTTAATCGTTGCCTTTTCTCTTTTCCCCGCTTTGCTTGTATTTTCTACTACACCCTCCGTCCCAAAAAAACATGCAACTATAGGATTTGTGCCTATCAACTTGACTAAATTTTGACCAAGTTTATAGTAATTAATATTAATATTTATGTCCCAAACAAAAAATATTATGAGTAAACAACTTCGAACACTACATGTAAACAACTTCAATAAGCAAATTCATTGTTCCAGCCATTTGTTCCATGTATATGTAAACAACTTCGAACACTACATGGTGGCCGCATGTGTCATTTCAATTAGTTAGTTGTTTATCCATTTAAATAGTTCTTTAGCCCACTTAGATGGCATTTATCCTAAATAATTATAGCTAAATGATAGATGACTGAATAATATGTTTTGGGTCAAAATATTTAGAGACTGACTCATAGGTTACCATAAAGAGATTAGGCGACTAGATTGATAAAATAACAATATATTGTCTAGCAAAAAGGTATATTAACCCAATAATCCAGTAAATAGGTTCACCTCGTGGAACATAACAAATTACTCCCTTCGCTCTAAATTATAAGTCGCTTTTAACTTTTTTGGTTCATCCATTTTGCTATTGTCACACCCCAAGGGATGGGGCCTAGAAGGGACGGCCCACGGTCCCCGCGGCCGGCAGGGAGGGCCCTGGCCTGAGCGCGCGCACGCCGCTGCCGCTGCCTTCTTCGCTCCGTGATTTATTTGGTAATTAAAGTAAGAGTTTGGTTAGGATAAGCCTAGGTTTTTGTGTGAATGGGATATTGCACTCTATAAGGAAATCTCATATTAGGATAAGAATAATGACTTGCTTGCAAAAGATATTCTAATCTATAAGGAAACATTTAGAGGCAAAGTTTTGAGTAATTCAGGGTCAAGTTTAGAATATTTGTTTTTAATTAAAAAAAAACTTGTATGTAACCTCCGTTTTGAAATGGAGGGAGTAGCATTTAACATGCATAAGGATTACAGTAGCGTCCCATTTTGCTCTTAGGTCAGGGTCAAGTAGTAGTTAGGTCCTTTTTTTCATGTTTTTGTTCAGTCCTGGCCTATAATGATACGATTTTATTTTTAAATAAGTTTTTTTTTTCAAAAAAAAATATAATTATGCTCATGTTTACGATCTGTGTATTTTAATTTAACTATTTTTTTTCTGAAAGATTGACTAAACATTTTCCAAACATCCGTTTTGAAATACGTTTTTTTTCTGTACTGAAAAGTACCAAAAGCAACGATTCATGCAAAACTAGAGGTTTAGGTTACATGCAGACATCCATTGCAGCCACCATATACTCCACCTCAGAAACATTTAGTGTCTTTCATAATGTCCAAAACACGCATCATCTAATTTAATTTCTTGGCTCTTTACACTAACTTAACTGCATGCATTAACCATAGAGTACGGTCCACATCTCTGCTCAAGTGGAGGCATTCACGTTATTATTTCTGCTGTGGCCGCTGCAGCCGAAGCTGCAGTTGCAGTTAACTTTGTCGGCCTGCACGTTGGTAGCAGCAGCAGCCGCCGCCGCCGTCGCCGCTGCCGGCGGAGCGGTGAGTGGAGCCCGAAGCAAGAGAAGCTGCCGCGGTGTGTCGACTGCATCAGTGCGTCGCCGGCGTCGGCGGCGGAGACTGCGTGGCCGATGACGTAGTCGCCGACCGCAGGCTGGCGCGGTGGGCCAGGGTACGTCGCCGGGTAGCTCATCGGCTGCAGGGTGGATGGTGGCGACGTGTAGAGGTAATGGTACGAAGGATGCGGCGACAGCCGGAACGGGAGGCACGGGTCGCCGATGCTGCTGCCACCGGTGGCGCTGGCGCGTAATAAGGCCGGTGAGGCAGCGCCAGCCATACTCACATCTCTGAAACTGTACCCACAGAATTGCAATGGGTGTGAGAACTGAGAAACCCTAATCAAAGATAAGGCGCGATCGTGATCTTCTGCAGTAGAGAGAGTATATATGATGTACCTCATCTGCGCGCCGATGGCGGCGAGGCTTTCGTTGCCGAAGACGAGTTGCCGGGCACGGTTGAGGGTTTCAGTCTCCCTCTCTGGAAAGAGCAAGCCCAGACGAAATCAATAATAACCCATAAAAAGTGGAAGGAAATGTAAGCATTGTGAGATTATCTAGGGTTATAGTGGTATATGATCTTGCCTTGTCGATGGCGGTTCATATGGCCCCCAAGCGCTTGAGACTTGCCGAACTTGAGGGAGCAAAACCGGCACTCATACACCTTTGCAGCACTATCCTTCCCTCCACGGCTCTTCTTCTTTATCCCTGCACACAGATACATCGATCAGTCCCTTATGATCTACAAAGTGTAGAGAGATCTCCCCTTTGTAAAAATTAAGAGATATCATATATATTTGTAAGCAAAGTGAGAAGAATGTTTTATTCTTGACATTCAAGATCATTCATGAGCTAGGAATCCTTTGCATCTACAGACCTAGCATATTAGTTCTGCAAACTAGCTAGCAGGGAATGTTAAAAGTACAGAAATTTAAGAAAGCTAGAACTCCATTGCTGTTCAATTGCAGGACTTCCTTTCATGACGACGCAACTAGAACTACTTTCACCGGCCTTTAAATCAAACAAGAGAATATTAGTGCTGTAGTTCCTTACTAGTAACTGCATCAGCGCTTGATGTGGCGGTGGTCGTGGAGCTCTCTACCGCAAGTAGCATTTGCTTGCCGTACTCCTCCGGCAAGTTGTTCAGGTCCAATGGGCTCCCTTCTTGCCTCCTGGAGTTCATAGGCCATGGTGTCGAGCACAGAAAAGAAATGGATTCCCAAAAGAAATTAAATTCATGCCCGAGGATGGAAAAGCAGTAAGTTTATATATGCATATAGATCGAATCACAAGGTTAAAGCAGATCCTGTATACACAAAGCGTGAGCATAGGATCTCAGAGATATATGATGAGCAAGATGCATGTGCAATTACTACAGTAGAAGCAGCAAGGAAGAAAATGAAGTAGCAATTGTGCATAGTACAATAACGATCTATCAGTAGTCATCTAGACAAACAAGCTGTTCATGAAGATCCAGATCAGAATCTTCCTGCCTGCCAGTTGATAGCACAAGCTGATTAAGAGCTCAGATCGATGCTCAGCGCTACACATGTACTAGCAAACAAAAAAACATCCAGGAGCAATGGGTTGATGAACAGGAAAAGGGAGAGAACACAACAGATGTGCACACATAAACAGGAAACGCGCACACACAGAGAGAGACAACAATAGTGGCTCAGAAGAAGAGACGGATATGAACAATGCAAGCACACACCAGCAGAAAAGTGGCGAGGGGTTCTTACATGGTGGAGCAGAGAGAGCAGGCCAGCAGGGAGTGAGACGACGTACTACAGCTGAACACTATGAGATGCAATGGTGGTTTGGAAGGAGATCGAGGAGAAACAGAAGTGGCCGGACGGGGGTATATATCGGATGGTGGATTGGAATATAGTAGAGAGAGAAGGGGCGGGGCGGCCAGAGATCTACAGAGAGAGTTGCAGCTCAGCAGCTGGTACTGGTAGCAGCTGGGATCGGAGGATGTGATGAGGAGAGTATTAGGTTCAGTACTAGTAGTGCAGTTTGATGGCACACAAAAGCAAAAAAGACAGCGCAGTTTGGTAGGAGAAAATGCATAGGGGAAAGGCTGTTATCTTTATTAAAGTGTTGGTTTGGGGCGTATAGGGACGTAGTATACGTAGAGGGAGAGAGTACTCCAGTAGAGCTATTATGTGAGGAGAGAGAGAGGAAAGCCTGAAAGTTCTCTATCAGTTCGCCTGCCTGTGTGCTCTGCACACAGCCGTCCGTTTCTCTCTCCTCTCCTCTCCTCTCCTCTCCTCTCCTGCTAGCAGCTAGTAGCACACATTCACACACGCACACACCTATAGTCTCGCAGCGTGCTGAGAGCAGCTACTAGTAGCAAATGTGATCCTTGGATTCTGTGATGGTTGCAATCCAAATGAAGCTGTGCTGTTCCTTGTATCTATCCCTTCTCCCTCTCCTCCGGCCAGGAGCCGAGCGAGCGAGAGAGTGTTGAGTGTGCCTACAATTCTACATGTCTCCGCCATGTTTTCATTGTGTAGCGTCGACACAACATCTAGTCTACTAGGCAGCAGGAAAGCCCCACAACAACAACATTACTACACTCTTAACGCTGCTGCATTGCGCTGTAGTATATCGATCTATTTGCAACCAGCAACAGATGTGTTCTTCTCTTGCTGCATGGATCATTAAAGCTAGGGCTCTTAGATCTTGCGACCGTGAAGAAAACACAAACATCAGACATGCACATGCTCACAGACACAAACATCTGTACATGCATGCATGTATAGGTAATATAGACCTGTGTCCTTGGTGGTTTGCTTCCTTCTCCCTCATCCGGCCTTGTGCTGGTGTGGTGTAGGACATGCATGCAGCTCAGCTCAGCTCAGCTGAAAGGCAGAGAGAGATAGAGCAATAAAGACAAGGGCACCTCTTACAAAGCCCTGCTCCAGTATTTAGTTGAGATGGGCATGGAATGCACAAGCACAAGGGAGCTATTGATCAGCCTAAGCCATAGGGCTGCATGCATGCTTTCTTAGCCTTTGAGCTGGGCTATCCTATTCCTACATGGTGGTAGATTGCTAGTAGCTAGCAAGTGCTGGTGTCAAGTACTACTGGGAGTTTAGCACTTTAGGGCCGGGGTGATGAGAGAGAAGTTATAGTGGACTGTGGGTGAAAGTGAAACTCCCACAGTTTAGGTTTTCTGCTCTGGCTTGGTAATGTTTTTTTGTTATATATATAGTGCATTATACTAGTGAATAATGCTTTTACTTATAATGCTCTTAGGGGATGTTTAGATTTTTAGGGAGTGTTTGGTTCGCCGCCACACGTTGCCTGCCCAACATTCGGCGAGCCACAAAACTTTTGCATGTGTTTGGTTCCACGCCACAACCCGCCATGCTACAGTTATTGGCGGCCACGGAATCTGAGGTTGTTTGGTTTAGCACAAAAATGCGGTTGCCACAACACATGCAAGTGCAATTTCCTGCCTAAGATTAGACAAAGGATTTCACCGCCACAACTCGGCCACAACTGTGTATGCCTCCCTTGGCGCGGCAAATGCATGGCTGCCATAACTTTTGGCCAAGACACTTGTGGCGCCGCCTCCATGGCGATGGCAGGCGTTTGGCGGCAACCAAACAAGCCCTTAGTCAGGTGACTAAACTTTAGTCACCTAACTAAAATATAAAAAGTTGGGGGTAACCTGACTTCTTAATTTTAGTCACCTCTTAGATTTTAGTCACCCCCTGTTTGGAAGTAAAGTGACCAAAACAAGGGTGATTAAAGTTTTAGTCACCCAATTCAAACAGGCCTTTAAATCAGCCGTCAACAAGTAGGAATAATATTTTTTTCTGCGAGGATAAGAGTTGGAATAGTATGACCTCGAGTATATTCATGAAAATGCACTGCAAGTTTTAATTTCCACCGATCGATCTCTCTCCTCACTGGTTTTAGCTGTGGACATACTACGTACAAGTAAAGGTCAGTGGTTCTAGCTTGGCCTGGCCATGTAAGCCCAGACAACGGATCCGGAGAATGCTGGTGCCCTGATAGGAATAGGATGCACGGGGTACTGCATGCTCCATCAAGGAAGAGGAAAAGATGCAGACAAGCTTGTGACCCCTAAGTACATGCATGCTGCGGCATTGTCACAGTTATTTTACTGCGGGTCAAGTCAGGGAGCTGCAATACTGCACATGAGCAGCATATCAGGCAGCTGTGGTTTGCTTGGCGTGTTGACTTTGATCTATCCGTCAGAGAAGAAACCAGCGGTTTCTCACTTTTTAATTGCTGCCTCCTTTGAATTAAGATCCTTTACTTGCACAACGTAGCACCTACTATTAGTCTATCTCTATAGCTAGGTTCATCCCAAGTCAAATTTTGACTACCAATTTGAAATTTTGTATAGATTGCCAACAGAGGATTGCCTTTGCTAGATTGCCAACAGACGGTGGGAGCATTAGTTAAGGAGAAGTACTTTCATAATGTCTATACCCTATCCTTTATAGATATATTGATAATAATCGGGGTGTCATGCAGAGAGGCTTCAGATTTATATTGTGTCATCAAACCTTTTGGAAGATACTACTTCCGTCCCTTTAAGGGCGTCCGCAACGGACCGGACCAAATCGCTAGCGAGGAGAAGCAAAATATTGAACCTTGGTCTGATTAGATGAGGTGGGACCGAGGATTAGAGACTCGAGCTTTTTTTAGTGCGAGCTAGCACTTGAGGAGTCGCTAGCGAGTTGGTTTTTTACGTTCTCTCACCTCCACATCGTCATCTCGCTAGCAAAATCGTCAACCGTTGCAGCCGCCCTAAGAGTGTCACCCGGGAAGCGTGTTTATGAGGGGGGCATGATTTTCCAACGACACTTTCAAAGGGATGGAGGGAGTACCTACATATCTTTGGTTACTGAAGTGACAAGCAATCTACTCTGTCTCATCATTGTCATTTCAGATCATAATAAACTTGTTCCAGAACATGTTTCATTGCCATGAGACCCTTGACCCACAGTACAATGCCAATTAGGAAAAGGCATGTAATGCCATGCATAGCGTGACTATGCTTGCTCTAGGTGTGATTAAAACAGCAAAAGTACCTGTGTTAAGGATGCATGGGGACCTAACATATAGTAGCGTCTCATGTTTGCTCCTACCATTCTAGAGTGAACCATGCATGCACATATCAGGCTGCTACCTGCTTTGCATGGTGCGTGTCCACTGCCACTGTGCATGCATGTTATGGCCAGTACCTGCTATCAATGCACTATAAGAATCATGTGCCACATGGCTGGCGCGCGTGCAGTACCACTTTTTATGCCTTGTGGTGTACCCTAGGCTCAATTATCTTTATTTTGTTTTTTTATATTTTTTTTTCTAAGGATGTCAAAAATTTTGTTACTATTGTCACTATTGTTGGAAATGCTTTCTAAATTCTTACTCATCTATTGTCATTGTCCTTTTTAACGACCATTCCTCTTGGATATTGAACTGCGCCACTTGCTACCAAGTGTTGACCCATAGAAATGTCACTCGACTTGGTTGGCCGAGAGCAAATATAACCACTTGGCTTAGTTGACCGAATGCATATATATTCAATCAGATTCTCAGAATGAGGGAAATAAGCTTTTATGCTAATAATAGTTTTTAGAGACAATTAATGCTAAAAATAACACAACTATATCCACTATTGGTAATGTTGGCACATTTGCTAGTCTAGAAAAACCCTAAGACAACGGTGCCAATGAATTCATTGGCGCCAACTGAAATGATGATAAAAAAAACAACCCCAATTTAGCGTGCTAATGAATTTCCTCCATAGACAACAAACTAAACCTAGGGAAATTTGATGGTAGTGCTTACATATCATGATTCTGTTATGAGCTTATCACCTTTTGGGACATCAACAACAAACACAGGAATAATGATGTCGCTTCCACAATTTGTTCCATCACCGATGCCACAACTACAACAACAATAGCTAGCACTCCTATAGTTCCCCGCCGCCGCCATATGTAGCTTTAATTTGGCCGACCAATATGTAACAACCTTTACCAAGATATGAAACACGATCTTTTTTTTTTTCGGGGGGGGGGGGGGGGGGGGGGGATAAAATCATCCCCACCTTCTTATAGTCCAGATTCCGGCAAGCCGGGTGGGCGGAACGAAATGGTCCCTAAGCAGAGAGTCCATACATGAGGGGAGAGGTTTAGATTACATAAGGTTTATTTATCTCTAGTGTCTAGCCAGCGTTGTCTTCTTCCTTGGGATGCAACAAATGTAGTCCTTAATAGCCCCTCGGTAGGAAATCTTGAGGCGGGTGATGTCCGGGCTGCCTCCCCGAACACCACCTCGTTGTGATGCTTCCAAATCTTCTAGCTTAGGAGGAGCAAAAGAGGGGGTTGAGGACATCTTTACGGACCGAAGGCGAAGGTTGAGAGGTTCGAGCTTAGTAACTTTGGCGATCACCGATGGATCCCAGCCAATCGTGACCCGTAAAGAGCGGGCAAAGCGCACTCCGAGATGATATGATCCTCCATCTCCTCTCATTACGCCGCATAGTTCACAACGGCTATCATCAATAATGTTCTTCTTGGCGAAAGTGCAAAGTGTGGGAGTTTATCCTGTTTTTGTGTTAGTAGCCAAGCAAAGAATTTTACCCTAGGCGGTGCAAAGTTGTGCTAAACGGCCGAACGCGGCGTTCATGATCCCCCTTCATCGACGTTCAGTAGATCAGGCTGAACAACAGGCGATGGTTGTCGCCCCTCAAAGAAATTGGAGCGCTCATCGGGGGAGTCTATCGGGGTGGTGTCCCTGTAGGAGGGCAGTGAGCTGGTCCAGCTCCATCGCCGCTCTTCCCCGGACAGCGGGCTGAAATCGTGAGTGGGAGGTGGGAGCCGACGCATTATCGCGGACGACGCCCCCCACCTAGTGAAGTGGTTGAAGAGGGCCGAAACATCTTGGCGGGGGGGGGTGTCGGATGTCCGATGGCCATCCCCGGTGGAGACCATCATGATCTACCCAGAGGGTCGGGAGGGGACCTCGCAGCCGACGCCCGGTGGGTACCCTAGAGCGTGGGACGGATCCACTAACTCCTTTGCGCAAGTCGCCCACACCGAGCCATCGGGGTGATGTAGTCGTGTGGATCATCTTGAGGAGGAGGCAAGCATTTCTAGTGTCAATGCTCTTGATCTCGAGACCACCATCTTGCTTGTCCTTGCACATGTTCTCCCACGCTACCAGACATTGGGCACCACTCACATCTCCCTGTCCTAGTCTAGAGGAACGCCGATGTCGCTTTTTTATCAATTGCGGCGATGACCCCCGGGGGCAACTCCATAGCGGCCATGGCATATGTTGGCAGCCCATCTAGGACCACACCGATGAGGGTCACGCGACTGCCGTGGCCAAGAGGTTATCCTTCCATGTTGCTAGGTATCGGTCCACTAGGGCGTCCGGGGGACGAATGCCGAGAGTGGTAGATTGACGTTCGATAGGGGCAGCCCCGAGGTAAGTTTGTGGGAACGCCCCTTGCCGGGCGCCGAAGGATGGACAAAGTCGCCTGCCCCCCGGCCACGTGCATGGGGGTGGTCGTGTTCTTGCCGGTTGATCTTGAGGCCGGTGCTCGAGGAGAAGTCGCCCTGGCGCCTGTTTGAGGAGGTGGACGCTATCTTGGTCGGCACGAACCAGGATGATTGTGTCATCCCGTATTGTAGGATCGGAGTCCGGTCTCGATCAAGGGGTGCTTGATCCCGCACCGACTTAATCAAGGACCGCAAGACGTCCGCCGCCAATAGGAACATGTAGGGAGAGAGCGCATCTCCCCGTCATAGCCCCCTCTTGCAATTGATCGAGGGCCCCGGGATGCCATTGACGCAGCACCGCCGACTTAGAGGTGGCGAGCGGTGGTGCATCCACCGCCCACTTTGAGGGGGAAGCCCCGAGCCTCCAACACCTTCAAGAGCCCGCCTCAGTCCATCGAGTCAAATGCCTTTGCGAAGTCAAGCTTGAGCACAAGGGTAGGGGTGCGGCATTTGTGGCAATAACCGCACGAGCTCGTGGCTAGGACGAAAGTTCTTTGAGATCGATCGCCCCTCGGATGAACCCGGTCCGGTCCGGATCGATCGGGCATGAAATCTGCAGCTGCAAGCGAGTGGTGAGTAGTTTTGTCGATTTTCACTCGGCAATTCAGAGGGAGACCGACCGGTAGTTGCCCGGCGCAATGGCCCTTCTTGGGGATGAGGATGACCAGCGCTCGTTGATGCGCTGGAGGTCTACGGACTCCTCATGGAAAGCCTAAAGGAAGCGCATCACACCCTCCTTGGCAACGGGCCAGACTGCTTTGTAGAAGGCGAGGCCAACCCTGTCAGGGCCGGGTGCGTTGTCGTCCTTCATGGCTCGGACAGCCACCCACGCATCTGCCGCCTCCTCGAGAATGGCGCGACAAGGGGCTCGGCGTTAGGCCGGGCACGCCCCTCATAGAGGGTGTCAACGTCGAAGCTCCAAGTGGTGACCGCTTCGACGCCTAGGATGTTGGAGTAGTAGGCGGTGAGTTGTACTCCCACGATCCGCACAAGATGTTTGTGTAATCCTTTGAAATTAAGCTAGATCAGTTAGATCACATGCCTATTAAAAGCCATATATACCCTTCCTACTCAGCTCGGTTCTTTTCACTTGGTGAATTAAACAATGAACCGTTGCATGCTCTCTTTGGCAGTAAACCAAATACACCTTATGTGTCAATGTGGACTCTTGAGGAAGATCAGTGTGTTATTCCTAGAGTAACTTCGATCCGTTACGTGACGGCCCTTCCAATTGGCACGTCGACTTTCGTCTCTGCTGGATGGGTGAGTCTTCGTAGTCAAACTCCCTTATGCCTTTGCACTCGAGGAGCCATGCCGGCCGCATGCGCAAGGTAGGAGAGCTAGGCTTAGCGAATACACGAAGAAGCGCACCAAGCAAATGAGAACGAAAGAGATAGGACAAGGAGATCGGGGAAGCGTGAAAGATTTGCTGCATCGATCGATCCTGAGCTGCGGGGCTAGCTGCAGGGCTGCAGGCAGAGGGATGTGTGCGTGCCGATCGATCGGGACAAGCCACTCACATGTGAGAAGGCCGAGGGGGTGGTGGCACCGTGTGGTGTGGCCAGTTTGCCAAGGGCGTGCTCTCAGGTCGTCTCTTATGCAGTGCATGCAACCCTAGCCCCGGCCGCCAGACACTGAGACACAGTAGCAGTCCCCAGCTGCTTCCCGTTCCCATGCATTTTTCTCGATCGATCACCTGCATCTGCTGCCACTGGCAGGCCGCGCATGCTGCGCTAAGTGTGTCGTGTTGGGGATCTCGATCGCACTGCCTCATCACTATCACTCCTCGCCACTTCACATGGAAACTCCCGGTGGGGCCCACAGCTATGTACGCCTTCGTCAACCTCCAGCTCCCCGGCCAACAATGCAAAGTCAATCAGAGCTCCATCATATCATCGGTGATTACATGGATCCAGGCTTAGTGGAATGCATGGTCGATTGGGTCATTTGGGCTGGGTCCTCTTGGGTTGGGTGTGGTACCGGAGAAATTGTAGAGCTAGTCGATCATGTGCCAAACTGCTGTCGCCTGTAGACGAGTCGTCGGTGTGAGTACGTATGGGTGAATGCGCAATCAAGCATGAGGCATCTGTACTACTGTGTTTCAATACCGTAGCCATTTGAAGCTATATATGCTAAACAGACCTAACTAGAGGCAGTAAAAACGCTGGCAAAGCTAATGCAGACAGCAGTGCAATGTACCGTGTACCGTGTACTACTACGACCTCACACTGTACAGTTTGGATCAGTGATTTTTCCTCCCCCGGTCGGATGGAACCTGGCGATATATTATATATATTATATATATCTTGGAGCAAGAAAACAAATACGGCCTCATCATAAGCTAACGCAAGTTAACGTGCGTACCCTACCCTGCTGCAGGCATGGCATTGGCATTGGCATGCGTGGTCCTCCTTGGAGCTTCGATCATGGATCGGTCGATATGCATGCATAGTACTTATGATCCTAGGCTGGTGGTGTAGCTGAACACCTACGCCTTGCGCATCTCATCTGATCATCGATCTTTAGCGCCAAAGCACTGGTACGACTAGTACTGCCACTGCGTTGTAAGAGGTGCCCTTTGTCCTCACGCGCTTGCTGCTCAGCTGCTGGCAGTGTCTGTCGTCCAAGTTCCATCTCCAGCCCAAGATTTCAGCCGTGTGCAAAGACAAAGAGGGCGCGGCGATGCATTCCCTCTGGTCTGTGGGCCGCCAAGGCGTCAACCTCAAGCAAAAACTGATTGCAGACACCAATCCAATCCTCATTCATCCATCCATGCTCTTATAATTCTGTGCTTGCAATTGCATCCTATTCCTATTGAAATGATAGTACCAACGTCTTCTCAATCCTACATTCCAGGTGTCTACGCCAGCATAGACCCAAAAGTCAACCCCCTTCGACAGCTTGAGCCTGAAGACCGATTGACTTTGCCACACAAGAAAAATCAGTTGACTTGCCAACATGACTGAGGCGTGGACGCGTGGTAGCGCTGGCACTAGCACTACTAGTAGTTGTAGCTTTCAGGTATCACCCATCACTCTGCTTTGATCGGCGTGTCGTCCTCTATGCCGAGACGCAGACGCTTTCCAGTTCAGGCGCTGCATACCCCGCTAGGCTTTCGCCGTCCTACCTCCTCCAGCCCATGTCCGGCTCCGCTCCGGCGACACGGCCCCTGAAAACCTGGCGGCAGCCCGCAGGCCGGCCGCACGCAGCCTTGAGGAAATCTCAGACAGTAGAGGGGGAGGGGGGACTACTGCATCGCAAGGCATGCCTGAAAAGGAACGCAGGCCATTGGAGCATGCTTCTGCATCGTTTCTTGGTCTCTAGACTCTACTCTGTACAGCCCAGATGTGTGCATATCCAAGCCTGGAGTACGGCAATGATCGTATGGAAATAGAATCCATGCCCACGCATTGTATGGAACATTATTTCAGGAATCAACTGGAGTATACAATACAAATTATACAATGATCGAGCGTGTGCTGGTAACGTATACTAAACTGTGTACAAAGTCAAGCAACTTCTGTAAGTTGATGCTTGAGCAAATTTTAGCACCACAAGGGCACAAGGTACACCATACACCTCTGCTTCCTACACATCTGGCCTACTTACAAGCTGTACTGCTCACTGCTATATGCACAATAGTTTCTACAACGTACTACAAACAGGTCTTCACCTTCCCATAAAAAAATAATATGTGTTTTTTTTTGACAAAGAAAAATAATATGTGTTCAGTGGGGTGCATTTGCAGATCTAACTAGTACCGCGTCCTTGGAGGGCCAGATGATGTCCTAACGATTTCGGAACCAAGCTCATGTATCTTGTGCAACAGCATTGTCTTCTCCCGCTCCAGGGTTTCTATGTACTCTTCCTGCTCGCCCTGGATGCCTTCCATCTCCGTCACAGCTAGCGACAGGGCCTCTGGGTCACCGCCATCGTCGATCAAGCCTGTGAATTTCTTCAGGCTGTCTCTCATCTGCAAAGAAGTCACAGCACGTTCGTTACACCGTCAGAGAGGAATGTCAAACAGAAGTTCAGAAGGGTGTGGCGCTGGTGAACAGATTCAAATGTTCCACACCTGTGTCGATATCTTATGTCCCTTGCCAGATGGATCTGTCCCCAGCATGTTTTTCTTCTCGGAGTCTGGTACTGATACCCTCCGTGCGATCTTGACACGGATTTCTCCGCTTTTTACCCCTTGGAGCGGTATCCATTTTTCAGCGGATTGGTTCGGAGACAGCATGCTGTATTCGACAGTGCAATGGCCGATACTAGCGGTTGGAAGGACGGCATTGTGGTCCTTCACATGCAAAACCAGGGGTTCTCCAGTTTCTGGGAACTCGAATGTCTGGCTCCATTGTGGAGAGAGGGTTTTGTAAATGACCTGCACACAAAGAATAAGACAGCTTCAACAAACTGTGACTGTACATAGCATCAATGGTAAATATATGCCACCAGGAGGCCATAATTCTTTCAGATGTGAGAAACTGCAAGCATGCACACAAAAGAGCAAAGCCGCAGATGCTACTGTATGCTACAAAGTAACAAGGCTCCTCACATTACCAAGGAAGCACTTCCATGTACCTAAGAAGAACAGGCTGCTACGAACCTGAAGTACGCAATAAGTAACAGTAAAACCAGACACTACTGCTCCAGCATAGTTTCACAAGGTTGCTTAGAAAACCAGTATGGCTATAGCACGTCCTGTTAGGCAGAGATTTTGTGCAAACATGATAAGTAGAGTCACTCAAATTCATCATCTAACCTTGGTTCGTTTCTTCTTGTTCCCATATTGAACCCTGACATAAGGATCACTAGTGCCTCTCAGATCGGCAGCAACAAGATCTCTGGCTTCAATTACGACTAGCTCAATCCAACCAGCTCCAGCTTTACTGCTTGAGCTCTGAAAATAGGGAGGACAAACAATTATTCAGAAGCAGAGAACCAATCATTGCAACACAGCAGTCCTAATGAAATGTTGTGAAATTATCAATGACCTAGTTCTGCTGCAAGCCTCAAACATTTAAATGTTTAGCGTTCACCATCTTAAAGATTCGAGGAGCTCTAACAATCTAATCCAGGCTTAAGAGACCAGGAGGAGAGCACATATATACCTGCATGCTATTGTTGTGATCATTCTTTATTGGCTCTATTTCAAGCCTGATCTCTCCTGAATCTACCTTTTCAAGTGGGACCCAAACATCACGGCTAGCACCATCTAAAAGTCCCTCCAAATTAACTCTTGCACTACCAATGCTTTCATCACCAAACATATCTGCATTATAGCATTTGATCTTCAGATATTCACCACCAGAGATCTCATCAAACTCAAACTTGTCATTCCAAACTGGTCGGACCGTATGTGACAGTGTTTTTGTTCGGTATAGAGCCTAATAGCAAAACAAAATTTTAGAATTTGAAACTGTATTAACTGAATAGTTTGGAAAAAGTAAACTTCAGCAAGGGAACAACTAACCTTTCCATACTGGAGTTTAACATAAGGGTCACATTTTCCAGATTTAATATTAGCTGTAAGGGCCTTACCCTCAACAACTCTGACCCTAAGTCTTCTTCCTGTTGTGGACTGAAGCTTTGTCGATCCATCAAATGAGGATTGAAGGCCATTGCCCAGAGAATTACTCAATGTAACCGATCCATCAGAGAACTGCCATTCTTTAAGCACAAGGCTTACAGTTAACTGCAGGAAAAAAAACATTAAGGACAGCTTTCATCATTCATACTCCATAGACAAAATAAATTAGAGCAGAAGGGGAGGGATAAGGCAAGAAACGTCATATTGCTTCTCTTATAGTTATAGTTACCTAGTTTGTAGCTGAACAAGTAAGAATCCATAGGTCTGATTTATAATTGGTATGCCGGTATGATTTTACTTGTTGCAATCAGGAATTTATCCCTCAAAATAGCGCACGCTACACATGCTCTAATTAATTGGCTCGTGTTACCAACGTAAATGGTTAAGATTTGGGACATTAACTCAACACAAATGATTTCAAAAAATGTCATGTATAACAACTTAAACAGACAAACTGGGATGCGAGATTTTACTTGTTGCAATCAGGAATTTATCCCTCAATAGAGCACGCCACAGATGCTCTAATTAATTGGCTCGTGTTACCAACGTAAATGGTTAAGATTTGGGACATTAACTCAACACAAATGCTTTCAAAAAATGTCATGTATAGCAACTTAAACAGACAAACTGGGATGCGAGATTTTGGAAATTTCTGAACGTCACTGATCTAGAGGGTGAAACTATGATCACCACTCGTATCAATAGTTTGGGATAAGAAGAATGAATAATTGTGTTATATAATATATCATTGCACTGTATCATCAAAATGACAAGTGATTATTCAGCTGGTCCTAAGAAATTATTGAGGTTCAATTGAATGAACTTTTGTTCCTTCCACAGGTTCCTTGAACGTGGATGGACATCTCTCTAGCGCTTTCTCTTCTTTCTCGTTTACAAAAGTGTTAGTAAAATCAACAATCAGCAAAAATTCCTTTTTATATAATATATAATATCCTCCAACCATAAAGACTGACAGGGTATCAGTTTAATAGAAAAGTAAATATAAACTATGGAGAGTGGAAGTACACAGCTATGCGTGAGTTACAGGGGTCCTAGTCTGTGTTAATTCACAACATCTGTTGATAATAATCTCCTAGAAACATGTGGCATAATGGAAGACCAGATAGGTACAGTGATGACTCAGAAAACTAGCAAGCCGATGGTATTAAATTTCTATCAATTGGTCACTCATGCCTTACAATCTTATATCAGGTTCAAAAACTGAAGTAGGGATGTAGATGAAATGTACCTCGCCATTGATATCCTCAAAAGGAACAACCATTCCAACTTCTTGTCCGCAATGCTCAGTATGCTTTGCGACAACACCAGAGTTATGTCCTATAGCCCAAAATATTGTTGAACCATCATGAACATACTTGACCTGTTTACATTACTGCTTCAGTGTCCTTGGATATGTGGGAAGAACCAGAATTGTTACAAGAATAGGGGAAAATTCACTAAAATAGAAATAGCTTTAAGTAGAGTACCTTTATCTCACAGCTTGTCAAGTAATTGTATTTGACACCACCAGAATCCAATTCATACAGAAGAAACTTGACAATGCCTGTCTCTCCATGCAGTACCATGTTAAACGTACTGTTCCACATAGGATTTAGACCCTTACTGGTACTTGTTTTTCTCATCAAGCTGCCAACTTCTACCTCAACAAATGTTTGTGATACCTTGTTATCAGCAACTCCATACGGGCCCCCTCCATTTGAGCTTTGGCGGTTCCCTATATCATTAGCTGTGCTCTTACAGAGGTTACTAGCTGATACAACAGTAACTGAAAGAACACCTCCAACCGCTCGTTTCCTTAGATCTACTACTGGCAAAGAAAAACATAGCCGGCGAGGTTCAACCATTGTTTTCCCTATGGTTTCAGTCAAAAGCTTCACCTGCACGGTTCATACCACTAGATATCATTAGATAGTTGGTTGTAGCATACAAATTATGCTATGCAATGTCTGCCGTCACATGAAGAGAATACATGACATCAGTGACGTGTTGAAAGAATTGCTATTTGAACTAAATGCTTGAAATTTTTGCTTTAAATTGCTAGCATAAACCCACCAGCCATGTTGAGACACCTGGTAACTCCATACCAGGAATTGCTTGGCTTCCACCACTTCCAAATGCTACCCCAATCCTGACTTCTGGGGTTGATTCAAAAGAATAGAGTATAGCTTCCCCATCAAGTATGGGTAATAATAGAAGCTGCAATAATATTACTGAATCAGACATAGTGTTAAAACTCAATCTGTCATTCTGGCACACACGAGTCATGAGTTGCTGATGCAATAATCTGCTTTCAGAATTAAGAAAAGTAGTCTGCAGATTTTTTTTTTTTTTTTAAAAAAAACAATACTACACAATAAGTAACAAGACATAATGGAGAGAGGAAAAAACATACATCTCCCTTGATGTGAATGCTGTTTATAACAATTCGACAAGCCCCCATCAGTGGCTTTGCTAATTTCGCCAAAAACATTACACTCATCTCGTGGCTATTCCAATCAAATCCCAAGCGCATGACTTGCTGTGAGAGAGAAAAAAAAATCATATAAGAGAACATGTGGCTACTAAACTGCATACCCCCATAAAAGTATGTGAAATGTTAATCTGCTAAAGCTAGGGGGGAGCTATTTGTTTTGTATGTACAACAAAAAAAACTGTGATCAGAATTGACGAAGACGACATCAACAAAGCGTAAAGCATCCAATGATTTACATTTTTTGCTTAATTCTTTTTCAATGCCTCAAAGATGTAGGATTAAGTCATAGTTAATTAAATAAATCCCTCCATCCCAAGATAAATGACATTACAGGTCTGGGCATGGGGATTAAGGAGTGAAAAAGTGTGGTGCACAGAAAACAAGGAGAGAGATAGAAAGAGGTAGAAATAGATATGTATTGAAAAAAGAGAGGTAAGTACTGGGAAAAGAGAAATGTGTATTGGGACAAAATTTGAAGGTCATCTATTTTGGGACAGAGGGAGTAGACAACAAGTACTAAAATAAGCTAAATCACTGTCAATATAATTTGGTAGGACTACAAACTGCCTACTAACTGTATAGAGATTATGGGCAAGTGAAACTTTCAGATGCACCTGCAGTTCAGAATAGATATGACTAACCTGGTCACCAGAAGTAATCCAACGCATGCCCTGATCTCCCAAGGTAGGTGGACAAGATCCAAGTGAGAATTCCTGTAATTCTATTTTATCCTAGTGAAAGGCAACAAAACCTTAGTCTGAAATTAGACGATAAACACATAAAAATAAAAATAAAAAATAAAATATAGGAAAAAACTTACTATCAATTTCGGTTTTCGACTCTTTAAACGTCTCTGCAAAATCATAGAGCCATGTCAGCTGTGTATTACATTAAAAAAAATGTCAGCTGTGTATGGAAGATGCATGATAGCATCTACATATGTTCCAATACATATTTATAATACATCGAATAAAGGAATATGCTTGGTCACAAAAAAAAAGATGGAATATGCTAGTGAGTATTTTTTTTTTTTATCTGGGACCCCATTTCAAAGAATCAAATGCACCAACTCTAACAGATCCTACTCTGAAGCTTTGTCTGTCCTCTTATGAGTTTAACATTAATTAGCTTATACTGAAATTGAGTAAAAAGTTTCAAGGACATCTAAAGTAAATTGCTATATTATATCCCCAAAGTGCAAAATTACATGTGCCTAACAAAAATAAAAAACTCAAAAACTCCTTATAAATGCGTAACGGAGGGAGTAGATTATATCCCCAAAGTGCAAAATTACAAATAGAGTATGTACAGCATAGAAAAAGTGTTTGAAAATGGTCAGTTTGCAAAATTTGTGTTAATGTCACTGTGCTTTTTCTTTGAAGCTGTTGCTGAGAAACTGTTGTTAAAAAACTCTTATTTGGAAAATTAGACTAAGTTTAGACAAAAGTCTGCTATGAAACCCTTGTTTCTCTCAAAATTATTTGTGATTCAGAATGCATCTTGTAACTTTTTGCAACTTAAATTGAAGAAAGAAAAGCAGCTAACCAGACACTAAATTTCGAAAAGCAATTCTACAAACAAGATGACCAGTATCCACTGTCAAACAGACCCTAAGTTTAACTAACATCTTTCATGAATCAAGAATAGTGGTGAACTGATCCTAGCAACCTAATGCCTTGAGCTCAAGAGCTAGAAAATAACTTCCCCAGAGAAGAGCTATAACAAAAAAAATATTGAGCAAGATTACAAAATCAAACCTCGACAGTAGACTGAAACCTCTTCGATAGTTTTGGTTCCATGTAATTAGGCCAAACTTCTAACAAAAGTTTGTTCAACCATTCGCACGGCTCGATTGGTGTGGTGGGCTACAGAAGAAATAAAAGTAGCACAACTCATCAGAATCTATAAAAAGGTACCGATAAAAATAGGAGCAAAAGAGCATACTGTTGTATTCAGTATAAGATGCTTCCATCTTTTGTTCAAATCTTCTATAGTTGTCCTCCTCTTAAACCTCCCATACTGCAATTAATCATTAAACAAGGTAAGGAAGACCAAAAAATATATATATAATAACAGGGGAAAAAAACAATTCCTAATAAAACAATGAGGCAGGTGCAGAAGCATAGTGCTGTTTGACATTAATCTTTCCCTGGAACCTTGAGCACTTTTCACAACCCAAAGGCCAGACCAGGACATCATTATCAGGAAAAGGGCAATTGTCATGCTAAGTTACAAATCATCATCTCAAGATCCCCTTTCAGGTACTGTGCTTCTACTGTTCTACCAATTCAGCATGGTATCAAAGAGATTGAGCAAAATCCATCATGACCCCTGAACAAAATTAGATGAAATAACATGGCAGAAACACATACCTGAATGGTTGCCCAAACAGCAGCAGCGAGGGGAACCCAGTTTGAGAATGGCACAACCCACCGTTCAACAAACCACGCAAAGAGGCCGAGCGGGATCAGGAAGGGCAGCAAGGGTTGCTCCACCATCACCTGGTTAAAGAACTCCCGAGCATCCCTGCCATACAGTTTCTTCAACTTCTTCTTCACCATGGCTCCTCCCTTGTATCTTTAGCTTCAGCAACAAGCTCCTTTCTGACCTCTCTTATAGGAGACACCTTAACGGCTTAACCTTGGTGGAGGTAACTTTCCAGCTTTACGCCTTTGCTCCCACTTGATCCTCAACTCCTTTCGCCCTAGGCCACTCCATCTCCCGCTTTGAACTGTAGTAATGGGTACCTGTCCACCACCAAGTCAGGCCGAATTAATACCCACGAGAAGAGCGACACCTAAGAAACGCATGAGATGAGTGTGACATGTTGCCCCCACACTAATTGAGATCTTTAACATGCACCACAGCTTCTAGAGAGAGGACCAGGAATTTCCAATCCTATCGTGTTGACTTTTCTAATGGCAGGCATGATCGAGAGATTGACCTTGACAGTACTTTCAGCCTATCAGCAAGCTGATTGTACATCGCACAAAAGAATACATGTCCTCTACTAGCAGATATTTTCCCGTAGATACTATGGAGATCACATAAAGAAGGAAATCTAACATAACAAACAGAACCAACAACAACAGCCGAATTGACTCCTAAAAAGGGATTTGCCCGAAACGCTTAAGTTGCAGGCAAGATTGCTGGTCAACCATCAAAGGAAACCATATCGGAGCTTCCATGTAATGAGCAAACCAATAAGAAGCAGGCGGCTTCCGGGAAGAGAACGAACCAATTGTGGGATGCCGGTGCTGTAGATTTTCCTGTAACAGCGCCCAACTCCTTCTGCAACCAGCTCGCCGCAGACGTGCCTGGGGCGTGGGGACTCGTTTGAGCGCTAGGACCCCAAGTCCCGGAACGAATCAGAAGAACGGCTACTGCAGGCGGAGCCCTTTCGAGCCTCTACCACCACCTAGGCAAACATCAAACTTTTGCAGGTTTGGAGCGGTTCCGCAATTCCAAGAAAAGGTTTAGAGCGGTTCTACGATTCAAGAACCGGGAGCAAGAAACAAGCGGGTGTTCTACTGGTGGGATGGGATCAAGGAGGATCTGAACTGGGAGGGAGGAGTCGGGTGGGCTTCGGGCAACACCATTGTTGGAAGGCGTCAAACTTGGAAGTCATCGCCTGCCGCCGCCTCGGCGTGCTCAGTCGCAAACGTTTGCTTGATGTTGATTTCGTTCTTTTTCTTTTTTTTTTAGGGAATTTATTACTTGATATTGATGGGTTTGGTTAGACGCTTTGGGCCTGTTTGTTTGTGTCATCCTGCAAGCACGGCCGGCTGGCAGAATCGTCGCCTGCTTCAGGTCCAACCTCGTGTGTTTTAGGTCCAACCTCGTGTGTTTTAGACCTGTTTCGTTGAGGGACTCCCTCGAACTAATTAAAAAAAAAATCCAACCAAACACAGACTTTTAGGGATTTTATTTATTAATCCTAAAGAAACCCTTTTATCCCCGAGCTTAAAAAGTCCAACCTCAGCCCCTTATATTTAAATAAATTAGTTCCATATGCCCCTAAAAAACTAAATTTGTAATTTAATTGTTTTGGTTTTTAACCTGTGTTTGGTTGAGGGACTCCCTCCAAAAAAAAAAAAAAATCCCTAGAAACTAGACAGAGACTTTTAGGACTTTTTTTATTAGTCCTAAAAAGACTATCTTGTAGGAACTTTTTTTATTAGTCCTCAGGACTAAAAAGTCCTAAGACTTTTTAACCAAACAACCCCTTATATTACTAAATAAATTAGTTCCATATGCCATAAAAAAACTAAATTTGTTCCTAATTATAATTGCGTTTTTGGTTTTTAACTTGCTAGTCTTATTTAAAAAATTGTGCAAGATATTATATCTTTTGTTGTGACTTATTTTATTAATAAAAAAATCTTTAAGAATGATTTAAATTTGACTATGTTTGCATAAATTTTAAAAAGGGACATTTTTTAGGGACATCCAAAAGTCCTTTTAAAAAGACGCCTTCTTCCATAGGCTTTTTTGATGTAATTTTTGCCCGTAGACGGGATTAAAAATCCTAAGACCATTTTAACCAAACATGACTATGAAATTTTATAAAATAAGATATTCCATATGCCCATAAAAAAAACTAAATTTCTATTCCTATTAAGGACATGATATGACATCAAGAATATTAAGTCCACCATATCATGTCCTTAATTTTTCTATGGAAGTTTTATGATTTTGACAACTATCATATCTTGTTCTTAAAATTTAAAAAATTGTGTTTACAAATGTTTATATCGAGTTTTTTGTTGTGACTTATTTTATTAACAAAAAATCTTTAAGAATGATTTAAATTTGACTAACCAAAAACTCATTTTGGGTGTCCTCCTTAAATGTTTTTAAAACTCCTTAAGACTCAGGTTCATCCCTAAACTTTCAAGAGTCACTTTAGTCCGCAAACTTACTTTTAGTCTCATTTTCGTCCTAAATCTATGAAGGTGATTATTTAAATCCCCAAACTTTGTATTTTGGGCTCAATTTCACCCCAAAACTATGAAGATGATTTCAATAATCAAACTTTGCATTTTAAGTCTTTCAACTTTATTTTCAAACTCAACTTTGTTATCGTCCCATGTTGTTGTAGTGTAGCGCCTGATTAGCTCCAACACCACAGGCCATTAGAGATAGAAAATTAATATTCATCCGAAAACTATTTAGTATCATTAATAATCCCAACATGTTATTTTTAGTGTTACCTTATAATGGTATTACATATATATCTAACTATAAATACTTTTTGTGGGCACAATTACAATTGTTTCAAACCACTATCGTTCTCGGGGATAATAGTACCTAGTGATAATTGTTCGTCTCAAATCGTGAGTGGTGCTAGACAAAGAACGAAGTTATGCCAAAATTCATTTCCATAATTCATGGATGAAATTGTGCTTAAATATAAAGTTCTCGTTTTGGATAGATAAACTTGAGTCAATATAGTATATGGATGAAATTGAGCCTTAATTGCAAATTTTGACAACTTAAATGACCATCTTCATAGTTCTTAGATGAAATTGAGAATAAAATAGAGTTTGAGGACTAAAACAACTTTTTTTTGAAAGTTCAAGGTAGTTTAGGGACCAAAAGGCCCATTCTACCTTTGTTTACAATTAATACGGCTACCTGAAATTAGAAAGTGGTAGTCTTACCTCAACATCTTCTTGCTTTCCTCATTGACAATTCATCAAAGGTTTGGCCGACAAGAGCAAGTTCATTGGGCCATGGCACTACCTCTAGCCTTCAATCAAAATCTCTTCCATCGTGCAACTGGGGTGAACGTGATCTCCATCGATGATATGAGAAGGTAGCACTAGTTGCGGTCATGGCAGTCGGCTACCAAAGGAATGCAACCCGGTTTGGTGTGGCAACACGTGTGCTCCATCTCCGCGCAACGGGTGAGGAGGCAGAGACGGTCCCTCACGCATGCACCCTGGCTCAAGAAGCCTCGCCGCGACAAGTGGGACCATATCCGTGCCACACCGAGGACTTGTGGATGCACATGTTAGCTATAAATGACGACTTCGATGACTTCGCCGCAACACCTCATCCTTCCATCCCAATACGTTCAAATGCTCTACTTACCATCACAACATGCATCCAATAGCAAGCATCTAGAGCTTGGGCACCAGCTAGGTACCTCAATGGGACAAACCTAACACTTGTGTGTCTGCATCACAAAGGCAACGACACAAAGGCGGCGGCGGCCCCACGTGCAACCTAGCTCGACACTTGTGTTCGCCTATACTCCCACCTGCAACCCCCCAACTCCTACATGGTAGATGAAAACGAACTCCAAGAAAACCAACCCAAGAAGATGAGAGAAAAAAAAAAAAAAAAGACAAAAACGTGAAAGCTATAGAGGTATCCCTCAACGCTCCAACGAGCTTTTTTTTCGCGCTCCCGAGTGTTTCCAATGCGAGCCTAGATGGTGAGGACACGACACATTCGAATACCACCATATGTTATAAGGTGAGCTTGTTCCTATGTCTGCATAGAGCATAGTGTTTTTTTTGAGAGGAACATTCACATAGTGATTTTTAGTTTAATTCACTTCGTTTCACGTGTACCACCATTATTACTTGAGGTGCAAATGTGTCTCAAAGTGTAAGTCCATCAAAGTTGAACATTCAGTTCGTCGATAGCTCGACAATATTTTATTGGGAATGTCATAACTCAGTCCTCATACTCCCTCCGTCCCTAAATAGTTGTCGTTTTTGCTTCCAAAAAACAACTTAAATTAAATCAATATTAAAAATTATTTATAACTATAGTATATAATTAGAGGGTGTTTGGCGGGCTCCTCACGAGGGCTTCACTAGAGGAGCCCGAGCCCCTTTGGAGAAGTTCGAAATTGGTGCTCCTCCAAAACGGCTCTAACTCCTCTTTTTTCCACTGAGAAACGGCTTCAAAAGTCTCCTCCTCCTAGAATTTGTTTTGGTAGGGCTCCTCAGAAGAAGCCGGAGTCGGAGGGAAGAAGCTTTGTCAAACAAGGCCCTTAGTATGATTGGAAAGATCTTTGAATCTAGGTTTTAACAAATTTATTTAAAGATACAAATGTTGTGCGTATTTTCTACTTAATCGAAGTCAAACTCATGGCACACGCACTAAAAACGACAATTAAAATGGGACCAAGGGAGTAGCTGAGATAATCCTAATTTCCTGTGCGTGCCAATTTTGTAGAGGAGAGGATTGCTATATAGATCCTTGTCAAAAAAAAAAAAAAAAAAAGAATGGCACTCTAATCCTTGTGAAGCGTGGCGTGGCCCACCTGCAGCCACACACCACGGCATTATCTCATCTCACCACCAACCAACCACCTTCGCTTCTACCCGGAGAATCAATGGGCGTCTTCGGCTGTGTTTAAAGGCCAAAGATTCAAACCAAAAATACCTACTATTTACAATCCCCAATATACTGTGAGCTAACAACAATTAATCGCCATGCCGTCACGTTTTTATCCCGAAAAAAGAATGGTTCGTAAAGGATACCAGCGTCATGATCCGACACTGAATAAGAGCAGGCATTTTTTGAACACAATTTTACTGTAGGATAGGATAATATTTACCTCAAACAAACGAAAGTTTACAATCTTTTTAGTTTCATATCTTATTATTGAATTTTCGCCTTATTCAAATTTTTTACACAAATATAATTTATTTTCTAAACACACCCTTATTTTTTGAGAGCTGCAAACACTGAAACACCAATATTACAATTAATTTATTTTATAATTTCGCCATAAACGTTTTTATCCCGAAAAAGAATGGTTCGTAAAAGGATACCAGCGTCATGATCCATACGAAACGAATAAGAGCAGGCAGCTTTTTGGACACAATTGTACTGTACCTGTACGTACCCATCCATGGTCGACGGAAACCACATCTCTCCACGGCCAGCTCATGTCAGCGTCACCAAACTTGTTTCCAGACAAACAGAACTGAAAAGCTGCCCCAGAAAAGAAAGAGGTACTTAGACCAAAAAGAAAATTTTTACGAAACAAGTTTCTCAAGATTATTACGCTGAGAAAGCGAGGAAACGGAAAACCGGAGGCGCGAGCGCGTGGTGGCTGGTGACAAGAGAGAGAGAGTCCCGAGCGGCGAGGAGCGGGGGGAGAGATGGGGTGGTGGTGCAGTGCACGCGACGCACGCGGCACCCTCGGCTCGTCGGGCACAATAAAATCCAGCGGACGGACGCCTGCCTGCCTGCGTCCTCGTCCTCGCTCGTCTCTGTCACAGCAGCCTTCCCTTCCAGCTCGTCGTCTCGTCGTCTCGTCGCCTCTCGGAGATCACACCTCGCCTTCCCTCCTCCGCGCGCGCGCTTGCCAGCTATGGCGATGGACGACGTCGCGGGCTCCTCCTCGATGGCGCCGGCCTCCTCCGACCCCTCGCACGGCTGGCAGACGGTTTCCTACCCCAAGCGCAACCGCAAGCAGGGCTGCGGCGCCCGCGCCACGGCGCCCGATCTGGCGCTGCAGGCCAACGGCGGCAAGGCCGGCGTCTTCGACGCCGTCGAGAAGCGCTCCCAGGAGCGCCACCGCGCGCTGCAGCAGCAGCTCGCCTCCAGGGCGGCCGACCTCGACGACGCGCGGATCGCCGCGGCCACCTACTCCGACGACGAGGACTCGGACGAGGCCGCCGCCCCGCGCCAGGAGGGGGGGAGGTGAAGAAGCCTAAGAAGCCCAAGGTTAAGAAGCCTAAGGTGACGGTCGCCGAGGCCGCCGTGCTGATCGACGCCGAGAACCTCGCAGCGCACCTCGTCGAGATCTCGGTAACACCGCGTCAAACCTCCCCTCCCGTCGAATTCCTGTTTATAAATCAGATCTTGGGTCGATGGTCTGGATCAAGGTTTTGTCCGTTTCTTAGGGATCGGATCTGGGTAGGGTTTAGCCACGGATCTTGCTCTACTTGATGAAATTCCGACGAAATGCTAGGTCCTACAGGGTTTCGGATCGAGTTGAATCAAAATTCTATCTCGTACAGTACGGTTGTCTTACCTCAGTCGGATATTATTATGCTGTAAAGATGGATCTCGGGGAGCTTTGGGTTTTTTGTACTACATAGTTCAAAAGGTTGCTACACTTTGTGTTGTGTATATGCAGATTCTGATTATTCCTTCTCTGTGCAGGAATCGTACGAGAATCAACAGGACATTCAACTCATGAGGTTTGCTGATTACTTTGGCCGGGCATTTGTAGCTGTAAGTGCATCACAATTTCCATGGGCAAAGATGTTCAAGGAATCACCAGTGTCCAAGATGGTTGATGTGAGTAATCGTTTCCTTAGATAGTATTCTGGAATCTATTTTATGCATGTGGTCAAATTTTTTTTCCAGATTGTGCTTATATGCAATTCTAGGAGGTCTCTGTTTAAAATGTTATGTTACTGTGCTGTAGCCGCACGTAGTTTTGTATTTGGCATTTATGATGTTTTGCGCCAAAACCTGGAAAATCCATGCATTAACGTCTTTTGGTCTTTTTTATGCATGTGATCGTTTTTTCCAGATTGTGCTAAGATGCAATTGCTGTCTGTAGGTGGTTTATATGTTTCAATGTTACGTTACTGTGTTGTAGCCGCATGTAGGTATTTATGTTTCGCGCCAAAATTTGGAAAATCCATGCATTAACATCTCTGGACTTTTATGCACGTGATCATTTTTTTTTTCCGGATTGAGCTAAGATGCAATTGCTGTCTGTAGGATGTTTATCTTTTATTACTGTGCTGTAGCCACACGTAGTGATGTATTTGGTATTTATGTTTCACGCCAAAATTTGGAAAATCCATGCATTAATGTCTCTGGTTTGGGAAACCGTTATGACACTTTTGTCGTATCTTAACGAACTGAGATAACCAACCAAGGAAAGTGATTGAGGCCACCATATTATTTCAGTAACAGGCATGTTCCCTGCGTGGTGGCAGGTAGTCGCTTTGATTGCTTGAGTCCTGATTGGCCATCAATGTGATGATTGTAACGTGCATGCCAAGAATATCGGCTTGATTACACCAATTTTGTGTAGTTAAATTGTGTTGCAGTATACAGCTGGATCAAGTCATTTAATTACTATCTATTTTCAGCAACATTCTTCATATTAGGATGAAGTAGTCTTTCATGGGTCACATTGATTTGTTATTATGTAATTCTACAATGCTAAAATCTTATCTATGCCTGTTATTAATGTTTCCATATACTGATGGTAGTTGGCACTGTTGTTCTGGCTTCGTGAGCGTGATTGTATTTTACATACTATGAGATACTATGATAATGCCTCTGATTTCTCTTTCTTGGTCATCTTTGGTATGCGTCTAACTAGTTACTAATTTACTATGTTGAGCAGATCCCATTGTGCCATATGCCTGAGGCTGTCATCAAGACTGCGAGTGATTGGATCAATCAAAGATCTTCTGATGCCCTGGGTGACTTTGTTTTGTGGTGTATAGATAGCATCATGTCTGAATTGTCAGGTCCATCAGCAGGACCTAAGGGTTCAAAGAAGGTTGCCCAACATTCTCCAAGGGCCCAGGTAACATCCATGTCATGCTGACTTTTAACTGTCATCCTTGGATGTATAATGTACATGTGTTTCTAAACACAAATAACATTCTAGTTGGAATCTTATTCCATTTCTTAGATATGAAATGATATATTCTGAACATCTAGGTGAATGGATGAAAAACATTTGGTTAACTTATTCATCCGCAACTTGAGCTAAGATAGCAGATAAACTGGACATGCCAATCCCATGACATATGTTTAATCACGCGTTGAGCTGGATCCTTGTTACTCATGTCTTTCAGTAATGTTTTGTGCTAGTATGCTTATAGACCATTTTGTGAAGAACAAATGGGTAGGTCGTGCAAATTGTTATATTATTTGAGCAATATGCTGACATCCCACATTTATAGATAGGAGTTTGTGCTTTGTATGCACATCAAGTTCCAGATTGTGTAAAATTCAAATAGCTTGCTTTAGTTCTTCTCTAGATCTCCTTTCATATGCGTACAAGTATTTGGATGTTACCATAATTATTTGATCAGAGGACTGTTTTTTTTTTTAAAAAAAAAAATCTAATGTGGTTTTTGTTCATCATCTGACGATGGTCCTGATTTTTTTGTGCATTCATGACTCTGATATTGAATTGTTAATGTGAAAATTGTGATTCTCCAGTTTGCAATATGTTCTCTTTTAAGCCCTTTATGTGAGGTGTTTGTGAGTAGAATCAAATATTTGCATTAACAAATAGGTCTAACTATATGATAAATCTTAAGTTGTTGATCTTGACCAACACTCACGCTGAATTGTTGGCCTTTCATTTGTAATGATGAACAGCTCCATTTTTTTTTTTTGGCCTGTATTTTTTGACTGATTGTTGATGCTGGCAGGTTGCAATCTTTGTTGTTCTTGCTATGGCTTTAAGAAGAAAGCCTGATGTTCTGGTAAATGTTATGCCAAAGATAATGGGAAACAATAAATATCTTGGACAGGAAAAGCTTCCCATCATTGTCTGGGTTATTGCTCAGGTACTCTTTAACCTGGCATCTTCGTGGTCGTTACTTGTGCTTTCCAATTCCTTAATTCCTTATAATTTATTATAATTATAATTTTGTTGTACCAATTCTTTTCTGATGCACTGCAGGCATCTCAAGGTGACCTAGTGACTGGAATGTTTTGCTGGGCTCATTCTTTATTTCCCACTTTATGTGCGAAGCCAAGTGGGAATCCCCTGGCAAGAGATTTGGTTTTGCAGTTGCTTGAAAGGTATTACTCAGTATAGAGCTCTAATTAGTGACATCATGGTGTTGCTGTGTTCTCTATTATAGAGCACCATTCTGATTTTATTTTGACTCACTTAGAAAATATTTGTAGTTCTAACGCCTCTTGTTGTTTGTGTGTAGAATTTTGTCTGTCACCAAAGCTCGTTCAATCTTATTGAATGGCGCTGTTAGAAGGGGGGAACGCCTAGTTCCCCCTGTTTCATTTGACTTGTTCATGAGAGCTACATTTCCTGTTTCTAATGCTCGGGTGAAGGTTCGTATTTCCTTCCTAAGCTCCTGTTAGTAAAAATTCATGAGTCATGTTCTGATGACCTAAAACAATTCTGTAGGCTACAGAAAGGTTTGAAGCAGCCTACCCAACAATCAAGGAGTTGGCTCTTGCTGGTCCTCCTGGCTCTAAAACTGTGAAACAAGCATCACAGCAGCTTTTACCTTTGTGTGCAAAAGCAATGCAAGAAAGTGAGTTGACATACAATGTTTTAGTAGCTTACTGTACAGCATACATTTCCTTTTTGCCTTTGTTTTAATACACATGTAATAATCTTGTTACTGGTATATCATATTCAGACAATGCAGAGCTCACCAGGGAGTCTATTGATGTATTCATTTGGTGCTTGACTCAAAATGCAGAGTCCTACAAGCATTGGGTAAGTAGTCTTTTGTCCACTTGACCTTGTACTGTAGCTCTGAGCAAGAAAATTGTGCCTGAAGTGGCTTGTTGTTTCAATTTTCAGGAAAGAATTCATCTTGAAAATATTGAAGCCAGTGTTGCTGTCCTGAGAAAAATTGTGATTGATTGGAAGGATGTGTCTCCTAAGCTCAGTTCTGAAGCTCTCAAGGCAACAGTGAAGAACTTGAAGGCTAAGGTAAGTCAAGTGATTGTTTCATAAATTGCTTTGTTTGATTTCAACCTTTTTACAGTTCAGATGCCATCCACATTTTATTTTTTGTTCAGTTTTTTGCTTCTCTGAATAGACTTCAAGGAATAGTTTTAAAAATATTAACTCACATTGTGAAGTGCCTTGGTATGATGTCAAAATGGGCAATGCATATTATGTTACTTTTAGGCATTTCCTACTGTGAATTGTATGTACAGCCAAAGCATGCTATTTGACCAAGGCAGGCAATATTACTAGACGCATCATATCCCTAGACATTCATGTGCTTTAAACTTTTTAATTTGTACATTTGTTGCTGTGGCAGAATGAGGCAGCTTTGGAGTCAGCAACAGATGCTGGTAAGCAGGCATCTATCAAAGAAGCAGACAAGCATTGCAAGGTGATCCTTGGAAAGCTGACTCGTGGTGCCACCTGCCTGAAGAGCTCCCTGGTGGTCATTGGGCTCGTTGCTGTTGCTGGTTTCGTGCTATCTCCTGACATGGACCTCCAGTTCGAGTGGGAGAAAGTCCAGGCAATGGTCTCATCCCACCTGTCCTTCTAAACATACCGGTCCAGAATCTCCAGATGTGGATCTAAGTTATACAAGCCATCCAAAGGGGATGGCTGACTCAGCAGTGAAGAGAGCTCAGGGGGTGAGAATAAGAGGGGGATAGGTGCTAGAACCGAAAGGGTATAGTTTGGTGAGTCACAGTTTTTTTTCTTCCGGATCTCCTCCAGCAGCATCAGTGCCTGGGAGGAGATGCAGTCGACTTTGCAGAGAGTTGGTTAATCGGTAGACTGATGGGCGCGAAGAAGGTTCAGTCAAATGGCTCAACCAGAGGATTAACACCTTTTGCTTTTCTCTTTGTGCATCTGAGATGATGATGGCAAACAGTTTTGGTTTAAAAATCTAGAATCTTGAATCGTATTCCGTGCTGTGTGCCTGTCGTTTAAATGTATCCGTCGCGTTGATATCCGGTTAAATTGCGCGTGATTCTGTGCCCATGTCAGCGTGCTTTTATCCAATATCTCCTTTTTTGCAGGATGTGTCTCCTAAGCTCAGTTCTGAATCTCAAGGGCATGTATTTGCATTTGCATGCGTGATGTCTGATGATGTAGAGTGAAGACCTTTTTGAAATTTGTTGCATTTCAGATGTTTTTTGGACGATGGAGAATTGGAGATGCAGGTTAATTTCTGAGCTTTGTCTGTATATTTCAGGATTTGGTGTGAATGTCAATGGGGCCTGTATGCAATCTACTGTTTCTTGGTGTTGTAAATGAGAAGGTTTTCCTTTATGTCCGATTATCATCCGCAGTCTATGTTGTACTGAACCAGATATCAAGAATTGCCTACAATCGCATATCTTGGCGATGACGAGGGCTCTTGGATCTCTGTGATTTGTCCATGATCGGGAATTGTAGCTTTTAACCATACGGACAAAAAGGTCTGGACTCAGATATCATGAATACAGACATTCTGCTCCGTGTGGGAAATCATACAGGCGAAGGCGTGCGGAACAGATATTCCTAGGCGGCGACGTGTCGAGGCAGAAGCACCGCGCCGGCGGCGAAGAACGGGGCCATGGCACTATGGCAGATTGCCGCTCACATCCGCACATGGCTATGCGTAGCTTTGCTTGACTTCGCTCGTGATGGAATGGAATGGAGCCAGCACGAGATGCTGGGTTGCGGGTTGCGGACGGTGCGCCCGCCCACGCGTCCAGCGCCACCGCCCCCGGCCGACCTCCTCCGGCGGGCCCAGCCACCGACCCTCCCAGTCCCCAGCATGGCCAGGCAACCACACGAGCGAGCGAGAGGTGAGTGCTGTTGCCACTGGTTGCCTGCTTGCCAAGCAGCTGCTTCCGAGGCCGGCCGGCCGGCCTGCTTGAGTGTGCTCGCCACTGTTGCAGAGTGCCCAGTGGTGCCTACCTGCCAAACTACAAAGAGGACTGCCGCCCGACTCGAATGGCAGCAGCAGGTCGTTACCTCTCCCACCTGTCGTCCTCCCCCACGCCTGGCCAGCTTCCCTCGCGCCCGAGCCCGAGACATGGCGCCCTGCGCGTCCCCGTCCGCCCTCGCGCTCACCGCCACCACGCGGGTACGTCTCCACCCCCAACAACGGCGAGAATTCGCCACTACCCTGTATATTCTCTTCCTCGTCCTGTGCTGTGCTGTGCAGACGGTTGACCTCTGCCTTGCTGGCTGCAGGTCAGCAGCCTCCCACTAACGCTGGCGCTGCGGCAGGGCCGCGGCTGGAGGCGCGCGCGCCCGGCGCCCTGCTCCGGCTCCGCCCGTCGACCGCGTGCTCTTGGCCGCGCCCCTTGCTGCCCGAGCTCGCGGCGGCGCCCGGCGCCCGCGGCATCGGCAGCAGGGCGCAGCCGCTGTTCCGGCCTCGCGCATGTACGCACCTTCTTTCTTTTTGCTTCCTTGCGCCGCGGTTCGATTTTGCTCGTTCGAATTATGTGTTTGAAAGAATTCCCCTGGCTGAAATTCAACTGTTGCCTTCCAACGATAGTGATGACGACGTCTCAGATTGCCAGCTGTGCCTTCACCCTGGGCACCGTCGCCGTCCTCCCCTTCTACACCCTCATGGTCGTCGCCCCCAACGCCGACATCGTAAGTCATCTTCCTCCTTCACACAGCTTCTCCATGGCGCTTCTCCATGTCTCTGGTCAGTCGTTGCCTCATGTCCTCGTCTCCCTCCTCTTGTGCAGACCAAACGAACCGTCGAGAGCAGCGCTCCCTACATCGCCTTAGGCCTCCTCTACGCATACCTGCTCTACCTGTCTTGGACCCCCGAGACCCTACGCGCCATGTTCGCTAGCAAGTACTGGCTCCCTGAGGTACTTCTGGTGCTGCTGCAGCAGCATCACTGCTCAAACAGTTACGAGCTGTCTGAATTTTCTGCAGCTATTAGGATGAGAGAAGCCATTACTCATAGAAATGGGACGATTTCGTTCCCCATGCGCTTTGCAGTTGCCAGGCATCGTCAGGATGTTCGCGAGTGAGATGACCGTGGCTTCTGCGTGGATCCACCTCCTAGCAGTTGACCTCTTCGCGGCAAGGTCAGCAGGCACCACGCACTGAACCAAAGCATCAGTTCTGCTTCTGCAAGGGGACGCGTTAACAAATGTGTTTGGATTTGCAATGCAGGCAGGTGTACCACGACGGCCTCAAGAACAACATCGAGACGAGGCATTCGGTGTCGCTGTGCCTGCTCTTCTGTCCGGTTGGGATCCTGGCTCATGTGGTGACCAAGGTATTGACGGGGGCAGTTGGCCGCTCACATTGATGATTGGAATTGGGTGGTTGTATCTAGGATTCCATTGTTTAGCTGGTGGATTTTATGTGATCTGGTTATGAATAAAATTGGTTTAAGGCACTGATTCTTTCCATGTGGCCTCACATTTTTTTTTTTTTTAAAATATCTATGCCGGCAACTGAATTTCACTTATTGTCAGGGGATTCCTAGTATATGTTCATGATAATCAAAACAAACTTTCTAAATAATCACTGAAGAAAAAATAGAGTAGCCCCTTATGTTTTCAGACAAGCCAAATATTTAGGCACCGATAAGTGAAGGAGTGAGAGTAAAATAATTACATAGAACAGCACTTTAACTTTAAAGGAGCAGCCCTAGGGGACTAGGATAACACCTGCCTGTACAAATCAATATCATAAAAATGTAGAGGTTTATAGTTACAAATGTAGAGAGAAGTGAATAACCTCTCTGGATTCTGTGCTTCATCACTACAAATTCATGCTAATTTATTGAAGTATAGGAATGGACCAATCCTTGTAATAGCTATGCTTTTTTTTAGTTACAACTGTTACTGTACTCGCAGTGGTATATCATCTGCTTTGTCCCCGTCAAATATCCGATTAAGTATCAGCGCCAGCCTGATTCCAGCCTGTGCTAATCTCTTCTCCACAATCGGGTATCTAGTGAAAAAATAATCATCTGCGTCCCAGAATATGGAGTTTTTAAGTATTGCTATCCAAAAGATCATGCAGTTTTAATCATATCACAGCGATATGTATGCTTACCTCCTAGAGTAATGCCTTCCTCCACATCTTTGTAGGCATAGTTGCAGGAATAATGAATGCTCTCAATTGCATAGCTGCATGTCATATGGTCAAGGTCATATAATGTCAAATTCTGTATGACTGTAACACAAGAACGAAATGGAAGCTTCTAAATTGAATAAGAATCCTACTCGTTTGCGCAGGTTGCATGTTTGTTCTCGCAATTTTCCCAGTCTGTAATATCGTCAGACCATCCATCCTACAACTTACAGCATTAGAAACTACAAAAGCATCCTTGTCCTTGAAGTTGCATATCAATCTTGTAGCATACTTACTGTAAGGTTCATCTTGAGAGTCTCTACCATAGTATCCATGCTCTTGTTGTAGAAGTCCTTGATTGCCGTATCAATAATGCTGACATCCCACACCTAGCAAAACACAAGATGCCGACTCTCAGACTGACTACCTGGTGAGTACATCTGAAATTTGGTATCGAAGTTATATCAGAGGTGCAAGTACAGACGTGATGGAGGTTTGCTTTCCTCCGGTACCAGTGGACGTTGATCGTGTTCCCGCCTTCGTCAGCTTCAAAGCTTACATGCAGTGGCTGGTGGACATCGCCGACGAAGTGTGCCAGGAACATCAGGCTCTCCGTCAGGTTATCTGATATGTGTATATGAATGTTCTGAAGTCAGAATTCAGTCCTGTCCGTTCTGCTAGATTAAACAGAGTTGCCACATATCCTGGAATAGTTCGGCACCCACTTACACGAAGTCTTCTGGCCATAGCTGTAGAGCTGGTCCGTGTAGTTGTTGATAGCCCCGACGACGCACATCCCTTGCTGTTCACGAGAATTGTGGCAATCCCCTGAAAGGAACATTTGACAGCACGAGTTAATTCTAAATTCTTGATGCTGGTACACACTTTCAGTAATCAGAAGAGTACTTCCGGCTGGACTCTTCTCAGCATCTCTGTCAGTCTGTCACTGTATGGCAAGTCTGTGGGTTGTCAGATACGTCTCTTTGATTTGCCACATGCAAGTAACAGTGGACTGTTTGTTAAAGCAAGTGATTTAGGTAGTATCTTTTTTCCCCATCCAATCGGATTTTATTGGTAATTTAGCATCACATGTAGCATATCCGACTCTAACGACAGTTACAACACTACAAGAGTTTTTGTGTGCACATGTGGCTGCCGGCGACGGCGACGTGCTCGATCTGGGACGGTCACATTCCTGAACGTGGGCCAAAGATACGGTACGAAAAATATCCTGTTCTTAACTGGGACAAAGAAACACAACTGTTTCGCTGTCTCATCTGTCCACGAGCAATTATTTGTTCGCTTTTTTTTTTTTTTTTTCCTTTTATCAGTTCACCATTTTTTGCTTTTCAATTATTCCCACCGGATTTATGCCTGCATCATCGGTCGTACAATATTCGGAGAGAAGTATTTGAATGGGTTAAGATTTTTTTCTGAATGAGGTTAGTAAGATAACTAGCAAAAGTATAGTGTTTATTGCGATGAAAGCGGCTGCTTGAAAAGAACACATGTTATGAGCATGCGGTAGATGCGTGAAGCAAAGCGGCTAGAGATCTACATCTTCACTCAACCCCTTGTCCTCTCTAAGAAGCAACAGTATTCTGTATTCGGTTGGTCATGAGTTATGACACTTGGAGGAAGCCTCAGTGTGCATGACCAAATCAGTGAGGCACAATTCAGAACGGCATCTATGTTTATCGGGGGCATATCCAATATAGATACCTAATTTTAACTCAACTTTGTCTCCTAGATAATGTCAATCAACATAGCAAATCTAGTGTTGTTATATTTAAGAGATCTCTATATTTAACAGTAAACATATTATTCAGGCTAAACGGCCACTTAAACAAACAAAATGGCCATATAAACATGATAAACATCGATTAAAGAGAATACTGTGTAGCATTTGAATTTGAACACCATGTAAACGGGCTAACGAACATTGCCTAGAAGACAAGTGCAGTGGAAATTTTCCACTGCAAAAGCTACGATGGACTTGCGCAACTTACCTGATGACGTTTTTTTTTTTTTTTAATTACACAAAGACGCTCAACACGCACGCAGACTCACCCCTATGAAACACGCGACGCAAAACCCTACTCCTATGAGCACCTTCAAGGATCGAGCCGGCAAATCTTGAAGTTCGAAGTCACCACCACCGGCGCCGCTATCGAGGGGGCGTCGCTACCACTTAAACGCATTAACGCGGAAAATCGCGAAATAAATTGAGGATAAAGTGTGTCGCACCCGGGATTTGAACCGCGGGTGGGAAGCCCAACCAATGGCCTTTGCCATTATGAAAGCCCCTTGACGATGACGTTTTCTTTATTGGTGAAATAACCAAACGACCCAATACATATATAAAGTTTTTATTCTGTCAATCAGTTGAATATTTGTCCTACTTTGGTAACGTGCTCACTTGCAAAACCTTGACTATTTTCTGAATTATTACTGCTAAATTTTGTTTAAATCACATTATATTATTACTCCCTCCATTTCAAAATGTTTTGTCACTTCCCTTCAAAGAAACAACTTTGACAAATTATATATTAAAATTATAAATAATTATGGTACATAATTAGTATCATTGAAAAGATTTTTTAGTCTAGTTTTCAACAAATTTATTTGGAGATATAAATATTGCACGTATTTTATACAATTGAGTCAAACTTGTGGTAACTGAAAACGATGGTCATTTTGGGATAGAGGGAGTACATAATATAGTGCCCGGTTTTATCTCTTTTTTTAAACAGAGAATACATTTTCTGTTTTTGCTCTATATGTGATTCGTGTATGTATAGTCCCCCCTCTTCTACAGTGCCTGAACTTCAGTTCGAATGACGCTAACAATGCTACCCAAACACTCTGCAAACGTTCATTGATGGTGAGCAATTAGACTCCCAACGGTTTAACGCAAGGCGACGTTTTGTTGACGTCGGCGGCGAGCAGGAGGAAGGGATCAAAGAGCAGCGAGGGGGAGACATACGAGAATACTTGAAGTTGCAGACTTGTGGGGTGTTGGCGTAGTGGAGCGGGCTGGCCCAGTGGTAGTGCCAGCGCACCTGGTCCGCCCACGGGCACATCGTCGACAGCTCCCCGCCCGCCGACTCCGGCAGCAGCGCCTGCACCGCCGCCGCCGCCTTCTCCGAAAGGTACTTCTGCACGCCGCACAGAGAGGCATCCGTCAGAATTTAGGAACAAAGCACTCACTCGCCCGCCCGGCTCTGCTGCCTACAGTTCGATCTGAGTTTCCCAGTGCGGACCTCGGCGATCTTGCAGACCATGATGTGGCCCCCTCCTTGCCCCACGCGTCGGCGCGGGGCGGGGCGACGAGGAAGAGGAGGAGGAAGACTGGTGGGAACAAGAGTAGCGCCCGCTGGTGAGGCGCCATGTCTCTCTGCTCGAGCTCTACTCCTCTGCCTTCCTCCTCTGTCCTTCTCCTCTGCGTGGCTGCTCTGTTCTTGATGGGAAGGTTGTTGTTGCCTCGTGGAATGAGCTTCGGTGTTGGGCTTGTTATTTATTGGCGTTCGGGAATTTTGGGCGGAGGAAACACAAGCGGTAGCGTTTGGGCCTGGCCTGGATAAAAGAATATAGGCCGAAGCACGTCGATGTAGATTTAGGCCCGGTATCAATCAATAATTGCTGATGTTTTTTTTAAAAAATAATTGCTCTTGGTTACTTTTAAGATTTTCGATTTAATCTGTTAGAGATTCTTCATGAAAGATATTTGTGTACATATATTATATGTTAATATGTACGTTTATACTGTATTTTTAAAAGAAGAATAAAAAGTATACCTATCGCATTTTTTTATATTGGCGAGACCGACACTGGCCAGGCTGGGATGGATGTAAGGCTATGAATCGGTTGCTTCTTTCAATACAACCTGACCATGAGCCAAAACATCAAACAATTTCCGTTTAGTATATTTTTATACCAAATCAGAGAAGAATATGATTTTCTATATGAAAATTGTAGTTTTCAATAAAACCTACAACTTTCAATTTTTTCAATATCCTAGAAAGTTGTTGATCTCGTTAAATTTTCACACAAAAATCATTTTAATCCATGGCCGTATGAAGATACGATTTTTTAAGCTAGAGACTTAACACTGACATATGGGTCCCATCTATCGTATGAAAATACCTGTTTGGACCTGAATGCGACCCGAACCAACTTGAGAGACCAGAAAATGATTCTTGAGATTTTGGACACTTATGTGGCACTTTAGGGATCTTTCACTCCTATATCTTTGTCCTAATATTTATCTGTCAGCAATGTTGGTGATTGTCTTTAGGATAGATAAAGTATAATAGGACTATATAGGTACATGTCACGTGTGCAACTTCATGCGTATCATGTTTTTGGATATATACATAAAAAAAAAAAAAAAAATATACCAACAAAGAAAAAAAAGAACTAGCACACTATGAGTTTCTTGTCGATGGGTGACGGGCTGACGGTGCTTTAGATTTGAACAAAACCTCTTTTCTTATATAGAGCCAAACGATGCTGGCGTGCATAATTTTCTCGATTTTTTGTTCAGAATGTGAACGCTCGAATGCTGATGCATAAGCGTCAGCAAGCCAAGAAAGCGGGCGAAAGCGAAAGCTCCCCACCCATGGATGCAGGCCGGCAGCAGCCGCGTGCAGCTCCGGTTGTTCGCATTACAAATGGAGAGCAGTCTGAACACGGTCTGTAGCAGATTTCAACCAAGGTGTGAGCGCGATGCCGATGAGCGTTCATGGCCCGTAATCCGACAGCATATCCGACATTTGCGCCGTATCCCGCCCATGCCGACATTCCCTCCAGAGATCCCTCTCTATGGCATTCCTGTTTTTAAACCGCAGCTCCGATCTGTCTCGATTCAGAATTCAGAAAGGGAATCAGGATGGAGGCCGCCGCCACAACGCTTCCGCTGCTGCTGCTCCTCCTCCTGGCGGCGCTCCCGGCTCCGTCGCACGCCTGGGGAGTCGACGGCCATCTCATGGTCTGCCAGATCGCACAGGCATGCCAGCTTCTTTCTTTCTTTGCAGTCTATGAATCTGTCCACTCTGCAACTCGATTTGCGTTCTTCTGTTCTGAGGCACATCGCTGCGTGCGATGCGAATGCTGTTCGTTCCAGGGCCGTCTCAGTGGCGCGGCGGCGGCGGCGGTGAATGACCTCCTGCCGTCCTACGCCGGCAACAACCTCAGCAGCCTCTGCTCCTGGGCCGACGACGTTAAGTTCAGGTACAAGTGGTCGTCGCCGCTCCACTACATCGACACCCCCGATGGCCTTTGCACCTACAGCTACGACAGTAAGTGGAAACGTCACACGTTCCGAGTTTCTGAAACTCTGAATCTGACACGCAAGACCTGATGATCCTCCTCCTGCCGTCGTTTTCTGTTTTGTCAGGGGACTGCAAGGACGAGGATGGCGTCAAGGGCCGGTGCGTCGCGGGCGCCATCAACAACTATACGTCGCAGCTCCTCACCTACGGGAGATCTTCTTCCCCTGAATGTAATGTTCTTGCTCCAGAACTTCTGCAAAACTCTGAACATTTTCAGTCGTTAAACAGTGCAGTGATACTGATATAACTTTTTCTTTCAAAGAGACAAGTTAGGCAACACGGTGGTAACAGTCATAAACATTTCTCTTTATTACTGCAGATAACCTGACACAAGCGCTTCTTTTCCTTTCACACTTCATCGGAGACATACACCAGGTAGAAAGAAACTGCAAACGAGATTGATGTGCTCTGTTTGATGTGTGTGTTCAGTACTGTAGCTGATCACTCAAACTAATGACTCTGAACTGAACTATTTTGCAGCCACTTCATGTGGGATTTACCTCTGACAAAGGAGGGAACACCATCGACGTCCACTGGTACAGAAGGAAGACTGTTCTACACCATGTACGTCTAATCTTCAGGCAAAAACATTGGTTACTGCTATGATCCTGAAATCTCCAGGAACCTAAATGCTGTTTTTTTTTTTGTTTTCTGCAACAATTGTTCAGGTTTGGGACGCCAACATCATCCAGACGGCTGAGGACGACTTCTATGGAGACAGTGTAGCCGGTTATATCGACACCCTGAACAAAAACTTAACGGTATGAAATGAAACTAGGATTAAGTGTTCTATAGGTAGGGAGAGAGAGAGAGAGAGACCAGAGACGCCAAGAGTTAATCACCGAGACCTTCATTCGCTCTGCCGCAGGGAGAATGGTCGGAGCAAGTGTCTAGCTGGGAAGCATGCGGCAAGAACCAGACTGTATGTCCAGACATGTATGTATGCCTTGCTTCACATTCAGATGTTTTGCTTGGGTATTTAATTGTTTTTTGTTTATAATTACATAAGCTTGAGTTTTTTGTTGATTAATTCAGTAATTGTTTAGATCTTTCTTGATATTGCAAATCCTTCAAGAAGTAAGATTACTCTGAGTTTTTGACTGGATTTCTGGTTGTAAATGCTGACAGATATGCATCTGAGAGCATCACTGCAGCATGCGACTGGGCGTACAAGGGTGTCGAGCAAGACTCAGCCCTCGAAGGTACACTACTAATACTAGCACATTACTTTTTAAATTCAAATAATGCCTACATTACTGTTCTGTAGTATGTACCTCTTATTAAGATGGGTTCTGTTGTATTGATTCATGGTTTGTGCTAACTGATTTGCGCATACATTCTTGATGCAGATCCTTATTTCTCCAGCAGATTGCCGATCGTCAACTTGAGACTAGCGCAAGGCGGCGTCAGATTAGCCGCCACTTTGAACAGAATTTTTGGTTAATGTTGGAATACATTCACTATGAAACAATTATGGAATTAAATGATATCTATTGGTTTCTCAGCCAAACTTGTCACGCATTGACTTTTTGTTTCTTTCCTTCTATACTAGAGGCGAGTGTCTTCAGCTTTTCAGTTTTGATTGACTAGTGCCGTGAGCCTGTAAATTTCGATAAATTTATTTATTTGTCATTCCACGCCGCGGCCCGGCCTAGCTGAAAATAGTCATCGTAGCTCTTTGTGGGCTACACAGCCCAATAGAATTCGACGAGGGAAATAAAGGCCCAGAAGACTGGTCAAACAAAATCGTCCAACGGACATCCCAACTGACGGGCTGCTTTATGGGTTGCCGGATTTTAGCAGGCCCGTCTTGCTAAAAAATATGTAGCAGGCCTGTCAAAATGTATTGGAAAAGGTCAATTTTCCCTCATTGAGCCTCAACCTAACAATGGGCTAGCATCCAAACCAAACCCACACCGATCCAGACGTGGATGCGCAGATTAATTAGCTCACCCCAATCCAAACCGTCATTACAGAAACCAACCCAACCCCAACCATCGCCATGGTCGTCTGCACTGAGCCGAGCGACCGCGTGAGGAAGTGGCACCGGGCGGCCAGCTTGCTAGCCTGCGAGAAAAAGGCCACCCATTGCTGAACTGATTCACTGCAACCCCAGAACAAACCAGCCCACTAATCTCTTTCGCCCATTTTCACCCAAACCTTGTAGGCCCGAATGGAAAACCAAACCACAGAACCCGGTTTGAGCCCAAACCATTCCCAGGTTGAATTGAGCCACTATCCGAAGATTTCCCACTTAAACTTTAGAACTATAAAAAGCAGGTTATCTCTTCAGCTCTCGAAATCCTTTAAAATACTTCCTTCCCCGGTTAGGCATGCTATCGAGGTTGATTCCATCGTTCTTCAAAAACTACAAACAAAATATGGTAAATATCTAATAAGGTTTTGAAACCACCAAAAATATCTTTAAATTTCTAAAATTTTGAGAAATTTTCTAAAAAAAAAAATTGATAAAAGAATCATAGAGTTAGATATGAACATAAAAAAATACTTGAATAAAATAGAGCTAATGAAATATATCTAGAATCTTCCATATTTTGATTTATAGGAAAATAGAAAACAAATCTAGATTTTTTTTCTAAAATATTCTAATAAATGTTTAATTGAAATTTGAAAACTTCTCATAGAAAAAATATGAGATATAACCATCATAATGTATTCAATAATGCATGCTGCATTCATGCTAGGCGAGTCTCGTCCATAATATTAGGATATTTTTACCATTTTTAGAGCTAAATCTATTTTCTAGAAGCTTCTAAGTATGTTTTTATGAACTCTAAACATTTTATATGGGCTTATCGTGACCCAATCATTAGGGTTTTCCTTGGAGTTTTTAGAATCTTAGAGATATTTTATAATTCATAGTTTAAAAACCTTATTAGGTGTTTTTACTGTATTTTTAATCAAAAGATGGAATTGCCTTTAAAACCATTTCTAGCCGGTAGCAGGAAGCTAATTTAAATTGGTTTTAAAAGTTAAGGGGGTTGCTGTAAGTTATAGGAGGCAACTTGTACTCCGACAATAATTCAACCTAGGTTGAGGCTTGCGTTGGACCTGATAAGTTAAAAGTAAAGAGAGAGTGAAACACTAGATTTCCTATGGGCTAAGCTACTGAAGCTACATGCGAAACCTATCCGTTGTACATCCAGTTCACCCCTCTCTTGGATTCTCACGAGGCCTTACACAACCACTAATACAAATTAAACATTTCCATAGGCATGCTGCATTCATACAATGGCGGTTTATACTAGCAGATGACTTTTCTATTCTAAAATGGCGGTTTATACTAGCAGCTGACTTAATCTACCATTAGCAGCTGACTTTCTACCATTACTTAACAACCAGGGGAAAGTAGGCCTATTTATACAGGCAGTTTCATTAGGGAGACCGAGTGGAAGTGGGTCTCCACTAGCGGTTCTGGAGCCGGGGCACCCAATCCACTCTAGCTAACTGGCACTGATATTTATTTATGTAGCTAGTGAAAAAGGAGGCGGTCGATAAACACGTTTATATGATCACGTATACCACAATGGGCCAGTAGATATCAGGATTCATAAAGTCATCACATAAAGAATAGTACCGTTAGATTAGATGCTAAGTAAATCTAGGGAAAAATACCATGACCCACATCAAGTTGAAGACTTCTAGGTGAG